>CM030186.1:9205179-9409536 GCA_017639675.1 Aplochiton taeniatus | reverse complement strand
ACCTGAGGCCTGGAGAAAAGGACACACCCTACGACCTCAAACTCACTCACACAGGGTGTGGCCTTGGACACACCCCTGGTAGCCCCAGAGTTATTAAGCCCCCTCCCCAGTGTGTTCCCAGGGTGCACTGCAGCACGGCTTTGGCAGCGCCACCATTCCTACCTCATGTTTGTGGCAGGCCAGAATCAGCCTTGGGACTCGCACATGACTGCTCTTTACCTCTGAGCTGTACCATATCAGCTTCTTAACACATTCTTCAGGCCAGGGTCAGTTTAAGACCCCCCTCCGCCTCTCCAGAGATCCCAGAGAGACCCTGGTGAGGTTTCAGAAAGGGGCAAAGTCCAGACGGTGCTTTTCTGGATTGGCCAGTTGGTGTTTATAGCCTACCCCAGCCAGAGATCCTCCCAGCCAGTTTGTGCTTGCTGCGTCAATGATGTCACTTCACCCACTAGCTAATTATAGTGTTTCTGCATTGTCTGTTTGGTCCACTGCCAGATTTGTGATATACGATTCCCCCCACCCAAACCCCCCACCCCCTCGTTGCCTATCCTGTCCGTATTCAGGCAATTTCCACGAAAGCACACATTCCAAAAGACAGAACTATTAGTGTGACATAGACTTTATTTCTACATCCCCGCAGTAGCCGTAATGTTTTCAGAGTGATGGGCTGTAGCCTGGTAAGTCTCACATGGCCCCAGCCTTGTCTTACACATGCCTGTGGAATGCTTGGCTCCGGGTGCAGGGCTGTGCATGCCCCCAAACTGATGGATAGACCCTGCATTAGTTTGGCTCCTTTCCCACTCTGGCTCTGCTATTGAATAATGCTCCTGTCTCTGGTCAGGGGCGATACGTACACTTCGACGGTTTTGCGTTATCCATCTCTAAGGCACTGGCGATTTGCTCTGTGTCCCCTCCTGTCTAGAATGCCAAATAGCAGGGACTAAGAACTCACTCACTGTTTTTCCGTTTATGTATTATGTTTAATTGGTAGGTAATAAAAGCCTGCAGTGGTGTGGTGTCATCCCAGGTTGCAAATATGTTCTGTGTACAGTTACCATGTGCTGTGATTTAGGATATTTATTATTCCAGAAGATTTATATTAGCCCCCTTGAACCCTAGGAAAATCATTCTCTCCATTCAGTCGGTTGGTGTCAGTGCGTTGAATGGAAATCACCTGCTGCTCATTGTGATAACACACTCTCCACTGTTGCGTACAGCTGTCACTCTCACAATATGGTATCACCAGAGCTGTGCCAACCATAGAAATCCCCCTGGACTGGAATGGCCAACTGCTTGGGCATTCGTTTGGCATCAACTCTGAGGCAGGCATGTGGCGCACACGACTGGGTGCCCTGGAGACATGTGTCTGCTGCTTTATAGGGCTCCAGGATGTTACCAGACCGATCTAGACCCTGAGCATAAGAACAGCTGTGCCCGCGCAGACATATCCCAAGTGTTATGAAGTGTCAAACTTTAGGATGGTGAAATACCAGAGGTGGCAAGGACAAATGGCATCGTTTTGCAATTCCTGAGGGTGTGATGTTGAGAGCGATTAATGCCGCTAACACTTATTCCCTTGTTGCCGTGTCTTTGTCATGTCATCGATTGGGCAAAGTGTGTGCTCTGCAGCCTGCCAGATATCTTTGGCAATCAGATGAGTGGAATGTTTAAATGTGCACACATTTGAATGGGCCTAACTCTTATCCCCTTTAATGAAATATCTTTCATTACCACCTTTATTAACCCTTTCCTTTCCTTTTGACAGCGAGCTCGGCCCACTCATGTGAGCGCCTGGTGCGGGAGAAGGAGGACGTGCAGGCGGCTCTGGAGGAGCTGCTGGAGAAGGTGAAGGAGCAGCAGCAGCATGACCTGGCCCAGCTGGAGCAGAGGCTGCAGGCCTTCTATCAGGCTGAGTGGGACAAGGTGCACCTCACCTACCAGGAGGAGGCAGACAAGTGCAAGGCCCTCATGGAACAGCAGGTCAGTGGCCTGCACAGCCTACAGCGCCTAATAGACTGGAACTGTGGATGGGATTCTGGATGGGATTCTGAGCATCAAATGATTATCACACATTTTGAAGGCTACCACACACTTGTCTATTTAAGTCTAAGGTGCAATATTTTGTTCCTATAAAAGTGCCTGTGCATTTGAACTGTCATATACCACAAGGGTAGCTTAAGGTCAGTGTTGAGTCATTTTCTGAGCAGCCTGTTTCATTTTATTGAAGATTGTTAATGGTAAAATTACTCCCGGAAGTCATTATGTATCTATATGACCTCAGGCTTGTTTTGCCCCTCATTGTGAGTATGATTTCCACAAGAATCAATCTCTCTTTCCTATTTTGATGACTTCCATTGTATATTTGTGGTGAGATTAAGCTTAGCATTTGGAATGCTAATGTTTTATTTCCTAAGCGCTTCAACGTTAATGTTATTGCTGCTGATTCATTACTCTTCATTCCTCCACATCGTACATTTTCTCTTTTCCAGATGAGTGAGTTGAGAGCCGCCCATGAAGAAGTGAAGCTGGAACTGGAGACTAGCCATTCAGATCAATTACAGGGTGTTCAAAAACAGTGCGAAGACTCTCTTCAAGGTGAATCAACCACTTTAAAAATAAGACCTTTGTGGTTCCTTGGCCTATTTTTCTGATTAATTTAATTAATTAATTTAATTTAATGCTTAACGAGTGTGTTTTGTTTCAGAGCTAAGTAAAGCTCATGAGCAGGAGCTACAGACTTTGGACAAAACCCTGAAGGAGACAGAAACGACTTTGTGTGTAAGTTATACAGCTCTTATTCTTTTCATTCACAATTTAGTTTTTTACAGGAGAATGATCTTTCACTAAGGTATTTTTATCTGCTGTGCGTCCATTCTTAGGAAAAAATCCAGGAACTAACTGCAGAGAATAACGTTTTCAGTGAGCGGATAATGGCAGAGGAGGCCAGGAGGAAGGCGTTAGCTGATAAACATCAGGTACCAATGGCCCCTCAGAACGCACACACACACACACACACACACACACACACACACACACACACACACACACACACACACAGTTATTAGCTACTTCCACTGCAATTCTATGCTTATACTTTATCCTGGATCCTATGACAAGGTATTGTTGTTATTGCCACTTACCAACCGTCCTGCCCTCTCTTTCCCGGAAGTAGAATTATTATCTTTTTGTAGGAGTGCTCTCGCCAAATTTGGCTGCCAGTTCTAATCAGAGTTAAGTGGCTGCCTGTACCTCTCAGCATTCCAACAATGCACACCAGGAGATTTAGATAACAACCTCCCATTACCCTGCCACTCCGTCTGCTAAAAATACACCCACCATAACAGCATCTCCAGACCGTGTCCAACTGTCTCCTTTTGTTCTACTGTATGTGACTCAGTTAGTGTCAGTCCCTAGTGATCTGGTGGGTTTGGTTTGGCCCAAGCTTGAGGTCATATGCTGGATATCCCTTTGGATTCGTTTTGTTCGATGCCAACCAATTGGTGTAATAAAAGAACAGTTTAATTTGCCTAGTCTACCTGCCTGTGCGAATGTTGAACATATAGTGTATCTGGAACATATACCTTCTTATTCTTAAATATATTCACATGTAACTTTTCTTCTGCTTGTTCTGTTTTGCAGAAGGACTCCCACACGCTGTATCTGGAGCAAGAGTTGGAGAGCCTCAAGGTGGTGCTGGACATCAAGAACAAACAGCTCCACCAACAGGACAAGAAACTCATGCAGATAGACAAACTGGTTAGATTTGGAAAATGTAGAAAACTGTCTCGTTAGATACTGGATACATAACAGATTGAAAAATGATATATATCCTAATTGTCTTTATATATTCTTTGTTTTGTAGGTGGAAAAAAATGTGAAATTGGACGAGTGCTTTCAGAAAGTCCGACAGGAAAATGAAGACTACAGAGCTCGCATGGACCGGCATGCTGCTCTGTCTAGGTAAAGGAAATATACATTATATATATATATGTATGTATGTATGTATGTATGTATGTATGTATGTATGTATGTATGTATGTATGTACGTACGTATGTACAAGTATAATTCGGTTTTTTTCTAGGTTTATAAATGTATGCTCTTTGTGTCTCACTGACTGTGTTGCCATCCCTCTCTCAGACAACTGTCCACAGAGCAGGCAGTGCTGCAGGAGTCCCTCCAGAAGGAGTCCAAGGTAAACAAGCGGCTGTCCATGGAGAACGAGGAGCTGATGTGGAAGCTCCACAATGGAGATATCAGTAGCCCCCGCAAGATGTCCCCCTCCTCGGCCTCAAACTCACTGAGCCTGCAGTCCCCCGGCAGCTCCGCTGTCTTCTCCAGCCCACCCGTATCACCTAGATAACGACGGCCCTTCGCTTCCAGGAAGCAGCAGTACGCCCCCCTCCCTCCCTTCCACCCCCCACCCACCACCTGTTTCTGGGCAAAGTTAGCCCTCCTTGACTAAAGGCTGTATTAGCTGAGCGCGGCTGACCAAGCCGTGCCCAGGAGAGGACTGTGAACAAATACCCTCTATTGACACTTGCTGTACAGATGAGTGCCCCTGCAGCTTCCTCTGAGGACTGACAATGTTGCAGAAGCACTTACTTAGGGAAGCCATCCTTGTTCTCTTTGCCTTTCTTGTCTGATATAAGAGGTGGAAAAAGGAATTCTCAGGACTTGTACATAAGGATATGCTATTTTTGTTACTCTTACTTTGTAGTTGTCTGCAAAAAGCTTGTTTCACAATTTTTTAAGCTATGAAATTGACGCACGCACGCACGCACGCACACACACATACACACGCACACACGCAGTCACCATACACGCATTGAAATAAACACTTTTGGATAGAGGGTTTTCTTCCACGGCTTTGGTGACCAAATTCAGAGACAACAGCAAAGACAACAGCATGGCTATAAATCCAAATATGATTATGGTCTGTCTGCTATAATGCCCCTTAAATCTACATTTTAAAATTAATTTAAAACTAATTAACTCAGAATATAAATCGTTTATCAGTGATTAATTGGGATTCGTATTAAGCTGGTGGTCAGTAAATCTGTCGTCTCAGAATATCAGTGACAGGTCAATTCCGATCAACAGCACCAACTACAAGCCAAAGAGCAGCTATTGTTGTTCATTAGAATCCTCCCACATATTCCAATCAACTTTAGATAAATAATATTTTAAATGATCAATTCAGTGCTTCTGATTCCTCCATAACGGCTCATCCCTTTCTTTGCGAACAACCAGTTATTGCTTAATCTTTAACCTTTTTGGTATGTGACCCTGATGACAACTGTTTGTTTCATGTTGTTTTGTTTGATTTGACCATGGGACCAAGTCAAATGACTGAGTTTGTGCATGTCTTTTATATCCTGTCAAGCACCCCTGTCTGAGTCCTCCCTCTGCAGCTTTCCAAAATGTGGGGTCTTTACAGAAAGTCTGTGAAGATAAGCTACGCTTGAACGTGTTCGTGACGCGATGGCGTGGATACGTTGATACGCATTCATTGTTGGTGTGTTGACCCTGTTTGAAATATTCAATGAATAAAGTCATAATTATGAATCAATCCTTTTAATATCTTGTATTTCCTGCTCTGGAGTATTGGCACGTAGTGAAATGAAATTACCTGTAGTATTTGGCTAGGAAGGTCGTCTAGTCTGTAGGTATCCACCATTTTCGGTTCCTCAGTTTATCAACAAAGCAGCTAAAGCATTACAAACGGTTACCATAACAGTGTGAAAGATGGTTGTGTATAACTCAAACCTACAGTTCAGCGAGCTGCAGTTGAGCAGGAGATGTGGAAAAAGGCAGTAAGTGTGTCATTCTGGACCAAAATAAGAACTGCCTGTGTCTCTCATTCCACATACGGAGTCCATTAGGAGCGTCTGGCACACTGTTCAAACTGCTCAGCTGTAAACCAGATTCTGCTCTCCCTCTTGCCAAAGCCAGAGCAGGTCTCCAATGGCTGGTGCCCTGCTTTTCCAAACTGGTATTTAATTATGTAATAGCCAGAGAGAGGCTACCTGTCGTGTTTGATTACTCATGAAAATGCCTGGAGATGATACCATAGTTTATCAATCTCAGATGTACCATTCTGTTTCAAATAGACAACTGAACTTACAGATAACGTTCAAAAGAGGGTCTTACACATCAGGGGTTTTATAGCATTACAGGATAAACTTTAATAACTTGAAAAACCGTTAGTACATGTGCATTACCATCTACAAAGTCACATTGAGATTTTA
Source organism: Aplochiton taeniatus (assembly GCA_017639675.1). Lineage (NCBI taxonomy): Eukaryota > Metazoa > Chordata > Actinopteri > Galaxiiformes > Galaxiidae > Aplochiton > Aplochiton taeniatus. The sequence continues at coordinate 9,403,287 of CM030186.1, read as the reverse complement.
ATTCAATGTATATTTACATTCAGATTTGGAGAACACCTAAATCTGAGAGTACTAACATCAAACATATAGTCCCACATAAGCTTTCCTTCTTGATAACAGTGAGCATACAATGAGCTTTCCTCGAGGCAAAATGCTGTTTTTATTGTGTTTATCATAATATTGCAAATCCATGTTAGACCTGTAGCGCTCTTTTCCCCTGGGGACCGGCCCATTACACTTCTAGTTTAGACTCGATGCTGGTTGCCACCACCGTCTCTCCGTTTTTGTTCTTGGCTCTGCAGATGTACCTGCCAAAGTCAATGGTCTCCAGGTCTTCCACCGTGATGACACTCTGAGAGATGCGGATGGTGTGACCTATTCCTCTCTCGAGCAGCCTGGTGGAACCATGGACGTCAACAGGCCGGTGGTCCTGGACAGAAAGGGACAGGGCTGGCTCAGAATGGAAGCAAATGATAGTCTCGTGGCTATTCCACGGTCTATTGAAGTCATTGGATTAAAAGCACCCAGATCAGGTATGGTTGCGTATTGTGTGCAGTGACTTCTCACCTGACCAGGGTAAGTCCATTGGAAGCTCACGTCCTCCTCTGGCTCTCCCAAAACAGTGCAGGTGATATTGATGGTGTCACCTCCTCTGGCTGAGGTGGAGGAAGCCTTAAGAGACGCAAAAGGCGGCCCACTGGGAACTGTCAATACATGTTCAATGACGTGATTATGTAAGCACTTAGTAGCACAATGCAACCTCGCATTACAGTACACGTGGACACTAATTACTTCAATTTAAATAGGCTTTTTAATCCTAAGGTTTAAAACAAGATAATATAAAAGCCACAACATCCACAAAATTAAAACTGTGTATCCAGCTCCACACCCTCTCATCACTATTTTCATTTATTTATCAACCTATCAATACTAGAGAAATAGGTTTCAGCAAAATCACATAAAAAAATCCATTTCACAAATGAAACTCAGATCGATTTACCAACTAGCAGCCTTCGCAGTGAGACCACATTTGCACAACAGTAGGCAGGGAACCACTTACACAAACATCGGTATGGCTTCTGATAACCCTGTGATATACACTCTATTCCTGGAAGCTGACAACACAGTCGCAGCCAGCGGAAGCTAGTTGCCATCAGCGCTGTGACTCGTAACAAGGGGAAAAAGCTCTTGATATGGATGACTAGAGACAGCTAATCAATAAATAGCCGAGCTGTATCTGCCGCTTACTGTTTCAGTGGACACATTGTAGACTGAAGCGAATAACGTGGTGCAGGTAGCCTTGCATTCAATCCTACAGCTTTAACTACAAAATGGCGATGGGAAACTAATAAAGAACAGGTTATGCAGATCTAAGGTTTAAACAGAGATAAATGTGTTTTGGTCTACCCTCCACGTAGAGCAGTTGGTATTTGGTGGAGACTTGAGGGGTGACTTTGGTGACCGCCTTGCAGTAAAAGACTCCCTGGTGCTCTGGACTGGGGGTCTGCAGCAAAAAGCCCTTTGTGGGGTCAAAAGACAGTAGGGTGCCGTTCAGTGGTATCTCCTCTGGGGGGACCTCCCTGTGCAGAGACACTCTGGCCAGAGGGATGGTCACACGACAGGGAACGATAGCAGGCCTGTCTGGGCGCAGGTAAACTATCTCAAAGTGGATTGCGGAGGGGACAAATAGGTTGTCCTTGTCTAGGTGATTAGAAAGAGAGAGAGAGAGAGAGAGACAGACAGACAGACAGACAGACAGACAGACAGACAGACAGACACAGACAGACAGACAGACAGACAGACAGACAGACAGACAGACAGAGGGAGAGAGAAATATGTGCTTTTTATTGTTAAAGGTTTGAAAAATGTGAAGTTTAACAAACAAAAAGGTTAACAGTTTTTATGATAACCTCGGTTTTTAAATATCTTAGAGTGTCTTTGTAACAAAAATCCAAATCATGTTCACCTGCGAAGTAAATATATGAAGTAGAAGTGCGATCAGGGTCCTTGTGGCATTCTGCACCATCACAGAGTATGACCCAACAGCTGTACATCCCTGTGTCAGCAGCAGAGGGCGACGTCAGGATCAACTGGCTGTATTTGTCGCTCTGCTTTATGCTGTAGATGGACACAAAGACAGCACAAGCATTATGGACCGTTCACCAACAGTATTACAAACCGGTCAATGGGATTTCTGTGGTAGACACCTGAGGCGTGAGTCGTTAAAAGTGTCCAGGTAGGATGGGTAAGCCCAGCCGATATTACTGCCTTTACAGCGCAGCTCCAAGTTCCTCCCAGGAGTAAGATTGGTACTGTCAGCCAAACGCAGAAAACGTCCCTTATCAAGAACTTGGGTCAAGAGGGAACTGCCTCTCCCGGTTAGATCCTTCTCCTTTAGCTTGGGGTAGCGCACCTTCACCCTTTTACCCCCAGGCCTAATGTGGTTCTCTCCAGCATCTTTTCTACGCTTAGGCTGCTGGCAGGCACCTAAAAAAGGGAAGAAAGGATGCCATTGACAAATACTGGTACTTATCAAATAACTTTCAAGCATTTTAGGCTAGTTCTGGGATGGAGTTCAAATACTAGCTGTGACATTTTAAAGACAGTACAGTGGTAGGGTTAAACATCATGCGCTAGAATGCCCATCTGGAGAACTGCTCAAATCCCTCCCCAGCTGTGTCAACAATAGAGCAGGAAGCATGGAGGATTTCATTACTGGCACCAAGTGTCCAATCCTTAACCTTTCTAGCTCAAAGGTTAGCGGTGTATGGCATTTATAGGCATTCATAAGCAATACCTAGCTATTGTTATAGTGGCCTGATCATTTAATGAAAAGCAGGCGCTGGAGATTTATAGAAAAACAATGGGGAAACTGTTAAAACTGCTTAATCACAGTTAGTAGACAGTTACTGTAGAACACAAACCTGAATTGAGGTATTTTCTGTTGTTTCCTGTGTTATTCAGTACAGAATTTGTGATTGTACAATACTAAAATTATCCTCCACAGCACTGACAGACGTGAAGGATTATTTTTAATCTGAAACACCTGTTGCTTGCTTCAGTAACCACAATTTAGTGTTCCTCAGCAGACACATGGTATGCACACAGACATAAGCAGACGAAGCGTTTCTGGGTTTAGTTTGAAGGAAATTGTTAATAAATATTAAATAATTAATACACTTTAGGTGTCAATGGTATGTCCATTATGCAAATTAATTTGCTTACTACCATCCTCCAATAACAGCATGAAACTTCTGTCGATCCTTGACAAAACTTTAGATTTGATATTCCTTTGCATTGCTCTTAGATTGCATCAATGTTTTTTTGTGGTGGAATAAACCTAGAGGGTGGATTGCAGAGGAAAATTTGACGCACAAAAAAAGATACAGATGTGGATGTAGTCAGTCACTCACCATTTTGGAGCTCCACCCAGAGCACAGCCAGACTAAGGAGGACCCAGAGCTTCATGTTGTGATGTCGGGACACAGCAAGAGGTGAGGGGGTCTCCGGGGTCAACGTGGGACAAAGCAAGAGGAGGAGGTCAGCCCTAGGAGCTAACGTTACAAAGAAACTCTGCAGGCTCCAACTGTCCTGCGTAGAGAACCAGATCCTCAGAGAGAAAAAATACAGAGGGAAAAAGGGAAAATAACTTCAATCCCCTTTTTGCTCACTTGCTGTCCAGAAAAAAAGAAGACTATAAGAAAAGGGTCTGGTGCTCTCTGGTGGAGGATATAATCTATGGCCGTGCAGCATATAACGAAGTGTCAGTTAGTATTATTGGTAAAATGTATGAAGTATTGAGTGCTTCTTTGTAGAATAAAATCAAAGTCTGCCAGTTTAGATAGCCTAATGGTAATAATTAGAGAAAAACACACTAGTTAAAAAACAAATTTATTGCCATTCGTTTTTTTTTTATTTGAAAATGTTACATTTCATAGCAATGCAATTTAACCCTGTGAACTAAAATATTAATAGCTGTATGCACAACTTAAAAACTTGTTGTGGTCGGGAGATATAATATCCAACCTTGACATTCTAACATTTACTAAGTCAACTTCATTGTATCTTTATTAATTAATATAATGTAAAAAAAAACGTTTCAATATACATATGAACCCTCTCATTTTATAGTCTAACCACAGTTTCTATTTCCAAGTGAGTAACTAAGGAAATGTACATCATGTTCCAGCCTGGGTTTGGAATGGCTAAAATAAGCTGTAAAATTGAAAGTACACGGCTTACAAAATAACCCTAACCAAAACCAAAGGCATACGTGTTTTTTTGACAGAATAACATACGTGTATACTATAAGATAAACAGAAAGACAGAAAGAAAGTAAGAAAGAAAGAAAGGGTTACACGCATGGCCTCTTAAACTCCTGGGGAGGAATGTAAACAATATCCTCAAGCTCTTCCCCTCACCAAGACCCCTGAAACTCGTATCAAAATAATGGTACAGTTACAAAGTATCTTTTGGCACATCAAACTAGGACAGAAGGCCCAGGAGAAGACAGGCAGGTGTCTAAAAGAATTTAAAACTAATTCTGAGAGAATATTGTAAGGGAGGAGGGAAGATATGTTTTCTTTGAGCAATGTTTACAATAATGCAATGAATAGTCCTCATGTATATTCAACTGTTAATCAAGTAAACATCAAACGTAAATGGCAAAAATCAGAGCCAGAACCTCCTTAAACGTAAGAGCAAGAAAAAGGCTGGTTTGGTCATTACATAAACAATATAGCCTACATATTATTCTGTTATACTGCAAAAGAAATGTAGCAGAAAAACGGTCTTTGTATTGAATATAGTAGCAAGCACCAGACCAAAAAAATGGTTTCTGAGATGTTACCCTTACATACAAGATTTAAAGCATGTTACAAAGTTGCAACAAACGAAAAGAAAAAGAAAAAAGGTCAGACATGTAGACGAGGGTAACATAAGACATTTTCTCAATGTGGAGCTAATAGTAACAAGTGGATAGCCTTATGACTGCAGTAAATATACCTAGTATATATTGAAATAATGAATTCCGATAGATCAAGAAAATTCTGTCTCGCTGAATTACCGTTGATGTGCCAGCATGTACTGTATTGTAAGTATTGTTTACTTTTAAGGTAAATGCACTAATTTACCTTCATCCACATTTTTTGAAATCCAAATTTTTGCTTCAAGTTGGCAACAGAATGAGTATTCAAAATAACTTTTGTGCACACAAAGGATTTGGTTACTGTATAAACAGTATATCTGGTTGAAGTCATGTTTTTTCATGTTAGAGAAATATATAGATCAGTGCTTCTCCAGCTATGCAATAATATCATAAGACTTTAGTAAAACATAATTAACACCTCTCAATCCTGTGCCAAATTGTGACTTGAAATGCACAACCGTTTACAAAAGCATGAGGTCAATAACCAACCCTCTTTATCTGCTGGAATATGCTACATTTACAGAAGGCATAAGAGGAGATTAGGCCACTAAAACAACGGGCCAAACCAAATTGCAAGAAAAACCTACCTTGACCCTACCCTTCAAAAGAAATGCCCATCATCTCCAGTGTGTTACCTGTCCTTTATCACCTCAGATAGTTGCAGCTGCCCCCTATGAGATCCTTTTACCTTTGAGCAGCCACTTGACCTTGTGACAAAATGTAGAACCAGAGCCTATTTCACTGCTCTAATTCACATGACCTTTAATACAGAATACCACTTGGCGCTCTAAACAGAGAGTAAATACTCATGGGACTGAGGCACAGATAATTAAGCTGTATATTCATAATATTTCTAAAATATTTCTAGCTACGTATGTGCATCTGTCCTGGGCCCGTATGTCTCTGGGTGAACTTAGTCTGTTGTGTCGCTATTAGGAGACTCGTCCTTAGCAATGACTAGTCTTCTCCGGGCGGATAAAGCGCTCCAGATCCCCGGCTCCTCCGTTCAGTCCACCCTGCTTCTCCCCCTTGGTCTGAGCCTTCTCCTGGGCACAACTGCTTCGGCCGAGGGGACCCTTGAGCTGGCGATGGCGTTCCGCGCTGTGCCACATACCATAGCCAAAGTAGATCAGGAAACCTGGCAGTAACACAGTGAGAGAGAGGAAAGAGAGAGAGAGAGAGAGAGAGAGAGAGAGAGAGAGAGAGAGAGAGAGAGAGAGAGAGAGAGAGAGAGAGAGAGAGAGAGAGAGAGAGAGAGACAGGGGACAGAATGTCATTGTGATACCGTCAGATGATCGACTGTAATATTTGTGTAACATTTAGTTCATGAGGTGTACCTACCCACAGCCATCCACACTGAGAAACGAATCCATGTGTCTCCACTCAGCTGGACCATGAGGTAAATATTAACAAATATACTAAGGATGGGTAGGTAAGGTAGGAGTGGGACCTGTAGAGCACATTGAGATCACTGTTTAGATCTCCACAGCAATAGCAGTGCATGGAACAAGAGTTAAACCAAAAATATTCAAAGAAAGGTCATATTTGATCACACACCATGAAGGACACCTTCCTGCTTGTCTGAGGTTGTCTGCAGATCATGAGGACGCAACCGCTGAAGATGAGGAGAGACACCGTCAATGCGGCGAGGATCCATGTCTCCATGTTAAGGATGGCATAGCCGTTATACGTCGTCAGGTAGCTGACCACGCACACCACCAGCACTGAGGAACCCGTTACATCAACAAATGGAATCAGCATAGAACATAGAACACTATGTCAACATAGAGACGTGTAAAATTATGAATCCTGTACTTTTTTTTGCCTTTGATGTTTTCACAACCACTATCATCTAGATAAGGTGTTGAATGCAACTTCCATTTTAGTATCTCTAACTGACCTAAGAGGCCAACAGCCATGTTGACCACAGAGGAGGACTGTTCTGTGGGGGCCAGTGGAGGGTGGAGGACGGACTGCAGCGTGGAGCCTCCTCCCTTCACCATGTTGAGGTGGGATTCAGACTCGGTCAGGTCAGACTCGCCCTCTGAAGACAGACAGTGCTTCTCGCCATTACATGAATGCTTCTCATAGGCTCCATCAGGCTGGTACCTACAGGTGTTATAGGTAGCACAATCTCATTACCGTTAAGGTCAACATTCCACAGCACATGTGACTTGGTAAAATGACACCCTATTCAAAACCACTGTTATGTAGGAACTGTTGTGAAATAGTTCAAGAACACTTGATTTTTTTGTCAACGTTAAATTTTTAAAGGAATGTGCAAAATACAGTACATGAAGTTGTAATATTTGGTTTGGCTGTGGTGGAACTAGTTGAAAGACCTTTCAAAAACCCCATTAGGAAGCATTTAATGCCTTTAGGTGTTTTGGAGTTTCATACAGTAGGTGTGTGCCGTCAACAGTCTAACTAATATAGGCATTATTATGCTCTCAGTTGTATCAGATGGCTCTACAAAATTGCTTTACATTGACAAGAAGCTTTCTACTAAAGCCTCATTCAAGTTTACACACCTGAGAATGAGAACACACGCAGCAACTAGAGAGTAGGCCAGCAGTGTTCCAATAGACATCATATCAACCAGGGCTTTCAGGTCAAAAAGGAAAGCCATGATGGCTGAAATACGGGAAAGAAAAAAAAGTTTTAGCCTCTTTTATCTGTAAAACTGTCAAATATCAAGCTTATTGAAAAACACAATATTAAAGATGACAAGACAAGTGCAACATTTTGCAGTTGAGCAGGTTTGTTAAGAAAGACCTTGGCAAAGACATAGTGTTAGTGTGTGTGTGTGTGTGTGTGTGTGTGTGTGTGTGTGTGTGTGTGTGTGAGAACACAAATGTAGCTTCAATTAAACAGTGTGGGCTAAAACATGCTACAACAGGAGGGATGTGGACAGAATAACATTTTGATCAGATTTTCTTTCGTAAAAGCCAATGTTCAGTAAAAAGCTTCAAGGTTGAAACACCACAGGATATTATATGTGGGCATGCTCAGATTAAAAATAACACAATCCCAAAAATTGCTTAGGGTTGAAATGAAAGCTCAGCTGTGTAACCAGCTCCAGGCCCATGCTTGGCGGAGGGGGTACACTGTGGAGTCCGGCTCAGCTGCTTCTCCAAAGCATCTCAGCACCTGATTGCAGCAAGTTCTATTTCCCCAGTCCCACTGCCCAAGATGCTAGCTAAGGACTGGAACTGTGCTGAGCTTAGTGCTCTCTGACCTACAGCCCCCGATTGATAACACCTACTCTAAATCCACCTTCATACCCTATTTATGCCTCCTCCCTGACTTAGTCCTGATGCAGCAAAGCACAACCAGTACCTGCCCCTGGGCTATGTTGAGCACTGATCTCTTCATTAGCTCATACAGAAGCACATCATTTTTTTCTTCTCTCTACCAAGAGGACAACTGATGTAGTGCCATTAATAAAAACAAATGGTGTAGGTCACACTTTAATGTGTGAAAACTGCGTTTGTTTACAATGAAAGTAAACAACAAGTAAGGCTATACGAGTAATGTGTCTGAAATTAAAAACAGCTTGAAGGCACATTTGTGACAGCTGCAGTGTTGGAAAGGCAGAATACGCATGACTAAAGGAAGGCCAAGTGCCTTCACGGTTCAGTATGTACTGGGTTTGGCTGTACATATTACCCGTGATCTTTTTAGACATGATCCTTTTTTATATTATACTGCTTCATGAATGCGTTGTGTCTGAAGCCCTGCATCCACGTGCTCGCTGGAGTCCACAGCAACAATCAACAGTGCAATTATTCTCACCACAGCAAAACATTGTCATGCAAGCCATTTCCACCACCTGCACATATTCAAACAGGCAACACCAAGAGACCAAACGACACAGCACCACACACCACAGACGGTGGCCTTACACGCCCGCTGGCACAGGAGCTTACCCGCGGTGGTGCCCGCTGCCATGGTGGCAGCCACAGGTGATTGGCGTTTACTCACTTTGGACATAAATTTGAACAGTATGCCATCTCGTGCCATGGCAAAGAGAATGCGGGGCAGAGGGAACATAGAGCCCAAAAGGCTGGGGAAAAGAAAGGGGTCAAGGTTCAAACATCAGAGCTCAACATGTAGGACACCTGCGCAACCATGAAAGAGCTTACCAGACTCTTTCTCTTTCACAGGTGATCGGTGCACAGTTTAGCAGCAGTGATCTCATTGGTAGGTTCCCCAGCTCTCACCTGCAACTACACCGGAGCTCATAGTGGCAATAAGCGGGGTCTTCGTCTTAGGATTGATTCGGGCTAAAGCTTTGAAAAGCACCCCATCCTCTGCCATAGCATAGATTACACGTGGCATAGGGAAAATGGAACCCAGCAGACTGTATGAGACAGTAGAGACATGCACAGGACCATGTTAGTCAAGAGTCCCAATACATTTACACAGACACATACTGCATCATCTCACCACCCCATCAAACCACAGCAGCGCGGTTGAAGCAAAAGAACGTCTTTCATTTCTGTTGGATTCTTTTTCACTGAAAGAATCAAAAACATGTGTGTCTGTTTGCTGCACTTTAAACGGGAAACTACATTCACAGAATGGTGAGGTTTTGACACCATTCTTGTTGTAGAGGATACAGGTAGTGGAGCCTGAACCACATTTATTTCAACTGAAATTTAAATGAACTGTGGTATTTGGAATTATTTATACAACAATGTAATGCAGAAGTAGTTGGTGAGGTGGTGATTGATATGGACCGATTGTGGTAAACCAAGTAAAGAGATAATACCTCATCAGAAAAGAAAGACAAGAATCAGATCATGCTGACAGTTTGTTTTGGAACGAAGCTATGTCAATATACTTTTCTCTCCAAAACAAATGTACTAGAATACATTAGCCACATCCATCAAAATGCAAATACACATAATAAAGCAATATTAAGAGCTGGCCCGGGATTAATTAACCAATACAAAACTTTGCATGCACATCTTAATCACAATTATTGCAGCTCAAAAAGGTTCAATGTAAATATTAACAAAACAAAATATATATATTAATATCCAAACTTATATTCCTAATGTTTACAAAGACTACGAATTAAGGTTAGTGTAATTGGATATATGCAACCAATTAACAAATTAATAAATAGTGATAAAATAAAGAATATTGCCAAAACAAAGGAACATATAAATAATGTTCATTTTGTACCTGGTTGAGAGCGCGCACAATGATCCAATAGCCACGACAAATTTGGCGGGACCCCAGCCTACATACTCAAAGGCCATGGGCAGAGGGCTTTTCTCATCCAGAAGGTAGTAGGGCATCATGAGTGTAAGGGCAGCGGACACACCAAAATAAGCCAGGAAGCATACAGTCAGGGATACAACGATACCAATGGGAATGGCCTTTTGAGGGTTCTTCACTTCCTCTCCTGTTGGACACATGCAAAAATAACATACACATACACGCAAAAATTATCAAGTCCACCAATCTATGTTTCTGTTATGTTAGCTTCTATCAGGGGATATTACAATTCCATTGATAAACAGAAGGTAAACAGAAAACAATACACACCTGTGGTAGCAATGCAGTCAAATCCTACAAAAGCATAGAAGCAGGTGGCCGCTCCGGCAAGGGTTCCACTGAAGCCATAAGGCATGAAGCCTCCAGCTCCATAGTCACTGGTCACATTGGTGGCCACAGAGAGGTTCCTGGAGCACACAATGACAAATTGACACACCTAAATCCATTACACTTTTAATACTATGGTAATAGGGTTGCATTCCATACATGTTTTTACCTTGTGACAATGGTAACATTAACTAGGTATTCCTCTGATATTTTCCAGTTGTCTGGATCTCCTTTGACAAAGCCAGAGATGATTACAAACAGCAGTACCAGCACGTTGACAGCAGTGAAGACTTTGTTCACCCAGGCAGATTCTTTCACTCCAAACGAAAGCAGACCTGTAAAGTAGAAAAGACAACACATTTCTACTTCATTGATCGTCTTGACCGAATTCCAAATTATATAGTCGTTTAATATGAAAGCTCCATAAGCTAAATAATATAAAGTAAAATATGACTTCTTTAAGATTGTGTCATTGGCTTTGAAGATACTGTAATGGAAATTTACACACAGAGCTACATTTATATTAAACATTCACAGGCATAACATCCAACTTTCTTTATCTTTCTTTTTGTTATTTGACCTTCAGAAAAACAAATATTGCAATGAAAAATTATCTTTGGGACATTGGTCCAACATGTGACTGAATTGCGTAAGCTTTGAGCATTACAGCAAATTAGAAAGTTTAGATTTGTTTATTAGTTTCTCCTTGTTTTATCTTCCTTGTGAGGCCTTGTGAACGCTGTAAACTTGATGTCCATGACAACATGTTTTATGGATTTTAAAAGCAACAGAGGGCGGGTCACTTCTCCTTAATGCTAGGGGGCAGCGAGGCCACTGTGGGCTCACACAAGACTTGCATTCATAAAGAGAAACACCCTGTTTACTATGTGAGCCCTGCCCATCATGAACCACATGTCACATAATGTCTTGGCATCTCTTTATCAGATTTTACCAGAATAACACAAAAAAGAACTTAGGTAATGTTGATATGGTAAATAAGCCAATGTGGATGTAAAATTCGGGGTTGCTTTTAAACTGTTGACCTATCCTTAGTATGGAAATCTTTAAACAATGGGCATCTGTGACTACTTAAGCATACCTGACAGCAGAAGGATAAGGCAAACAGCAAAGAAGTCTGGGTACTGAGCCAAACCAGGGGAGTTCATGCTGAAGTAGGTCTTACAGAAACGCTCAATGTGTCCCCCTATCAGCTCATCAAACGTCCCACTCCAAGCCCGGGCCACTGACGACGTGCCTGTGAAGGAGCATGGAAAACAAAACGTCAGGGTAAACATATTTCAAATAAGAATGATTTTTTTTTAAGTATTGTAATTATTATTATTACCAAGAATTAAAAAAGAAACATCTATTGTAGACATTGCGCTGTCTCTATAACCAACTCACCAATGACATAAGAGAGGATGAGGTTCCAGCCAGTGATGAAGGCCCAGATCTCCCCTACGGTCACATAGCTGTAGAGGTAGGCTGAACCAGTCTTGGGAACACGGGCTCCAAACTCAGCGTAGCACAGGCCAGCCATGACAGAGGCGAGGGCGGCGATGAGGAAGGAGATCACGATGCTGGGGCCCGAGTTGCCCTTGGCCACCTCTCCTGCCAGCACGTAGACGCCGGCCCCCAAGGTGCTGCCCACTCCCAGGGCTATCAGGTCCACGGTACCCAAGCAGCGGCACAGCTTGGAGTCCTCAAGACTGTTCATGTCCACCACCTTCCTCCGCACCAGGGAACGGCTGAATGACAGCACCTGACTCAACATATCGGACACCTAAGGTTGGCAGAAAAAATAGCCGGTGAGAGTCTGTGTGTGTGTGTGTGTGTACTTGCATCTTTAACGCCCATAGAGTATCACATGAGGCAAAGAGGTGGAGTGAGAGAGAGACAAATAGATACTGAAATGGAGAGTTTTGATAAGTTAAATCCCTCATCAAAGTTCATCAGTAGGGGAAGTTTTCTGCAAGTGGATCTTACAGCATAGTTACTATTGTTCATCTTGGAATCCATATTTTGAAAAGGTCTCACTTGCAAACCAAACAAGGATTGTGAAATGTATTTTCTTTCAACCCAGTTGGTTTTGGCAGGTCTTTCTGTCTTGTTCCCCTAGGAAACCTGAAAACGCCTAAAGCTGCAGTTACATAACATGAGAATGAAAAGAATAAAAAAAACTTCAGGTTTCCAAAAGCAGAAAGCCGTTAAGAACAAGCCGTTAATTAACTATGGCATATTTATGTCAGAGATATTGCCCAATACTGTGCTCTACGCCAATAGCCAGCGTATAGTAAAATCTCATTGTAGCCCAATCCTAATCTTTTGTCCAGGCTCACAATACAAACTTAAATACTCAAAGGAAGCCTTCATAGAGGCTTTATGATTGTACTCAGAAATAAAAGGGCTTTTACATTTGCTTTCCTCACTAATTACACTGTATTGCCACAGAAGAATGTAACTTCACATACTTTTCCCTTACGAGAATTGTTACTGTCTCTTCGTGTTACCATGATGAGCTGAAGTCAGTTAGGCTACTTTTCATTTTGCAAACGAGCCAATTTTTCACTCAGTAATCATTGGATGAATGGATAAAACCAATTCAAGTGCTGTACTGGATAGTTTAATCTAAATTTTTTAACCAATTATTTTATCTTCCTGGTATTAAATGAACTCTGACCACCTCTTCAATGCGTGGCAATACCGCCTCAGTGTACATTTAAAGATAAATGATGATGCAAACTCATAACCATTTGATAGTTCATTAACTATGTCTTCTCCATTACATTTCCGATAAAGATTACAGTGGAGCTGCTGTTATCAATATCAGAACCCTAGTTGAATTGACGGACCATTTCTGGTAGTAGAGCCCACTAATGCTTTAAGGACTTCAAACATCACAACAATCGATATGGTGCACATTGCTAAAGTAAGTAAAATAATTGATTTTAGAAATAATGAAAACTCCAGCCTTTACACGAGAGCAAATTTGCATTTCAATTGAACACTTACCCGTTCAGCGTGCAGAGGGATGCAAGGTGCGCAAATTCTTTCTCTAAAAGTTCTAATGAACTTCTCAAAGGACCAATGCAGCTAACGTGATTGCTTCTCCTCGATTACAGTCAACCGTTACAGGGAACCCCACACGAGCACATGCACACCGATGTAGGTCAGGTACTATCTCAGGACCCCGTCCTCTACACTCTAGACTACGAGGCTATGTACGTCTCCACTGCTCTTACTCTCTCTGCTGGCATGTAGACCCTAGAGACGGCTATTTTTACTCCTCCCCTTCCGTCCACTGTGTGTCCCCTTGCGTGGATCCTGGACCCCACCACAAGTCCAATCCTATGGGTTGGTGCCCCACGAGAGCAAGGAGGGAGGGGAGACAGGGTAGGAGGAGTAGGGGGAGGTTATTTGGTTCAGGGGGAGGCAGTATTGCATCATAATTCCCCATCCTCGGGTCAACAGCCCTACACACAGTGTAAGGCTAAAAGGAGCAGAGGGGGGGGGGGGGGGGCTTAATTAGCACCCTTTTCACTTTTAAAATTGTGTTTTCTAATGCACACAGGCCAAACAAATACCAGCTGTCCAGGTACTTACTGGCCACTGATAAATGGTTAGGCAACTCACGTTGACAAACATTGTAACAGACAATTGTGTTTGCCTTGTGCAGCCGTAGGAGTACTGCTAAAAGCATGTGTGCTGATTGGTCAATGAAGGGTGGAGGAGCTACGGTACCAGTGATGTGCCCTTTTAATGGACAACAGTTATTGCTCAGATTTCCCTTTAGCTATTGGAGTTATGACCTCCACAGCCCTGAACACATAAAACCTAAAGCGAAGCAAAACAGAACTTTCCTTATTACACAGGACGGCTCCGGCTCCACTTTATTTAAGCCTGGAGAATGTATTCTTTTTGTTGGGCATTGCTTGTGATTACAGTTGAGGCTGAGTTTGCAGTAATGCCCAGACCAGCTCAAACCAGCTAAATACCTCAGTGGGAAGGCCACAGCTGCCCCAGAAAGACTGCACAGCCCAGAGAGCCCACAGTCAGACAACTGACCGATTTCTTTTTCCTGCTCTCTTTGTGAGACCATGTAGCCACTGCTCCTACAATCTTGTGCCAACAGCCCACCAAGGTTTGGCAGCTTTAGCCCCTCATGTGACCCGCCTGCTGATGGGAAAGCCAACGCCACATTTAATGGATAGATAGGCAGGGCATCTTAGTGTGCTTGCTATCAGCCTCTCTTTGGATTTCTCTTCTTCTCTCTCTATTTGCCAAACAATAGTAAATATGTAAATATATATGAACTGCATCTGTAAATGATTCTGTCTGCTTCTGAGACAGAGCTCTACTGAAATACTCATGGCCTAATTTTCAATAGAATTTTACTGTAAGGTAATCACGGTAACCGTGGCATAGACAGGGGAGAACAGAGCGGAGCCCTGCTGCACTGTTGACACACACTAATTGTGTGAATCCAATTGAATACATTTGTTCCTCAATAGCTGACTGACCTAGCTTCACAAACATGGACTTGGTCAACAGATCAAGTGCTGTTTGTCCTGCAGGTACTGGACTGCTCGCTCAACTGGACCGTGCTGTCACCGGGAAATGCTGGAGTGAATGGTTAGTGATGCAAAGCAGAGTGGAAGTATTTCGATCTTTTAATAGGACTAGCAAAATCAACGGCGGAACGGGCATTCATCAGCTTGTGTTTAGTTGAATGCCGTATTCCTGTTATATCCAGGCATTCACTATATCCTGCACGCAGAAAAGTAGCCAAATTTAAATGTATGATATGGAACAGTAAATGCATGGATCAAAAATCAATCCCTTACATCTGTCAACAACTTTAAAAACCCAGAAATATAAGATACTGCCTTTAAACCCCTGAAGTCAGACAATGTAACAGAGCTCAACATCTCACACTATGTTTGAGCACTCTTTTTTTATAAATTAATGTTGATTTCTACACTTACATAATTTGTTATAGTTGTAGCTGTTAAAATGAAACAGCAAGACAGGCTACGTCCAAGACCTAAGGAATGCTCACAAAACAGAACCGTCCCTATATTATGAAGATGGCGTGACAAAAAGCTAAAACATTGCAGAAGTGTGGGGGATCATCTTGAAGATTTCAACAACAAAAACCTTACCTATCCACTGTAGTGCACACACAGGGGGAATTTGGTTGAATGCAAATCCTCTTCACAGCGTATGTCTAGGTAATACCAGGAGCCTAGAGACATCACCTGTATGCTTGTTCCATTTAAGTATTGCCTTTATTAAGTAGTGTGATTCTGCAATGCATATTCATGCTTAGATGGGAATATCGCCATGTAATCTAAAACGGATTTTGACTGCATCATGGAGTTGATGGAGACTGCTGCAGGACCGATATCGTGAGACAAATGCTGTGAAACTCAGTCCCCCTAAGGCAGAATCCATGACTGACATGAGTCACTCACTATTCATAGAATGGAATATGCCATATTTGGCATCGCTCATAATCTACCAATTAATACAACAATCAGTCGATGTTATCTGTGTAGGATGATATGGAGTCTGTAAGATCCGAGAATATAATTCATATATTCAATAGAACTGGAATCGATCTGACTCCGGCAGTTCCAAACATTATTTCTCAAAAAATAAGATTCTGCCCAAGGAGTCATAGAAATAGCTTTCTGTACCACATAAACTTTCCATTTCATTCTAGACATGCAGTTGCATTTCCAGTGTGTATCTAGTATATAGTCGATCTGTTTGACTTGTTACTTAATTGCAACTCTTAGTGTGTAAAAACTACCACGCCTAAGTCTATATATTTTGGTAAGTTAAACTGAGCTGTTTGATTTTTTCCATAAGTCCTGCCTCTCTGCAACAGATGTCCATTCATTTGGAAAGGAATTCGTGGTACAAAGAAAATCACAATTAGATTGAAGCTATAGGTAGACTGGACTGGAAGGTAAAACTGGATACTGGAACTTAATGTAAACTTAATAATTTAAGCTCCAAATCAACATAAACCGGATACAGTATTGTATACTTAAAGTATCAGTCTATGCGAAGTTCAATGTCAACATCATCATTAGGCAACTTCTGAAATACGATATCCCAAAATGTATTACAATTGTAGGAAATAAAAGGAATAAACAGGACAACAGTTTATTATCAACTAATACCATTTAGTTAGAAGTGGGGCTGGTAGACGAAAAAAAACATTCTATTCTTATCGATCATTGGATAAACTCAGGGAAATAAATTATGGGGCACAACTGCAAATTAGACCTGTGCAAGATACTGTGACTTCATCTCGATTTGATATCCCTAGCCCATCCTAGATAATTAATTTGTTGTAAAATGTAAAGGCCAACGACGTTTAGGCTAAAACATAATTACTATAATGCATTAAAATAATTGAATGTTGATCCCTACTAATTACGAGACCTAGGCATACGCCACAAATCTCGTGATGACACTATAATAAGATTTCCATAATTATGTAGGCTCAATTGTCAACGCAAAACAGAGGTATATGCTACTATACTTGCCTAATCAACATTCAATTGATCAGTGATCTAAGTAACGCAGTAGGCTATTCTGTTAAACTTTAAAGTATAGGTCTACACCATAATAATCCCTTCAAAAATGTAAAGTATGGCTTTAGCCGCCCACTCAGGGGCTAGGGCATGCCTAGACTAGGCTATACATCAACTTACTTTTTGCGTCTCCAAGCTTGACAGCAAAGTAAAACCGGTCGGGACATAGGTTTATATTTTTGGTCTTAGCACACTCCCCCCTCGTGGGAGAAGGTTGGATGAGGGTGTGACTGTGACATGTAAGTTCGGTCCCCCAGACCCAGGTGTGGCTGCCAAAATTACGTTATGTTCATTGAATGTTAAAACTACCAAATAACCATCTGTAGGCCTACACATTAAAATGCAATTGACTTGTTGTGCCCAAATTGTGCAAAATTAGACCTATTTTGTATGACTTTGACTCCGTGCGGTATGAATTGGACGGGCTTTAGGACCATGAAAGCTGCCACAGTCTCTGATTCCTCCTAAGCTTCCGAAGAAAAATCATGGCCGATCTGGTCTGAATAGTAATAAAAAATATGCCCAAAATCGCGGTACGCAAAATTAATCTTGACGATTACACTGAAGTCACTTTTAAACTTCGTTTAAACCCTATCAGCGTCATTGTCTGTACAGATGGAGCACATTCTACTACCAAAGGTAATCGATAATTAACTATGGAGAGGATATTTGCCAATGACTCAATGCTCTAAAAACCTACATTATTATTCCCTAGGCCTTTTGTAGCATAAAGGAAGGTAAACATTTTATTCATGCATCTCAATCAGTGATATCCGACTTTCTTCTGGGGTCATCTTTTTGTAAATACACGACCTTACGTTCACGACTGCTCTTATCATTTTCTGCTGACTGTTTAGCAAAACCCAGGCTGCAAGTTTTGGCGACACATTTTGCAAAGTAGCCGAATTGATTGAATGTTATGATTTCCCCACGTATTCTAGGTGGAGAATGTCAGACTCGTTGACAGGCTCTCCCCAAGGAGATCAAGTGTGGGCACGCTATACCTAACAGGAACCCACACTATCTTTGTGCAGAATGAGAGTGAAATCCGCACTGAAACATGGGTATGCACCGTAAGCACCAGCCATTAACATTTATAGCGGTAGTGACTGACATAATGTTGGGTGTCAGGTCATCAATATCAGGGGAAAATTCAGCAATCGTACTTGATTGCTTCTAACTATAATATCTATCACATTTTACAGCCTGCTTTTTAGTGTACAATGAACAAAACATCTATTGGGAGAAGTATGTGGTTTGATGTGCTAACAATGTAATGATCACATAAATTACCGATCTGTTTTTTCAATACCACCAGGTGCTGCACAGTTTGGTGTGCAGTGTACAAAAACAAGCCCTTACAGCCTCAGGATACCCTCTACTTATTCACTCAAAGAATTTTCAGATCCTCCACTTCCTCATTCCAGTAGAAAAAGACTGCCATGATGTTTTTGCATCCCTCTTGCGCCTCTCTCAACCAGGTGAATTACTATATTAGCTGTAACGGATGCTAGATAAACACATCAAATTCTGTCCGGTAATGTATACTCTACATAGTATGAATAGTAGCCTATGAACTAGCAGAGTTAATGCTGTGTAAATGGACTAGGCTGATCATTCCATTGACATGTATTTTAGAGCAGTATGAGGAGCTGTACTGTTTCTCCTACAACCCAAACATTGATAAGGAGGAGAGACAACATCAATGGGACTTATTGGATCTCAAAGCTGAGTACAGCAGAATGGGCATTCCAAACTCCCTCTGGAAACTGTCTCCCGTCAACCGGGAATACAAGGTCACTATCCACGATAGGAGTGCCACTTTTTTTAGTTTTTCAGGCATTTTTCATGTTCTGATTTGACACTGCTTTAAGCCTTGTCCTCTGGTTTACAGGTGAGCGACACGTACCCTGCAGAGCTGTATGTGCCAAAGTCCGCCTCACCACCAGTCATCATAGGAAGTTCCAAATTCCGGAGCAGAGGGCGATTTCCAACCTTGGCATACTATTGCAAAGAAAACCATGTGAGCTGAGTCTAACAAAATCATTTTGTGAATTGGTGCTTAATTTCATCATATGTCTTAGTTTTTTGTCAAAACACTGCTGTGGAAGAACACTTAGTTTCATAACAGGACAATAACATTGTATTACACAATCCAGGTCACAGCAATTTGAGATTTAGTTTTGCTAAGATAATTTATGACTTTCTCTGCTTTCTGTTACACCGGGTTAGGGCATAGTTTTTTTTAAATGCAATGGTGTGTGCTGCATGGCATCAGTACAGAATGAAAGCTAGTATCAAAGTACTGTGTGAACATACTTTGTGAAAATAGTATATGTGGCAGACTCAATAAAATATGAAGTCAATCCACAACCTTGACGAGAGATCATGCTCCAGAGATCATTGTGACTGAATCGGGCAACAAGTCCGAGAAATTGGGTCTCAACGTCCTCATTTTGACAGTTGGGTCTTGTAGTTTATGTGTCTGTGGGCAGCTTCCCAGTTATTTAACAGGGCTTCTTCTCAATATTTTAAGAATACAAATATAAAGTCATCATTCAATTCTCCCACAAAAAGATACATCACAAATGCTTGGTCTTTTTGTAGTGCTGCCCTACCATTTTTTATGATAGTTTGGATGTTTGTTGTTATTCCATGTGCAGTACTGCGGGACTACTGAGCACATTATCTCTTGTACGAAATAAGATTCCTTTCTGCTCCTCCTAGGCTACCATTTGCCGGAGCAGCCAGCCCCTGTCAGGCTTCAGCGCCCGCTGTGTAGAGGACGAGCAGATGCTGGAGGCCATCGTGAGGTCCAACCCCCACAGTGACTTCATGTATGTGGTGGACACTAGGCCTAAGGTGAGTCTCTCGGCCAAACATGGACCTCAACAAGCCGTCCCTACTGTAGCCTACTGTATGTTCAGGTGGACGTGGGTTTAGATGTAGCATTGTACATGCTGAGTTTGTTCCTCACTACAAAAGTCTTTATCCTGTGGTCATTCCGGTTTGAAACATGCTAAGTATTTAGTTATTAACGTGTACAAACCACATATATTATATATAGTATATGTAAATATCAAATACTAAACATCTTGCATATTGATTGTAATTACCACCAAAAAATAACGCATGTTAATACAACTACATTATTACAAAATGTGAATCTTGTTTACCATATTAGATTTCCTACTGATTGACTTGTGTTCTAGCTTAATGCAATGGCAAACCGAGCAGCAGGAAAAGGCTATGAAAACGAGGACAACTATTACAACATCAAATTCCAGTTCATCGGTATTGAGAACATTCATGTGATGAGGAACAGCCAACAGAAAATGCTTGGAGGTAATAATAGTGTCACGATCAAGTGACCTTCCTCTTTTGTTCTTAAAGATCTTATTTTTCATCGAAGGTGCCAAATTAGTGATTTCATTTTATTTTGCTGTACTGTGCTCTGCCTTTCAATTTTGTAGTTCAGAAGAAAAAGTCATGCCTTGCCACCCCCGTGGTTTTCATGTGCATTGATGCAGTGTGCTCTGCAAATAGGAGTCAGATTGGCCCACAGGAGTATTTCTGGGTAATGTGTGGGGGGGAGCTCAGCAGACTTTGAATCCATCTGGATTTCATTGTTGGACTATTTTTTTTTCCCAAGCAGACAATTTAGGCCATAGTCCCCCATAGAGGAGGCTGAGGGCGTGAGAATGATGAGCTATAGAGAATGAAAAGTAATAGCTGGCCTTAGCTGTGATAACTCCTTGGCCCTGGAAACCTTATTGGCTTGGATTCCACTGACAATCTTTTTTCTATACAAGTAGTGACTTTAGCTCTCTTTCCCTCTTTTTTTCTCTCTCTCTCTCTCATTCCCGCAGAGTAAGTTAAAGCTTTTCGAGATTCTTCAAAGAATTACATGCAGTTTCCTAGAAATGAGCCCATGGTAAATGTTAAAAAAAGCAAAGATGGCTGAACTCCTTCACCTACTTACTCCAGTGCCCAGCAACACTCACATACACACACATACCCTCCTCAGGTGGGCTCTCACAGGTCCGTGCACTAATGTGAACCCACTGACATCTTCCCACATGACACATCTATCGGCTTAGTCTCTGTCTACACCTTTACGGATTATCTTTACAGAGATGGATGTTTCTGTAGGGATTTGTTCATCAGACTGACATCGAAACTACGATGTTTATGTTACAATATGTCGTTAATTAAAATGTTAACATTTCCCAAAAATGCAATTTGGTTCATACGTTGTTTAAACAACAAATAAATAACGTAAAAAATGATGTTGTAAAAATATGTAGTTATTTATTTGCTAAACCTAATGTATCTTTGTCCTCGACCACAATTTCCAACTTAAATATCCAATTTGAATATTAAACCATATGAAGAAGAATTGTATGTACAACAATATCTCTTACAATAACCTATGAAGGTATTCCACTGAACTATTTTTCTCAGCCCGTAGTGCACCTAATGAATTTCTGATATTGCAAGGTAAAGTTTAAGAATGTGTAGTGATCCATTTTGGCCTGTGTCTCCTGCCCGTAAAGCAGCTGTGTTGTGGTTGTGTGGTTCCTCCCAGTGAGCGAGTTGCGCTCCCCTGCCATGTCCGATTTCCTGGAGGGCCTGGAGAGCTCAGGCTGGCTGAGGCACATCAAAGCTGTCCTAGATGCTGGCATCTTCATAGCCAAGGTTAGCCTGGAGGCTAATCCCCTCTGTCTGCTTGCCGCAATACTGTACTGAATTTGACTTTATCTGTGCACAAGTTTGTGTTATACATGGACAATTACATTTTTACAAGAGTTTGTTCTGTGGGCGTGCGTGCGTGCGTGCGTGCGTGCGTGTGTGTTTGGTGCAGGCTGTTGCAGAGGAGGGCATTAGTGTGTTAGTCCACTGCTCAGACGGTTGGGACCGTACTGCCCAGGTGTGCTCTGTGGCCAGCGTGCTTCTGGACCCATACTACAGGACTTTGAAGGGACTCATGGTAATGGAATAAATGTTTAAATCTCGTTTACTAGAAACCTCGTCCCCAAATGTACTTTACCTTGTCAAATATAATGTCATTGAAGCACATTGATGTAGACACTCTGTTCAATTAAGAAGTGAAATTAGTTGATGTGGGCCAATTGGAAGGTAACATAAGCAGCTCCATGCTGTGCTTATGTTCCTTGCCCCCTTGATCACACTGATTTGCTCTGTCTGGCTGGGTTTCTGCCAAGAGGCTTCTCATGGAAAAAAGCTAATGCAACAGAAAGCCCTACTTTTATGAATTGTTTTGAGGCTTAGAGGAAAACTACCCCACACAGTGGGTAAAGCAGTTCAAGCCGTCTCCCAAGGTCAACTGTGTCCTTTGTCCTATATTTTTCAGTCATCAGTTAGTACTGCCACGCTTCAAACAGTGAACAATATTACAGTAAATTTTATTTTCTATGTCTTTTCCTGTGCTTAGGTACTTATTGAAAGAGACTGGTTGTCATTCGGACACAAATTTTCTCACAGGTATTTTTTTGGTATATGTTACTATTTTATATATCTTTATAGCTCTTATATAAATATATTGTAAGCAGTATGAAGGCCTTGTTGTCTCATACTCTGGATGCTTATCCTTGCTCCTTAGATACAACCACCTTAATGAAGACCCTAAAGAAATATCTCCTGTTATTGACCAATTCCTTGAATGCGTGTGGCAGCTGATGGAACAGTTCCCCTGTGCTTTTGAGTTCAACGAGAAGTTTCTCATAACTATCCATAACCATATCTACTCCTGCCAGTATGGCAACTTTATTGGCAACAGCCAGAGGGAGAGGGTAGAGCTTGGGTAAGATTGTTACAACAAATACTTTCTCTCACAATCGATTAGCGTGAAAGATGTCTTATCGACCAAATTTCCAGACTCACTGCAGACTAGCGCAAACAAAATATGATAATCACACAGATTTATTTTAACAGTATTTTATGGAACACAATACCATATTGACAGCTCAATAAGTCACGATAGTTTTGCCTTCGGCTAAATTGTTTTGTTAGAAAATTAGCAAATGTCAGCAAGCGCTGTTTGGGTCGGCAGTGGAAAGTAGGCTATTGAGCCCAAACCAGAATAGGTTAAAACTATGTTTAATATTTTTGGATAGACTACGTGAGAAGACACACTCTCTTTGGGTCCACCTCTGGAAGAACCAGACTGGCTATACAAACCCCCTCTACAGGCCGGACCATAGCCAAACTCAAGGGGTTCTCCGGCCAATTACTGCCCCCTACTGCTTCAAGTATGTCCACTCAAACCAAAGACTTAAACCTAATATCTAATATTTATACATCATAGGTTTGTGTTCGTCTTAGATTTGAATTTATTTTGCACATCTCCTTCATACAAGGCTAGTTTCAACCCATTCAAAGAAATTAATCTATTTTGTCTTTAAGTAGTGTTCTTTAAGCTTAATTAGATTGAGACTAGAAGTTCCTCAGAAGACCTAATTTAACTGATTGTTGGTGTCTGTGTGTAGGTTCTGGAGGTCCCTGTACAACCGCTTTGACAGAGGGATGCACCCTCGCCAGTCTGTAACAGACTATTTGATGGCCATCAGAGAGGAAACCCAGCAGTTAGAGGAGCAGTGGACCTCTCATCAAGAGGTAGAGCAGACCTCATAAAGCCACATTACATTTTCTACAGTTTTAACAAAATACTGTATTAGTCAGGATATTATAAACATAACATTTCTCATTTTCTTTATTAGAATATAGACAAGATGGAAAAAGAGAATGGGATGAGTGCACAGGATCAAACAGCCACAGTGAATAAGGCCCATGTAGTGTGGGATCCCCCCTGTGGAAACAGCCTGGCTTTGGCCAACACACCTCAGGACTACACCAGTGGGGGCTTTATCACCAGCAGTCCCTGTCAGCAGAGGACTCCAGAGAGCTCTATGTTCATCCTGCCCAAGGATGTGACCAAAATCTCCGATATAGACCTGTCTAACAACAGTGACCAGGAGTCAGGCATTGCAGACCTCAGTTGCCGCTCCCCGCCAAGTGAGGACAGCACCAAAGATCCCGACTCTGACGAAGCTAACTACCTTGCTGCTTGATGTAGAGCAGCCAGTATTAAAGTACTCTAACCAAAAGGGAAGGGTGCATAGCTGCCGTTCTCCTAGGGGCAATTGTGCAATGACTTCTTTCAATTAATCATTGATTACTTAAGGAGCCATTTGAAATTATTTGTGTGTGCATGTGTATACATGTATATTTGGGCATGCTTTTGCAGTTTACTTATGTTTTCCACGCTTGAAACCTTGCCTGATGCATTCATTCTTGGAAAAGGGAACCTGTTTTTTGATACATTGTTCATTTTGTGTATTATTTTATGGGTGCAATATGCTCTAATGGGTGTGTAATTTTACCAATTTTCACAGGCCAAAGACACTTAGATTTGCAATCGATAGCTTACAAGAGAAATACATGCTGTTACTTCTCTTAAAATTATCTTATACAATTTTACAAAGCGTGGATCTCTGCAATTGTTGAAGATGTAAGCATTTGTAGCTAAATTGAATGATATAGTTGTTGCTGCTTGTTATTCTATTCTCATCAAGTTCTACTATGTCTACCTACCTTGTCCAGAGCAGAGCAATATATGTATTTTTCATCCATTAATCGAATATGTATAATGTATATGAAACTATATTGTCCAAGTAGTCATTCCACATAGCTGAAGACTTGGCTTCTATTAAATAAATATGAGATATTATTTGCTATCCTTGGTCGTTCTCAAAGCTTTGTTGAAGCTCAACCTGTCACCAACCTTGGGATTTAACTGTCTGATATGTGTTCCGGTGTTCTAATGCTATGGGCTTGAAAGGCAACAAAACATACCTTTTTTGGCACGCATTCACTCGTGACGTTTATATTGCGGAGTGACGTTCTAGTAGAGGTCTAGAGATGGCAGCAGTAGGTTGACTTCGATATATTGGAGTACTAGCTAGACAACTATTTAAAGTTAATAAAAGGCCTTAACATTTGTTTGAAGTTGCATTTGGTGAGTTTGAAATTGTATACACATAAACACGTCTGCCTTGTTGGACGAACGGTAAGTCAACAAACAGTAAGCTAGCTAGTGTAATGACATAGAAGTGGCACCTCCTCTTGCAGCTTTTACATCTTCAAGCTAACTGCACTAACGTGAATATAGTGAGGTCGGCACAGCTACTATCCGTATCCGGCAGCTGGCACCACCGGCATCAGCAGCAGCTAACAAGCTAGTTAGCATGCAGGCTACCACCTATGGTTTTACTAGGAAACTACTGTGCAGTTGAATGTGAGATTACTGAACGCGCCGGCAAATTCAGCATGAAATGAAACTAAACATCTTTGCACTTGTCAATTGACAAGTGATGTATTTAAATGTTTTCTGCTTGCAATTTATATTCTTGACTAACAACGGATTTTCTGCTAACCTGCAGAGCTTTAAGATTGCTAGCTAGCTGGTTAGCGACCAATGCATTGCTAGACCGACTTGCATGTTAGCTCTGGCTAGCAATTGAAAAGGTAGTTCAGCATAATGTACAGGCTTGTAGGTCAGTCGTAAATTATGCAGTCTAAAGTTGCCCGGCCACTCTGCGTCAGGTGTCTTTGCCTTTATTTAAGATTTAGTCACTTAACCAAAGTGCCAAAAGCTATTGCCTGATTAACTAGTTTTTATTTATGGTCCTAACCAATTAAAGATGCCTTTACCTGTAGACTCCCCCCCGTTCATTGGCTCAGTTGACAGTGAGGATGGTGACCTGCATTTTATTGCTGTTTATTGCAAATACTGCTTGTGGAAATTTGTCTTCATTTTTGTAGGTTGTTTTGTTTATTTAGTAACGATGGGTTATCACTGTATTTTTTCTTTTCTTGATAGGTCTTTGGCTCCAAAATGTTTTTCCTCTAAGTATCCCTTTTGTTTTTTGATACCTTGAATGTAGAGGTGGCACTATGCCCGCAGCTACTGTGGATCACAGCCAAAGAATATGTGAGGTTTGGGCCAATAACTTGGACGAGGAACTGAAGAAGATTCGACATGTTATTCGTAAATACAACTTCATTGCCATGGTAAATAGTTGTATTGACAGAATATTATTTTGGTTGATGTCATCATCAAATCATCTCTTTCAATCCTTTACTTTAGATCTGTATGTTATCTTTGTTTTCCTCGTTAGGACACAGAGTTCCCAGGTGTAGTTGCCAGACCGATCGGAGAGTTCAGAAGCAATGCTGACTACCAATACCAGTTACTGCGCTGTAATGTGGACTTGCTGAAGATTATACAGCTGGGCCTTACCTTTATGAATGAAGAGGGTGAATACCCCGCGGGAACCTCAACATGGCAGTTCAATTTTAAGTTTACCCTCACGTAAGCCCTATCCTTATCTATGATGTCTGTTCTTTTGTTAGGCCTTTGTCTTGCCTAAAGCCTCATAACGTGACGATGTAAGATAGGCCCACATTGAGGGCTGCCAAGTCAAATACAACTGATATTTACTATACAGCATTTCCTATCTGTCAATTAGTATATTCATTGTGTTGCTAGTTGTTTTTTCATGTTTTTTTTTATGATATTACCGTAATAAACGTTCACATTTTTTTATTCTATTTTTGTAATAAAGTCTTACTGCATCAAGAGAGGTAACATGATTTAGTCTGTTATTTACCTGATGTTTCACCTTCATTTAAACTGTATCCATTCCTGGACATAGTTTTAATTCCATATAAATGCAGCAAAAAGCATGCTGCTGATATGATATAGATGGAGGTGCAGTCGGGACAGGGTGTTCATGATTCAAATAACGTAGAACATGATGCATACCTGCAGCCCTGCTGTCAGGGGATTAGAAGAGGTGTTCTGCATATCCAGGCAGAGATCTTTGTAGGCATACTGTATGTCAGATTTAGATGTTCAAGCTGTGTTGTCTGCTTGGCTTTGTATTTTCGATTCAGAGTAAGTGTCCAGGGGTGGATGATCCAGTAAATTACTTGTTCTCCTAGTTTTTGTGTTGCCAGGAGTGTGATGCACTTTATTTGTTTCTCTTTGCCACCAGTGAGGACATGTATGCACAGGACTCCATTGAGCTACTGACAACATCAGGGATCCAGTTCAAGAAGCATGAGGATGAAGGGATTGAGACATTGTACTTTGCAGAGTTACTGATGACCTCTGGAGTGGTTCTTTGTGAGGGGGTCAAGTGGCTGTCTTTCCACAGGTATTCTGTTTCTGAAAGATACACTTTATAGACGGCACTTTATTTTCTATATAGTATTTTGGGCTGTTCCAGTAGGTCTCAATTGTAGATGTTACGCCAACTAATAGGCCAAAAAGTGGTTAGATGACAGTTTCTAAAAAATGTACCGACTCGCTGCCTTTTTCTCGCCTACATTTGTTAATTTGCCCTTTCAGCTTGCCCCTCGTTTATTTGCCACAAAGACTCGATTTTAAAGAAATGTAACAAGTTTGTGTTTGCATAGCCACCCACCTCAAGGATACTTTTTGGCCTTTGGCTATAACTGTATATAACTTCTGCTATAACTTCCACATTGCTTATTATAATCACAGAACCCTGCATCTTAGATACATTTGCAATTTGATTAGATAAATGGCTTATTTGTTCAGGTTCTTAATGTTAGGGAAGTGTAGTTATTTGTTTGAAATTTGCAGACGTTGTGTTCTCAGTCGTGGGTGAAAAGCTAACAGCCAAATGTGGTCCCTGTGCACATCTTGTGAGGCCATCTGACTCTCGAAATGTATGCATGGATGTAGAGGGCAAGAACAGCACCTGTAAGGCTAAATGTATTCTTTATTTTCTTAACAAAAGGACACAGCAGTGCACTGAACATATATTCTGATTTGCTCTAAAACGTGTTCAAGTTTTACAAGCATTGTCAACATTGCCCAATATAATTAGCATTATCAACGGGGCAGTTTTTTGTATTTTCAGTGGCTATGACTTTGGATATTTGATCAAGATCCTATCTAATTCTAACCTCCCTGAAGAGGAGGTGGATTTCTTTGAGATCCTGCGCTTGTTCTTTCCCATCATATACGATGTCAAGTACCTCATGAAGAGCTGCAAAAACCTCAAGGTAATTTACCTAAAAGTTATACCGCACAAGTTTCTGATTTATTTAAATCTACATTTAAAGCATTGACTACAGTAAACCTAAACTAGCTTGTGGTTACTAAAACATTGAGTATAAATCAGAGCTTCAAAGATTGAAAGTTGCTTATTTCCCAGGGTGGGCTGCAAGAAGTGGCAGAGCAACTAGAGTTGGAAAGGATTGGACCGCAGCACCAGGCTGGTTCTGACTCTTTACTCACTGGAATGGCTTTCTTCAAGATGAGGGAGGTAAGCCCATCTGGGTGTTAGAGCAAGCAAGATCCTTCTGGCAAATAAGTGGCCCCACAGTTTGTTTAGTGGCAATTTATCAAAGGCACCGGTAATGCCATAATTACAGCCATGGTCAAGTTGACTTATTTCAGCAACCAAAGGGTTCTTTAGTGAGCAACACACATTTTACTTTTACAATATAGTTATTGGGTGCCTCATGTTTAAGTCAATACATCCTAATTCCTTCCTGGACCGGAAACTGGACTTATGTATCTGATAACTCATATTACTTTACCATTGCAGATGTTTTTTGAGGATCATATTGATGATGCAAAGTACTGTGGTCACTTGTATGGGCTGGGTTCTGGCTCTGCTTACGTCCAAAACGGAACAGGCAATGCTTACGAAGAGGAGGCCAACAAGCAGCAATCATGACAACACTGTGAAGGCCTCTCTTGGTGATATCCTCAATCGGTTTGACATTGAGGTCCAGTGGTGATGACTTAAGATAATGTATAAACTAAATTATTCACACCATTTAGGACACTCTTTAAATAAGCTCTTTTCACTTTAGATGGTAGGTGAATATGGTGGTTAATAGGGAAGAAACACAGCTGTCCAAAGGTATGTGTAAGCTTAGTATTTCTTTTTTTCTACTCAAGCAGTTTAACGGGGCTGGTTGGTTCATTTAGATTTCACAGGAAATGCTTGGAGAAAAAAATGGGATTTTAGTTTTTCTAAATTGTTCTGTAGAAATTTTGCACTTTAAAGCTCTAACCAGATCCTTGATTTTATACAGAAAGCTAAAAGTATTTCTGCTGCTCTCTTGCTTTCATTACGTTCACATTTTTCACTTAACCTTGCTTTATTATGACAACCTTTTCCACCAACCTCAGCCTTAATATTTGCAATTTTTTATGTTCTTTTAAACTTTAATTTATTGTACTGGTTATTCTTGTCTGACATTGAATAGTCAACCCATTCGACACTAATATACCAGTCAGCTGTATGTAGATATGCTATTCCCTGATCTTAAGAGTATGGTTTTTTGTCTAACTCCAATTGGGAGGCGCGGGTAAATGCAGGTTCTTTATGGGCCTTTCTGGTCTTGCACTGATTTTACCCCTTAAGTTGGGTGAGGACTGATTTTACCAGACCCTAAATTTAAA
The DNA here is from genome assembly GCA_017639675.1 of Aplochiton taeniatus. Taxonomy (NCBI): domain Eukaryota; kingdom Metazoa; phylum Chordata; class Actinopteri; order Galaxiiformes; family Galaxiidae; genus Aplochiton; species Aplochiton taeniatus. The sequence continues at coordinate 9,373,625 of CM030186.1, read as the reverse complement.
TTAAAATTGCCTGCCTTAGGAAATGTTGTATGGCCACCCTGAACTTGGGTATTAAGAGTATATTTTCATTTTCATTTTTAGAGTGAATAGAAGGTTTTGTAGTTTTATTACTGTTCTATGAACAAAGTTTCAAACCTTTTACTCGTTGAAAAAAAAAAGACAATTGCTTCCTAAAATCATCTTAACCAACTTCGTAAGGACTTATTTTGAGGGAATTCGTTTTACCTATACTGATGTTATTTTTTTGTTGTTGAATAAAGCACTTTTTGTGCTGTTTGTCTGTTTTTGTATTGTATTGCTTTACAATTAAATCATGCTGCCTAGAAAAGCTGCATGTACTAAAGATGTTTGAATAAAAGCTGTTGCTGACTAGTATCTTGAGCTTCCATAGAGATATGTGTTGAAGTATGTGTGTACAACTTACTAACCTCCATTTGAGTGTCAGACATTGATATTATCGTCACACTAATCTTTTTCCTTCCATTACACCATCCATATTATGTAAAGGAGTCATGTTTAAAAGAAAAATATGCAATTCAAGATGATTGTTTTTAGGGCTTTTGTAAATAAAGGCTTGAAACTTTTCTAACATTGTCTTGACTGAGTGACATTTTTGTAATTCCATAATGGCACAGTATATGACATTAATGTGTATCATGCACCACTAAACTTAAATCATTATATGAAAACAATGAAGTCTGAAGATTGCAAAATGGCATTTTATTATTCGTTAGATAAGGCATCACAAATGTACAGTACATAGCCTCATGTGGTTGTACAATTGTTCATCTCCAAGAGGGAATATAGAAAAATATATGCATACATAATGAAATCCCTAAAGGATTTTGATACAGGCAGATTTCATGTGAGACAAAAACTAATGAAAAAAGAAAGAATGGGAATTTGTGCAATATGATGAAGGGATAACTGATCTGGGAGTACCCTATCTCAGGATAAAATAAAAAATGGAAAATTAAGCATGAAACCGGCTTGGGTGTGTTAAAATCACAGGCCAGCAGGCCAGCCCTCTTAACATGAAAACAGTCAAAATTATTTGGCCAGCAGTTTGAAAAATGAGGCCACAGTGTTATGCAGATAACTAGATGTTAAGCAGGGGAGGAACATCGCTGTAGCACAAACAAGTATCTCTTTAACAGAAAATGAATCAATGATCTATCCACTCATGCTGCAGCACAGTGATCATAGTGATACAATAAGGAGCCCTTGTTTCATTACATTGCAACTTTAAAAAAGACAACATTCTTTCCAAGCAAGAAAAAAACTGTTTAGTACAGTACAATAGGCCCAAGCCACAACAGAGCATTTTGATTATTTATTTTGATCATTATTAAACCTTTATTTAACCAGGAGAATTCACATTGAGATTAAAAACCTCCTTTTCAAGCGAGACCTGGGCAAACACCCTGAGAATGGATCATGCATTGTTCTAATGGTAATAAACACATTTTCCACAACAATTTCACAACCACAAGGTTTAGTTTCAGCCCCCAACTGATCCACCATGAGCCAAAGATATTTTTTTCCCTATTGTCTTTCATCATGTCCATTCAATTTGGTATTTTCAATGTTTACTACATATTTTTTGCAACTTTACATTCAAAGGTATTTCTATAACTTTAGTCCTGGTATTCAAATAGTTATGAATGGTCAAATCAAAGAAGAAAAGGAATTAGCATGTCGTTTTTTTGTTTTTTAACAATCTTCAATTCCCAAAGCTCTCCACCTACAGTACATCTTAGACAGGCCTGCCTGACACTTATCCAGGTGCTTTGTGGGGCAAAAAGAATGTGCATGTGTTGCATGTATTCAACATACACAAAAGCACAGAGACCTACAATCCAATTGTTTTAACAACGGCAATAACACTCTCATCACATTGCTGTACTGTGCTTTTTTTTTGGAACATATCGGAATGCTAACTCAGTCGAAGACTGATAGTATACAACAACATGCAACATTGAAGTGGATGTAATTTGAGAGGACAAAACAATCACCTATTACTAATCTGTTTTTAGTGAGGATTTTCTGTGTTTTCTATTGAAGTCAAATAAGCATTTATAGTCTCTTAAAGATTTGCCAAAGAAAGCTTGCAGGTGTTGGGAGGTGAAATATGACAAATATTGGTAATTTGGCGGGCTATGAACACGGGAGGCCACAAGTCTAGACCTATTAAATAAAACAGAAATATGTTTGAATCAAAAATATTCAAGTTCTTTTTCCTTTTCATAGCTTTATGATAATTGAATTTCAATATAACCTACCCCATTTTCACTGGAGTTATGTATCATTTTCTATGCTCATCCCTGGGTTGCTGGTACCTGAATCAAATGAAATATATATATATAACACTCTAACCCATGCGGTGTGAAAAACATAAACGGTTCAAATATCCATCAATTTCCCTTACCCTTCCTCTCCTTATCTTCCGCAATTTCGCTTCCAGTCCAGGAGGGGGTGCTAGTGAGCAGCCGATTCTGGGACTCCCTCAGTGGTTTAGCCGGAAACTGGTGGACCTCTACCACGCTGTAACCCCAAAACAAAGACCAGAGAACCATGAAGAACAGCAGCCGTAAATTGGCAGGGTATGCGTTGTGTGGGAGTGGACTACTCACCCCTTATTGGCAGAGCTGTGTCCACTAGGACTGGAGGGTTGCTCAGGGTCCTGGTTCACAAGACAGGTTGGGAAGGAGCAGCCATCACCTAAACTGAACCCCAAAATATAGCAAACGAAGAAGTACTTCAGAATTACAATGCCAAAGAAATACTGGTCTGTTTTGTTAAAACAACACTAGCCTGCTAGAATGGGTTACACTTTACAATGACATGCTTTAAAGTTTCAAACAATAATAAAACACCTTGCTCTAAGTATTACACAGTAATGAATACATAATGCAATGATGCTCCATATTGTATATTTCAATTGCATTTTTCAACCATTCCCCCCAGGACCTTACACTTTTGATGAACAGAAGGTTTCAAATTGAGCTAAAACTAACAGCCCCATATGGCTAAATCGATTAAGAGATTGTTACCTGGAGAATATAGGAAGTAGCCAGTATCTCTTTTCATCGCCAAAGACCTGGAGGAAGTTTTTAGTGATTCCTAGACTGAAGCCATTTTTATCCGTTCCATGTCTAAATGCTGGGGCACGGACAGCCTCTGGGAAAGAGGAGAATAGATTCAGTCTTGCATGATACCGTCACATCCAGAATCTGATGAATATGCACCTGCCTGACATTCTTGCCCTTTATTCCAGTTTTGTAAGTTGTAATTCATCGGAAAATTATTTCACAACCTGTCAAACGTAGACTGTAAAACCATTATAGTTTGTACAGTTCTTTGCATATATAGTGTATTCAAAACAGATACATAATTCAGGGCAAACCAACACTTTACGATATATTACTATTGCATAATACATGAGTGAACATGTGAGTCCCTGTTCTTTGATAATCTGGTTAAATCACCATTACATTCAGGTTCCATTTACTGCGCTACTTCCAGTGTGACTTCATTCCTCAAAGGAATCTGTGCAGTATTGCTACCTAACAAGTGTCCATTACTAAGCCTCTTACTGCTCTGAGTCCTACATCTTAGCGTCATAGCACACCCAATTCATAATCCACTCAGTTCGATCTTCAATACAAAGTGCACTACTATGCACACAAAACAAAGATACTTCCTGTCTAATAAAAATCCTGGCAAACAACCTTATCAAAAGCCAGACCACAGATCATGGAATAGAAGGGAAAAAATGGCAAAGTCACAGTATAGTTACCCTTTAACAGCTTCAAAATAATAGCAGACAGGCAATCAAGGATATGTACAGTAGATACAAACAAAATGAGATCGTACGAAAGACACACATCTCACCAAGAGTGGATCTATTCTTGAAGACCAGCCAGCAATGATAGACAAACAGAGACGTCAGGCTGACAGAGAACATGGCTGCAGCGAAGAACAGGAACATGATGTGGAACTTAGCCTGGGTGTCTGGAAGGCCATTCTGACAGAACCCCAAATCAACACAACCTATTAGGCAAACACGGCAACATGGCATACAGTAACCTCTGCTATACATAGGCATATAGCTAGTCTGCTAGTTACTAATATCTACGACACAGGGATTTCTGGGCTTACTGCAACTAGTGGAAAGGTAGCTAAGTCAATCACTATCCATTGTGCTTAGTTAAAAGCCACTGATTGGTTGATTGGCTCATACCCAGTATTCCTTCAGGCGCAAATAAAATATCCCATCAGCCTTGCAAAGAAATGGAATAACAGATTCATGGCACGATTATTTACAATGTTTGCCTTTTTATACAGTCAGTGTGCGCTTGTATTTAACACAAGACGAAAACCAAATATTCTGTTTCGCAAACTTCCATGCACCACCATCTATGAATAATATGAAATGAAATGCTCACACTTACTGTCCAGAACTTGATAAAGTACAGTAGATCTGTAGCAGTGATAAAAATACAGTAGAGTAGAGAGTATGCCAGAAAAAGCATAAAAAACTTGTAGTTAGAGAATCCAACACAGTTGTTCACCCTGCCACAAAAAGAGAGTGCAATAAAATAAAAACACTAAAGTTTAGATTAAATATAAATGTATTTGAAAATTACAGTTTGCTGTATTTGTGAGAAACTTTGTATATCTAAATAATTTAGACATACAGTATATGCTGTTTTGAAATATATGTGGTCACAACATATGCTGATACAGAGTACCCACCATGGGCAGTGGTGATCCATCTTTAGAATGCATCTGTAAACACAACCATAAGAACATGGTCAGTGAGCTATATACTGGCTGCCACACATTATTGAAAACAAAAACTTGGTGCAAAAGTTCAATCGACGAGACTGGAGTCAAAGAGGTTCTTATTTAGTGAATTTTATTATCAACAACGAATTGTGAGGCCGTTCGCGATCGGTCTGCCCAACCAGCCCCGGGACACAGTTTATATACCATTTTTCCCTTACATAACACGTATTTCTCAGTTGTCCTTCTGATGTCAACACATTTCTTCATTCACTATTTTATCGGTGCTTATAGCCACCTATTTGACTCCTACAAGTCTGGTCAACAAAACATTTCTCAGTTGTCCTTTTCATGTCAACACATTTCTTCATTCACTATCTTATCGGTTATTTTAGCCACCTGTTCGACTCCTACAAGTCTGGTCAATTGGTAGGGCTTCAAATCATCCAATGTCGAGTTTTGTGTGTTAGTTTATAATGAGGACAACACTGCTAATACTGTTCAAAAGTGTAGTTCATGACAAGGCTGATAATATTGTTCAAAATATACCATATAATCAAAAACAGTTCTTGGATGCTGAGACACAGGCAAAGCCATACTTATCACAGATGGAACAATGGTGACATCGATCCGGCTTCAGCAGCTGGCAGCGATCACAGAAGCGGATGGCTGAAAAGAGGCGCCAGTTAAATCAGAAACCATCAGTCTATCTTGCTGACCAGCAGTGAGTAATGAAATGGACTCAGAGAGGCAAAGTCTTCTTATCTCACCATCAATTACTATGCGGGGGGATGAACTAGTATAGACTTTAATAGTGTCTTTCATAACATTGTGGAGTTTATCAGCTTATAGAATGAATTAGTCTTACTTCTGGATACATTTTTTTCATGGTGATGAAATGATGGACATTATTATGGATAGGTAAACCAACATTTTGACATACAGTATATATTAAATTAGGTGGTATTATATGTTTTATATTAGATATATTAGGTGGATCGAAAAAATATATATTTCAGATGTTTTGCCAGGGCTAGTGTAGTGTTTGCCAGTGTAGTGAAGTGTACCTCCGGAGTTGGTGCGGGTATAAATGGGTAAGTCCTTGGCAAGCCTCCTCAGAATTTCCTGCCGAGACTCTCCCCGATCTTCACGCTCCAGTAGCTCCTTGTCTGAGTAGGACAGGTGAAACTATAGAGGGCAGAAGGACAGAAAACCATGCAGTACAGTAACCTGCACAGGCCTCAGCCAATGCTTTGCGCCTGTCTCCTATTCATCAAAGCACATTTAATGGCAACAAAAATGGTCTTTGTGTTGTGCTGGTTTGGAAAGGAAGGCTGGAGGACGACAACACAACGTGATCACAAGGCTGCTCCAGCCTGCAGGGTTAAGTCATGTGTCCTTCTCCTCTCCGCTCTCCTCTCTGCCCATAGCTGTATAGGAATGATACTGCCTTAAAAGGCAGATTGGTGGTAGAGCTACAACAGGATTGCGGCATTATCCACTTAAGCCACAGAAGCGTCATGGTTACAACCCTGAAGACTAATATATTTGATAATAACAAACACCATGTCAGAGATGATATTGCACTCCTATGATAGATATCAGCAACACCCCAGAGGCATCTCATCTTATTTGTACATACCTTTAAATTTGGTTACGGGAATGTTATTTCCACACAAGGGAAAATGAACAATGGTGTGGTTCTGTGAGTGTCTGTGAGATGTATGGATGCAGGGAGCATTGCTGAACTGCTGTGGTCGGGCAGAGAGACATTAGAGTGCTCCTTCAGGCGCTTACAGAGGAAAGTAATAATACTCTAAATACTGCTTTCCATCATGGAGGGAGAAAGTAGCTCACATCCACACTTCCCCTTACTCTGGCCTGTCACAGTGCAAGAGCTGTGTAGGAGCAATCAGACAGACACACTCACCTCTTTAAGCGGGTTCACAGGGTTCGTAAAGATGGTCTGCCAGTATGCCCACACAAACATGGCGAAGATTACATGATACGCCAGCAAGTAAACAACTAAAAACAGAGAGATATGCCCATCTTGAGTCCTCAGCTACGTTAATCCTCTTGGAAACAACAAGTAAATCAAATTTTCTTTTCTTTTTTTAGACCACTTACTTATCTGTAGACAAACAGCACCAAAATCTGAACCACAAATATGGGTTTAATTTTCTTAATATAAAGCAAGGTGCCGATTTGTACCACTTGTTAAGACTGATAAATTGCAGTAGTTACATTGGGGCTATGAGAAAATACAAACTATGTTTGTGCAAAGCTCGCAAAAACAAGATCACATCAATTACACATCATGACACAGACCCACCCAACTTGACACCATGCAATCATAATAATCATAACTCTGCAGGCTTTTTACACAAGCCTGGGCCAACTGCTTGACTGTATTATCTCGTCCTCTTGCAGGATGGGTAAAAAAGAAGTAGGGTAGCTAACATTAAGGGTTATAGACTCATTAGATGCCTCTCTGACTGGTAGGGATGTCCCGATTCAGGTTTTTTGCCCTCCGATTCGATCCGACACTTTCATATTCAGTACCTGTTGACACCGAGTACCAATCCGATATTTGTATTTTCCTAGACACAGCTGCACAGTGTGTTCTGCAAGTTAGTAAATCAATTAAATGTAGATTGTTTTGAGAATCGATTAACAGCACTAACAGAATATAGCCTGCAGTACAGCTTTCCTTTAATTTCCTTGATTTTTTTCTTAGGTCTATACAATAGGTCTTACAAAAATACAGCAGACATTTTTACATTTTGTTTACTACATAATACGTGTCTCACTGCCACAGATTGTGGTTTAAAGCCTAGTGGTTTACGACAATTGACAAGTGTCAGAATTCGACGACTTAATATAGCCGATATGATACTTACAATTTTTTTTTAAATCGAGTCCGATAGCGATAGTTGATATTGTATCGGGACATCCCTACTGACTGGAGTAATAGTCTTAAGCAGGGAAAGCACAAGTTATTAGACAGGTCCAAACTGACCCACCCCTTCTGCTTAAAAAACAGTCCACCTTGAGTAGCATTCCTAAAGAATAGGATTGAGTGACTGCCAATGAGTGAGCCATGTTAGTTGAGCTTTCCCTGTTGGGTCGTTAATAATCATACCTGAGTGCTTGCAAATGCACTCAAACATACTGATCCAGCCTGATCCATTGTGCAGGATACCACACAGAATAGTAGAGCAAAATGGTCACTACACTTACTCTTTTCTGCAACGTCATCAATGGATTCTAGAACAACAAAAGGAGAAAATAGAGTCAGCTGTAAGTTCATCCGAGGAGTTTAACAGCACATCACTTCCTATAAAGTTGTAGTTTTCGTTTTGTGAGTGACCCTGTATGTTTGTATTTTGTATTAACAACAATGTGAATTATGCTGCTGTTGGGTTTTCAGAAAACTAAATGTTGAGGCATAGTGCACGTTATTGCCTTCAAACGATGACACAACATTTTAAAACATTAAACATGAAACATTTCTATCAATTCCCTGCTTTCTGCTGGAAATGTGACCACATTGTGAAAGGAACCATGTCTGTCCACGGTCTCCTCTTCCCATGTGTGAATGCTGAGCCCCGGTAGGCCAATAGCGGTGGGAGCCAGACAAAGCTGCTGACGGCATGCCAAGATCAGCTCCACAACACATGATTCGCATCCAACACACACAGAGAGCCTCCATAAAAATAATTCACTGCTGAACACATTACTTTTCATGCAAAGGATACACAACAAAATAACATCAATCAACAACATACACAGTTTGAACTCCCTTGCATATTTCTTAAACACTTTGTAACATTACTTGTGCTATTCAAATAAAGATGTATTATTATTATTATTATTGTTCCATTAGCACAGACCTTTAACACAAGTTGAACTGCCTGCGACCATTAGACCCTCCTAGACCAACATAGTGGCTCTACAGAGTTGCAAACGCACACAGCAGGAACTGAAGACAGGTGAGCCAAGCAGCTGAAACAAGGCATGCAGCCAACGAGCCAGTGTGGGTCATGGCACCAGAGTGTGCAGAGTACAGAGTACAGTGTTCGCCAGAGTCTGGGTTCAAAAGTAAGACACATGACCTGTCTCTCTCTCTCTCTCTCTCTCTCTCTCTCTCTCTCTCTCTCTCTCTCTCTCTGTTTGTGTGTGTGTTTGTGTGTGTGTGTGTGTGTGGGGGGGGGGGGGGGGGGGGGTGGGGGGGGGGGGGGGGGGGTGAACGCACACCTCTTAGCATCTTAACACACAGGACTGCTTGTATGTGCATGTTTTTACCTTATATACAGAAATATTTTCCATCCTGTATCAAACCTTTCATTACTGCTAAATGATTTGTTTAAAATGTATACTCTTACCTACTAAATATGTCCAAATCATAAAAAATATGTTTTAAATGTAAATGTCACACCTCTTAGCATCTTAACATGCAGGACTGCTTGTATGTGCATGTTTTTACCTTATATACAGAAATATTTTCCATCCTGTATCAAACCTTTCATTACTGCTAAATGATTTGTTTAAAATGTATACTCTTACCTACAAAATATGTCCAAATCATAAAAAATATGTTTTAAATGTAAATGTCACACCTCTTAGCATCTTAACATGCAGGACTGCTTGTATGTGCATGTTTTTACCTTATATACAGAAATATTTTCCATCCTGTATCAAACCTTTCATTACTGCTAAATTATTTGTTTAAAATGTATACTCTTACCTACAAAATATGTCCAAATCATAAAAAATATGTTTTAAATGTAAATGTCATACACGTGATTTTTCACTACCATTTCAATCACCTACCTGTTTCAAATACATCTTTAATTTAGAATTAGCGGGACATGTTAAAGACATAGTTAAGCGATTATACACGAGAGAAGTGGGTCAGGCCCAGATTGCTTGGGTGAATTAAAAGAGTCAGACAATGGGATTAACTAAACTGAATGGGAGGGATGAGCTAACAGAGCACTATCAAAATTATCTGTGGACTTCATCATAGCAAGCACATGCTAGCTTTAGGTGGCCACAGCTATGACCTCTGTTAGCGACTGAGACCTGTTGGAGAGGATACAATCATCATATTTCTCTATATGTTGTTCTTCATCCCCAGTGGCCAAATTACGCCTAAATGTCTGTGGATTGGAGAAAACCGTGCTGCTGTTTTTTATACATTATTTACTCCACAAGGATGTGAAGAGGTGTTGTTTTCTCTACATTGACTCTTGTCTTAGAAGACAGGGCTCTCTAAAGGCAGGCTCACTCGGGGTCATGGTAATGACAGGGTGAGCTTCAAAAACACTCTCACACAAGTTACAGTAAAACCATTTATGCTTTAAAATCCACACTGAAATAAAGAAGCTGTAACAGGGTCTTATATGCATTAGCTAATACATAATAATATTAAAAGTAACTGGATTAACATAAATTAGGCCTAACTTTAAATTGAGTGGTAAAGGTAAACAGTATGTTGTTTGCCAAGAAAATATGTGCGATAAGATTAATAGTTGTATGATTACCACACCCAAACACTAAAGTTCTGGTCTGCATTTGCTCCAGGAGTGTTTTTCTGCTTGAGAAGGAATCAATTCCCCTGCTCCACAGCCACAGAATGATTTGACACACATTGGCTAAAACTACCAGCTTCATTCTACTTAACTGTTTTCATGTTGTTGTTCCTTACCTATTCAATGGTCACAACTAAAAGCCACACAATGGCAACTGTCCATAACAGAAGTAAGGATGCATGTGGGGATAAAATGCTGGCAGTGCAGCCAAAGTCCCAAGGACAGGAACTGCCATAAGGAATCTTGGCTCACAAGCATCATGCCTAATTCTGCTATACAGCCAAAAGCATTCCATCAATCTGCCAACCCCATCGGTGGGTGTTATTTTTTCATATATAGTATATTGTGAAGGGGATTCTGTTTAGCCATGTACATCTCTGCCAACACAACTCCAACGCTTTATCGACAAAATGCAAGTTGTTTTTGTGGGAATACGTACTAACCATCTAATTACTTAGAAAGGCATGCGGTGTCTGGGTATTCAAAACGCAAAACCTTTAATTACACGACTGTGACCATTTGTCAAGTGAAATTACTTGATAATTCACGAATGTTAGACCAAATGTATACAGTAGCCTATATCAAAGGTGTCCTCTAAGCCTAATACTTTACTGAGGCTGCACATATGTGACTCAGTAGTTTTTGCTAGACCTAGTGCCATGTGTAGCTCCGATTCTGCCTTGGTTTTGACAACGCAGACACCTGCGTAAACAGCATACCAGCTCTGCGCCCAAAATCTGTCTGGACCTAAATAACTGAAATGCAGCGACAGAGCAGGAAACACACAGCGTGCCCATCCATTCGATAGGGGGTACAGTTGAACGTCATTCCATTCTGTAATACATGAATATATAATACTTTACCAACAAGAGTTCTTACCAATGCAAAGCTGTACAACATAAGCGTAGTATGACCAAGCTACAATTAATGTAATAAAAAGAACCGGAATCCAATACAAAACTCTTCGACAGCCTCGCTTGATACTACGCGAGCCTGATGGTGCCATGTTGTAGTAAAATAACCAATCATATCTTTTGCGTTCGTTTTTCTGTGTCACTGCACCGTTCGTTGCTCGCAGCTGCGTCTATTCGCCAACCCAGACGCAAGCACTACTACCGCCTCTGGGTTGCGTTTGGAGCGCGCGGCGCGACGACGTGTGCAATACTACAGCACCACCGGTCACATGTACAAAGGATGATTCGCTGCAATTATCTCGTATCCTTTTCAATTTTAAATGCATTTATTCAACCAAACATATTTTAATGTACCCTAGAGTCACGGAATCAATTAGGCCCATTGTCGTTTCCAATCTTTAATAAAATATCCAATAATAAATTAAGTTTGTAAGTCAAGAAAAACTCTCCTGGTCTTTCAGAAACATTATAATCGTTCAACGAGTGTGTGTTTGAGTGTGAGAGAGATAGAGAGATAGAAAGCGAAAGAAAGCACGAAAAAAATTCTAAATATATAGTTTTTTTTTTATATTTACTCAGTCCTAAAAGTGTAACAGTGTGTTATTATCAGAAAAATGTCACAGAAAGTCTTTGAGAATAAATTAATAACAATTATGCTGATTAGACCTGTTCTAGAGTAGATGGACAAGTAAATTAATTCTCATTTGGCTACTTGTCCAAAACAATATTAAATAACATGCACAAACAAATAAGGCTAGAGAACTTCCAGTACAGTGGTGTGATTTTCAGATGTAATAATTAGATATTCTAATACATTGTTAGTATTAGTAAAATATGTCTATTCAATCCTAACCTATTCAACCTTTGAGATAAATATCCCTCTGATAAGGAAACAATGGAGAGAGTGGTATAATTATACTGCAGGTATACAGGGATAGAACACACAAAGGATATCTTAAAAGCTGCAGTAGCAATAAAGTCATCCAATTCATTTGTTCACATTTCTTTTTTCAGGAGCCATGTCTTTGTTGTTGGATTGGGTTAGAATAGAGAAAACCCTTTGTTGTGAAATTATTACTAATTAAGTCCACTTTAAAATTCAAAGATGAAAGCCCACAAAAAAATACAAATCTGCATAATTTAGGGCTTGTTAGAAATAGCTTCAGCCTTTGGGGAATGTCTAGATTTTGAGAGAGCTGGTCTGTGCAGAGGGGTTACGGAGCAGACAGGCTGGGGAGAAAGTATTTTAGAAATGTGCTCACTGAAGAGGGAGATTACCAGGCTTAGAAGTGGGCAAAAATGAACAATACACAAAGGTGGGGAAGCAGCCAGCTACTGACAATATAAATATTTGTATATATAAATAAAGATTTGGCCTTTAAGGGGTGCTACTAAGACTGAAAGTGGTAAACAAATAAGTTCACAAATAATAAATATATAAATAAAAAGATAAATACCCCGAATTACATATACTGTCTTGGAATAAACAAATGTCCAGCAGGCTAGTTATTATCATCAATATCATATACAAGCCCAACCATTATTCTAAAGGAATCCAGACTGGGATAGGTACTATATAAGGACTAAAAGCATAGGGCTTGTTTTTATTAGATTCAAAATTCATTGAAGCTGTTATTCTCTCTGTTTCTGACTAAGCTTGAGAACTGACAGCAGCTGCGCACGGATGCAACATTGAGTGGCCTCTTTTTCAGGACCAATTAGAAGACAATTCAACATTAGTTCACTCCTTCCTCACAAGTCCAGCTGCAGAAAGTGCGCTGGTGCAGCACGGTTGGATTTAAAACCTGGAGAGAAAAAAAAATCCTGATCAAGCAATTCGGTGATGAATGTGCTGAATAGCAACATACCTAATGCAAATTTCTAGAGCAGCATTACTACTAGATGAACAGAATAAACATGATCGGGTTAACTTTAAGTTCTATATTGTTTGCACCATATTTACATTTTTTTTATTGAAAACTAGTGCTTCCGTTAGAAAATTGCCCCCCCCCCCCAAAATTCGATACTGATTATATCATGTTTTTATCTGAGGGCACCTTTGTAAATGGGGCCTCCTTGTGTTTCATTGGGAAAAAACTCTGAATCTCCTGTTTGAGAGGTTCCTTTCCTTTGAAACATTCATGAGGCTTTGGACTGCACTGGTCACTGCTCACATATGCAGCGTTAAGCTGGTGTTTGGTAACAGTTGATCAGGCATTAATATTACAGTGTAACCTGATGCTTCAAATAAGGAGTGTGGGCCTCAAACTCATCAGAAAGGGCTTACACAGTATTTCTACAATTGCAGGAGGCAACCATATGAACATTCTTAAAACGTACACAATGCATGGTAGATATGATCGGAGGAAGAAATGTTACCTATTTCACAGAGAGTTGCTTCTTCATACAGGACTTAAAAGATGTGAACTTCTCATCCATTTTAAGACTCTGTGCGTGAAGATGTTGTTGAGTTAAAACAATGACATAGAAAATACAATATGCTATTTCTTTCCCACTATACTATTAAAACAGTAACATTGTAAATGGGTTGATGCACTGATATGACCTCAATGGCCTTAACCAGAAAAATAGGGCATTGTATCATTATCAACCACTAGATGACAGCAAATGGTAAAAAATCATTGAATTCCTGAATTTTTTAAGGTGTTAGTAGTAAGTCTGCACATGTAGCCTAGTTTTTGAAGATGTTATGGTAGAAAATACAGTTTACCAATCTGAAGTGTAATGTAGGACAGATATTGTATATCTGGTGGGTTGTTGTGTCAAATTAAACCATGTACCAAGTATTGGCTATTTGTTCTGATCACCTGTATTGCCTTGTTAGATCTTTAGTAAATAATCGTATTCATGTGCATACTTTAGCTGAACTACTTTGGCCATCCTATCCTTTACTTGCTCACAAATTGATGTATGTATGTACTTAATGTATGTATCTATGGCCATTCTGAGGAGCAGTTGCTTTTAAAAACGAACAATTAAGAATGAAGCTGACAGATTGCCAGGTCTATCTATCTATCTATCTATCTATCTATCTATCTATCTATCTATCTATCTATCTATCTATCTATCTATCTATCTATCTATCTATCTATCTATCTATCTATCTATCTATCTATCTATCTATCTATCTATCTATCTATCTATCTATCTATCTATCTATCTATCTATCTATCTATCTATCTATCTATCTATCTATCTATCTATCTATCTATCTATCTATCTCCGTGAACCACTGTGTGCAACTGCGGAGACCACAGCCATAGGCTTCTAACATCTACTGAAATACATGACAGGAATTGTTCTGCACAGGATGAGTGGGGTTAGGATGGGCCTGGTGGGAAACGGACACATCCCTCCTGTCACCTTTGGTGCCATAAAACAGAGATAAATGGCGTTTACAAAAGCCCCGGCGTGGCGGGGAGCTGCTGCCCCTGCCTGGCTTACCCGTCTGCCGCGGTGCAGCCGGTCCTTCATGACGCCGATGAACTCCTTGTAGCTCAGCTTATCATCGTGGTCCTCATCGAAGATCTTGAAGACTACGTTGACCAGGTGGCTGGTGAGCTTGTGCCCCGTGGCCACATAGACCGCCCGCGCAAACTCATCTGATTTATGGGTTAGGAAGTTACAAATACCCGTTGGTGTTTGTGTAAGAATGCAACAGCAACAACAAAAAAGAAGGAAAGTCAGCCACGAAGCTTACCTTGACCAATAGAACGGTTAGCAAAGTTGTACATTTGCATTGCAATGGCAAAATCCTCCAGGTTGTTCATGAACTGAAAGAAAGACCTGAACTCCTCAAACGTGACTCCCTATAAGAAAACAAAACAACAATTATAAACTAATTTAGAACCATATAAAAATAGGTTATGATTTCACATTCAAAACCAGTGCAGGTACTGTATGATTTGATGACATCCTAAAAGTGTGACAATGAGCCCATTAAACTGGGCATCCATAAATGAATGGATGTCCCAACACTGAAATAGAGGAGCCCTGAAGATAATGCTGCACTTCACAGGACACATAATCTGCCTCACTTAAACCTAGGGGACGCCTTTAGTGCCCGACGGAACCTTGAAAACATCAGAAAGATAACACAGACAAACAGACAGAGTATACATTGTCGGTTGGGTTTCCCCTCCTAGGTATGGACACGCTGGGCTGTCAACACTGGGGGACAGATTGTAGCTTTTGGGAAGAGGTCACGCCGTTTGCAGTCTTTTCTAAAGCAGATTAACCTGATACTTACATAAACAAAAACAAAAGGGATGAATCTCCAAACAACTCAGGCCTGGCTGATGACTCAAACACAGGCCCTATTGATCTCCACTCGACCGTTCCCTGCTACTAGCTTTACCTCCCTCTCCCGGGCCCCTCCCAGCTAGCAGCGCACACACAGCCTAACAAATGAAGTAATGACTAATCTGTGACACTTTGCTGTTTTAACAAGGTGAGCACCATAAAATCTCTTAGCCTAATGACGAGACCCTCTTCATTATCAATGGGGATCTAGCAACAGGGTACTCAAGGTGGCCCGCGAGAGGCCATCCTCTAATAAAGCATTGTGGAGAAAAATATTTACACCGTAAATGTACACTTTTCACTCATCAACTTAGTCAAACTCCCTTAGGCTGAATGTCCAAACCAACAGGACAACTCAGAGGACTCCCGAGTCCCGAGCGCTTATTTGTGTCCAACGCAACTACCTTTCTTAGTCCTTTACTTTAATGAACCAAATCCAAATTCATGAACAACACGATCCAAATGTAACTCTTAAGAAAACGTGGTTTAGAATACCTGCAGAGATAAGAGTATCAGAGAGAAAAGGTTGTGTGTGTGTTTGATCTGGGAAATCCTGTGGGGGTGAAGCCGACATTTGGAGAGCAGAGGGCACAAGCGTGACAGGGTGTGTGTGTGTGTGTGTGTGTGTGTGTGTGTGTGTGCATGTGTGGGGGGGTGGGGGGTCCTAACCGCTCTATTGGCTGAGTTTTAGGAGTTAATGGCTTAAGGGTGTGAGTGAGGATGAAAGCACATGTGGAGATGGTGGGGCGGGGAGCAGAGTTTGGTTAGGGATCGGAAGAGTGGTTCCACGGGGGGACTCTGTAACCTTTTCGTCCGGTATGCTCTGCCGCACGTTCTCCAAGTAGCCACTGATGTTGTCAACGTCGGTGAAACGCAGGAGGATGAGAGCAAAGTCCTCCTCGCTGATGGTGGGCAGACCCTTGGAGTAAGACAGGAACTCAATCTCAAGCATCTCTGTCTGCAGGTTGTCCATGAATCTGGAGGGGGACACACAGGGACACAAAGGGACACACTGGTACCGTTGACAGGAGATGCCAGCACTGGCTGAGCTTAAGCACGCTCTATGTATACATAAGAGGCTTAACAGAGCTGACACAATACACTACAACTATTACAGCAATAGTCAAGATTAATGTTAAAATGAAAACACTTATTTGCTATTTAAATTTGCGATGAACACACATTATCCTAAAATAGCATAGTTGAAAAGGCTCCACGTGAAAGTTAGTACATCGTGCACACACAATGATTTTTGTACTTACCTGTAGAAATCATCAAAGTTTAACTCTGCTTTTCCCTTTTTCCCAAAGAAATGCACAAGCAGTGTAGTGTCTGGTATATTTTCATCATGCTAGAAAGGAGGGAAATTAATTTATCACCCAATGTATTCAGATTAACAAACTGTATTTAAGCTGAAGTGCATTTATTTATTTCGTATTGACATTTCTAACCAATACACAAGCTCAAATGTATCCAAGTTTGCAGATGTAAAGCCGCTGGATATAGTGAGCCAGAGTGGATTCAGAAATGGTCAGTTAGCCTGGATAAGCATTAAGTTGAGTCTTCTTTGAAGAAACTCACTGGAGAATCAGAATCCCTATTCGATGTGCACCCGTCAACAAGTTCTATTTTGTATTCTATGGCCGCAGATACTTTTATTGCATGGAGCTCATATTTCCAGTGATTAGCAAATTGACACATCGGGCCATACTTAAACTTCATAGGCAGGGATGAGAATTAATAGCCAGAGTCTGTCTGGTTCAGTCATTATATAACCAGACTGTGTTAATGGTTAATGTGTGACTGAGACAGGCCAGATAACTGGTATTTTTCATTCTATATTCATGAAACAGACGAACATGTGCCATGCAGCCTTCAATGCAAGCATGCCATTCTGCTCTCCTCCAGGTAGCAACATTCTTGGCAAAACCAAGGATACTAGTTTGAGTTCCCTTTTTTTCTCACTTATATAACTACTTGCAAACATATTATGAGGATATACAGTGGGACCAAAAAGTATTTAGTCAGCCACTGATTGTGCAAGTTCTCCTACTTAAAAAGATGAGAGAGGTCTGTAATTTTCATCATAGGTAAACTTCAACTATGAGAGACAAAAATGAGAAAATAAAATAAAAGACACCTGTCCACAGCCTCAAACAGTCAGACTCCAAACTCAACCATGGCCAAGACCAAAGAGCTGTCGAAGGACACCAGGAAGAAAATTGTAGACCTGCACCAGGCTGGAAAGAGGGAATCTGCAATAGGCAAGCAGGTTTGTTTGAATAGATCAACTGTGGGAGCAATTGTAAGAAAATGGAAGACATACAAGACCATTGATAATCTCCCTCGATCTGGGGCCCCACGCAAGATCTCATCCCGTGGGGTCAAAATGATCATGAGAACGGTGAGCAAAAATCCCAGAACTACACGGAGGGACCTGATGAATGACCTGCAGAGAGCTGGGACCAAAGTAACAAAGGCTACCATCAGTAACACACTACGCCGAGAGGGACCCAAATCCTGCAGTGCCAGGCGTGTCCCCCTGCTTAAGCCAGTACATGTCCAGGCCCGTCTGAAGTTTGCCAGAGAGCATATGGATGATCCAGAAGAGGATTGGGAGAATATCATGTGGTCAGATGAAACCAAAATAGAACTTTTTGGTAAAAACTCAACTCGTCGTGTTTGGAGGAAGAAGAATGCTGAGTTGCATCCCAAGAACACCATACCTACTGTGAAGCATGGGGGTGGAAACATCATGCTTTGGGGCTGTTTTACTGCAAAGGGGACAGGACGACTGATCCGTGTTAAGGGAAGAATGAACGGGGCCATGTATCGTGAGATTTTAAGCCAAAACCTCCTTCCATCAGTGAGAGCATTAAAGATGGAACGTGGCTGGGTCTTCCAGCATGACAATGATCCCAAACACACCGCTCGGGCAACGAAGGAGTGGCTCCGTAAAAAGCATTTCAAGGTCCTGGAGTGGCCTAGCCAGTCTCCAGACCTCAACCCCATCAAAAATTTGTGGAGGGAGTTGAAAGTCCGTGTTGCCCAGCGACAGCCCCAAAACATGACTGCTCTAGAGGAGATCTGCATGGAGGAATGGGCCAAAATACCAGCTACAGTGTGTGCAAACCTGGTGAAGACTTACAGGAAACGTTTGACCTCTGTCATTGCCAACAAAGGTTATGTTACTAAGTATTGAGTTGAACTTTTGTTATTGACCAAATACTTATTTTCCACCATCATTTACAAATAAATTCTTTAAAAATCCTACAATGTGATTTCCTGGATTTTTTTCTCATTTTTGTCTCTCATAGTTGAAGTGTACCTATGATGAACATTAAAGACCTCTCTCATCTTTCTAAGTAGGAGAACTTGCACAATCAGTGGCTGACTAAATACTTTTTGGCCCCACTGTACATGAAGACCTTGGTCCTAAAGTGTTACCAGAAATTGCGTATTAATTGTTGACATAAAACAAAGCCCAATCAAAAACTCCACCGATAGACCATAACCATTAGATACAGTCAAGAGAAATATCATAAATGAGGACCCCTGTACCTCTGCCAGGTCAGAAAAGAGAACTTGACTTGCACCACGCCTCAGAACATCCCACATGCCCCTGGGCTCTACATGCTGACTGTCTTTTCTAAGGACCTGTGGTGGTAGTGGAAGCACAGCAGTTAGAAGACAAAGAGCGTTTGGCTAATTAAAGCCAAATTAGCAATAGTATTACTAGCGCACAGGAAAAAGGCAGAGGTGCAAATACGTCAAATACAACAAAAGACCGACAAGTGAGCACAGCGACAGACAAGACAGACAGACAAGAGAAGTGCTTAAGCACAGAAGCTGCGGTCAGATAGGCAGACAAACAGACAGGCACATAGTTGGAGGCGCAGACTTTGCAGACAGACAGGCAGACAGACTGCACAGACACGCAAGATGGCATGTAAGCTGAACGTTCAGAACGGCAGGTGGGCATAAAACCCTATTCATACGGTTAGATAAACAAACTGCTTTACGTCTATGCAACTATCTGGCATCCATTCAGCCAGTCAGGGGAATAGTAGGACCTCACCTTGGACATGACATATCTGAAGAGGAGAGGGACTACTTAAAAAGGTCTATCAACCATGAATTGAGCCTGCTCTGCAGTGGTGCATGCAGCCTTCTGGCAAGAAACACAGCCGAGACAGCTGCATATGTCCGAGGCACACGGGGCGTGAAAAGCTGAAGGAGGATTCATGCCAGGTTAACTGTGTAACTGAATCCACCCAATACATCAGCGTTTGATACATACTGTAGCTGTGCCTGTGAGCTGAATGTAGGCTGTGCTGCACCTTTTATTTACGCTTGGGATATACTTGTGAAAATCTGATTGTGATTAAATAAATGTGTTCTGGAAGGGTTTCTTCCTTTGTTCATTGTTTTGAGGCTACTGGCTCACCCTAAACACAGCCAGGCAAGTGCTTTAGGTTACACCCTGCATAAAGAAAAGCCTATTCACTGTGGTCCGGTCCTGGGCAAGTGGAATCTTTAAAAAAACATTCTAGTCTATTCTAGTTAAGTGCTTCATTATATGTTATACAAATCTGAAGAGAATATGTAAAACAATGTATTGGTCTTGGGAGCTTAACTTCAATAGTAACCAACCAAGTGTTTTTAGCTACACAAAAATGTATCTTATACGGGGTTTGATTATTTTTTCCTTATTTGCCTAGATGGGGAATGTGATCGTTGAAAAAGCTAATAAAAACAGAGCTCTTCCTCGCTTTTTACCAGAGAGATTTATGACTTGATCCCACAGCTAATTGCGGACCAGTCTTTAATGTGCCGCCCTATTTTCATCTCGCCCCATGAAAAGAGGCTGATCTGCTTATAATTAGAATACGCGGGGAAAAGCCCAACCGCAGGTTTAAAGACATGCCTGTCACGCCTGAAAAGATTTTACTTTTGAACCCTTTGCTGGAAGGGTACCTGGAGTACTGCTTAACCAATGAAAACAAAAAAGACACACCTCCACCCAAAGTGTCTCTGCAAAGCCTAGAATGTCTTTACATTAGCTGGGGGTCCAGCATTCATCTATGTGAAGCTGAGGCCCTCTCAAAGAGCTGCCTGCCGCTGGCTGGCGTGGCGATCTTCATGGTCAAGACCAACACAAAAGGTAACTCAAGCCCAAATACCACTTTTCAAGAAACTGTAAAAATAAAACATGGGGGTCTAGGAGGAATGCTGTCAGTCTCAAGTTAGGGGCCTTTTGAAGTGGAATCTCTGCAGCCATAGCTCCTCCAGCTCCTCTGACAAAAGGACGGTACATAAATCATCTGCTCTGCTGGGCGGTCTTGTCTTTCCCCTACCACAGACACACAAACATAAGCATGCACTGGGAGCATGTCTAAGGAAGTGTATGCGTGGGCACCATTAACGCTCCATTGTCCTAGCTCACAGCACACATGACCGCTCGCCCAAACGGTGCTATTTGAACTTGAGAAATGAGTTAATTAGACAATTGCTGACATTACTGGTCCACATGGCCCTAACTACAACGCTGCATATGTTTCCACGTGAGCAATAGATATGACAAAAGTTAAAGGTAATGGGTAGCATACAATCACAGCAAAGTGTTTAAAATACGTACATGATGCGCGTGGGATTCTCGGTACCCATACAATTGCAGGCTCTGAAAAGCAAACGATCCGGGCAAGCAGGAGACAGTCAGAAAACAGGAGTTAGATCACAAAACCAAGAGTCTTTCCGTTTTTCATTCATTACATATTCTAATCAAAGTCACACTGTAGGGTTAACTTTCAAAGAGATGCCCAGGTTTAAGACACCAGCCCACAGTGTCAGCTCAATTCCCTCAAGATAAGGGCTCAGAGAGTTTCTCTTATCACTCTCTGATCAAATCCGCCTGTTTACATCTACCTGCATACTACTGAGGAGACACAGCCAGATGAAAGCTTCAGGCAGATTTTACTCCAGGTCCAGCGATTCTACGGCACGACTCTCCAAATAGAAATACCACCCCAAACACTGGCGCAGTAAAAAGTCACCAGGAATTCATGCAGATTCTGTGCGTGGCACACTGAAAAAGGAGGTGGTGCTGATGCTCCCTGCCTTACCTTTCTGTCCGACATTTGAGCATCCTCTCTTCCTACGTTTTTGTCCTTTTTCTTATGGAAGATTTCCTCCAGCTAATTACAATGAGAAGAGTGTCTTGGTATTAAATTCCCCTCACAGTCACTTGGCACACTCCAGAGAATTATTACCTACCACCATGAACTCCCTTTTGTCCACCATTTCATTTCCATCGGCATCAAACATATTGAAGGCAATCTTGAAACCTGCGTGAGGTTCTGGAAAGAAATACATGTTGAAGACAAGTTTTACAAACATGAACTCAAATCTGAACATTTTTTAAATACACAGCCCCCCTGTCACCATACTAAAATGCATATACTCACTTGTTAAAATGCAAAGCAAGAAGAGATACTCTGTGTAGCCAATAATGCCTGAAACATCAGGGGAAAACACATCTGATTAACCATCACTTGAAAATTCTAAATCATTCCTAGTATAAGCAAACATCAAAGCCTAGAAGTCTTGTCGTAAGCATTGTTGGAGTTGTTTAAAGATGTTCAAAGTCATGCCCCTAAGATGAATAAGACATCCCACCAAATAGTGCACACCTTTAGACAACCACTAATCTTCTCTTTTATATTGATAACATCTTAAAAGGTGCCTCATGCTTGGTGTCCTCCTCACACAAACAGAGGCTTTACAACTGAGGTGACCTATCTGGACACAAACCCAAACAAATTTAAAGCCAATGGCTTCTGAGCTTCTTCTGTTTGGATAACAAGGTGTAAAACATTCTCAAGTGATCTGTCACTGATCGAGGAGGCCTGATTCAGGTTTTGTGTTCTTCTTTGTGTCCTACAACTCCCTTTATTGGGTGAGACACATAGAGAGGAGAAGAGTAACTGTCAGGGCCCATCTCAGTAGACTGAAGAGGGTTGTCTCCATGCCACTGAAAGCATTCCCAAGCCTTTGTTTGCAGAAGAAGATAGAGACTAGAGCACAGATAGTTCTGGGTGACTGGACTAGGTGTTATGGGAAAAGGCTTCAGGTCTGGGCTTTGCTGTAGAGGAGATCTGACCAAAGAAAAAGTGGGATGCCCGTAGTAATTTAAAACCAAAGTAATAACACTATGGATTCCTGTGTTGTGATGTATTAAGATTATCTCCAAAATGTTCTCGATACTGTTCTACTGCCCTGGCAGAGATGGGCCAAGTTCCTGCATTGGAGTGGTTACACATACATCCTCTTGTTGAATTATGCAGCAAGAACCATAGAGATAGAACACTCTTTATTTTTTTGTTCGATCTCTGCGGCTAGAACTATGTCTGAATTAATTAAATATTTGCAATACATGCTAGCAGTAGTAGCAGCATTGGTTCTCATGATATAAGTACATCTAAAAACAGGAAAAACAATAAATAGGGAAACATAATCTGTGTAAGATATGAATAACTACTGATCTCTGACTTCAAAGAGGTTTTAAGGTCAAATCTGTGGCGGTAAAACTGCTTAAGATTTTGCCCTGTTTCATCAATACCACACACACCTTTAATCTGGAAGAAAGAACCACCCCCCACCCTCCTTGCACCTCAAGTCTAGGCTCTAAGCTCAAGTAGATGTTGTCAGACAATACAAAGAATTCCAGAGAAACACTTCATACAGAGTGGCAGTCCCGGAGATGTAATCCAACGCCATTCTTTGGATTCATAATGTCCACGGTGATCAGGGGGGCAGCCAGTGGGACATGCCTCAACATAGCTGGCTTCAAACAGCTCCCTCACTCTCTAAAGCAAGGCTTTGTTCACAGATCAATCCAGGTCTTTTTTTCTCAACAAAGCCGAGACGTTTAACGGCAAGATTAAAAGCCCCAAATCCCAGCACTGGCACTTAGCTAAAGAAACAGAGGACAGAGCAGAAAGACCTGGTGCTCCACTAGTATTTGAGACACAGAGGTGGACGGACTCCTTGGGGGACAGGTGAGAATAGTGGGACCTGGAGCTTTTCACTTTGCATAGAAGGTTCTGGATTGGGGGTTTTCAAACTTCGCTAGACAAAAGTAATGTGGTTGGAAACTCGAGGGAAACGAATGATTCATACCTTAATAATTCTAGAGCACTGAGGTTTTTCCAAATGTCTGTCAACATAGTGTGCGTAAAATGTGACCCTTTCATCTACCTACTGATGTCTAAACCAAATGTCTATCAACCCAGTGCCAGAGACAAAAGTAGCCGGTTTAAAAGGTTCTATATCAACAGAACACGGTGCAGTTATCAACACAACATCCATAGGCTCCACAAAATGGGATGGTCCATAGGCCTATCAAATTCCAGCTGGTGTGAGGTATCAAGAGCATTTCATCAGTTTATTCGGGATTTGTGTATACTGACATCAACTGCAGGGGATATTTTCATCACCCTCCCTCTGTATCTAAGGTTACCTGAGAACAAATTCACAATATCACCAGATTGATAGAAAGATAAGATAGCAATTTACTGCCTGCACTCTGTTCTGCAACTATATTTGATATATAAACATCATTGTTCTGTTTCAAATTTTAAATAAAAGAGCAACTCCCTTTGCAGGTTAATCAGTCTTTATTGTTTTTTAAGCAAATGAATTTAGTTTAATTCCTGTTTACTAAAACAACATAAAATACTCTTTATAAAACATATCTAATTGTTTATAAGAAGACACTCAAAACCATTTTAGCAGAACCTTGTCGCTTACCTCGCTCACGAAGATTTCGAAACATGTTGGACGATCCTTTACAAACAGTTGGGGTGTCTGCCAGTATCTTTTCTAATTCCTTCAAAAATAGAAGAAAATCCTAAACGTCAACAAAGATCATTGATAATCCAATGTTAATACAAGGTTGCACAACGTCCTACCTGTTTTGTGAGGATCTTCCATATCTTCCTACCTAGAAATAAAGCAGTATGTTGATTATCAGACAATGGACAAATCTATTGCTTATATTTAAAATAACCTGCCAAAAAATGTACAACTTTACAGGATCTGATCACGGCATGAAAATGTTGCACTGAAGTGAGAACAATATCTAAAACGGGTGTGCATTAGGACAGCTGGACTTGGAACTAAACTAACGTGTATCATGCTCTCCGATGGGCATTCCAATTGTCAATAAAAAGGGCTCAGGTCATAAGATAAGGTGGTTGCCCCATAAAAACACCTGGCTAGTTGATTCATGTCGTCATCTCATAGCAGGACCATCATATCAATGACAATAAGCTTATATTGACCCATTTTAAAGCCTGTCCCTAAGGGTGCGATAATCAGAGCCTCTCTGCTTTAAGATGCTTTGCATCCAAGAAAGGTATTTGAATTAACCAGTCAAGGTTACAGGAGGGTTAAGCCTTATTTGCAGGAGAAGTACAATTTAAATCACATAAAAACCAACACCATTCAAAGAACTAACAGGCCAGAATCCATCTTAAATACTTCAGGAGCCTCTCGGTTACCATCTAACAAACGCATTGATCTCCTGACGCTATACAGCTCTGAAAACAGGAACCCTGAGGCAAAAGAAGAGTAAACATTTTATTTATTTTTGGCCTCAAGAGCAACCAGTAAGGTAAGGAATCCACCCATATGTGTCGGTGCTAAATAAAGGTCATACCCCAGACTTCCAAACATCTACAGCGAGAGCAAAAACAAATCGTTCTTTACAACCACAGCATATAACCATAAAAAAATGAATTAAAAAAAAGTCTATTTCGTAATGCATTTGCGCTACAAACATTGGCAGAAGGGGTATGATGCAATGTGTGCTATTCACATTAGTGCTTCCCATTTCTATCCTCTAGTTAACAGTCCACAAAGAACTTCTGATCAATTAACTGGGCCCATTGGTTAAAACTGATCCCCATTGGCCAGGTTTACTGAAATATTATTAATATTATTATGATGATAAAAAAAAACATCCAGGTCAATGTGATGCTTAGTCTGTTTGTTCCTAAAGTAATAAGTTACAAAAGTGGTGCGGCTGGTGAAGATGTCTGTCTTAATGCAGGTTCAAAATACGTTTGCCATTCAGCCAATCAGACTTAATAACTCTCGCGGCCTTCACATAAAGTGGGTCGTTGCATTGATATAAAAAACATGATTACAGCTATGCCCCCTCCTTCCATTATCTGTGAGGATGGTGCATAAGGCCAAGTCAGGGGCTTTGTGGTTAGTGCCATTGCTTGCCATAAAATACGGAAGTGACGGAATTAAAGAAACAAAGGAGAGGTTGGTGCAATCGCCTCACGCATTGTCCTCACATTCTCAGAGATGCAACACGCCGTCACAGATCTTAGATCAGTTTAAATGCCCATCGTGCATCAAGAGTGCAACACAAAACCGACCATGATAGCTTTCTTCCTCATTGAAGTTCGTGCTATTGTGCTACTGTCAAGAATCAAGCATTGTTAATGGCTGTCGTTTCTTTTTATGCCAGAATTGCCAAAAGAAAACATACTTGATTAACTCTTGGGAAGATATAATGGATTTTTAGAGCACAAAAACAGTGAATGACACAGCGTAATTTGCATTGAAGTTTTCTGAGCGCTCATTTAACATGGAAGCCAATGCTTGGATTCGTTTTTTATGAAACCAGCTTCAGTGACTTCCTAATTCCCTGGCAAATCTAAAAAACAGTGACCCGAAGCAATCTGTCTAAACAGGTAGTGGAACAGCTACTGCACAGATACAGTAAATAGGCTCAATTTAATTCAAGTTTGATTATACAATAACTCTGTTATTTAAATAAAATGTGTTATTATAAGGGCTGATGAATTACGATTTTCTGTGTGATGTAGAGATACTCACTTTTGGGCTCACTCATAGTTACGGATTCTATGAAGTTGAGAGGTGTCATGTAGAGCTGACCCTCATACTGCACCGAGCTGAACATCCTGAATCTGTTCTCATGGGCTGACATATACACATCTCCATCCTCTAGATCATACATCTTGGCCTGAAACCACACAAATATAAAATGAAATATTTCAAGAATGACAACAGTCTAAATGCCTCAATTTAACAATAAGGCATACAGCACCTGCTTCTCATCCCTATGCACCAGCCAATGTCCCTACAAATGTTCAAAACCAGTGATATGTGGAGGTAGGCTTGGTGAGGACAGTATGGAACTGTCTGTCAGGTGGCAGAGGCCCAGGTCCACTGGGCACAGAGCAAACACCAAGGGAATGTGTGCCCCCCTCAGCTTACCCATTAACCCCCCTCTACAAACCCCCCAACCCACCCTACCCCCACCACACACACACACACGCACACGCACACACACACACTCAAATGTCAGCCCCTGCGCCAAGTCCTCGTGTCCAGTTTCCTATGTCCCTAGATTCCTGTCTCAAGCCACCAGTCAAGGTTACCACCCAAATAGGCCCCTCCTACACGCACACACACACACACACACACACAGACACACACACACACACACACACACACACATACACATACACATACACACACACACACACACACACACACACACACACACACACACACACACACACACACACACACAAACACACACACACACACACACACACACACACACACACACACACACACAAACCCTAAAGTAGATAAGAACAAATATGGAACACCATGTGAAGGGAGTGCAATGTTTCATAAAGTTTACTGTGTTTTACTCGAATCGCTCTAATGACTATGTTCCAATTAACGGTAAAATATTTCATTTCCAACATGGTTTGGATGATAGTTAAGTTTATCGAGTCAATTTACATAAACTGTATAAAAACTAAGCGCATTGGATATCTTGACGTCGAGCGCGCCGTTAATTAACCTACTATGTCAAATAATCTAATTATAATTTTTGCATTTCAGCACCATGGGTGGTGGAAAGCTCCCTTAACATGTGTTTATCATCCCCTTACCCTCCCCTGAAATCAATAACGTCAGCATACAACTATTTTCGGTTGCTAATATTTTCAATAATATAATACGTTTTTAAGAGCAGACAAAATTGTCTTCGCATTTAATGGGGATACGTGGGAAAGCATTCTCCAGCTAACTATCCCACCTAACTTGCTCGCTCAAATTTAGCTCGTTCCATAACATAGCACTCCTCGCTACTAGTAGTAGCGGCACCGGTTGCTAAACTTGTTTACAACGTCATTTAAATGCCAACGTCCCATTGTTTAGTTAACGTCAGCTAGTAAGTTCCCAATCCTAAGGGAGTCAATTAAAAAACAAAACAACCCTTCGTTTCAAAACAGAAACGTCTAAGTAGAAAATACAATGGGATTTTAACGTTGGTATAAAAAAAAAAATAGATTAGGCTAACGACGTTATGTCATTTAAAATACAAAACATTTAGGGCTTTGCCCATTCAGCTAGCCTAGTAGTAACAACAGCCCCCTTCCCCCAAGTTATGCTTTTTGTGACATCAACACGACCAACAATTGAATATAATTGCGAAGGAAATTTTGAAGGCTAGTTCGAGCTCAGATGTGCCATTGCCTCACAACAGTCCCCCGCCGTACCTTATCTGTAGCTGAGACTGATGGCAATGCCAGATGCAAGGCTCGACCTCCGAAATGACTTGCCAGTTCTACGCGCCAGTCATGATGACAAGCATAGCAATAATTTGCGATACCAGCTCCAGAGGCTACACATACTCCAGCTACAACTACTTTCACTGCTTTTGAACTCTTTAGCGATGGTTTACCAAGCCTGCCTACGCCTTTTATGTTGCTAGTGAATGAAGAAATAAGGCGGCGTATGGCAGCCATGGTTGTTTGTTGATGATGTGTCAGAAGAGACCTCAGGGGTGCCTGCCTACTATCGCGAGAATGGCTTTTTTTTTTTTTTTTTACCCCATTCACCTGTGTTTCTGCGCTAGGGACTTCTCAGAAAGATTTTAGTGTTATCACATTATATATATTTACAACAATTTAGTTGTATGCTGCGCTAAAAGAAAGCACCTACATTAAGGTAACCCACAGCGCTCCAAACAGGGGCTGCTTTGTCACATCTCTAAATCCCAATTGCGCACACTCTCCCTCTATTTCTATTTCTCTCATTTACCTTTGGATTTGGAGGCGGAAAACATCTCTGCCAGGGCACGTCTGAACTGTGAGAGCCCCGCCCACTACTAGTCCTGCGGTTTTGCACCTGCCTCACCACTCTTGGCACTTTGAGCGAAAACCTCCAGGAGCTCTTCACCTGCACTTCAGTGATTCGAGGACCACGGTCCAACAGCATCCCTATATAACCTAACAGGTCTGAAATACAAGGATATTTTAACAGCGTGGAAACTATCAGAAGACTATATCTGTAGCACACATAAACTGATGAAGAAGCGGTATAGTAAAAAAAATTCCAACACGGCAATTTATGCAAGCAGCACTATCCAAGTTCTGTATAAATATGGATAGCCAAGTTGTCAGACTAACCTATCAAAGGAGTGCGTGTGCTGAGAAACAGATGTAGATGTAAACATGTTGTAGACACTGGTAACAAAGTATATGCTTCTACGCACGAGCGTTCTCCCCGGACATTTTAACGGAACTTTAACCGCTCTAACGTTGAAGCGCCTGAGGTCTGCACTATGGCTTCTCTTGGTGAAGTTGGGGGGTTTTTGCACGGTATTGACGGGGTTGGACACGTTGGGTCCCATTTTCTGCTTACTCCTCTCGGGGACAGCCCATTACTACTCGGGGAACACCTTATACCTGGAGATAGGCTGTCACGGAGTACAACGGCGGATTTAAATCATCTAAAAGGGATTCTAAGGAGAAGACAGTTATACTGTAGAACTGGATTTCATCTGGAAATACTACCAGATGGCACTGTGCAAGGGACACGAAAGGATCATAGTCGTTTTGGTAAAATATGCCTAATTATTTGTCCATAGGTTACAGTGAACGTTTCATCGTTGTGGTTATTAGCCTACACAATATACATGTTATATTTAAATAATAGTCTGCCTTGTCCGCATTTTATGTCTTATTATAATTTCAAAAAATCCTATTTTATAATTTTCATAATCTCTCAATTGCCAATATCTTTGTGAATTTATATTCTGTGGCACAATTGTTGTTGTTTTTTCAGGTATTTTGGAATTCATTAGCCTTGCTGTAGGATTAATAAGCATAAGAGGGGTTGACAGTGGGCTTTACCTCGGGATGAATGACAAAGGAGAATTATATGGCTCTGTAAGTATTTTTGTTATTCCATTTAAAATGTAATATTTTTACGAAGTTATGAGGGAGACTTTCATTTATCTTTTAGGAATTACCAGCAGATGTAATTTATGTGTTTTGTAATATATGTGTGCTAAATGTTTTCAAGAGTTAAGATTTCTTTGAAATAATTATATAAAAAAAATGATCTTGCACCAATAAAAAAACACTATCCATCCACATGAGATAATATATATATATATATATATCATGCTTATATTCCAGGAGAAGCTGACAGCTGAGTGTGTCTTTAGAGAGCAGTTTGAAGAGAACTGGTACAACACCTATTCCTCCAACCTCTACAAGCACGGAGACAAAGGGACACGTTACTTTGTAGCATTAAATAAGGACGGCACACCCAGGGATGGGACGAAATCCAGACGACACCAGAAGTTCACTCACTTCTTGCCCAGACCTGTGGACCCTGAGCGTGTGCCGGAGCTGTATAAAGAGATATTGGGACATAGTTGAGCATTGGGCATCCCCTGGTTCAGGTCAGGAATAGCTGCTGAAGCTGCAGCCCTCAATGGGAGCAGAAGGGACCCAGCGATGTAACCAGTCTGGCTGTTAGACAGTGGAGCCAGAAGCCCAGACAGCAGGCTATCCTGCACTGCGGATAAAAGCACTGGGGCCTCATCTCGGAATGCACGGGCCATCTCTCACCAGCCAGGAAGACAGTATAGAATGTCTGACATTGTCTACCTGCACACCAAGTATGAGTGGGCTGTTTGTTCCAGGGGCCAGCTGACCACTGAGAATAGCTGTTTGGAATAAGACAAAACTGGAAGATGAACAGAAAAAGATATGTTGAATGCTCAAGGAGCCCCTTTGCTCTCTGGGCCAGTAGACTTCAGGAAGTGCCTGTTGGGCTGAAAAGCCAGTCGGCATGGCAGGGTCAATTGGAATCTATAGGTACTATTATGGAAATGATAGTTTATTTTTGGGTACTGTGAGAGAGAGCCTTAGATTATTACGGAAGGACTTTGAAGGAAATATGTATTTTTTTCTCTCTCTCTCTCGCTCTCTCGATCTGTGACAATGTTTAAAAACGTTAATGTAAATTTATTTATTGGTTTTTAGATACATATTTATGTTATATATTTATTTATTTCAGAATATATTTTTACAGTTAGATATCATATCGATAAACCACTAGAAAATGTATCAGTGATACTGTATCTAAAGATTAAGACACTGTACGTCTTTTTATCTGAGACAAAGCTTTCTCATATTGTTTTTAGAATGTTTTTATTTTAAAAGCTGCAGACATAATAAATGATATATCAGGCTACAGTATTTCCATATTAGGAAACAAGTATAAGGGAGGCCCAGCCCTTCCCATTTGACAACTGTGGGGACAAAATGCAGCTTAACAGTTGTTGGGTTTCTAAATTACTTGTTTGACTATTTGCTCAAATCTAGTATTGGACTTTACGACCATAATGTGACATACCAGATTAAGGTTTCACTGCGAATATATGCAAAGACAGGATGGCTCACATTATTTATATGAAATAATAAACCACAAATATCTATTAGAAGTTTGTTGATCAGCTTTGATTAGATACATTTTGTTTTGTTGTGTGTTTGTTTGTCTTTCTTCATTAACATGCCTGCACTGGTAAACCAACCGAGAAACTTTAAAGACCACCAGATGTATATCATTATAAACCTTAAAATTGTTGCTTGTTGGTTTTCTCCAATTTTGTGAGTTCAAACAGATAAACCCTCTTATGAGATCAATGTTGTCTTTCTTTATGATTGCCATTATGCTGAGAGACAAGACGGAGTTCCCATGCATGCATAAAACTTCAAAGGCTCTTTCCTGAATCTCCTGAGAGTAGCAGTCTACAATGACACGATCAGGGCCAAATAAAAACTGACCTTTAGCTCAGGTCCAGCAACTTGGCAGCTGTATAAAACTAGAGGTCAGGCCGATAAGGATTAAGTAATCTCTGTTGACAGTTTCAGAATTATGGTCATGATGAATGGTATTGTTGAACAATGAAAGTTAATGTAGCCATGATCACTCCAAAAACTGAAAATATTTGCCTGCCCTTCTTTGATGTACCACCTAACTCTACTTCCGTGGCAGAAAACGTCTCACTAACTGATGGATATTTTTGTGTGAAAATGTTTCTCAGAAAGATTGTTTTACCATAACCATGCATTTTCAATGATACCCCAAATTATTTATAGGGGCTTGTCCTCAAAGGGGAACAGATATGACACTCTAAGTACCTGCATTTTGCCATTCAGCCAACCAAAACAATGTTACATAGGATACACATTGTTGTGACGTTATAAAGCAGGTGATCATGCCCAACAGACGCTTTCTTAAAAGAAGAAAAAAGCCACAATCTCGTATTTTTGTAAGGTTTCCTCTATGGTTGGGAGGATATCTGTGTTGAAGCATGAAAGCTAAGCCTGTGATCTCAGCGTCTGTGTGATGGCAAGCCAGCGGGTGTCTTGACATGGGGAGTCTGCACTGCTGCCAACTCTCCTCTAACTGCGATACTATGGGACTTTCCCATATGCACACCTTGAACATCAACACATATCGTACTTCAATTAATGGCAGAATATACCTTGTACTATTACCTATGTGTGTGTCTGTACATCCCCAGCCTACCAAACTATAACACGTCCACATTCCTCTGACAAAGTGATGACACTTTGCTTTAAAAACCCAAGGTCATTCAACTTTTCTTAAAAATCATTTTAAAACATGTAAATGTCTATGTTTAAAATGACTGATACATTTTTGGTATTTTAATGCCTCCTCAATATTTGTTGTTGTCTCAATTACATTGAATATTGTCATCGCAGACAGTGTATAGATCTCAAAATGACCAACAGCTTAGAGTCTTCAGTGCTTTGGCTAATTGTCTGGAGTGTCCTTGCCATTTCTTTTCTGGCTTGAAAAACAGGCTTTGTGCAAATGTGAGCCCCACTTAACATTTTGAAGGTCATGCCTCCAAACACGCTGGAAACCCCAACTTGTGATACTCGATGCCCAGAAGTGTTCTTTCACACTGTTTTAACTGATGTTTTGTAGTCTTCCCAGCCTTAGACAGATGCTTTTATCACCCCCCCCCCCACCCCCACCCCCCCACCCCCGGCACCCCCACCCCCACCCCCACCTCACACTGACCCCCCCCCCCACCCCCTCTCTCTCTCTACCTCAACCAGGTGGTCTGTGGCTCCTCACTGAAAACACTTAAAGCCCTCATCCGTACCCACTCTGGGGGCTGTCTCTCACACTTAATGGATGCTCCCTGACTTTCATCACCCCCTCAGCCGTGGCCTTAAAGGGTGCTTGAGGAAACCCAATCAGGTGTGTGTGTGTGTGTGTGTGTGTGTGTGTGTGTGTGTGTGTGTGTGTGTGTGTGTGTGAGTGTGTGTGTGTGTGTGTGTGTGTGTGTGTGTGTGTGTGTGTGTGTGTGTGCATGTGTGTGTGAAAAATATAGAGGAAGAGAGAGGAAGAAAGTGTGTGTGTGTGTGTGTGTGTGTGTGTGTGTGTGTGTGTGTGTGTGTGTGTGTGTGTGTGTGTGTGTGTGTGTGTGTGTTTGTATGTGTGAGTGTGTGTGTCGCTGAGCCCATTGGCAGGTGTGGAAGCCAGTGATCTTCGATATCTATCTTAGCAGTCCAGTCAGACAGTGCAGGTGTTCCCTCAACACTCTGCCTCTACTCATCCTCTGATCTTTCCCTCTGCTGTTTGTCATCTG
Source organism: Aplochiton taeniatus (assembly GCA_017639675.1). Classification (NCBI taxonomy): domain Eukaryota; kingdom Metazoa; phylum Chordata; class Actinopteri; order Galaxiiformes; family Galaxiidae; genus Aplochiton; species Aplochiton taeniatus. The sequence goes on along the minus strand of CM030186.1, from coordinate 9,339,963 downwards.
GGGATATAGGAGGCAAGCTAGCAACAGGCTGTTGAAATATAGGTGGCTTTGTTGTCTGCCCTTAATTATCAGAGGGCATAATTTCTATATTTAAGAGGCTGGATGGAAGACAACAGGGGAGGTGCCAGGAGCTCACCTGTTGCACCAAAGCCTTGGCCACTTTTAAGAGTGTGTTTGCTTTTGGATGTTGCTTGTAGCTTTGTGTTGCTTAAATCCAACAGCCATTGATTTCAGGCTCTTCCTTGTTTGTTTATCCAATATTAAATTGCTATGTTCGTAAAATTATGAGCTGGAAGGGTGTGTAAGGGAATGATATCTGTTTACTACAATAACACAAGTATAGCATTATCCACTTGATAGTTTAGTTCTTATATCACAAAAATGTTTATGTGTGCTGGCCCACCTTGGGCCTAAAAACAGTAGGCATTTAAAAGCCTTAAGGCATCTTTTCACTTTGAAGCAAAGCTGAATATTGTTAAATACTTGGGGCATTGTTCTGTTTTCAAGTTCAATCCTTTTACTATGTCAAAACTATCCCTGAAAACTTTGCAGCCTCTTTTCTGCAAACGGTTATTAGGCAAGCTTAGCTAATTTACTGACACTCAACATCCCAAGCTGTCAGCTCCTACGGAAAATCAGCCCCTCTGTTTACCTCTCCATGGAGATTTTCACAGAAAACAACACTGGGGTTGCAGCGTTATGATTTCTACGCAAATGGTCTCTCAGTTTTACAAGGCCTGCATACGGTGAGGCACAGCTTGCAATTATATTCCTCCCAGGTGAATGACAGTGTAGTGTGCTTAAAAGCACTGAGACTTAACTGGGAATACTAAGGAATAGGAAACCATGTTGATACAACAAACAGACAGCAACCATCTGCAACATCTGTAGCACTCACATACTGCCAGATTACTTTTTGACAAGTTATGTATCCTGTGATCATGCTGTCATCCACAAAATACCTACCAACATGTCTTTCTCTTGTAGACTTCTGTAATTCCCCCAGCTATTCCACATTTCTGTTTGCCTGTCCTACCTTCAACATATTGTTCCTTTGCAGCAACCCCCACTCATAGCTCCACTCCAACCCCCAACCCACCATCTTCTCACATCTGCTGACCAAACCAGTCTGGGTGTCCCGGAGGAGAGACCTGGTCGCCCCTACCCCTGGCCCAAGTGTCCACATTACAAAGCCACAAATTAGGTCTTGACATTTGTGTGCTATAATTTCCCCCTGAAAAGCATGAGGCATCAATTAGACTCTCGGCGCCATGACAGGTTATCCCTACAGGACATAATCGCCCTGCTGGACTCAGAGGCTGGACTACCCTGTCAGGGCCCGTTCACAGCCAAGCATACATGCACATAAACGTACACATGTACACTTATTCATACATACGTGTGCATTGGCCCCTATATATTTTAGGAAAGGGAATTTGTATAAAACAACCTAAACTAATGTTCTGCAATTCCTTTTATGCCCCTAAATTAGAAAATATCTGGTGGATATTATAAATCATCACATTTTGTATTGAAAAACAAAATAACACATAATAACACAATAACAGATGTGATGTTGATTTACAAATTGTTTTGCATTGGCCAGTCAATAAAATTCATCATGTGCCCAAATTGATAGATGTGAAAGTATAATTTATACAGGGTGGAGGTGGTGGTTAAAAAGTCCTGGTTGTTTGCTGCAGTAATCACTACTGTGATCCCTTTGATTCCCTGGCCATGGAGCAGCCCGACAATTTGTTCTCCCATAGGACTCGCAGAGCTTTGGGGTCAGCTGAAAGGTCAATTGGTTCATTTTCATAGTTTCCTCTACATTCTTCTGGGCTTTGGAGGTAGTTCAATTAGTGGCAAAAACATTAGTTAACAGCATGAAATTACAAACAGCTATCAAAGACTAAGTGTGTACAAATAGTGTTCACGTCACCTGCAGAGGGATGCATTTGACAAACTGCAGGATGTAGAGATGGAAAAAAAATGTTTTCACTAATCCATTAATTCACTTCTTTTGGGAGGGGGGCGGGGGGTTAGGCCCTCTCTTTGGCCAAAAATTATGTTTTGATTACTGCAATAGGATACAAAAATGATAGAATTATTCAATAAAGTATAAGAAGCCAAAAAAATTTAGCCATCAGATCAATTCGATTTTTTTGCATAGTTTCAAATGGTGTAGGTCCCACCCCTGCTGGCTTAGTCACAAATACTGCGTACACCTTTTACCTGATTTCTAAGGTTCTAGGATTCTTTCTCATGTATGCTGTTTCAAAAAGGATGTGATACGTGAGTGAACTTTACTTAATTATTTAAAATATTCACTCTACTCTACTCACGCTACCATGTTAATAATAAAGCAGTAGGGACTTTCTATACAAAGACGTTTACATTCATCTAATAGAATTATTTTTTATGAAATTTAAAACACAAAACTGATAGACAAGTTTCCAATAAACAAAATGATAAGAGAAAATTACAATATATTTTAGTCTGTTTAAGAAATAGCAGACTAATGGAAAGCATAGATGTTTGTGTTTGTTTTGAAACATCAAAGATCCAAAATAAAAATCTGCAGTTGCAAACAAAGCCCAATGATGTCACCCACCTGGTTACGGTCTACCTAGACAAAATTATGAGCCATGAAATGTAGTTAGACTCAGACTGTACTGTCAATACCTGCTGGTGAAAGTGGAAATGTGCTTTGTTGCTCCTAAGTCAGGCGGAAAATTGCTAACCCATTTGTCATTGTGTGCCAAGATGTAGGGGTCAGTCAATGGATTCCTTCATGACAAGCTTACGGAATCCAATGTTTTTCCACAGCCTCACCCCTTCACACCTGCACTGCCAGGTAAAATAACAAAACACAGAGAGACAGAGAGAAAAGAAGGCTTAAAGCAGAAGAGACTTAAAGACAGGGGAGAGAAAAACGATAAGCAAGAAGAAATTACTGTGAAACCTTACACATCCCTTGGCTGGTTTAATTCATTTTGGCCCAACTTACGTTTAGCTCACAGTGGCAGATAAAATGCCGGAGTTTGGCCACAGTTCAAAGCTGCAGAATACCACTTATTATTTGTGCATGTTACCACAAAACATTCTTATAGACTCAAATGGATGTTGTTAGTCAGGTTCCGTTTTTTCACACACACAGAAAAGGCTGGCATTACAATGAGGTACTATCCGCAGGGGATCAAGAGTAATCCATACCAAAAACAGATTGTTTTCACCGTTTCTTTGCTTCGCCATTGGCTGTATTTAATGCAAGTTATAATTTCCTGCTTATCTATGACCTTACATATATAGCAATGATGAAATGAAAGCAATGAAACAATAAGTAAGCCTTGAAAACATAGCGTTATTATTACTTAGTTATTAAGTTACTTTTAACTTCCTTGAACAATGCATATTAAGAACAGTGCCACTAAACTATTAAATGCACATCTCTCATTTTAATTTTATTGTGTTTTATAAACACAGCCTTAAATCAACGGCAAAATGTATTTTGCATCTCCGTTGGAGAAATAGATTGTTGGTAGAAATAATTTAACAAAATGACCAATACCGTGGACACTTGGGTGGTCACCTCATGGTGTATTCACTAATACATTGAATAGTAGCATTGAATATATCACAGGGCTGAACTTTTACAAGTTTTGGCATGTCACAGGAGGGTCTTAAGAAAAATTATTGATCCCAGAGAACATGAAGAACAAAAAACCAATGGGGGATCAGTGGCAACTTAAAATGCAGCACTCCCAAAGCTAAATAAGTCTTAATTTAGTCATTTGTATTGCAAAGAATTATGTCTAGATGTTGTGTTAGTTACACAAAGATGCTACAGCTTATCTGAGTCTTTACAATATGGATTCTAAAACATGTACATACACCTTCTTTGTATTTATAAAAAAAACATCATAAATTATTTTCCTGGTGGACGTTTCAAGTTATAATGGTAATTGCTAGTAAACCTTAAAATAAACAATGGTAACTAATATTGCTAAATATTTCACCTCCAACTTTAGGTCCAAAAATATATCTTTTGCAAAATGAGCTTAATGATTCACTAGGCTCACTCTTCTTGTGATGACTAATATAGTGGGAAACCTTATACAAGCCTTGCAGACTTGCAAGGATCCTCGTTGCAGAGTGCATCTGGAAGGAGGACATTTCCTGGCCAGGAAATGCTCATCACTTCACTGCAAAAAGAAAGAGCTTGTGCTGAGGTTTTACACAGCCAGTTTACCACTATGGGTTTTATAAAACTTTAGGTAAGGGCCATTCACACTGGTCAATATGATTTACAACAACATCACAGCTGCATGTCTTCTGTTCATCATGACAATAAGACAATTATGACAGTTCATTCAATCAGAGTTTAAGTATGACATAACATTAGCAAAAGAGAGAGGGGGCCAATACGAAATTTTGAAGAGATTCATAGATAGTGGATGAGAAAAATTCAGTAAAGTTCTAAACCCTGCTCCATTTAACATACAAAGATTAAAACAGTAAGAAATGACATATGGTCTGCGGCATAAAGCATTTTAATTAAAGTGATGTATTGAAATAATAAACAGTGAGTATAATGCAACATCACCAGCACAGAATGTGTCTAGAATACATCAATCCAGTTTGAAACAAACCTAGGCTCCAGCATCTTACGGTTGCGGGATCCAATCCACTTTATCAGACAGCACATACAGAAGTAAATCAGCAGTCCTGAGCCGACCTTTATTTTGCCAAAGCCTCCATCCTCTCAGATATCAAAGGCACTGTGAACCTCTGAGACACGACGCTTCAGAAAGTGATCAGATACAACCAAGCTTCCTTACCAGTTCAAGGAGTAAAACCGTGGAGGAAAAAGAGCATGAGTTGTTTTAGGCAACACCTGATTGTGCTCACATCATTTCAGAAATAAATGTTGCATATGTAAAAATGACACAAATACTTTTTAATAAAGTAAAATGTGAGTCAGAGGTAAACTGTCTTGGCCTAATTCTGTTTTCATCATTCATAGTATTAAGCTCAGTTTCTTTAACAAGTCAAAGCAGGTGCGTTTTTACTGTGCACTTGCTAATCAGTGAGACCATTGCTCAAAAACCAGGTTATCTCCTCAATATTCTAAAATCTAAAACACATTTATCAAATACTTGATAGTAGACACAGTTCAGTGTTGGATTAGTAAAAAAATAGACATTATTTCAAATTTTGAAACTGAATTCACAGGCAATTGTATATGTTGCATTCGTTGTATATTCTAGTTTATGTTCACGTTTTTGCGTTGCAAAACACAGCCCAACCCTCTTTGTTCCAACCCTATCAAAAATACCAAATGGATTGCATTGGCAGAGGACATGCAACAGTAAAACATTTTTTGCCAACATTTAATATCAACAGTCTGAGGGTAAGGTGATGATACATATAAAAAAAAACACGTTTGCCAACTATTCGAAAAGGTGAGGGCTTTTGTGACTTTGATGTTGCTGCTTAAATTTGCACAGGTTTACGACTAAGTGGGGCTAAGGGATTAATTTAAGTTACTATAATATGCAATGAACCAGTCCTAGCTATGGCCCCCATCACCAGATAGATTTAGTTCTACTTGCTGGTGCAGATCAAAGTGGATCTCAAGGCACATTAGGAAAATACAGGTTCTCATTTTGAGTGCTCAAAGTGCCACGGCGATGCTTAGCTGAGCATTCCCGCTGTCAGAGACAAACAAAGACATTTCTCTAAGAGGAGAGAGGCATGTGATTTCTTTAACATGCCTCACCTGTGGTGACCAATCACAATAGTAGACACAATCCCACGCCCCGAGGGGGAGAGAGGCAAGGGTTTATGTTGTCACTGCTGGAGGTTTTACAATCTTGTGTTATACATCTTAGAGCTGATGTTTATTTTCCCCGGGACCACCTCATTCCTTTAGTCTGACCTATAAAGGTGCAATGAGTAATCATAACACGCAGAAACATACTGCTGTCAGGTGAGCAGCTGACAAGTAATTTTGCGTTTTTAGTGTCAACATGAAAGCGTTCGTGCGGGGACTGTGAAGGCTTACATGAAAACAGAAGGAAATTCATACATTTGAATTGTTTCAGTGTTTATAGCCAGACATTCATCCCTGAATATTAATACATGTAAGGAAATGGATGCTCAGTGGAAAGGAAACCAGGTTGTTTCTGGCTCACAGGGAAGGGGGTGGTGGCCGCCGTGCAAAGGAGGACATATTGTATTCCATTATCCGCCATGGTTAGTGCACCTGAGAGCGGAACAATGTCAGACTTATCGGCTCAAACAAAAGATTCCTTTATTGGCGTAGACCACTGAAGGAGATGACAGCTGCAATATTGGCTTCCATACGGATTGGTAACATGTTGGGTTAGAGGAAATAGCCCTTTCAGGCTGACAGGGATGTTCACTGCTATTTCGACAGATCTTGTAAGATTAGCCTTTTTGAGGAAATGCTATAAAGAGAAGGCTCCTCCTATTTTGAGCCCTAGCATTTCAATCTGTAGAATAAATCATGATCTGGCTTGGGGACATCTGGGTCTCTCTTCAAATCAGTCATGATCTGGCAGTGTGCCAGATCAATAGGAAAACATTATTCACAGCCCCAAGCGTGATTTGCACAGGAACCGTGTAATGAGAAAAGTATACAAGTAGGCATGAACAAGACTGATAATATAAGTTGTTCAGAACTGTCTGAGCCAAAGGCTTTGTAAAATGTCCCCCCAAAACTGCATACAAATTCCCTAATATACTCAGAGCACTATATTTTTTGGAACAATGTTTACATTTTAAAATGTTTAAATATTGATTTGTGAGAACATAAACTAAACTGTCACTCAACAGTGTGGGTATTGTCAAGTTTACAGAAAAGTAACAGAAAACCTGGGCAGGAAGAAACTGTCAAGAATTTGTTAAAGTTACGGATCGGTGCACGCACGTTTTTGGGTCACTTTAGAATCAGTAGGCTTGGGGTATTTTGTGTTTTTAGCTTGCGTTATTTTTTATGGACAATGCACATTTGTTTGTTCTATATTTCATTGCATTGCATGTTTTCTTATTGTGCAAATAAATCTTTCTCAAACATTTTAACAAATTAGGCTTTTATATAGTGATGGGAACAAAATCAGCCATTTCAAAAAGCCTCTGCAATTACCATCGTTTTTTGAGGGGCACTTTAAAGGGTTGAATCTCCCGTTCTATCACATCCTACAGGAAACTTTTGGAAACAAAACTTTTGCTTTGTGACATCGTGCATTACCATGCTGGAAGTAACCATTCAAAGATGGGCAAATTGTGGTCAAGAAGGGATGCACATGGTCAGCAACAACACTCAAATAGCCAGTGGTATTCAAACAATGATTGATGGTATTAACGGGCCCAAAGTTTGCCAAAACAACATTCCCCACACCCTTATACCACCTCCATCAGCTTGGACCATTGGCACAAGGCAGGTTGGGTCCATGGACTCATGCTGTTGCCGGCAAATTCTGACTCTACCATCTGTGTACCTCAGCAGAAATTGAGATTCAGACCAGGCAATGGTTTTCCAGTTTTCAACAGTCCAGTTTTGGTGAGCCTGTGCCCACTGCGGTTTCAGCTTTCTGTTCTTTGCTGACAGAAGTGGAACCCGATGTGGCCTTCTGCTGTTATAGACCATTCACCTCAAGGTTCAACGTGTTGCTCATTCTGAGATGCTTTTCTGCTCACCACAATTGTGCACAGTGGTTATCTGAGTTAACGCATCCTGTCCGTCAGCTCGAACCAGTCTGGCCATTTTACCTTAACGTTTCCATCGTCAACAAAGCGTTTGCATTCACAGAATTGCCGCTCACTGGATGTTTTTCTTTATTGTACCATTCTGAGTAAGCAAGAGACTGTTGCACATGAAAATCCCAGGAGATCTGCAGTTTTAGAACAACTCAAGTCAGCTTGCCGGGCACCGGCAATCATGCCACGATCAAAATGACTGAGACCACTGTTTTTCCCCCATTCTGATGGTAGATGAACATTACCTGAAGCTGGTGGCCCATATCTGCAGGATTCTTAGTATTGGGCTACTTCCACATGATTGGCTGATTAGATAATTGCAATGAGAAGGTGTACAGGTGTTCCTAATAAAGTGCTCAGAGTGTGTTTAATGTTTTGTTGCCAAATCTTGTGTCCTGTGAGGGCTTTATATCTTGTGTCTTGTGAGGGCTTTACCTGCAATGTTGTGGTGCTGCAGCTCAAGAAGATAGCTGAAGACAGGCTGCTTTCATGTCCCTTATCAGGACACGCTATCAAACCCATCTAGATGAGCTAGACAAAGCACCTCTAGGTCCCCTAGCTTTGGCCAGAGTTTCATCTGTACAAGTGTAGGGAGAGGAACCCATATCTCTTGTTGCCTCTCGTCTTCAAGAGAGATATAAAGCGCTTGGTGGTCCACTCAGGAAGAGCCCAGTGAGAAAAGGATAGGCTGAATGACACGTGATGAGTCTTGCCTTTCTTATATAGATGAGATAACTTTGTTGGCAAAAGGATATATTGAGATGTGTAAAAGAAAGAGAGACTTTGATAACATGTTCCCCCGTCTCACGCAACACCTCTTGTAAGACACCAAGGGTGTGTGACTGACTGATCAAGTTTATGCAACGCAAGCCGTGGTAGCTCAAATACATCTCGTTTTTATCAAATCTCTGCGGAATAGTGCTTGTTACTCACACGTAGCACACCTAAAATACAGAGACAACAACTGCACAAAATCAACTCTAATAATGCAATGTTCGTTTGCTTTACGAAGCAGTAATTAGACAGTCCCCCAAACGTCAGAACGCCCTGATGCTTTTCTTCTATGTCTAATTTATCCCTCATTTTTCTAGAGCCTCAGTAGATGTGAACCATTCACAAAAAATGCAAGATGAAGGTGAGTGAGCACACTAGAGAGCATGGTTCCAGTCCACTCCACTGCCCCTAGTGTGCCAATGTTGGTAATGATGTTACCTTTGTTAGCTTTGTTAATCCCTTGCTGTTGTTTCTTTTTTTTTAAATGCATGCATAATACATGTTTAATTCACAGGCAGATTGTTGATTACAGATTGTTACAATTATTTTGCAAATACAAGCCTGCAAAAAAATGATTGAAGTTAAATTGTAGCAAAACGTGTTTTTGCAATGGAGTCTTAAACTATTTCATTTACTGTTGACAGTCAGTGAAAGTCCTGTTTGGTCAGCTATCATACACATAAGACTATTAATCTCAAAACAGTGTTCATTACAATCAGCGCTGATTATGACAACACGTCTGGCTCACTGCCAGTGTGTGATTTCCTCTTTTCCTGTAACTAGTTCAGAGCTTGTTCCTGCATGGAGGTGCATGCTCCTCACTGGGAAACCCCAGGTCTTGGCCAAACTGTTGAATCAAAGTGTACACTACTCATCTCCAACCATATCCGCCAGGTGTCAAATTGTGACTCCATAAAATATTACATGTTTTCCTAGGCCTGTAATGCATGGATGGAAATATGGTATGAATGTAGGCTTGATTGGGTGTGTCATCCACTCATAGATCAATCTCAGCGTGGATCATTGTGTGCTTTATGCTTCAAACCTGTCATTTACAGCTGGATGTAGAAAACTGCAGTAAACTTACACAATATAATGTTAGTACAGTAGCTCATATTATCAAATATTGCTATGAATTTCTCTAAATATATATGTCTATTGCTTATTTGTCATTTTTATAAGGTAGATTAGTTTATTATATTTCTCAATGGAAGAGGCCCCTGAAGGGTCCAGAGAATCTGCGTTCACATACAAACACACACACATGCATATGTGCACACAGACACGCACACACACTTTCTCGCGCACTCTGACATTTTCTCAGCAGTATGAGGTTACATACCCAGAGAAAGACTTTTGCATCACACAACCACTTTTTCTCACATTGACGACAACCATGCTTTTTACTTTTGGTTCTGCAACTGCAAGAGGTATGGGAAATGTTCCCAAGAGGTTACCTACCAAAAAAGAAAAGGCCAAACCAGTATTACAAGTAGTATTTTTAGATGACCTATGATTAATACACTATTTTTAACAGCGGCGCTTACTGGGTTAACCTGTGACCTGTTAAGTTCTTCCTGGTTTTAGGGAAGCAGCAGCAGTGTGCTGAAGTATATCCCGGGGATTACAAGTGTTCCGGAGTAGGAGTCGTAACCCGTGGTGGCTGCAGGCTAGGCAGGTCACAGCCCACCCACAGGGGGAGGGGAAGCAAGGGCATGCCACTGTGGACAATACATGCCACCAGACAAACAGACAGTCTGACAGACCAAACACAAACAAAACAGCCAGGCAGACAGGTTGTCATTTTATTTTGATGTGTTTTGGATAGAGATTTTAGAATGAGATTAAAAAGATTCTCTCTGTGAAATGATAATGAAGCACCACAGCCTGGCACATCACATAAACAAATATTTTACTTAGATCGATATGTTATGATATATTGGCGGTTCTGACCATCTCATAGCACTTAAGTCCAGGAGAGATTCCGATTTGGAGAGCATGAGCAACCAGACAGTCTAACATACTTGACTGCACCGAGGAGCACAGGTTCCTACAAATAAAAGGTTATGTGATCCCTAAAGAGGCGGCTATTGTTCATCATCTCCTGCAAATTACTTTCCAAAATGGAAAGGAAGAAAGGCAAAGCACTGAACCCATGTGATAGCAGGCCCTGAAAGAAGAGACCACTGATGCATGACTGAAAAGTGCCTTATGTCAAACGTAATTGTCCTGTCCTGAAAAACAAGCCATGGATGTCTGATTTGATTCCCCTGTTTGGCTTAAGTTACTTCCTATCTCCTTTAGACATGTTGCCTACACAATTAAGGCTGTAGATATGTTGCTGGGATGCTCTTATATACCTGACCCCCTAAAAGCAAAATTGAATGACCTCTCATTTTGCTATGTTGGGGCTCTTTCATCGTAATATTGCATTAAAAAACATTTAGGCAGACAAATCCCATAAGCAAATTAATTTCTCATAATGGTGAAGAGTATACAGACCATGAGCTATCGTATTTTATGTCAGTTAAATGTAACGCTATTGAGCCAGATAAGGGTAGATGAAAGGATGTCAGACAGGCTGCTTAGGTCTCAGAGTTCAGGTGAGACACCCCAGTTGATGTTGTTGGTGCTGTGGTGAGTTGTCTGCACCGGGCCTTCCCCTAGCTCTGCTGTGTCCGTCACTGCTGCCCTGGAAGTGTGTCCAGCTGTCCCGTCACTCTGTCAGCGCCGCTGTCTCCCACAGCCCCAGATTAAACGCGCCCAAAGGGGCCGCCAGGAAAAGTGGCTCTCCCCGTCTCTCAGGACTTATGTCAAAAATGTTTCAGTCTTCACGTAATTTGCTACAGTCAGGGATCCTTTCGCTATTTACTTCAAAGACATTTGTGACGGGGGAAAAGGCAGAAAAAAAATAAATGAAAGAGAGGAAAAATGGTTTAGTTTGGGGTAGCGACAGATCTACATTCTTGTGGATGGACATGTGATCTGAGAGAGATGTCCTCCTTCCAGAGTGGAGATACTAACTTACTTAACACTGTAGCTGCACTGAAGTCCAATGATTAGACTGGACGCAGAGTCAAAAGCAGCCAACGTTCCCAAGCACCCTAAAGACTATAACACCCAAACATTCCGAAGCACCTTACAGACTATAACATCCAAACATTCCCAAGCACCCTAAAGACTGTAACACCCAAACATTCCCAAGCACCTTACAGACTATAACATCCAAACATTCCCAAGCACCCTGATGACTGTAACACCCAAACATTCCCAAGCACCCTAAAGACTGTAACACCCAAACATTCCCAAGCATCTTACAGACTGTAACATCCAAACATTCCCAAGCACCCTAAAGACTGTAACACCCAAACGTTCCCAAGCACCCTAAAGACTGTAACACCCAATCATTCCCAAGCACCTTACCGACTATAGCGTCCAAACATTCCCGAGCACCTTAAAGACTATAATATCCAAGCATTCCCAAGCACCTTACCGACTCTAACATCCAAAAACATGCCTTTAACCTCACACTTTCTATGCAAAAATAAAACAAATAAAACAAATGAAAGATTTAATCTGTCCCTCACTCTAATTTTCAACAGCAAGTGATCTATTCATTCACTACTGTATAAAAACTATTGAGATAGAGCTGTTATTTATTTCTCTAACCTTCCCCAATGCCATTAATCTGAAACTAAGTAAACACTTAAATCAATCCAACATGTCAACACAGTTTACTCTTTACTATTATAAGGCTAAAGCAATAAAACATTCAGATCCCTAGGTTTTGGCAGAAAAAGTGTGCTCTACTCTCTCAAATTGATAATCCCCTGGTTTAGCTCTAAAACAAACTGATTATGTCCAATGGAATGAGGAAGAGAAAACAGAAATGTCACTTGAATTAAATCCACTCTTGGCAAACTCACAGGGAAGTTTGAATCATTAATGAGGCTCTAGAGAACAAGGACACACAATACATGCTTTTAAATCTGAGTAAATAAGAGGAATCAGTTCGGTTAGCGATATACTTGTCCATGTCCATATCTTACATTAAACGGTTTGTTTTCAAAGGGGACAGTTTCATAATACAATGCATTAGATACCTGTCCAGTGCATTTTGTTGACCCTCATTCCATTAGTGTACGGTGCTCTTTATTTTTTACATATTAGACATCTGTACGTCTCATCTAATGAACCTTGCCTAAACATTTTGATGCTGAAGCCTGTCAAAACAAAAGCATTAACCAAACCCTCCCAGTCCATGACAAAACCATGAAATTGTCCAACTATATCCTTTACAGCGTTTCGGGGAGTTTTTCCCTCCCTGATTTGGCCAAATCAGGAATGCATAGGCTGCATTCAGGTCTAACAAACCGATGATTACTGAGGGTAACAGGATCAGCTCTAATCAGCAAGAGAAAATGCCACAGGGTTTTCAACCATTGTGCAGCAAATCTTCAGGGTGATTTTCCCCCCTTTTAATTATGGGCAGTGCCGCGGGTATGTGTGCCCCTATTCTCATTTCTCTCAAGAATTATCAAAACCTGTAAAAAGTCAGTGTGGAAAATCCAACTCCAAATGATGTTCCTACCCTCTTATTTCTCTAACAATGAACAATGGCTACCTCATAGCAAATGGCACTGGTACAGAGAAGGATTCTTCAATGTGATGAAGAGAGAGGCAGAGAGAGGGGGGGGGGTAGATAACCATTACCCAAAAACATGTTCCATCATGTCATAAATTCTGTTTTCTTCCGCCAAATCCCTGCTTGCACTGAAAATATTCAGACTTTGTAATAAAGATGTGAAAAGCAGATAAGGAGGGAATTGAGCCTTAATCTGTGACAGGTAGAGGGGGGAAATAGTCATCATTGTATGATGGTGCATCTTGGACTTATCGATGATGGAAGAGCAAGACAATGAACAGCTCTAACCTGAATAGCACTGCCTGTAATTGCCGTCATTCTGAGGGTCATGTAGGTAAGGAGTCCACTGCATTTCCTCAGGCATGCTTATAGTGCCATCTGTTGACCAGAATTTGAACAAATCACGCAAAAGTTTTGTTATTTGTATGCTTGACAGATGATGGGACAAAACTCAAAGATTGATAGGGGTTTAAGCTTGTAAAAATGTTTAAGTTCCAGTTGACCTTAGAAAAAAGAGTAGAAACAAGGAAAAGATTGGTCTTGCATTCTGATTTTGTGTCTTTCAAGATATTTCTTTAGAGAAAAATGTCTACTTATTTAGGTATCCAGCACAAGGACCTCCCCTTCCCCCGGCAACACCCTCTTGATTGATTTCTTGTTATTTAGGACAACTATTTGGGGAATATTTCTAGTAGCATTCTGCGTCACTCTTGCAAAATCTGTAGTACCAAAAGAAGACTCAAGGTGGACCTCTTGGCGTGTTGACGTTGTGGATACTGGGTTATTGGAGAAAAAATGTATTCTGTCAGTGTGAGGTTTTCAACATATAGAAGACACACACAGTTTATTGGCTGCATCAAATATTCCCATGAAGGCCAGGTGATGCCAAATGGGATGGGCTTGCATGATCACACAGTTTTGTTGTAGCTCTGGTGGGTTCTTGTTATTCTTTTGAACAACGTTGTGGTGCAATTAATACATTATCATTTTTCAGCGTGATGCAAGGAAGCTGTAGAACATATGAGAAAAGAGGTGCAAGTACACATTTCCACCCACGCAGAGAAGGTAAAGCTACAATAAACAGATGCAATCGGTATTGGCATGTGGATTGTGGAGATAGTTCGAAGTTCAAAGTAGTTTTCACTTCTCAGTCCATATTTCCCCTGTGTTCTATATACCATAAAAAAAGAAAGAGAAGAACATAAAAAAGCATTTTCATACAGCTTTTTTTTCACTTGATTTCAAAGGGGTTGATCATTTTTTACTTCTCTGATATTTGAGAAATTAGACCCAACGCTTTTCCAGACACTCCTAATCTGGTGGTTCTGGTATGACCTGTCTGTCAGAAATAAATTCAGATTGTTCGATGATCTTTCATACAGTACAGTCTTGCATACAGTATAACTTAAAACATATTATCATTTTACAGAGAAAGTACATTATTCCGATTTTTGTTGTTGTCACACAGTTGCAAACCCCATATTTTGGGTCCATTGGTCCTGAGCTCCCACAAGCTACACAAATACCATATGTAATTTTTTGGGTGAAAATAAGCAAAATAGGCTCCCCAAAAAATAACCTACACAGACAGAGCCCATGTAAAATTAAACTTTAATCAATTTTAAATATGAAACTATATGCTATTTTATTATTATGTACACTATAAACAAATTGAACATGCTGTAGAACATTTATAAATATTTCACTTTGAAAACAAACATAAAAATGCCAAGTCTCAGTTCAGAACCAAGGTCTCCACGTAACTGAATTATGGTTAGCAGGTAGTCCTTGCCTTGGTGTACGATCCATGGACTTTGGAAAGGAACAGTGGAGAGTATGGGGGCTTGAGACTGGAAGCATGGCTGATGGACTAAGAGCAGCAGGTAGGGTGTGTATGGATGAAGGGTGTGAGCAAGAGGTGTTAGCTGGCAGAGGTGACAGGCTAGGCGGGAACCGGAAGTGGCAGGGAAATGATGGAAAGGGAGGAGGGGTAGTGAAAGCTGAAGAACAGCATGAGAGGCAGGGAGAAGGCGGTGGGGAGAGGTAATCGGTGGACGAAGGTAAAGGTTGTTGACATGAGGAATCATGAGGGATTGGAATCAATTGTACAGCCTCCTGCATGGGATGGCAACATACCTCATTCACTGAGGACATATTTTGCCTTTTATCCTTGCCAATCATTCTTAGATGGGGGTGTGTGGTAGATAAAAATGGTGACTGTCCTGGAGCCAAAGTGGCTAAGTAATTATTGTTCATGTAGCTCTTCAGTCCCTGGATGATGCTCTCTCTATCTGCAGGCATTGCCCTGGACATAAAACCAGCCAATTGGGACACACATTGATGGAAGCCTGCTGTTTGGATGGGAGTGAGGGCAGGAGGGCTGGGGTCTGTGTGCTGGTGCAGCGCCCTGGAGAAATCAACCTGGGCCTCTGAACAACCTGTTTTTTCTTTGATTGACAAATAATCTGACCAAGGGAGCAATTGGTATGGAAGATAGAACATGTATATATCAAAATTAAACAGGAGATCTTGCGCCAAAAGGTTTTGAAGATGATGATTAGCTCACTCACCTTTGCTTTTGGTTTGCCTTGCTGTCCTCTGCTTAAGATATGAAACAGCCAGGTCTAAAATCTCAGCTTTTTCTAGTTTAGGATTCTGCAATCTCTGTAAAGAAAATGTTAAAAAGAAATAAATAAAGAAAAGAATGGTACGTTAAAACTATTATAGCAATGATCAGTAATGGTTTTGTGTTGCTGAACTTTTAAAAACACAGTATATTTATATTGGCCTTTATTGAGAACTTACTGCATCAGATGTGTAGTTCATAAGTAACGTTTTAAGTTCTCCTAGACTTTGATTTATTCTATCCCTTCTCTTTTTTTCGACAGCTGGTTTTAATACCTAGAGATAAGAGAAGAATAAAACATGGGTGTTCAACACAGTCAACATGGCCATTATAGGCCACATGGGAACAAGAATTTCACAATGTGATTTAATGATGATGAAAAATACATCACTTGGTAACATATCATTCACTGCATGGGAACTAAGCAATTAAGCAATTGCTTAGTTAGGCACAAAGCAAATTTCGAAACAACCTCAGGTATGTTAAAGATAGCTCTAAATCTGAAAAATAATCCTTACCATTTTAGTACTCCTATTCTCCTGGATGATTGGATGTAGTATTTTCTTTGTCATCTCGACAACTGATTTGACTGGGGCCGGCTTGAAAAGGGGAAAGGCTGTCAAACTGAAGGGGCGGAACTGTTGTTTAGAGTTAAATACTGTAGTTTACGGAGCCATCTGATTGGTTAAAATGTGTTAATGACGTATGTAACTTGTCGTTCTTTGTTTTACCCATGGTTTTACCATCGTTGGTAAGAAATTAGAATGCAATTATTGTCTTGTTTCATTAAATAATCTTATTATATTTATTTTAAGTGAATTACATAAATTACAAGTGTCTTAACTCAGAGTGTTGTTTAAACTTGAAACTTTAGTGTTAAATAAATGTCTATTAGGCTATAAAATGAATGACAGATGGACAATTAATTCAAACAAATTGTAAAAATAAACAAAAACAAAAAAAAGCTATTAAAGTAGCCTACATAATGTATACAAATGCTGGAATTGTTTTAGTATTGTTATCTTAGACCCGAATGAGGTGGTGGGAATAGATATAGATATAGATATAGACATATCTCGTGGGGAATGGGGGAAAGCTAAAGACTACTGAACAGATTATTTTTATGATGTGCTACATTTGTGCACGTTTAAAGTAATAAAATCTACCACACAGTGACTCACGGCAAGAGAGAGTATGTAGGCTAATAGTATGGAATCCAGTCTGAAACTCCGAAATCTCTAACCAAAATATTAAAATATATATATATATCAACTATATATGCTGGAATGTTAGAATACATAATGGGAAATTTAAAAAAGTAAAGCATCCTATTAGGCCAGAGGGCAAACGGGGGTTACCACTTTTGGTCGTTAATCTAATGAAGTGCTAAAACAATTGTTGCACTAAGGTGTTGCCAAGAGGCATGCCCTCGAGCGTTATTGCCTTTTGGGGAGGATTCCAGCTATACCAGTTTTTTCTAAATGTGCACATTTTTGAGGAAGTCATTTTCAAAAAAGCTATCCCCAAATTGTAGCTTATTTGACCTATTCTTGAATAACCAGGTGCATGCTGATGTGCTTGCTGTATTGGAAGGCACTAAACCGGTGACTATGGGCAGATGTCATTAATTGCATTCCTTCAGAGGCTCATACAAGCGCAACGCAAACAAAGAGACTTAGCCCATTTGGATGGTGGGGCCACTTTCCTCTCAAAGCAGAAGCCTGCTGCCTATTTTCTTTTCAGGTATTATTTTGGTGCATTGATATAATGCTATAAAACAGTTGCGCAGGGTGCAAAATACATTTTGTTAAACATTTGAGACATGGCTTAAGACGCACAAGTCAAGTGGTTATGAATTTGAGAAGCATTGGTGACGGAAGTAGCCTTATCATTCGGGACCGTTACTATACTTTTTCAATATTCAACGCTGCGTTGCACATTGTCTAAAAAATACGGGTTCGTCTCTTTCATGTAAGATCTTATTATCCCTGGAGCATTCACCAGTGACTAAGCCTTCAGCTGAACTTCTTTCAGTTTTATGTAAAACGGAACAACTGCTTCCTTAAATCCATCTAATCTCTATTCCGTTTGTCGGTGATCCGATCATCCTGGTGTTATCTCCACACTTTAGCCTATTACAAGGCTCAGAATTGAATGCTGTGTGGGGGGAGGCTATATCGTAAATTCTGAAGATATTCATACAGAATTAAGAGCAGAGGAAAGTTAGCGATAACGTTTCTCAGATGTAAAATATAGTCTCATTACAAGATTTTAATGTCGTCCAAAGTCGCTCTAGAATTGTATTGAGTTTGTAACAAAAAAATGGGGAAAAAAATGTCTTATTGTGCTTTCATTCAATGATTGAACATATTTAGCCAATACAAATGTGTAAAAGCAAAATTGGCCTTTTAAGGCTTAACAGTTAATTATATTTTTACACAGTATGATTTCTGTAAATTCCTGAAGACATAACGTAAACAGCCGTGTGTGGCATATGTCCAACCAATGATCGAAGCGCAATCAACCATTAGCAAAAGGTGGTACCTCTATAAGCCTTGAAGCCTACGTTTTTACACCAAAGGTGTGATGGCGCGAGTCGGCATTGTAGTCATTGGCTCACTTACACAGAGGGTGACAAAAGTTATTAGGGAGGCTTGCGTAAACATCGGGCCTGCTGTAAACCTGTGTACAATAGCTATTGGAACAGGCTGCACACATGGCCATCTGAAGTACGACGTGGGAAGCACTTTTCTCTAGTCTTATCAAGATTCCAAAGATGAGATGGTGACATCGACCAAGACATTTGAAAGGGTTCAAATGTGTGATGTGACTGATGTTGCGCTGATCATTCAGCAAGGAACTTGTCACCTTTTAACTGGCCCTTTCCTGGGTGGTTGTTAAGAGCATAATCTCTCGGAAAGGACCTCAAACTCAAACTGGTGTTCTCCGTTTCAACTTAATCAAGTATTTCAGTGCACAACTTTTATTATCTATATTTCAGGGCTAAGAACTAATATGCATGGTTTAAGCTATTGCCTATATCCAATTTTCTGGGTCGTTTTTAATGGATTTTTACATTTTCCTCTTTTAACACGTTATAACCTAGAAATCTTAGTAGCCAGTGTTTTACTCCATCACAGTATATAAGGCAAGGCAATTTGACCAAGAGAAAACAATAACAAATGCTTGGATGCGGAAAGTCTATTCAATGGTATGGGTGGAGTCCTAATAGACCAATAGATGTATACCGTCTGAGCGTTCAGGGTGGGCAAGGCAAAACAACTGAAGGTGAACAATTTGAGTAGATGGGCGTGGTTTTCTTATCTTGAACCAATTTATTTACGAAAATTGACCTATCTCTAGCCATTTGGACTTACACTGAAGAGCGTACTGACCAAGGCAAATGCAATGAAATCGTCAACTGTATTACCAGAGGGCACAGATGCAAGAAGGGTAAGAAAAGTCATTTAGACGTTTTTTTTAAATCTTATATAATAATAGTTTTGTTTTTTTCGGTGGACGAAGGTAAAGGTTGTTGACATTAGGAATCATGAGGGATCGGAGTCAATTGTACAGCCTTCATGGGATAGCAACATACCTTATTCACTGAGGATATACGCCTTTTATCCTTGCCAATAATTCTTAGATGGGGGTGTGTGGTAGATACAAATGGTGACTGTCCTGGAGCTGAAGATAATCCTATATCTATGGTATATAAGTCAATGCCCCTGAGGCCAAATGCAATTTCAATGGAATTCCTCTCTTAAAATGTTCAATTTTCTTTCTAATTGTGAAATATTTTACACCAATATATTTATTACCAACATATAGGCTCCATATGCATTATTCCTGGACTATCAGGGACGACATCCTTCAAATGATTCATACTGTTCATCTTTCATTGTTTCAGATTCCTAAACCGTTAATGGAGAAAAGAAGGAGAGACCGTATCAATCACAGTCTAGAAACATTACGTCTTATGTTGCTGCAGAGCAGATCGACATCTGTCGAGGTGAGTCTTTTTCAGTTATATGAATATGCCACACAATTAAACATTTTCCAATGAATGAGGTTTTGAATTTGCACAGTGGGGCAAAGAAAAATGAATTGAAGAGTATGATTATGTACAAGTAATAAACTGTCATTGTCCCTTTTTATGCTCGTTTTTTGTTACAGAAACTAAAGAATCCAAAGGTGGAGAAAGCTGAAATTCTGGAAAGTGTGGTGCAGTTCCTCAGAACTGAGCAGGAGGGGGGAAAGGATAACCAGCTTGAGGGAATGGCACACATGGGGAACAGAGGAGAACAGCAACCACCCTGCAAGCACAAGCAGAACTACAGTGAGGGCATGAGGTCATGTCTTCTCAGAGTCAGTCACTATATAGCAACCAAGAACAAAGAGTTAGAAGAGGCTAGTGGAGCAGATACAGCCTTTCAGGCCTCGTTGGGATTCTCCAGTAGTTCCACACCTCCAGATTCTCAAGGGCAGCTCTCTAAAGCAACAACTCCCACTTCTGTGTCTAGTGATCACCTCTCTGGGCAGCAAATTAAGCAAACAAAAATACAGATTTCTCCTCCAAGACAAGTTCCTCACCCTCACATGACCCCGGATCAGAACGAGCTGGCTCAGAGCCTCTGCCATGGACCAAACAACAGACAAGGCCCTTCCCTTAGTCCGTGCATAAATATCAGTGGCCCTGTGTGGAGACCTTGGCCACAGTGAAAGCATGAGTTGCAAACTGGTGAGTGGCCTTAGGCAACACAGTTTCTGTTCAAAATTAGATCTTCGTATCTGTATAAATGGATTGATGGAGATGGTTTTGGCTGTAGAAGCAGTTGCAAACATGTTGTGTAATTGAAATTGATCAACTGGGTTTACAAACTGATTGTGTAAATATACTGTAGATGGATTGTATTATATTCTGTTGAATTGTTTGTGATCCCATGGTACCCATGTGAATTATTGATTACTGAGAATCTTTTCTAACATTTTTCAGACAAAGCTTTTTTTCCCTTTCTAAATGAGCCAAGTTAAAAATGTGTTGTAGCTCAGAAAAAAGTCGATAGCAGCAGTGGTCTTAGCATCTGAATAAGAAATACATGACAGTTCAGCCCCCTTTAGCCTTTTTTCCCTGTAAAAGTGATTTAACCCTTATTGTTTTGAAACGTTTTATTTCCTTTTTGAAATATTTTCTTTATGTATAGATATGGTGTCATTTCGACCTCTAAATTGTGTTTTGAGGGTCTTACCGAGGCAATACAATTATTCGGTTTACCTCATTGATTTAAAAACGGATTCACTTTTTACTTTTAGGTAAAGAGTACATCGAGTTATTTTTTACAAAGACAATTATAGTAACAAAAAGCACATATGCCTATACATGCTCACACATTGTGAAATAAATTAAAATAGCCTACTATTTTTGTATAGACGGGTATGTCTCATTTGTGACGCTTTAATCAGTGTTGGTCGTTATTTCCTGTCGGGTCAGTGGTCAGACGTTTCTGTGTGAATGGCTTGTACTTGGACTTGAACAGTCCGATTTGCATACTTTTTTAGAAGACCGTGCAGCAACAATCGCATCCCAGTTCACACATACTTCTCTGTCTTTTCTGATAAAATTGGAGACGCATTCACATGTAGAGTCTATCACTCCCTTCCATACACCGATCAACGTGGTTCCTCTGAAGTGGAAAGAAAGGTAGAATGTTGCAATTCGAGGTTTATTCCCAAACTTTGTGAATATCCAATGAACAAATAGGTGCACGACTTTATTCATAGCCCTACAAAAGATGATGATGTGTTGCTAAAAGCGACTTTAATAAGAAAAGTATCACCATTGAACCTATAGTCGGCCTACATTTTAGGATGTGTGGAATAACATTGCTCATCTCATGGGCAGACCCTGACAGTCTGTTTTTCACGATTCAATGAATAGTTTCTTTTCTTTCTTACTGTTTTAAATCATTAATTTACCATGAGCTGGTGAGTAACCCTATTAAAAGGCAGTGTCTTTAAAAAGCAACAAGCTGCATCAGCCACTCTAGAGAAGGTGCGCTACTCTGCACTCCGTTTATTTCAATTTTTTTTGTTTTCAATTAAATTAAATTCAAACTTTATTCCAGACTCACAGGAGGGTCCATAGCAAAAAAAGAGAGAACATAATATTATAATGCCACTTGCATTCCATAAACGGGCGGCTAAACGCAAAAAATCAAAAAAAATTTGGATCATTGTCCTGCTGGAAGATCCAACGACGACCCAGTTTTAGTTTCCTGGCAGAGGCAGCCAGATTCAGATTTAAAATGTCCTGGTATTTCATGGAGTTCATGATGCCATGTACCCTAACAAGGTTCCCGAGGCCTTTGGAGGAAAAACAGGCCCACAACATTACAGAACTTCCATCATACTTAACAGTGGGATCAGGTTCTTTTTGGTACAGCCAATCTTCTTTTTACACCAAATCCACCTTGAATGCGTGTTGCCAAAAAGCTACATTTTTTTCTCATCTGACCATAGAACACGGTTCCAGTCAAAGTTCCAGTAGCATTTAGCAAATTCCATGCAGGCGCTTACATTTGTGATGAAATCACAGGAAAGGCTTTTTCTGGCATGCTTCCAAATAATTTGTTGGCATGGAGGCGTCTAATGGTAGTTTTGGAGACTTGGTGACCCCAAGATGCTACTTTGCTCTGTAATTCTCCAACAGTGATCCTTGGGAGTTTTTTTTGCCTCACTTACCATCCTCCTCACTGTGCGTGGGGGCAAAATAAACTTGGGTCCTCTTCTAGGCAAGTTTGTGACGGTTCCAGTTGCTTTGAACTTTTTAAGTATTGCCCTGACGGGTTGTTATGGGCATTTTCAGGTGAGTAGCATTTTTTTTATAGCCATTCCCTGACTTATGAAGCTCAACACACTTTTCCCTCATTTGATTTGTGTGTTCTCTGATCTTTCCCATGTTGATGTATGAAATAGGGAATATGGCCTCTGTCACCTCATATTTATACCCCAGTGAAACAGGAAATCATGGATTACTGCTCGAAAGTTCTTAAACACTCTGATCAACAAAAAAGTTAAATATAAATGGAAAAAATGCTTCCGTTAGATTTTGTTCATAAGAATTTCTAGGGGTCCCAATAATTGTGGCACACGTGGTTTTGTTAGAAAATAATTATTTCTTGATGAGGGATTTTTTTTCTTTGAATAAATTAACTTCAATTAAAGGTTGGATTTTTCTCATTTCTTCAGTGTGAGATTAAGCTAATTCACCAGAAGGTGCATTTTTATAACCCTTTTTACTCATCTTTACCAGGGGTGCCAATAATTGTGGAGGGCACTGTATATATATATATATATATATATATATATATATATATATATATATATATATATATATATATATATATATATATATATATATATATAAATATATATATATAGTATATTGTATTAAACTCCATTTAACTGGTTAATTCTTTATTTATTTTTGTTTTTTATCACAAGTACCTGCCTGCTGCAAGACCATAAGAGGTAAGCATGTGAGAATAGCACTCATTCCCACGTAGCTCGTGTGAAGTTTAGCACCTTTTGTCCTTTTTGCACACACAAGCCAAAACATTTGGTTATCTTTTGCATTTCCATGAGCAATATAAGGTTGTTATTCATTAGCAGTAACAGAAAGTATTTGCTAACGGTTAAGTAATTCCAATATCAGTTTGAATTAATGATCCAAATATTAAGATATGGTATAGGGCAAGCAGATAACACACCCCGGTGTTAAGGCGATACATAAATTAACTAAAGCCAATGTAAGGCTTCCCAATTTAATTCGTCTTTCATGCACGTCACCTGATGGGATTTCTTTAGAATAACATTTAGCGCGCGCGTGAAATGAAATATGAACTATATATATATATATATAGTTATATAAAGGTTAATATTAATAATAATGTTGTTAATATTTCATCTCAATGGAACCAAATTGTCACTTCCCATCACGTTGGCCATCCCTGCGTTATCATGCGCAAGCACATTTCCTCTTTTTAAAAGCTTTCACATAAACCGCCCCAAACATGACAGAACGCTTCTGACAGGTCTGCAAAGAAATATGTTGGCTATTTCAGATAAGCCATCGTTTCGCTGATAGAGCCCAAAAGTTATTTTGACTATAGTTCCTCAAACGCTGAGATGAACTTGCAAGTAGCTTGTGCCCAGTTGATTTCTGATTATATTTTATAAAACGTAATTTTCTGTTCTAATAAAAGCGTGAACCGAACCCTTCTGTATGCTATAGCAACACCAATTGAAACATACCAATGCCTACTTCTGAGTTTGTACGCTTGTTCCATTGAGATGAAATAGCAGTTAAACGATCCACCCTATGCATCATTCAAGTACTTTGAATCCCCTCTAGGAAGCTGATGATAGAGGATGTGTTTTAACCGCTGGGTATGAATTGCTGTTGACAGCATACAAAGTGTCCACGTTGTGCTCTGCCGAATCTTCATTGAAATACAAAAGCGACTAAACAGTGGGGTGCGCGCTTTGTGTACCAGCAGACACCGATATGCGCATGTGGTAAGGATTTCGATAATGGGACCCATCTGCTTGCAAAGCAATTGGGCAGGGAAACTGTGTGGTTAAATAATTTAGAGAACCATTTACACAAAGTATTGCTTACTAATTTGACTGACGCCAAATTATAAACCAAGACCGAAATAAAATGCATATTACTTTGTTGATAAGTTATATATATATATCGGATATATTTAAACATCATCTTTAACAATTTGCAATCACAAGTATAATTGAACCCCATAAAAATGTTGAAGTATTAAATGCTGTTTCTTACACTCAATTAACCAAGTGTAAAAAAGTTGTCGTGTCAAATCAATGAAATGTTGCTAGGCAAAGTAATGAAACGGACGTACCGTACAATCAGACTATGTGTAACAGTCACACAAATTACTTGACTATAGTCTATGCAATCTTTACGCATGGGACCACACTAAAACCTTATTACAATTCATATGGTGGGTCAAGACTTATTCTTCCCAATCTGGATCACACTAAGTCTTACAGACAAGAATGCAATACCTATAAGAACAGAGGCCACGAGAACCAGATGATCGGAACCAACGGAAATCACTTTATTTTTATTAGATAAACAGAAAAGTCAGTCTTAAATAATTTCTGGAAACAACGTTGAGTAGAAACGTCCTACTACTAAAGCCTATACGCATGTTTTACCAACAGTACAACTTCCCAAAACTATGAGACATCCATTTTTTTAAACGGACACTGGGTGCCGTATTTTTGTGTGTGTGTGGTGGCACTGTGTTAGTCTTCTGATCAAACTTTGCCAACAGCCCGTCCCTGAGCCCTCTGGTATTCCTGCTGCAGACTTGACAAGACCTCTCGATGCTGTTCTGACTTTGTCTCCATATCCTTTAGCAAAGTCTCATATCGTTGACTAACACATACAAGAGGGAATAATTGATGTTAGAACATGAACGGAAATTATTTTACTGTGTACATTGTACTATTCAAGAAGACAACTTACATCTCTCCATTAATGTACTCCAGCCTCTTTCCAACTGTAGCCTTGGCCTCATCCAAGTCCTGCTTTACTAGAACAGGGCCAATCAGTTTGTAAACTGTGTTTTGACTGTCCAGAAGATCCAATTCCTGAAATGGAAGTGTTGTGAGCGAAGAAGGATTATTAAGACAAAAAAAGACTAGGCCATCCCTTTTAAAAAGAGGAAACCTGAGATGTGCATGCGCATAACCACCACTTAAGTGATTAAAACTGGGCTCAATAACCCCGGATTAACAAATAATACATTTGACAGAGGGCTCTTACCTCTTTGACTATATTATTTTCTGTGACTTGAGCCTCCAGCTTCTGTCTTGCTGACATGCTCTTGCTTACATCTGTAAACAATGTGTTAGTGCATAAGATATATAAGTACATAAGATATATAGGTATGTACATTTATGCAATGACGTGACTAACTAAATTGACAAAATGTACGGAATCGTAAGGCAGATAAGAAAACTGACTAGCATCCAATTATCACACCAGGCATTATCGAACATTACCTTTCTGCATTTGCTGGTATTTTTCTAATTCCAATTGCAGTTTCTTTTGAATTACATCGGCCATTATTCGGGTTAATATGTTTTCGGTTAGCTTTTATGTTTGGTTTAATCTAAATGTTCAGATAACAAGCAAAATGTGTGCTTTTCTAGCCAAGACAGAACGGTGTGTACTAACGGGACGTAAATATGACGTACTTGGCAGGAAATTGCTTCCAGGTCAAGATTTTCTTTCAAAATAAAATCAAAATTGCTGTTACTTCATGCCTTCTACCACAAAACAGGCCTGCACGGTTGGCATATGTTATGGCTTATGTTATGTCGGCTTAGTAGTAATAATAATAATAATAATAATAATAAAACAGAGGTGCAAGAACATAATATATCCGTATTGATATTTTCTTTTTCTTTCAAATTTTAACAAACCGAGAATGAAGCTTTTGAACGATTATTGAAAGGTAGGGCTGGCACTTTTCTGTTATCTTTGTTAATCAGCTAAAACATTATTATACGTTAACGCTAGGTACTTGTCTGGTGTTTTTTCCTCCTGTTAGAGATGGTGTAAATTAAGTAATGCAATACATTAAATATATTTTATTGCAATTAGTCTGAACAAAACTATGTAAATCTGTGGCAGCTTTTCTTGGGCATTTTCTAGTGTTTGCATTTCAACTTGAACTAAATCAGATTCAGTCCATAGTAAAATCAGAATGTTCTTCTTTATTTTGTTGACGACATGTTCATGCGACAAATTTCTCATCTTCCTTCCTCCTCTTGAAAAATGGCTTCGTCGTTTTGGAAAGGTGTTGTCGGTATTGGTCTTTTTGCCTTGGCACATGCAGCCTTCTCAGCAGCACAACGTAAGTATGATGAAAATAACAAAACATGGTCACCGCCTTATATTTTAATGCATATCTAAAATCCTCGTAAATGTTAAAAATGCAGTGATACCTGCGGCCTTTTCAGTGCAGCGAGCGGCTTATCTAGCCAGAGCTAGCCACTAGCCGCTACGCGTTAATGTTCTCGAAGCATCTTGTTTATTTGGCTGCAAACAAGATTTGCCAAATAATGTTGTCTTGAAGTCTTTGCTGAATATGACAGTTTGCAGAATTACAAGTTAGCATCGTTAATTTGTTGTTTTTTTGTAAACAGAAGATGATCAGTTTCTCAGTGGTGTTATCTATCGTGGTGAAATAGACAGCTCTGCTGACTGTGACTGACCACCTGGCAATAAATACTTGAGCCAACTGCAATGCCAATGCTCATTTATGTCGTTGCATTTCAATGATTGTCTTGACATTATTTGATTTGTTTACAGATCGATCATATATGCGTCTAACAGAGAAAGAGAATGAAACATTACCAATAGACGTAAGTTGTTTTAAATCGTTTTTACAATCTAGTAGTTGCTTACAGTTATTCTGGTTTTCCTGATAACTGGTGGCATTTCGCTAGCGTCTGCCGTTGTTTCACCGATCTGCATAGGCCATCCTTGTTGCATTGCACCAGAAAATGGATCCTCGGAAGACCTTCAATGTTTGTTTATCTTCAATAATAGAAGAACTGTAACATCGACCTCACCATTTGGGTTATATTACAATTTGCAGACAG
This sequence comes from Aplochiton taeniatus, assembly GCA_017639675.1. NCBI lineage: Eukaryota > Metazoa > Chordata > Actinopteri > Galaxiiformes > Galaxiidae > Aplochiton > Aplochiton taeniatus. The sequence continues at coordinate 9,312,424 of CM030186.1, read as the reverse complement.
AATTACTTGTGATAAAACCCTACACATGACGCAAATTAAGCTGACATGACACAAGTCTTGTGAACGTGTATGATGCCAATACAAGTTTGGCTATACATAAGAAATAGTTTGTAATAGTTGCCGTGACATTTAGTAGAATGCAGCCTAGACATCATATCTTGTTTCTTGTGGTAGGCTATAGTCCAGATTAAAGGAATCAGAGCTGTTTCTTGCTACATGAGGACTATGCCGTTGCATAGGGCCCCCAAAGCAACCAGCTAGCTTTTTCTCTAGAAATGAATATGACCAGTCTGTATTGTTAGACAACAACCTTTGTGTGTTGAGTGAAATCAATTACATTTATTATCCACAGATCTCTTAAAGTGCACCCGATTGATGCATTTAAATGTTAAATGCATGCCCCTGGACCACCTTTTAAGGGTTTGGAATTCCACTAAAATAGTTTCACAAAATATTGGCCCCCCAAATAACATTTTGCATAGCCCCCCAAGTAAATGGAACAAGTTTGGGTAGACATGACTGAGACAAATTTAGGAGAAGCCGCTAGCAAACGTTACAGCAACATATACAGCCTCAAATTGATCCCCACATCTAAATGTTTGTTTTTCAACATGACATATTATGCTAGCTAGCTAGCTAGCTAGCTACTTACTCAGCTGTATCTGCCTCCTTGGCACAACAGGTCTCGGCTGTCTCTTCCAGATCAACTTCGATATTCTATAATAGGTCTCCAGCTTTGCATTGTCATTGCGCAAAGCTTTCCTGCTCAGTTACACACATGCGTCCATATTCTTGGCTGGAGAGTGTCATACATGACAACAGAAACTGCGCGGTCCCACTCAATGCATTTCAGCATGTTCTGTTTCTAAATTGGTTTACCCGCATTTTGATACACGTCACTCATAGAACCAAGAAAGACGCGCAACATCATAGTGTAGTATTGTTTTGGTGAAGTTGGATACAGCTCTTACTGACCGCGTTATACTTTGTCCAAAGTATCCTTTAATAATGATGCACCCTTAACATGTATTCACCCGTTATTTATTTTTTCAGATTGTCTTACAGACTTTATTAGCGTTTGTTGTTACCTGTTATGGCATTGTCCACATTGCCGGAGAGTTCAAGGACATGGATGCCTCTTCAGAACTGAAAAACAAGTAAGCTTCATTCATTATCATGACCCTTCATGAACAACTGGTTCTAATGACAAAATACTTGAGTTAAAACGTGGGCTAAGCTGACCCCATAGAAAACTGAATATGTAAAGTCCAAACCAGTGTATTAGCATCCTCGGCCTAATTGTCATTTTAATTTATTCAGGACCTTTGACACACTTCGGAATCACCCTTCCTTTTACCTGTTCAATCATCGGGGTAGGGTGTTATTTCGTTCACCGGAGCAAGAGGCCTCTACTGTACCCAACCCACAAGCCCTTCCCAACCCTCTGCGGCTACGCAAACTGGAGAACTTGCACTGAGACTGGCCTTTCCTGACTGTATGTCTTTTTGTGCACAGATGAGGTTTTGGTTTGATGGATGGGAAAATGAAAATAATTTTTCCCCTACTTTAATTTGTATAAGAATTAACATGCTGTTCAAACCTGCATCTCTTTCCATAAAAGTGGATAACACCATATTTAACTTTGACTGTGCCAACCCCCAGTTTTTTAGTCGGATCTGTACGTACATAGCTGTAATCTCTTAAGAGTCTGAAGCATCTAACTTACCCCCCTTCATCCATTCTTTTCAAACTGCTTTGGAATACTGCTATCATTTATTGAACAAGAGGCATAGCATTTAGTTTCATTTACCACATGGGAATATGGAGCAACTGTCTTTAGCAACTATTTATTTCACTTTACATTTTTTTGCCTGCAGAGAATTTGTTTTATAAACTGAAGAGCCTTTATAAGTGACTGTCTGATTCATTAAGGCTATTCTGTATGCAATAACGTGTGGTCAAATGACGTCATGGAAATAGACTAGACGATGGCAAAATAATCTAGGTTAGTGTTATAGGTAGTCTAAAGATACTGTCACCTAATTGAAACTAATGGTACATTTGTTTTGGCAATGTTTTTTTTTTTTTATTATTTTATTTTACATTTTGTTATCATTCAGCACATTGTTTTTAACTTAATAAAATCATACAGACGTTTTACCATATGTGTCCTAAAACTACCAGGAATTTTAATATCTTAAGTTTCTGCATTAGCTTACAAATAATGTATGTTAAATTCAGTGTTGAAGACTAAGAAACTTAAAAATGTACCAAGTAAATCAAATCTCAAACTACATGGTTATGCATTGAAAATGTGCCTTGTACTTTAATCCAGCAAACTCAACTTGACACTGATAAAAGGTGACCTTTTCTATAAAAAAAAACATTTATTTTCACATTAACTAGGCATTGAGGAATCATCAACAGGTTAGATGTTTACTAGGTAGACTTTGATCTGTGAAATGAACTGAATGTGTTGAGGAAGACACGACTGAACTTTTTGTAATTTCCTATTTTTTGGTTTGCCAATCCTTCAACTTTACATTTCAAACAGTTTACAAAATTGATTTTAAGGACCTTAAGTAGTAACCAATTCAAACAGTTATCCTAAACAATGGGAAAGTGAGCAGATTATTTTGGTAAGCATGAAATAAAACCAATCAATGGACCAGTTGTAGACCAAGATCAGGTGATAGTACAGAGATATTGAGTGGACCTCAGTAAATCCAAGGAAGTATCATTGGAGTAATTGTATGACTTTAAAACTTTACAGCTGTTATCTTCGTTTGCTATGACATGGAAAAAAAGAACGCCACAAAAACAGAATAATTGCTTTGGTAAACAATGTAGTAACAATTTCAATCAGGATTTTTGGCCATTTACAGGCAGAAAGAATATTGTTTAACCAGCCCCAAGATATTTACTTTCATAATAAAGGTGTTCTTCACCTACACAATAGTGCTTAGTTTTGCAGCTCATCACATCAGTCCTTATCAAACCAAGGTAACATGAATTATAATGTTTTTTTACTGTTCTTTTCTGTTTGAAAGGAGTGTATGTGTATGATGTGAATGCTGAAGGAAGCCACACTCAATACAAAGAGGATTACATTCTCAGATCCTCAGGTGGTCTGCCCTTAGAACCCTCCCACCTAGCAAAACCTCTTAACCGTTGCCCTGAGTAGAATGTACCGGCAGTAATTGGATAGGAGAGGCATCAGAAGGTTCTTTACCCATAATCTACTCCAACCTTTGTTACCAAATGGTACAAAGCTTTAGATTGTGTCTTTCCATCTACCATCAGGTGCTCAGAGCTCTATGTCTATAGGTATAAGCATGCATCAGCCTTCCCTTATTGATGTTCGCATACAGCCAGCATTTGCTTCTGCTCAATCTCCCCAAGGGCTATCTGGATATGCAACCGCTATCTAATCCTGAGAGAGAAGTAAAAGGTAACAATAGTAATGTGTTCTGAGACAAAATAACTGCAATGCAGAAAATGTGCTGTGGACTATAAAAAAAGACTAAGATTAACTGTAAAGATATGGCCAACTTTGTCCTCCTCACTGAAACAACAGCAATGGCAACAGCCTGATGACTATATGTGGCCTCAACCAAGTGACTCCCCTCGGTCATGGCTGCCTATATAAACATCGCCCCTCTGGCAGGGAAGGTGGCCTAGCTGTAGTGTATAAACTATCTATGAACATTACTGACCTCCATCTCCCAAATGTAATTTCTTTTGAGTACATCTCATTCAAATGTAATTCTGCTGTTGTCTACCATCCACTGAAATCAAAACTGGCTACATTCTTCTCTGAACTGTGTGATTTTCTCACCATTGCCTCTAATATGTCCCCATGCCTACTTCTGCTGGGTGGTGTCCACATCCACATTGACTCACCTACCTGCAAACATGCCAATTAATTTATGTCCGTATTATAATGCATCAACATTATCAAACATGTAAACTGCCCAACTCGCACTCTAGGTCACATTGTAGATGTAGTCTGCTCAACTGGTCAATCTATTAATCATGTCTCATCCTCTTTGTTCTCGCTGTCTGAGCATGTAATCATCCACTTTACCCTCCCCTCCCCCTACCATGCACTATGAACACCAGATCATTCCACTTCCATTACATCAAATCCATCAATCCCACTCGCAGACACTATATTATATTATTATTATTATTATTATTTATTTATACAGGGTAACTGACTGAGACTAGGTCTCTTTTCCAGCAGTACACTGTTAAAGGCAGAATAAATCAATTACAACAACTTAACAATCATGAATAAAATGAAATAAATACAATAAAAAATGATGATAAAAAACTTGTTGCAATATTTACAATACAGTACAACCTTTTCCGGCAGAAATAGTCCTGGGTCCCCTCCTTTTCATAATCTACATCCTTCCCCTTGGTCAAATCATTAGACAATTCAACCTCAACTTTCATTGCTATGCTGATGACACCCAGATACATATCAGCACAACTTCTTTCACTAGCCCTCCACTTTCCTGTATTGAAAACTGCATATCTTCCATCAACTCCTGGATGCACAATAACCACCTCAAACTTAACACCAGCAAAAGTGAACTCATCTTAATTGGCTCAAAACACACCCTTTCCAAAGTCAACAATATCTCACTCCTCATCGATGGCTCTACAGTCTTCCCCTCCCCTCTGGTACGAAATCTTGGCGTCTTATTGGACTCCACTCTGTCTCTCACCCCACATATCAATAACATGGTCAAAATATCCTTCTTCCATCTCAGAAACATAGCCAAGATCCGATCATCACTCTCCCAAAGCGCAGCCACCAAACTCATTCACTCTTTCATTTTCTCCCGTCTTGACTATTGCAATTCACTCCTAGTCGGCATCAGTGCAACCGCTCTCCATAAACTCCAACTTGTTCAGAACTCTGCAGCCCGTCTCCTGACCTCGACCAAATCCTCTGAGCACATAACCCACATTCTCTCGTCCCTTCACTGGCTCCCAGTTAATCATCGTATTACTTATAAAATCCTTCTCCTCACCTTCAAAGCTTTACATAACCTGGCCCCCCCCTACCTTTCGGATCTTCTACAGCTCTATCTTCCCAACCGGACACTCCGTTCCTCCTCTGAAATGAAATTGGTCACCCCACAAGCAAAACTAAAAAACTTTGGGGAGCGTGCCTTTTCTAGGGCAGCACCTAAACTCTGGAACTCTCTTCCTCCTTTCATTCGGGATTCAAACTCACTTCCTATCTTCAAAAGCCATCTTAAAACCTACCTTTTCACCCTAGCCTACTCAAATTAACTCAAACGCCCCTTACCTCTACAACATTTCTGTCAAATTTTACTGTAGTTTGTATTGCTGTCTTGTCTCGACCTGTTCTCCTGTTATCCGTTTGTCTTGTATTTCTGTTTTATTTGCCTGTTCTCTTGTTGTGAAGCGTCTTTGGGTGTGAGAAAAGCGCTATATAAATAAAATGAATTATTATTATTATTAATTAAATATTGATATATGCAAAGTTTCAACCAAAACAAATACACTCTTCAACTCCCATGTCTTCCAATAAAATGTTTAATGGGACAAAACAAACTGCTCTTTTTTCAAACCTTTTGAACCTTGTTCCATTTATCTGAGGTAAAAAAAAAAATGAAAGCCAATTTTCCACGTTCTGATTTCACTTTTGGGCTTTCTAGGGTGATAGAGTCGCGAACGTGTCCTAAGATGACTGGATTTGGCCTTTAAAACGGATGTAACACAATCCGCACACAAAAACAAAACTATCTCTTTTACCACCTCCTCCCCTGGTTCACCCCGGAGCTTTGATCAATGAAGCAGGCTGGCCACCGCCTTGAATGCCTATTCAAGAAGACTCTGCTCACTGTACATCTGGACTTATGCACACATCACCAAGCCACCTACAGAGATGCTCTCGCTGTCGCCTGGTCCAACTACTTATCTGATATCATCAACAGCCCCAACACCAATCCCAGATATAAGACCAACACTTCCAATTAGAGCACCTCCCCACCACTTTGCAATTCCTTCCTTCAATTCTTCATCCACATGCGAAACATTTTAAAAATACAAATTGTTACTACTAGCAACACTACAAATCGAACCTCTAACACCCTTATATTTTTCTAGATGGTAAAGTGCATAGCTTTTCCACTTTCAGTAAGATCAAGTGCCGTTCGCTGACAGCTTTAATCTTAAGCTAAGGATGACCTGCAAGGTTACCATCTAATTGTAAGTGCTAAGATGCCTCTTCAACCCTCATCCTACCAACATATTTTAGATACAAGGACTACTGACCTTGGGGTCCCCAGGGACCCCCAAGAATAAACTGCTGTAAGAAACAACCATGGCGAAATGTTAACTTATTGCTTCCCAAACATCATTAGTTATGTAACTAATGTCATCTGAAAACAACCAGGGGAAGGAGGGACTTCATGCTATCGATATGTCTATATTAATGGACATTAACTATAAAAAAGGGAAATATTGAGTTGCGTGTGCATGCATGTGATAACCATGTGTCCATGACAGTATCATCAAATGTTACTCAACCTCAAATGTAAATGCACCTTCCTGTTTTTTACAATTGATCTTTTGGTGATTATCAAATAATGAACTTCAAGGTTGGACATATTGGCCAATTACAGAACAGCTTAGTCGATACAGGTCCGCCTTCAATAGATGTAGTAAATGCATGTTTATGAACCAAATGAAATGGCTTCGTCCCACCAACATGGGGCCACTGCCTGCTGTGTAACATTATGAGATTGAGCCCCTACATTTTCTAATAATAATGGCAGTGCGAAACTGTATTTATTTCCACTCTTTTTATTTAGAATCTTCTGAATGTAAAACATTGTTGTCCTGGATCAAACCTATTAGAAATGCCAAAATAGGCTAAGATGCACTTATGCACTGCATTGATATGCTATCTTCAATGATATTGCACACTCCTCATCAGCATCCGCACAATTTTTCAATTCATTATTTTCAAATGTGTTTTTGTTTGTGTTTGCTGCAATTGTCTAGAAGATGTACAAGAATTGAGAAGCCGATATATAAATCGTCACCGATGCAAATAAATCACCAATGGGTTAAACACGTCTGGACTGCATTGAAAGTCTGCGGGATAAATATTCCGACTTAATCCGAGTTAAATACCATCTCAATGACGTTGATTACGATTAATAGTTGAAAGTGAAAATATTTCATTCACTACAATAAAATAATTATTGGTCACTTTTGGGCACATCATTTCACAAATAAACGTAAACAGACTAAATTACTGTAGGTTCTCGGTCTTTGGAGGAATTCCTTTGCCCTGTCGTATCCCAGCATTCTCTGCGCGGACGTCTGCAGTTTATTTTGTTGACAAAGAAAAGGGCGAGAAGACAGTGGTATCAGCAAAACATTACCAAAGGAAGGCTAGCCGCTTGGACATATCGTCATTTCAATCCGGTAAAACATTTCTCTCATTAGTATGGCATTAAAATGGGATCATACACACTCACACACATATTTATATATTGGGTAAATATGCCTACATATGTAACGGTGAACGAACTAGTTAATGTCAGCTAACGTTAAAGCCGTTTCGGCTATCTACTCTTTAGCGTCTACAAACTGTCTATTTTGTCAGAATATTGTAACGTTTAAGCACTTGATAGTTAACGGATAGCGTAGGTACATCCCATCAAGTTTATCGTAATAATGGTAAATATTTGTATTCCTGTAGTTTATATTGCATGTCATGTTGCTGAAAGAAAACTGACCCTGTTGTTTTGCTAGCCAGGCATTCAAGCTAACGTTAGTTATTTTGGTTTACAAGTAAGATCATATTATTGCTATTCATGTCTGACAATATGTTAGCAAGCGAAAGCAATTGAGTGTGGATGATGATGGTTATAACAATCATTTACGCATTATCAAGTGCCACATCTTCTAGTATCTAGTTAGGCCCCACTTAATCGTTCTAAAATACTAACGTTAAACATAAAAGGAACAGCCAAAGTTAACAACAACAGGGATTGCGACACCCATGGCTACTCAGGCCTTTTTCCAAGTAAACATTTACACGTGACTAGCCACGTGGAAATCAAGTTACATACTATTATTCAATCGGGAAGAGTCTTAAATACTTTAACTTTTCTGAACTTTGTTTTCATTACCTATTTTAAGAACACATATGATGTTATTCTAGGAACCCATTCCTTCAAGGTATTTCGAGAAGTTGCAATAATCTTATTGTATTTTGTTTACCAGAACACTGCATCATGCACTGGAGGTAAGGAGCTGAGTACAAAGGCTCATTAGCACTTGAAGAATCAGCTGCAGAGCGTCCGGAGAGGGGGGTCTTCTAGACAGAAAGGTTGAGAGACCGGGAAGAGGGAGAGAGCTCAGCTGGAGCCAATGCAGCAACAGCAGAATCGGCAACCAGAGCTAGTGGAAGGAAGTCTTCCCGTGTTCGTGTTCCCCACAGAGCTAGTCTTTTATGCAGATGAGCAGACATCTCACAAGCAGGTGCTCACTCTTTACAACCCCTATGAGTTTGCGCTCAAGTTCAAAGGTCAGTGTCTTCTTAGAAACAACTATTGTTTATATTTCAGTGTAAGGTTCTCGAGCCTATAAATTAACATTCACCCTGATAATTGTCCTCTTCCTTTTAGTGCTGTGCACAGCGCCAAACAAGTACACTGTTGTGGATGCCACCGGAGCTGTCAAGCCACAGTGTTGTGTTGACATGTGAGTCACAGAATAGCTGTTGATGATAACTTGATAATTTATATAAATGATGTCGACAACTCATTCATTCAATCTGTGACACCTGATTAAATATGGTCGATAATGGTAAAAATTAAGCGTCAAGAAAATAACTTTTCCTCCTTTCTTTGTAATGTTATTAGACTGGTTAGCCTATACTTCACTATTGTTCTAAAGTTTTCATGTTTTTTCTCTGTGTGCATGGGTTCAGAGTGATCAGGCACAGAGATGTGCGCCCCTGCCATTATGGGGTCTATGATAAGTTTCGGCTTCAGGTGTCGGAGCAAAGCCACCGAAAGGCTCTCGGCCGTAAGGAGGTGACGGCTACACTACAGCCCTCTACTGCCCAGGAGCCCCCCAGCTCCCGGGTGCAAGAAGATGAACGAAGGCTAAAAGAGCAGCTGGCAGACAGTGTGTTCTTTGAACAGACTTCCTTTCAGACAGGTTGAGAAGTTTGTATAGTATCAAACCTTTAAGACGCCTGTCACTAAATGTCACAACATTGTAAATCCTTTCAACCCTTGTTTATTCTGTTTAAGGATCCTAGTCTTAGCAGTATCTGTATTTGACTCTTTGTTTTGCAGAGAGCCGACCTGTATCGGGAGGGCCAAGTATTTTGTCGGTCCTTCTTGGGCTGGTCTGTATGGCTGCTCTTATGCTCCCAACCTTAGGGGAGCCAGAATCCACTGTGCCTGTCTACCTCCACTTAAGTGTTAACAAGAAACTCGTAGCTGCTTATGTTCTTGGTAAGTTGTGATACCATTTTAAACCTTAACATTTCCAAATCGGCAGATTAAATCGGCAGACAGATAAATCAGTCGGGCTCTAATTATTAGCCTGGAAGAAGAGTCTTCCGGTTCTTTCAGTTTAATGTTCAGGTTATAAAAATGTATACAGTAGGAAACAGAATACAAGCAATGACAAATCAAAGAATCATTGACCGTTTGTCAGTGGACCCTCTAATTGCAAAAGTCCAAAGCAACAACGATACTTCACCTAAGTTGAGAGTGGTGTCCAAGGACATTCACAGAATACATGCACTTTTTCACAGTCATACCATAGGACTTTCACTTAGTCCAAACAGGGGATATGGGGAAGTTGTCTCCAAGGCATTGTCAAATTCTACGGTGTCTCAGAGTATGTGTCCCTCTATGGGCCAATGGTCAGTTCTACAGAACTGCAGGAGCCCCTTGACGCATTATAGTGACAAATGATATACCGCCATTAGCAACTGTTTGGACATAAAAGGATGATACACAGAATCATCTTTGGGTTTCAGAAATAAAAGGAACTATTATTATTATTATTATTATTATTATTACTGTATATGAAGTGTGGCAGTGTATTAATATAAATCATGATATGGAAATGATTCATGATTATGATTATTTCAACATTTGTCTTACAGCTTTATAGTAAAAGATAAAAACAACTACAACTTCTAATTTTTTTATTTATTTTTTTACATTCTAGGTCTTCTGACGATGGTTATCCTACGCACATGAAGTGAAATGGATATAATTCAAGGATTTGAATTAGAAGAAGTTAACTTTAACAAATGCTTAATCAATAGTCTGAGCAGTAAGGGGAAGGGTGGAAAATTCTATCTGGTCAATTTACCCCTTCCATGCTAACACGTTTTTTTTTTCACTACACGAGTAAACTGAACTGATGCAAGAAAGAGAGACTATACTCAAGAAACTCTCTAAACCTATGGGCCTTGGAAAATGTTTTTTATTGAAAAAGAGCATAAGAGTTGGGGAAGGGGCACAAATCTTGTTTGGCTTGTGTCAAACCTCTGTCCGTCTGTGCTCATTTCCATTGTTGCCATTATGTAACAGTGTATCGTGAACTTGTGTTTTAGGATGCATTGTTGCACTTCAGGGCAGATATGATAAATGTACATACACAGCCATTTGGCTTTTGTTATGGTCCTCTCCTTAAACACCATCTTATCCTTATGTTTCCGTCCACTTACAGCAATTGTATGTCTTTACTTAGCATAGACTCCTTTGACTAAATGCAGTTACATGCATGTGTGGATACTTAATTGAATGTGTTTTTTCAACTGCAATATTATATAAACAAGTTTTACATGTGACCAAAGGAAATATAATCTTGTGAAAGACAATGATTTATTTGGTGTATGAAATTGATGTTCCATTATGTAAGATTGTACCCAAGAGCTCCAAGGTGGTGAGCATATAGCCAGAATGCAGGCAGTTACTGTGCATGAGTAGATTATTTCTTTACATATTTACAGAGGGCAAGTCCCCGAAACAAACAAAAATAGAATTATACGGGTCATCAAACATTCTTACTTTCTTACGGGTTTGGCACTGGTCCAACAGCTGGAGGGTCTCTTTCCAAACTCTACCCCGTTTGTGCCATGCCCAAATGGCCTCTTTATAGCACCATCAATTAACAACTTCTCTCAGCTCCCCTGGAGCTTCCTGATTGGCTATCCCAAAACCAGTTTATAAGGTAAGCATACTACAATAAAATAATTAGCTTGCATGTTTACACAATATATGTTTAAATACAACTCTATCCTACTTCCACAATTATACAGATTTCACTAATATGCGCATAGGACTTACATTTCTTCTCCATACTGCTCTGTAAAAAAACGAGACCACTCCAAATTTGGAATGAAGTCAGCATCTCTACATGTATGGAAAGCATCCCATACCAGTGGCTGTTGAATTCCAACACAGTCATACATCAGTCAACCTAATGAGGTACTGGTTAGGGGATCAACTGACCCAAAGCTTATTCATGACAGCTTGAAACAGGCTCCAAGGGGCATGGCTGAAGAAGTCATGCAAAGCTAGAAAAAAGCCTTTCATCAATGAGAAGCAAAGAAGAGCCAGGCTGAGGTTTGCAAAAGACCATGAGGATTATATCGTAGAGGACTGGAGTATGGTAATCTTCTCTGGGTACAATTTTCAGCTTTGCCAAACACCTGGTGGTCTAAGGTTAGACAGAGACCTGGAAAGGCATACAAGCCACAGTGTCTCTCACCCACTGTGACATTTGGAGGATCGGTGATCCGGGAATGCTTCAGCAAGGCTGGAATCAGGCAGATTTGTCTTTGAAGGATGCATGAGTTAAGCAACATGTGTTCTCCTGGAAGAGAACTTGCTTCCTTCTGCTCTGACAATGTTCCCTAATTCTGAGGATTGTTTTTTTCCAGCAGGACATGGCTCCATGCCACACAGCCTGGTCAAGCAAGGTGTGGATGGACGACCATCAGATCAAGACCCTGTAATGGCCAGCACAATCTCCAGACCTGAACCCCATTGAAAACCTCTGGCATGTTACCAAGAGGAAAATTAATTGTCACAAGCCATCAAACAAAGCCAAGCTGCTTGAATTTTTGTGCTGGGAGTGGCATTACCAAGTCACCCAACAACAGCAATGTGAAAGACTGAAGAGGTGCATGCTAAGACACTGTGTTTGAATATCAGGGTTATTCCACGAAATTAATTCAGAATTCTTTCTAAGTTATAACATTAATATACTACACTGCTGCTGTTTACGTGACTGGCTGAAATTGGGAATCAACTCTTAAAACCTGGAGTTGGAATCGACTTTAGGTTAGCGCACATATTTTGTTAATCCTGGACTTTAAAATATTTAATTAAGTTCTTTTCTTCATTAATACAAGTATTTTAGAAAATGTCAATATGTTTGTAAAATGTAACGACATTATACTCTGGAAAATTTCCAATGGAAATACACAGGTCATTTCCTGTCCTCTATACATCAGTTCCACCTGTCTCAAAAAATACGAATTGCTTTAATTAGTCAGAATCGGTTTAAAGGCTCTAAGGAATCAATTACTCGCATAGATTTGATCGACTCCCAAGATTAGGAATCAGACGGTGATTGTCTACAGACAGTGAAGGGGATGCAGCGTGATTGAATGTGTGTCCTATTGGGCTACGTGGCTGATCTACTTCACACATCATAAACTGAATTGTCAAAACATGACCAATCGTCTTTTTGCACAATACCTATATGGCCTTGATGAACTGCATCATTGAGAATGTAATGTTAGCTTTACTATTATTATTCCACGTTTTATTTACATAAAAGACAACTTCCATTAAAACTTTTCTTGTAAATGTACACCTGAGCTTTGGTACCATATATGTTGATTACATTGCAATACATTTCTCACAAAAATATGTTACGAGGTTTTAAAATCTATAAAATATAAACTTTATCAAATTATGGGAGACTTTCTATTGACAGAGCAAGCAGATCTGATTAACCTGCTTTTTTTATTTGTAAAAAGGAAACAAAACATTCAGAATTCACACTGCAACCTCATTGTCTGAAAAAACTTAGCCATACTTTTCATAAAAAGGGGTTTACAATCACTTCCTTCCTTTTACAGGAAGAGGATAGGTTTTATACACTTGGCATGAATCATATAGAGCACATTTTTTTAAAATTATAAATTATTTTAAGAAAAATGTACATACCTTTACTTTCAAGTAACAACTTGAAGACTTCTTTCAAATACATGTCAAACTAATGAACATAAATTCATTTTACACATTCTGATCCCAAAACATCTGACCCCAGCTGTATCGTTGCAGATGTGAATAAATGGCACCATCTTAATTGTAAACGTAGATCAATCTTTTAAATCAAGACAACAAATGGATCAATGAACGTTTTCCTTAATAAACAGAGAACCAGCCTATCCAATTCCACTGTCCCTATAAAATGATGCGCAAAGTGGCTTTTACAAAAAAGAAATTTTCCCTGACAGCACCTGAAATAAAATATTTACACACCATCCAATTTTCTAAAGACCTATTATAATGCTGACATGAACGCAGGGTATACTTAGGCTGTAGTGTTCAAATCCTTACAGTGGTGAACACCCAATCTGCTCCAACACAAATAGCCTATTTGCTGAATAACAAATCTATTACCCAAAACAATAGGCAAAATGGCAGGCTAGAGAAGGGTTGGAAGTGCCAAAAGTAAGAATATCCATGATACAGACAATTCCCATGGCATATTCCTCAAATCAACATCTCAAGGACATCAATTGAAAACCCATTTTTTTCTACAGTAACAGTATTACGAAATCTCCTTATTTAGCCCCAAAGGCAGGAACATAAAATGTCAAATTTAATCTTCAGAAACAAAAACAAAAACGATATTTGCTGTTGAAGCACAGTGCCTGCATTCACCTCACAGCCAATCACAAAATTAAATGTTATATTTGACAGTTATTATGTACATACTTACAAACACAGCAAAACAATAAGTTAAATCCTTTCACTCAACCTGTCAACCACGTACACAGGCATAGGACATTCGTTTTCCAAAATGGATCAGGACAACATTCTACATATCCCAGCAGTCATTTTTATCCAGTGCTCCATTTATCAGTCCAGTGAAGGGAACGGTTTCTATACTGTTGTAGAATAGACATACATACATACATACATACATACAATATATCTCTAGTTGGCTAAGCACCATGTAAATGATCAATAACTAGCAGCTGGTGCTCAGTGTCTTCAGCCCCTCCAATATTTCAAAACTTGCCAGTGTATTTACACACAGCCATGGCTTTGGTTTCCTTTTACTTCAAACATACCAATACCCTCTCCATGCAGCTCACAGTAAAGCCTTGCAAAAGCATAAAACATGGAAATATAATTTATCTAAAGCTACACGATGGAGAGGGCATGAGTTTGACAAGGAAACGCATTCTGTTGAGATAGGAAATGCATTTAAGCACAAACATTTGTGTCTTTTTTTTGTGAAATCTGTGCTCATTTAGAAGAAAGATCCTGGAGGGATGTAAAGGGGGAGTTGCTGGAAGAGGGGGAGACTCCTTCCATCTTTCCTGGAGACCCTGTGGAGGAGCCCACACTGCTTAGGCTACCATCAAGCAAATCTGTGGAAAGACTGTGTAAGAATGACAATCTTAGTGACAAAATCTAGAAAATAATTGAATCTACTCAAAACTAAACAGTAGGGGTGACCCCGAGCCTGATTCGACTGCTAATCTCAGTCGAATAGTCGCTATGAAGAAGAACATTCCATCCCAGCTAAAAGGTGATGCTGAATGTCTGCTTTTACATAGAAATGCTTGGTTGATCCCAATAAATCATGATATATAGCCTATTTTTGTATAAATGCCAGCTTATTTGTTCGAAATTCACCCCTGTATACACCCTCGCAGTTCAGCAAAGTGCTTTCAGTCAAGCTAATGCTAATGTCCATCCACAGTTAAGTGTGTATGTATGTCCGTGACACGTGTGAGCTCATTCCATTATCAGCACTAAATTCGACATAGAAAAATATTCAAATAACTCGTGCTTGTTAGTGTGTGTGCCGTGAATAAATTACTATGGTTGACTAAGTTGCATCTAATTTTGCGGGACCATCAGAGCAGCATCTTGACTGTGCTTTAAATCTTTAAAAAAAAGCATGATTTGACGATCAGTCAACTATAGGTAAGAATGGGAATGAATCAGATTCCTAAGGCTAATTCTTAGTAGGGGACACCCCTACTAAACAGTAACTGTGACAACTTCTTACCAGGAGTTGAAGTCGGAAACCTCAGAAGACAGCATGGTGGTGGTTCCCTGGAAGAGCCTCTTTGGCTGGCTTTCTGTCTCCATCTCCACTAAAAAGAAAACATGAGCAGCTGTTTGTTTTATCAACCAATACTATATCTTTCTTTCAGACTTCAGGCTTGATATGTACGACAGTCACACGAACTGTAAGTGACTCACCTTTACGTTTGATTGGCCCCAGTATACTGGGTCTAATGCAGTTGATTGGGCTTTGACTTCGTCTACTGGAGAGCATAAAAAATGAACAGACCAGCTCAATGCACAAAGTCATAAAAAAAATAAGCTGAAATTACAACAAGCATGTGATATTTTACTACCGAGAGTAATCAAGCCACCTTAAATAAGTGCTTACCTGAAGCGTCGCGTAGGGCTAGGTATTGGACTTGGGTTTAGGCCATTGCTGCTTACAAGGATTTGCAGTGAAGGGGAGAAACACTGCTACTCGTTGTAAATAGAATGAAACAGAACAGGCACACAAAGTCAAACAGACATGTTAGTTCTACATTTGATAACTATTTTTATACCTGAACATTGAAAGATGGGCATACCTTCTTTCCTATCCCTCTCGTTGGAGATGGTGCCGGGGAAACAGGGACAAAGTCGATGCGCTTTGGGGATGATGATGCAGATTTCTCCAAATCATTGTCACTCTAAATCATACACAACCAACACATGATCAGAACTTTTCATTTGTATTGTAATTCTAAACCAATGCTGGCAACACACAAATGTTGTAGCATTATAACTTTCAGTCATCTTATAACTTAGGTAGCAATATGTAGCAACAGCACATGAATGTTGAGTTGGCAACCAGTTTCAATATGTTCACAGCTTTAGGACATTACATCAATGTTCAAAATTAAAGCCGTACTCACCAGACTCAGACTTTCGTCCCATGACTGGCTCATCTGCATGGCTGCTTGTACCTCCCTGTAAACGAAGTGTGACAATTAAGTTCACTAAAGTAACATCAATTACAAAACACACTTTTCATATGAATAACTTATCACTACTGATACTTGCCGCTCATGTGCAGTCTCTCTGTTCATTACATCCACACCTTCTTCCTGTTGGATCACATGAGGAAAATCTTAAGTGTGAAAGCATCTTGGAGAGAACCAAGATGAGTGACCTTGTTGACAAAATAAGTTATTTCCAGAGCTTCCGTACTGTTCATATACAACTCCTGAAGCGTATAGGAACTTCTAATTGTAGTCAAATGCAACCTCTTTCACAACCGCATCAAAGCCGAGGAATATGGCTGTTCCAGAAAATAAACTAACAAAATATATTTTAAACATCATGGAATCATGAAATGGACAAAGGGATATGGATTTAAACTACTTTTATATGAAAACGCACTGTTGGAGTCTCATACTACCAATCAGTCTGCTCTGGGAAACCAATAGCCCTCTGAACTACAAAAACCTTCTAGGATGTATATCAGTTACATAAAACTCCCTATGGCTATCGAGGGGTGCAATGGTCTGATACGCTGGTCTTAAAAAGGTGCTTTATGGAGTGTAGAGGCTTTTATACTATTAGTTACCTGTTTGATCTGATGAAGTCTAGTGCTGGGGACCCGAATAGGGGATGAAGGGACCTTAAGAGAGACATGAAAGACTGGGTCTGAGGTCGAATAAGTGAATGCAAACATTATTGCAAACATTATTTGTCTGCCAATTGTGGATTATATAAGTAAGGATTTAATTCAGTACCATATTGGGCCGGTTAACAACAGTAGTGCTGTTTCTCCTGCTACGTAGAACATCTCTTTGAAACACCTGGGAGTTATCACTGCAAAGCGAAAGGTCAAGATCACTGTAAGTATAACAACTGTCTTCAAAATAAATACCAAAACGGACAGTCAATTTAAGCCAGACAGTGTGCATAGAATTATTTCCAAGAACAGGTGAGGGGTAAAACTGCCAATCACTCAAATGATAAGCTTCCATATAAAAACTATCTACCAACCTTAAGCCATTTATCATGGGTGCACTATTAGATCGCCTTAAGTGGCCCTCGTTTGGAACCAGTGAAGATGGAAGATCCAGTTCCATTTTTTCTTGGTTCATGACTCTTTGGTCATTCATGTTGCTAGATGAAACTATCTAGTTAGCAATTAACTCCTTAGTGTCTTATGTATCCTTGGAAACGTCGGCAACGTTTCGGGCAATATAGAATTTCCTCCAAACGTTACATGATTTAATATGTTGTTATTATATTAGCTAGTAGCAAGCTGGCAGACGTGCGAGACAAATGCAAGCTAGCAAACGGTAACCAGCAATGCAAATCAGCTGAGCGAGCCCAACCAAGAGCGCTTGCCAGCAAACGTAGCCAGAGTGCGTTTTAAAGCAATACCGTGCCACACAATGCCCAAATCAATGCTAATGCGTTTGTCAGCGTAGCCAGTCCCAAAGGCATTGGGTATAGCGTTATACTATGATGATTGATGTGTATTTGTAGCTGAAGCTAAAGTAATGTTAAACTAACAGTTGGTTAACTAACGTAGCTGGCAACAACGTTACTCAACATTACATTTTCATTACAACTGTGTAAACTGATCAGACAAATAACAACTTCAATAAGGACAAAGCCCATACACAAATGTTAACTTTACCGCTCTAACGACCAAGTCTAACCAGCTGGCTAGATCCGAAGAAGCTCTCTAGTCTAGCCAGCCTGCTAGTAGTAGCCACACTCGTTAGCACCGTTTACGTTACTAGCTATCTTGCTAGGTAACGTTATATTAGCAGCTAGCTCTGTAGCCCAGTCATTTATAAACTGCAACACAAGGCTATATTCAAATGGTCAACCAGCTAACGTTACAGGTTTAAGTTGAAAATACATGTATTTTTTAAGCTCCCAATGTTCGAAATAAGAAGAGTATAAAACCAGTTACAATACACTTTCTATCTGGTCAATTTTCTTTTACGTTGCTGTACGCCGCCGAAAGGGAACGGCGTTGATCCAGCAAATAAAATCACGCCCGTTATGCTTAAACGATAGGTAACTTAACCAATGAAATATCTTTATGTGCCGGCGTGCGAAGGCACACACGGACTGCTGCATCCGATTGGTTACATGTCTCAGATAAACGACCAATAGGGTTCGCCAATCCACCAGCTTCCTCAAAATATTTTACAAGTATTGTTCTCTTTTAAATGTTTTATCCCATTTGGCACAATAATATCCGACGTACTTGAATTATTTGTGAACAGGCTCTTTCCCCAGGGAAGAGCAAACTTTTTAAACAGCCATCTTTGTCAATTGCACTGTAGGGGTACAGGTTCCCTGATATTCTCATACTCTGTAGTTACAATGCTGGTAATGTATTGCAGAATATTACATATATAGTTTGCATATGTGAGACAAAAGTAGGAAGGAAACATTTCTTGATTTAGCGAATTAGGACATATGGAATTAATCGGACAAGTTCATTCTTCCATTAGCTGACTTCATATTTAACCAAAATTGGGCCATCGTCTTGGAGTAAAGATCACACTCAGTGGGGTCACATGCTTTTTATAATCTTTGCTTGGCTGTAGGCAAGAAGGGCAACACACAATATGCCTTTTCTGTTACTAATCACAGACACAAGCTGCCCATCTAGTGGATGTTAGGTTATAATGTAGGTCAGATGACAGCAACATGTGATGATGTTTCAGGCTACCTTGCCAGCCCTGGTAGAATACATTACAAATTGTGTCAATTGTGACTTCTTCAGTTATTATGTGACTGCTTTGCTCATTTTGTATGAAACCATACACTAAAATAAACCAATAAAAACTGATAGATGATGTAATGTTTACCAAATGGATTGACTCATTTTATACTACTATTGTGGGACAGTCATTCAAAGAAGAAATCCAGAAAAGTATATGACGGTAGTCTGTGCAAATTTAATGGAAGATTTAAACTTCTCACACTGGGGTGTTTAAATTGTGATGACAGTTTCATGGTAAACTTCATATCAAGTTATAACAGAAATATGATGCCAATAGTTCGTTGGAGCCGCTGCACATGTACAAACCAAGTATTTTTAACAAGGAAAAAAGTCCTTACGTTTTCAAATTAGATGCTCAGCGGATGCAAACCACTAACATTTCACCAGGTCAAAAAAAATCACACACACACATGCATATGCATATATATATATATATATATATATATATATATATATATATATATATATATATATATATATATATATATATATATATATATATATATACATACATATAAATAAACTAAATCATAGCATGTCAAAAGACTGTTTGAAACTACAAACATGCTCTAGTTTAATCACGCAGCTCCAATCTGAATAAATTACTTAAAAATAAAAGCAGGATGACAATTTTTGTGATGGGGTCAAAAGAAATATCTTCACATTCTTTAAGTCAATAATACCAAATACAGTATACATACATTTATAGATGAAATTGGAAAGCTGAGTCTCTCAGACCAAAGCAAGTTCATAAACTATTTTTTAAATATGCTTTCTTAGGGAACCTGAGCAGAAGAAAAAGACTTGAAGTGCAGTTGGGGAAAAATGATTACATAAATTTAAAAGGAATATGATATAAAATTAACCGCAACATCAAGAGAAAAATGATACACAACTAGCAGTGAAGTTCTCTTTTTCATGCCTTGTATTTCTCCTTCCCCGATTCGCTAATGACGCAGATATGCTGAAAGAAAGGTGTCGATTATTTCATGTTTCTTTGTTGATGAGAGTTCTATCAGTCGCAATTAATTTTGAAATACTTACATTTAGATCTCTAAAGTACTCATTGTAGTCTAGCGCATATCCCACAACAAACTTGTCCGGGACCTCAAATCCTACAACTGAATGGGAAAACAAAAACGATGAAATATCCTAAACCAACATGTTGATACTTTTAAAATAAATGTATAAATGTAATCTGAATTAACCAGCTTTTATCCATATCCATGTGATAAACTCACAGTCTGGCCTGTAGCCAACACTTCTTGGTGTTCTCTTCACCAACAAACTGAGGGTAAAGCAAAGTTGTCTTTAAAGGTCTAGAGCTACATTATTCTTTAACCAAACTACTACAGAATAATATGCTAATATACATGTTTATTTTTTAATATATCAACTTGAAGCATTTGGACAGAGACAATTTGACTTGTTGTGTCTCTGTAGCACACTGGATTGGTAACAAAACACTGAGTATAAGTATAGACTATCCCCTTTATATTTAGGCTATTTACATCCATATTGAGGGAGATGTATAGGAATAGATACCGTCTAGAATAGTCAGACCTATGCAGATTGCACTTAAATCTGCAAATATTCGAAATAAAATCCCTTGTGCGGTACCAACTAGCGTTGGTAGTGTTGGTAGAGTACCAAATCACAACAGCAAAAAAATCATATTTACTTGTCTTTACAATGAATAATGTAAAAGTAAACTTCTGTGTATTACTTGTCCTTACCTTGCTACTTTTACCATTTTAGGATTATATTGTTTAAGAAGTTGCAGTAAGGTCTTCATGGTCTTCCCTGTGTCAATAATATCCTAAAAGTAGAGCAAGAGTCAGGGACCTGTGTTTGTAACACTGGTGCTACTGAGTATTTTCACATTTATACTGGGCAGAGGAGGTCAACACGTACCTCCACAATCAGGACATTCTGTTGAAAAATATAAAAAAATAGATTTTATTTTGTTTTAGTTACATGTTAAACATAAAATGCATCTCAATATCTGATTACTGAAGTCACTGGCATGACCATGTGCACTTAATAATCAGATTATCTTGTCTACCTCATATTTAGTACATAGCTCTATAACGGTTCCATATTTTTCATACATTTCCTTAGAATGACCATTGTAATGTGACATTCGAAAATATGTAAACATTAAAATACATATGACATGTATTATCAGAAACACTATATAATGCACTTAAAAAATGCAATCTAATCAAAAATAGGAAAACCAGTGTGTGAGGAGATGCCACTGTCCATCTCTGTCTGTATCATTGCTGTTAAGGTCTAAAGAAAACACCAAATGGGAAAATATATTTTCTTTTATGGCAAAGTATTTACATTAGTATAAAGAAAAATATAATTCAGTTCTGAAAACCTTAGTTGTCTAGCACAAGATTTATGCAACCGCAAACCAAATATTGCACGCATGTGCAAGTCTACTGAGGAGGTGAAATGGTTTCTTCTTTCCCTCTCTTCTACACTATGTGTCCATCTAACAACCCAGCTCAGGCATGCTGCTCTAGTCCAAAAGGGTCCCAGAGTGTTGAAAATATTGGAGATTGCTCAGCAAAATATAACACTTAGACCCGGCCTTTATCTATTTACAAAGCATCATTGTTTTGCAATAGCATATATGGCTTCGGACACTTTTCTAATAGTTACACTGATGAGAAACTGACATGGGTGTACTTGATGTACTCACTTTTCCTGTCAGTGTAGACAGGTCATCCCCACCAATCACTTTAATTTCACCCGTAGATTGGTCGTTCTTTGTAGATACATTAAAGAAACAATTGTAGCTGTTAAAAATTGCTAGCATGAATGTTTTAAAACCAACATAAACACTTGGCAGATTAACAAATTACTAAAGTAGCGTAGCATTTTCTACCAAAAGTGTGTGTGAGGCCCAACAGATGTAAAGATTTGACATGTCATTTAACACTGAAGTTGGACTGAGCTCACTCACACAATAGCTCTTGAGGCGAATGAAGTCCACCGTCATGGGTATTGAGCGATCACTGTTGCGGTTTAGGGCTTTGATGTAGTCCAAAAGGTCTGCAAAAAACTTGTAACCCCCTTTAAGCACACAGAGAGCCACGATATGGTGCCCACCCATGTCCTTCATAATCTCTCTGGCCAGCCTCTCTGTCCTGAAGTGATGTGGTCATGGGATGAAAGCAGGGGTTAGGAAAAACAGAAAGGTCCACTTTGGATTCTGGTACTGTTTCCATTTTGTTAAGTCCAGCTAAGTTGTTCCAAAATTACACAGCTGGACTAATTAGTAGTACAAACGGCATAACCGATAAACTCTGCACATGCAAATGAATACTGTATGCCTATGTAACATGAACACTAAGTTCTACTTGATTTATAAATAAAATAACACTAATAATGATATACTTATCTTTGTTTATATTTATGAATCTAGACTTCAGAGCATTCATCGGTGTTTTGTGACTATACACCAGGAAACAAGTTTTGATATAAAGACGGGGGCTAATCAAAGTCTTACTTTATAATATAGGTATTTTAAACAATCTTAAAATGTATTCTAAAATAAAATGGAAGCCAATGCAATTATGATACAAATAGTGGTGTGCGTTATCTTTAATTGGTTCCTGTTAAAAGCCTTACTGCTTCATTTTGCACTAGCTGTAAGTTCCAATTCAGGAAGGAGGAGATTCGAAAAGGCCGGCGAGGTATAAAGTATAAAAGAAGTAATAACAAACAACCTTCACCTGACAAGTGTTGTTTTAGAGAAAGGTTGAAATGTTAGGATCATAGTTTGAGCAAAATTACAGCTACAGTACCATGTGAAATTGCGTTCACTGAGAGCCTTTTTAGAGTCGTTTGGAGAAACAAATATTACGTTTCTTTAAAAAAGCATTTGAAACCTAAAACCAATAATATTTAGTATTTAGGTTGCAAATGACTCCAAAACTAATTTTCAGTCATTCCTTGAAAAAAATACAAGGCCAGAAATAAGTGAATGGGATCAACGCAAACATAAGCTAAAAGTAGGTACCTATTGCCTACCTGTCCAAGATAAGTCCATGTGGGATGTAGACCCTTTCCAGGTCTGTTGCATAGTGCCTTGGTATGCAGAATAGGTCCAGGTCATACCCTTGTTCC
This sequence comes from Aplochiton taeniatus, assembly GCA_017639675.1. Taxonomy (NCBI): domain Eukaryota; kingdom Metazoa; phylum Chordata; class Actinopteri; order Galaxiiformes; family Galaxiidae; genus Aplochiton; species Aplochiton taeniatus. The sequence goes on along the minus strand of CM030186.1, from coordinate 9,289,156 downwards.
TCATCGCTAATCTGAAACCAAGTAGACAACACTGTCAGTTTTGCTGAATTAAGAGGACCTGATGTCATATGAGAGAAGCAAGCTTAAGGCAAATTAAACATTTCAATATTTCCAAGAAAATTAGAAGAGCGGAGACTTTGAGGAGTAGGGAAACATTGGGAAAACATAATTTTAACAACGCATCAACAGCACACACTTGACACTTGCAGAACATGTGAAAGTGCAGTCTAGAGCATTGTTGCATGAAGAATGGCCTAGTAGTGTGCATATTAGATTGATTATTTTAATTAAGGATCACTCTCATTCCAATCATGCACTCATACAATGTATCCCAGCACTTGCACTGAAATATCTCACCATCCTAAGAACTTTTCTGAAAACAAAAACAAAAAGAAAGTAGATGCTAACTTCTGTACAAATACTAGACTAATTTCATAAGTGACCAAATATTTACAGTATCTACTGATAAACAGCCAAGGAATTTGAACCTGCTTGACTTCAGTCATATGATGCCAATGCAGTCAGCAAAGGCCTTGAAGTGCTGATTGGGGTGTGAGAACAGAGTCCTTACAAATTCACATGGCAACACAGTAATCTGAGAAAGTTACAGAAGTGACCTTGTCTAGTATACAGAATAGCTATGTCAATCCAATTAGTCAAAAATAAATGACCCATGTGTTTTGGCTCTGTCAAACTAAATAACTTGTATGCGGTCATCCCACGGCCATTATTCTCCAGATTCTCACCTGCATGTTTTCCTTTGTCGGTTTTGTCTTTGAAACTAATTTGCATACACTATAAAGCAATTACTTAGAGTTTGATTTATTATCAATAATCCATCAAGATAGTATTATTAATATTGCCAAGGTCAGTAAATAGGCCTAAAATCAGACCCCCCCCCCCCCCCTCTGACTACTAGTCAATAGTCTAAAGGCTGTCAGAAAGTAGGCTATGTGGGCAAATATGTACGTTTGTATTAATTGAACTATCTTAAAGGCATCTGCCATTGGTACCCTTGTTGTAATAATAACGTTCTTAATCAGGCAAACAAGTACACGGAATAAGCCTACAATACCATAAGTAAAATTTGACATTTTTGGTCGACTTCAGGTCCAGTGAATCATTAGTGCAAATTCGCAGTCCTACTGGTAGAATCAGGTTTTGCTAGTAAAACATCACATGTGCCATCGGCCCACTGAACGCGTGCCGTTGTGATATTTCTAGGCCCCGCCAAACTGTAATCCTGGCAGATGAAATCTGCACTGTCGAAACTAAATGAACACTAGAAATCCCTTTACCTCGTACGTGCAATGTATTGTAAATGTCGTGTATTTTCTTTCCAGGCAAAGAGAAGGGATGAAGGTTGACCCACCAACGTTACGTTACACCATATTAAAATATCGAGACTAAAACACCATAGGGGACTTACCACGATACACGGGCTTGATGTCGCCATGCCTAAATTGCGGAAGTTAAAGGAGATAGTGGTTGAGGCTTGCAATGCAGTCTCGAAATCGGCTGGCTGCGTCCGTCTCACACTGTGTTGTTCTCACTACTCTTCCGTACTGCTGCTGTTGTTGAATGGGGAGAGGGTCAAATCAAATCTAGAGTAACCCATAAGCACCGCCTACTTGAAACGATGAAACCTTTTTATCTTCTATTTTTGTATGGATTTTTGTGTCAACATCATAGACTGCTTATATAATCTACGTCCCAGTCTATGGTCAACATTCATCTATGTATATTCTAATTTTGTCTTTTTCACTATTTTGCGTTTTAACATCATAACATCGATAAACCCGTCAAAATTTAAGTTCAAGAACCTGATATTTTCTCACCCTAACTATATTATTTTAAAGCTTAAGAGTAGACCCTTCCGGTAACCGGCTACTGGCTGTGAATTATCAGGAACAAATTCAAGTTGTTACGGCGAATGAACATTGGTTTTAACGTTACACGGCCAGCCCATGGACAGTCTCCAAAATATCTTGAATACAGTTGTTATAAAACATTTGTTTGAACAAACTAAACCAAAGCTTTGCCTTTCCCCTTTCGCATGTATTGTATAATAAGACTCTATGAAGTGCATGCTGGCAATTGTTTATTGTGACTGAAAGCCACAGATATTCATTATCATACGTGATGACTATGATACAGTAGTAAAATATAGCATGTATTTAAAAAAAAAAAAAAAAAGGTACAATTATTCTTGAAGTTACAATTACAGCAAGCAAGAAAGAAATCAGCAAGAAATGTAAGCAAAAACAGTACAAGTACAATACAGCCTCTTTAAAAAAAAAATAAAGTCCTTCATAGGCTACCAATAATTCTAATAGGATAATATTTTTGTCTAGGGCTATCAAATGGAGAGGCATTTGAACCGAGGGTGGCAATCAAACCATATTGTATCCAGTTGTTATCTTCTTTAAAGAATTGTGTGTATTTCGGTAAGCCTTTCAGCCTGTAACGCTCCACTACTCTCTACACAGTATTACGGTGAGTCTGTGTAATACCCCATCCACAAATCTTGAACATCGGGGGTCCGTGATGAGTGAACAACTCAAGTGTGTGCAAAGTATGTATGCTTGTGTATGAATGGAATGTAAGCAAACTTTAGTGTGTGTGTGTGTGTGTGTCACAAACGGCATGGATTGTATAAAAATATCTTCATCAACTCCTCTTTTCCATTTCTTATCCTTGATCTTCCCCTGTAGGTGGAAAACTGGCATCAGCTTAATGATTAAAGTAATGCCCCCCAAATTAACCTGAGCATAACCCAATCGTTTAAATTCATATAACCAGGCAAAGTAGACATGCAGCGAAGGTCTATTTTAGTAGTTCAATGTGAAAAGAATAGAGAGAGAAATACAATCAACATTTTAATTTATCAAACGCAAGAATAAAAACTGTAAGAACTCAAAGAAAGGCTGTATCCACTAGGAGCCATTTTTCCTCAAGCAACTTTTATTAGTGCAATTTGGTTATTTAAAATTTGTTGACGTGTTATTCTAACATTTAAGAAAAAATGCACAGGTCAGTGCTAGTTTTCAATTTAATATAAAAATGAATGCAATATCAAGTCTGTAAACAGGAGCAGACAATTAGTTTTAGGGGGCATTATGCAAGTTAAACAGGTGTGTGGCCCATTAACCTTATATAATGCGAGAAAATGCCTGAAACACAACTAGGCTGCGTTAATAGTATTAGTTATTAACATAAGAAATCATTCACATTTACCGAGCATATTAATTATGACCAGCAAAGTCTGACAATGTCATTCATACCTAGTTGCCATTGACTTGGGAAGGAAGTGTCCCCCCCTCGCTGATAGTTGCCCTCTCTCTACAGCGATTCTCACGCTCTTCATCTTCCTCATCTCGCTCCTCATTTCCACTGTGGTTCTTACAATACAGCCTAAAACCCAAAACACAGAAATACAGTCACTTCTGTATTAACTGCTACAACTCCAGTCGGCTGCAGAAACTCAAGACTTTACATATTTATTTATATATAAAATGATATAGATGGTTACAAAGTAATATGAAAAACAATATACGATAGAGCAGTATGATTGGGTATCAAGACCCCAATTTCCAATAACAGTGGGTTTGATCAGACACGTGCAGTTTGATTCTGCCTTGTGGTTCCCAACCTTTTCCTATTTCAGTTGTGCTTTTCGAGTGAGCTGCAGTGAGCATTTTACAGACCATCAAAGTTGCACTTACCTGCCAGGACCTGCTACGCAAAACTAAGGTCATGTCATTTGTTACGCTTATGCGGTATGTCAAGAAAGCATGGCTTTGTTCGGAACCACAGACTTTAATACTATATACTCAATGAGTACATACAGCATACCGTTTACTGAAACTGAAATCTAGTATGCTACCTTTTACAAACATTTGCTTAAATTGTTAGTACACTCAACTGGAATATGTGACCAAAACCTTTGCCATGTCAAAGCCAGAGGGAAGTTGGCACATTGCATTTGGGGCGTGAAGCATTGTCTAACTCTAGAAACCTCTCTTGGGTACTCAGCATTCTTCCAAATATATCTATATTTAAATGTATGTCACCCGGAAACTTTTTCCATACTGAATTTTTACAAGCTATGTACTACTGGCATACCCATTTTTTGTCATAGATGCTTAGTAAGTGATTCTGAACACAGCTACTGGTACACAGCTACTTATCAAAGCTTTTTTTATAAAGAATGAATGAACATATTTGTAGAGAAAGTAATTGTGGTCACTTTGTGTTTAGTGGTCGCGTTTACTTTGATAGTAATTGTATCAGTTGCCAAGGGCAACGACCGCATGTCAATCAAAGCGGACTTTCTTTGCAAAAGAAAATGACAATAATGGGCGCAGTTAAGAAGAGAAAGGCCGTCTTTGATTGGCATGCGACTTCATATATCTTTTTGTGTCATAGCACATCAGAAACAGCTGACAGAATAACTAACATTGATCATTCATAGTTTACAGTGAGTGAACTATGATTAGGTCTACTACATCAGTGGTGGGTGGTTTGTAATTGTTTTTAATGATCATTCCTTATAAGAAAGAGTCATATTTAATTTTATAAATGAAGAAACCACAGTTGACCGTTTACTGACTATAGCATAAATGTGCCAAGAACATAGGTTGGCAAAAAAAAAATCTGGAAATGTTTTTATTTTTTCTCTCCAAAGAATGTTGGCATTGGAACTGATATTCCAAAACAAAGGTTTAATAAGCATGATCTGAATCAGAATCTAACAAATTGAAAAGATAACCAACACTAAAGAGAAGTAAAACTTACTTGTAAATGCCGCGTGCCATGTTTTCTATAAATTTGGCTTTGTCTTGCAGACCGCAGTGGTAGTGGTAAGTCTTCACACAGGCCTTGATCTCACACCCAATGGTGGCACCCAACTGGGTGCACAGGGTACATTTCTGAAACATAAAAGCCACAAATCTGACTCTGAGTAATAATGCAAACTGCATCTAATTTCCTCCTAACAGCAATGGGCCCAAATTTTAAACGACACATTTCAATTAAACAATAATTCATATTCTGCATAACCCTCTTTTAACCCTTTCTAAAATAACTCAAACGAGAGCATGTGAACTTTCTTACCATCCTTTTCCCTCTTTTAATTTCCTGGATAACGGTTTTGACGTCAAAGTTGCCAAATTCTGCCCGTGATGTAGTTGTTAGCTGGACTGTCCCAGATGAGAAAAGCTGTTACAGATAACAACCAGGAACAATAAATGAGTGCCAAGCAGTGTGGTCTAAAACCACATGGTGATTTTCTATTCCATAATCCATCCAGACACAGTCCTAACATTAGGGAATACATCTTCTTACCATACACTTGTAATGTGCAGCAACCTTTTTGGAGTTATCAGCATGGAGCATGCCGCGCGTCTCGTTCTCTTCCTCACCGGCGTGGCAGAAACCACATCGTTGCCCACTGTCCCCGGGGCTGACCCTTAGTGGTGACCTGTCACGCTGGAGCATCAAACATACCTCAGATCAAACCTTCACAGTATAAATAACATGAACGTTCTGTAGATATCCAACAAAAAGTAAGAGGATTTATGAACAGGCATGTCGCCTTACATGTGACGAACTCTCATCGTCGATGCCCTGTGAGGAGGTAGAGCGGGTGTCTTCTGATTGGCCACGAGATCCCACTCTATTTCTCCCCTTTTCAAACCTCCCACGACCCCTACTTCGTGGAGGTGACGAGTCTGAATCATTAGCCACACCTTCCTCTTCATCTGACAGACATCATAAAAACACTCGGTTTAATATAAGATATAACAATTATTTTCCTCCATATCATGACATATAAATGATTCCATGGTATTCATAACCTCACAACAAAGTTTTGTTTGTCATGCTGAAAGAGGTCTAAAAACAGTTAATATGCATGTGCTGCTTATGAATACCAAGCATATGCCATACCTTCACTGACATCATTGGAAGCGTCCCGGTGTTTGCGACAATAAACACTACCGTTACATGAAGAAAAAAAAGAATAAACAGAGAATTAAATGGATCAGTGCAATAAATGTATACTTCGTAACCAACGTAAATTATAAAAAATACAATGACAACTTACAGGTAGATCCCTTGTGATGGATTTTCTTTGATCTGCGCCTTGTCCTTCAGAGCACAGTAGTAATGATATGTCCGTCGACATGTCTTCACATCACAGCCAATCGTGGCACCAGGCCGGTGGCAAGAGGAACACATCTTGGATCAATAAGAACAGAAAAGGAAAGTTTAAGTAATTAAATACTTTGGTGGAAAGAAACCCAATACGACATGTGCCAATATGCTACATTTCAATGTGCAGTAGATCACCAATTTGTTTCCTCTTTTTATCTCCTTTTTCACATCTTCAATGGAAAACCCTCCGATGATCTCACTGTCTGAAGGAGAACTGACCAGAGCAGAGGAGAAAAGCTACAAAGCAAACAGATACACACGCTTGTTAAGGATACATCAGCTTATCAAAAAGGAAAATCCTCTCTGCGGGAGGATAGAAAATGATTACATCTCCATTTTTCTTACCATGCACTTATGGTGGGCTGCGACCTTTTGGTTTTCCGACTGTAGTAGTTGTCCACACTCCTTATCTTTGTTGGTTCTACAGAAGGCACACTTTGGCAAACGTGTAGCTGCTCCTTTCTTTGCACCTGACATGGTCAGTCTCTGCTTGTCAAACGTTTTTGAACACCACTGTCAATAAAGGTTAAATGACAGTTATATAAATATAAACTTGAGCGAAATTAATAATTTACAATAATATTAATAATAATGACATGGCTAGGATTATTCCATCCAATAAAAATGATTTGTACATGTATTCATAAGAAAATCATTGTAAACATTCAAATTAATGCTTGTTGACAAAAACCTAAAATTGAAGATTTACTTTTGTTTGAAAAATATCTTCGTAAAAGGGTGATTAGCGGATCCAAAACTAAATAAAATACCCCATCTGCACAGGAAACGCAAGCATTGTAATACTTGTCTAAGGTCCAATTCAAAACGAGGCACAAAGAACACTAACATTAGGCTAAAATGAGTCAAACTAGTCTAGTTTGGCTGTTGAGCCTTGACTTCATCGATGATATTCTTAAAATTGTTCATCCAAAATGTAGGTTTCTCATCCCACTGGCATGCCTCTGCTATGCCTGCCATGATAGCAGGAACAGGGTTTCAGCTACAGGCGGCAGCGCAGGCTGAACAGCCTGAACTAGCTGCAGCAGTATGAACAAATTAATAGGCCAGTAATAGTACACCGACGCTGTAGACTGCTTCACAAATATCTGTCACATATAAAGTGCATTTAAAAGGTTGTGGTATAAATTAATAGGCCGTGTTTAGAAGATAATATTAGGCCTATACGACAAGATAGGCTAGCTAGCAAGCTAACTGCTAAAAAGTTGTGCATTGACCTTAAACCAGGGGGTGTGTGCCCATCTAACACCACTAGACTTGTAAAGTTACATTAGTAACTGAACAGAATTTTGAGCGCATCAATCCAAGTGTGTTCTTACGAAGGCCGGTAGATCAATCGATGTTAGCTGTAATGCCTGTCTGAAAACAGATTTTGCTGACCATCAAATAGTCCATTTTGATTTAACTTTTAGATTATATTTAATTAATTTAAATGCAAGAAGGTAGGCTATTGTTAACGATACCCTTGTTCAAACTGAAGAGCGCCATACTTGATGCAGCTAAGCCAAGGGGGACTTCAGCGTGTATGTCAACTGCATACACAACAAAAGGCCATGCGCGACGTATTATTAGCTAGTACAATATTCCCCTAAAAAAATGGAATCTTACCAGTCTCCGGGTTTTATTTAGCTGTACTGTAAACAGGGGGAAATAGGTAAACGGTGATCGGCACTGGCAGGATTCTGTGTGTGTCTAGTGATCGTCCGTTCTGTGTGTCTTGCTCGTGCATATCTTCCGTTCTTCCACTGCGTTTGTGTAGCATTCAAGTGACGTTGGGCTCTACAGTGCACATTTGACAAAACGCCCCCATCTTCTCCACATCAAATATTCGTATAGCATAGAGAACATGTCACAATTATCTCACTTCCGCAGCCACTCTTACCGTGTTAACCAATCTAGGAAATATAAATACAATAAATTGGGGAGAAGCATGCTCCTTAGCCGCACATCGTTGCTAGCAAAATGCATCGCGCGGTTAGGCCTGCTGTTTGGGTTTAGCTTTAGGCCTCGATTTAAAAGTTAAATTGGAGAGATAACAAGACGTAATCTGCCCATACTACCAATGAATACTTTTTGTATTTGATCTATGTGGTAGCCTCATAGAAAAATACGGACTTTAATGTGTTTCTGTTTAACGTACGGGACAATTTTGCCCTGATAGTAAGACCGGTTTTCTCTTTACAGTTGTTTATTGAACGGCAGATTAAAATGAAAAGTTGTGTTGGGCTTGTGTATTTGTATTTAGGATTCATTGTCTTATTTTGGTATAATGCCTTCAATGGTAGCCATTGCTTTCTATAATCAATGATTCATCAAATGCGTGCTTGAATGAAAACTCACAGTGGGCAATCAACCTATTCCTGTTAAACTAACGTCGATTCAGTGTTGTTGGGGAGACTAAATCGTTTACCATCTACTTCACACTGGGATTAGATTAATCACGCCACGACTGACGTCTGTCCATCTCAAATTAATAGAATAGAATATAAACACTAATACACCCTTGCTAAGAGTATCCCCAAATGTAACAAACATGATTATGCTATGAATATATTTCTATCGTTGATCCTCTTACTACACAGGCACCGTGGCTTTGCTGATTTGGCTTCTGCTATCTCTCCTTATGTTAATTTGATATGTAGCCTTTGCAAGTCACATTTCATGTTTCTTGGCAAATGAAACTGTTTCGGATTATTCATTTGGAAGGTTGGCAACAATACATTAGTGCAATTATACCGACGCATACGTGGGGCGAAAACCACAACAAACAAAGCACTTTTTGATCCATACTTCCAAGTCCTGCAGCCGGGCCCTACAAAATGCAGAAGGTTTGTAATATTTTTTTTACCCTTTGGAGGTGCTCGTTTTGGTGGCGGGGGACACATAAAATGTGTCGTTCACCCTTATTTCTAATTTGGAAAGTGTTCCTTACACAGACGCTAACCTCGAGAAAAACATGCGCACCCAAAAGTCTCAAACAAAATATAACCGCCCATCGAATTTCCACAGAACGACATAGGGAAATAAAGTCTGACAGGACAGGCCGGAAAGTGAGCTTCGGCACATTACTTTTTTAAAGCTAACGTTGGCTTCATAGGTCACGAGTACGTATCAGTATTTGTACCATCGATATGAACAAGGGCACTTATTTGTGGAGTTAGTATATGTAGATAATAAGCTAAAGTGTAGCAAGCAACCTAAGTAAGGGGAATCTCTGACTTGAAGTTACGTTCTAGCTAACGTTATTATAACGTTACTTGGGTAACTAGCTACTGCTAGCTACTTTCAACTGAACTTGGACAGCGTCACAGGGGCAGTGACAGTGTGTACTCGCTAGCGAACAGTTGTCTTTAGCCAGCTACTTTTTCCTGACGTCTCATACCTTGCAAACTTGGTAAGCAGTTCTGATATTATATGGTATCGTTTATTTCAGTTAACGTTGGCAGTATAGCTAGCTTACTTGCATTATTTATGTAACCAAGCAAGTAACGTTAGCTAGCTAACGTTACCAAAGTTAGAAAACTACTCATTTGGTTTGCTAAAGTTCGCTAGCTAAGGAACTCTAGCTACGACAGTTAGCTAAATTGCTAACAACGTTATGTAACGTTAAGGTTAGCTCACAATTACTGACAAAGAGCGGCGCTGTAGGTTAAACTAACGTTGACTTAAGTTTGGAGTTTGTGTAGTTAACGAAAGTCATGGGTTTTCAACTCACTCAGACACACTAGTAACACTTAACCGACAGGAAGGCAGGTAGTTAGTGCCATGGGCACTTGCGATTTGATCGGTTTTTGGAAAAGGTGGTGGTGGGGGGAGACTGAGACATACCCGTTTCATAGACACAGCATTAATGATCCTTCCGCATGTTCACCTACGAAAAACTTTTGACTACTTTTACCTCCTCTAGATAGTCAAGTTTGATCGTGTTCTCGACAGATGTGGTTGTGTGGATAGATTGACGGTATTTCTTTGTTTTAACGACTCGCTTTAATAAGCCTGTAGGTGGAGGATCGATTCATCCCATCCTGCACCATGCCTTTCCCATTTGGGAAGTCCCAGAAGAGCCCAGCAGAAATTGTGAAGAGTCTGAAAGAAAATGTGGCGTACATGGAAAAGTTTGATGCTGCAGATAGCAAGAAGTGTGAAAAGGTCAACATTGATTACACATAACTGCTGTTATAAAATTGCAGTTTTGCATAACATCTAGTGCTCCAATTGAACCCACTGTTGTAAAACAACTTTTCAGGTAGCAGAGGAAGTGTCAAAGAATTTGTCTTCCCTTAAAGAGGTCCTCTGTGGAACAGGTGACAAGGAACCTCAAACTGAGGCAGTTGCTCAGCTTGCCCAAGAGCTCTACAACACCAACCTTCTCATTGCACTAATTGCAAATCTGCAGCGGATTGATTTTGAGGTTGGGACTATTCTTTTGTTTAATGGCTTAATACGTTTTTGAGGAAAAGCTGTTGGTACACCGTACAATATTAACTTTAACCCCTCTGTTTACTGAATTGTGTTCTACAGGGAAAGAAGGATGTAGTACAGCTCTTTAGCAACATTGTGCGACGGCAGATTGGTACTCGCACACCCACAGTGGAGTACATCTCATCACACCCACAGATCCTCTTCATGCTTCTAAAAGGGTGAGTTTTATAGACAAAAGTATTTTCATGGTGTGATTTTCATTGCCTTGGCCGAAGCTGGCCCGGTTAATGTAAAACGTAAAGCTTGCCATTGCTTGCGATCCATGAATTTGCAGAAATAGGGCATACACTTAACAACCTACCATTTCTTTCTAGGTATGAGAGTGCAGAGGTGGCCTTGAACTGTGGGATGATGCTAAGGGAGTGCCTGCGTCATGAGCCTTTGGCACGTACTGTGCTTTTCTCTGAGGACTTCTTTTGCTTTTTTCGCTATGTTGAGCTCTCCACTTTTGACATAGCCTCAGATGCTTTCGCCTCATTTAAGGTAAACTACACTTCTTACATTTATTGTTTGTTCTGATGTAACATTTTACATAAAATCTCAATATATCATCATTTCTCTTTGTTACCAGGATCTTCTTACAAGACACAAGATAATGTGTGCAGATTTCTTGGAGACCAACTATGACAGGGTAAGGATAATCTATTTGGGTGATGGTTATCAAATATGTACACAGATTTAAGCAGTATTTGCACGCTTGCATTTTCCCCATTTCAGGTGTTTACGGAATATGAAAAACTTCTGCATTCCGAAAACTACGTCACTAAACGTCAGTCTTTGAAGGTATGAGCATCTCACAAAACTAAACGGAATGGAGTTTAGGAAAAAAGGCAATGACATGTTATTGCCATTAATTAGAATAACATTTGTAGGGATGCCTCCGAATCTGATACTTTCTTATTCAGTATCTGCTGATACCGAGTACCGATCCAATATATGTATTCTCGTAGACACAGCTGCACAGTGTTTTCTGCAAGTTAGTAAAACCAATTCAATTTAGATTGTTTGGAATTTGTCCACCTAATATAGCCAAAACCTATACTTTAAAAATCTTTCGATATTGGGCCCCATACCAATACTAAAAGCAGTTAAATACGCATTTTTTAACGCAGTTAAATTGATTTACAGCTCCTTGGAGAACTTCTTCTTGACAGACACAACTTTACTGTCATGACCAAGTACATCAGTCGGGCTGAGAATTTAAAGCTGATGATGAACATGTTGAGAGACAACAGCCGAAACATCCAGTTTGAGGCCTTCCATGTCTTTAAGGTATGTGTATATGTTGAAGAGGCCTACTTGACATGCAATGCTTATACCTATACTTGTCTATGGTATAGCATGCTTGACATACAAAACTCTTAAATGAGCTGCCGATTGCTCGAAGTTCTGTGAACATACTGTTCAGAGGAGCCTGTAAAAGGCAAACTATGTATGTAGGCGTGCATTATGAAGCTTATGTTTCCTCAGGTGTTTGTGGCAAACCCGAACAAGACTCAACCAGTGCTTGACATTTTGCTGAAGAACCAGGTCAAGCTTGTGGACTTCCTGAGCCACTTTCAGACAGACCGATCTGAGGATGAGCAGTTCTGTGATGAGAAGAACTACTTGATCAAGCAGATCCGTGACCTGAAGAGGCCTACAGCTCCAGAGGAGGCATGAGAGTAAAGGGGCTGCTGACGTGGGTACAAGTGGTAGTAAAGGTGTTGGTTGGATTTTCTTAGAGCACTCAGAGAATAAATAGGAGGGAGAGAGAAAGAGACATGCTTTACTAGAATCCAATATTTACTTCAAACATAGGAAAATATATTGTACAAACTCCTTCCTTAACCTTAGGTTTTAATCCGTATAGATGTGGAGATGATTTGGGGTAAAAAATAATGAGTGGGCCAAGAACTGTTATTCAAACAATGATATTTTAGGAAATATATAATTCACATCGCTATGTAAAGTTGGACCTTCTAGATAAAAAAATTCCCTTTTATGAGAAATGTCCTAGTTCCATGTCCCTGGTACAGACTTAGGAGCTGGTTGTCAAAGCCAACTGGAGCTCTTAAGATGTGCTTGCAAGCCTTTTTCAAAATTACAAAATGTTATGCTATTTTAAATAATCAACTTTTTGATAAGAATGGTGTATTTTGCTGTTGGTATTCTAGAGTTATAGTTTAAAATGTTAGAACTATTTCTGATACATTGCTTTGCCCACCTAATTCCAGTATTGGTTTGTTTCTTTACTTTTATGAGGTTGTTTGTTGACTTGGGACTTAACTAGTTAGATGAAAAACTGGCTATGGCAGTGGTGGAAGCATGTTTTATTGGTTGGAGGTACAGTAAGTGTAGTTTAGTTGCTACAAGAGGACAAAATCAAAACTAGATTTAAATCCATAAATTGAACAAGGCTTATAGTTGGGGTGTGGCTAATGGACTGACATGATAAAAATAGCAACAATGCACCCAATAATGCTGCAGGGTGTTTCTAGGCAGCCATCCAATATATGCAAATGTAGCCAGTCAGACTATTGGAATTGATCACAACGGGACATATCTATATTACTCTTGAGGATCTCAATATGAATGTGTAGTTTGGAAGTAAGGGAGGATGAAACAAGCTTATTTCACCCCAATAACACTGGGCATGGTTCAAAATTTAAATGCATCACAATTTCTCTTGGATGTAGGTTGGCAACAGTTCAGGTTTCGCAGTTCAGCAGCACCACACTGTATTTTAGGCTTCTCTTTTATTTTGCAGCCCACTGGTAATCATAGGAAAGATACACAACACTTTCTGAGTAATGACCATACACTGTTAAAACCAGCATGAGCCAAATTGGGAGGGTGCTTATTAAACCCATTACCCGGTCACTCTCTAACTTGTCGATTCATTTCTTAATTAATAACAGCACATTGCCTTACCTGTCACGTCACTTAAAAAACATGACAGATAACAGAAAATAGGTTGTCTGTTTGCACAGTTTTCTATTATATACCTCATGGATTTTGAGTTAATAAGTGCTGTATTCTTTTTTTAATTTGATTTTGAATAGACCAGGGAGGTTTAATGTATGCTTGCTACATAAATCAATGTTTGGTTCTAAGTTTAATAGGGACTGGGACTTGGTTTTCAATATGGAAAACCAGACTTTTCAACTATAGATGTAGAGTACCTCAAATGTCAATTCATAATGAATTACAGTATGGTCCCTCTCCCCTCAAAATGTATGACTGTTGCCTTACAGATCATGTGTACTAAAGTCTAGGTCTTTTTTCTGAAAGAAAACCAAAGCCAACAATATAATTGCTCCAAATATGCATTGAAGCCCAAATGTAGCAGATTTATTAAATAATGATCGAGCCTGTATCTAAAGTTTCACTTTTTATCAAAATAAATACATTTTGATAGTGCGAATGGGCATTTCAAAACCTATTGCCCAAAAACATTTGAAATCATGTCTATGGCATACAAAAAAATATTTTTCTGTGGAAAAGCTAGGCTTCAAAATAGGCTCTTTCAGTTTGAGAAACCTATTGAACTGGATTATTTGGTAGATTATGCATATGTAAACTTGATTGATCGTTTGTAATTCATTACAGGGATTTTGTGGCTGTCAAAGTTTTAACATAAAAATTCCAGTATGTATATATGACCCTACCTCTGGTTACAAAAGTAAAGTTTAAATAATTTATTGGCAGTAATAAAACAAATTTCTTAACTTTAAGATCAGTATAGATTTGTCAATTTGAAATGTACATTTGAACTGTAAATTGTGATTTACTTTTCTCACTCTTGCCTTTTTTACCCTAGGATTTGTTCCAGATATTTTTCTTTATTTACTATGGGAGAGGTTTAAATGTGTAAATAGCTTTATTTTAATTGTGAAAGTTTGAAAGCATATATTAAATAAAGATCTAAGACAGAACCTATTCTGCATTTATTGAGAATTAGAAGGAATTTACCTAGATTACCTCAATTGTTAATTTCACTATTTTATGTATCTTTTGTATAGGCCTATACAGATTAATGACAACTAAATCGTGCATTATGTTGTGGAGATAGTGTCTGCAGAGAAGTTTCAAGGTAGTCCGATTAAATGTCTGACCCTCTTTAATGCTTTAGCTTTGCTTTGGTCTTTTAAAGTTATTCCAGCCGTATTCTGCCCAATATCTGTATTCTGACTGAAAGTCAGTCCTTTCCTTTTAGCTCAGTACTTTGCTGGAATGTAAGTTTCTCAACTTCCCATGGCAAATGTGATCAATTGTCATTAACTTACTCTTTTATTCTATCTTCACATTTTTCTTTCTCCTTTTTTTTTTTTTTGCCCTCTCTTAAAGGAATAGTTAAATCTTTTGACCATTTATATTATTTGTGTCTCCTGGCCTAACTCTTCCAAATCCTTTTTACATCCATTCCGGCTGTTTGGTAGTTTCCCCGGTTTTTATTAATTTTATTTCATTCAGCCACGTGCTTAAAACTGCTCCTAACCTTTGGTCGACTCAAAAATTACCAGAGTTGCTTCCAAACGATTTCATAACCATTCAATTAGCCGTTGGGGCTTTTGAGGTTGCAACTTGCAAGTATGCTTAATGTAAAACCTTAAACGTGTGTTAACAAGACCAAATATAGTTGAATATAACGAAGACTTCAAGCACAGTTGGCAGCTACTCTTGTCTCTTTGGGGAGGGCCAGCTCTGGAGGTACATAAACCTATTCAAGAACGTGCATAAAAAGTTGATCAATTCAAAACCAACAAAATAAAACGTTTTTGGATCATGTTTATATTTTCATTCTGAGTCTTAAAGGTTGACAGTATATGGCCTAGACCTTATGCATAGAGCATGGTCTGTCCTTTCTGTACAAATATTTTTTTAAATATTCGTTTTTAGAGGCCCGAGTCAATTTGGCGATTTGTATGCGAGCTATATGCTCATCTTTGAACTTTAGAATCTGCATTCAATGACCAGACTTCTCGCTTCAGTGAGATGGGGGGGAAGTAGGTTAAAGTTCAGATGGGATGGTATTACATTTTTACGTTTGTAATGTGCACATATATGCATGGGTTTGTTCAATTTGGCCAGCATTTTAAATGTCTTTCAATGTAAATAAGCTTACGCATAACAGTGATATCTCACACTACGCAGGAGGGAGAATCGGGTTGTTCATAGAGGCAGCTAAGTAGACCGGTTTGTTGTTGAGAGAGAGGTGGGGGTAGGATCTACATGGGGTTACAGGTCACAAGCCTTCTGGGTCTCTTAGACCACATGCAGAGCTTCATTGAGGGAACCGCAAGATAGAGAATGATAGCCACTCGCAATTTAAAAATAAATAATATTAATAGGAGAATAGAATATTACCGTAGTT
Organism: Aplochiton taeniatus; assembly: GCA_017639675.1. Classification (NCBI taxonomy): domain Eukaryota; kingdom Metazoa; phylum Chordata; class Actinopteri; order Galaxiiformes; family Galaxiidae; genus Aplochiton; species Aplochiton taeniatus. Next base: position 9,273,084 of record CM030186.1, on the reverse strand, counting down.
AGAATGGAGAATAGACTTTTAACTTCATTGATAGTAAAACCACACCAATGTTTTGCAGGCCTCTGGATGGGGTTAAATCAGGACATATAGGCAACGATGCGTCTTCTACTAGCACCAACCCCCACACAGAAAGAACAAACAACGAAAAAGATGCTCATACGATTTCATGCTTGACAAAATGTTTTGTTTTTGTAAAAGAATTACATGGGAAGGCTGCAGCTACTGCAACATCTGCGTGTACACGGACAACTTTACATTGAGCACATGGACTTCTGTTGTTACTCCCCGTTTTATACCCACCACAATTCGAATTCCCTCTAAAAAGGTACGGTAATCGTTAAAAACTATTAATTTGTAATGTTCAAATTCAATACATATAGGCTATATAAATGAATGAAACTAACATAATGGACAAATTGCCTGGTTTGGAAATATAGCAAATAGGTTCACAGCAAATAGCATATAGCCTTAACAGTTTTATTTGATTCTCAACAGGCTACCTAGAAAGTCATACTGAATTGCCTAATGATTTCAATAGCATATGTGTCTGTGTTGAACTGTGTTGTAGTCAAGTATAGCCTTTAGTTCATATATATATATATATATATATATACATATATATATATAGATATATATATATATATATATATATATATATATATATATATATATATATATATCCACACACACACACACACACAACATACTTTTAGTTAAAGTTATCTTGACCTCGCTCATTGAAAGCAGATGTGGTGCATACATTTGTTGAACTTTGGGTGGTTGAGTCAAAGAGATGCACGTAAGTCGCTATGGTGTTCGCGCCACTTTCTTTACTAGGACCATCGCCTTAGAGAAGTGCTGAAACATACATTTTAAGGTTGCGGTGCAGTTTCCGACGAATGTGACGATGTTGATTGGTTTTACTCCAAACCTATAGGCCCAGACTAGATACTCCAAATCAAAATATCTAAACAAGACAACTTATAGGCCTGTATCTGACAGTATAAGGCTACATATCAGGCCGAATAAAATCCTTGCCGGTGGATTCAGTTTGTCTAGGTTGTTGAGCATATCCGATTGATATACACAAACTGTAAAACTGTCTACTGTAAAATGTGATTTTTTTTTTGCACAAAGCCTGCCTGCCTGATTGTTTATAATTGCAGATAAACTATGAATCTAACAAATGTACTTTTTTTTTTTTTGTGAAAGCAATATCAGGATAAAATTACTTTTAATAAAAGGACTTCAGGCTTAGCATTGTTATTATTCCACAACACCTTGTTAATAAAGGCTTGGCTCAAGTCAATTGTAGTTAATATTTTAATTTGTGTTTTAGAATTGCCTGCTTTGCAATAGGTCTGTATAGCATCAATCTTCATCAGTAGACTATAATTGTTATGGATGCATTCTTTTTTAGCCAATCGAAGTGTATATAAGGTATGTTGATGTGTTCCAGTTGGACATGTTCCTCTTCGTTAAGGCCTATGGTCTTCCAGCTAAGGTGCATCTAGTGTAGTAGACAAATATTCATTTTCTACTGCCCCAGTTGCCCCTTTTGGCTGGAGGATTTGTTCTGCCAGGTCTGTAATATGGTAATCAATATTTAAATTCGTATAGTATAAATCTAAATCTTTATTGCCCTCAAAAAAGAGAGTGATGTGGCAATATTCAGTTGGCTGTTTAGTTGCTTTTTATATGAATGTATTGTGTACCTATTATATCCTCCATGTTGTTTACACTCGATGCTTGTGTTCATTCTTTGAAGACTTTGCAAAAGTTCGAAGATTGTCATAATGAAAGGACGTTTTACAGTACGTGATGTTTCGGCCTGGCAGTTCCAAAGTGCTCACAGTGCAGATAGTGCCATTAGATCTACTGCAGTGCATGCACTTTAAGTACAGCCGGTCACTACTACCTATGATCATTATGACCATTTTTGAAAGACAGCATGAACTTTACAGTGAGTTTTGTTGATTTGCTTCCAGCTTATCATGACAGGTGCTGTGCAAATCCATACAAAATTCTCTGTTACTCAGAGATTCAACCAATAAGCCTTTTTTTGCATAATTTTTTGTTTCAACATTCATTCAATCTGACAAGTACTAATGATAATACTAATCATATTGGTTATGAATGGAGCATTTAGCAATTTTCTAAATTGTTAAAATATATATGAAATTCCCACAGTATCCTTCTGTAATCAACTATATATTGTGAGCAGTAAAACAACTATTATAATTTGTTATACCATGTGACTTCCCTTATATATGAAAAAGCTATTCGGAAATAAAATTGTGTACAAAATGTTGGGCTATCTGTGTCTGATTTTGTATTTGCTCTACAGGTGGGACTGAGAATGAGAAAGAGAAGAAGTTGTGGCATGGTGCCTGTTATAACTAAATTGCACACTAGATGGCAACATACTCAAGTATTACTGGGTGCACAGTTACTTTATCCCTCGCGTTACAATTTCAATTAAGCATTTCCTCTAAGGCGAAGGTTATCCTTCTTATTGGTAAAATAGTAATAATAATAATAATAATGGGTAACTAATCTGCATTAGGGGTATGGCGATAAATGTCAATAAATAAATACAACTGTGAGCATTGAAAATTCATAGGAAACCTTTCTGAAAGGTAGGCCTACACCCTATTGACTACAAAATATATTTCGACTCCCACAGCGCAGTCTATCAATATAAAGATAATGTCTTGTTGTAAATCTCTATTGAACAACCCACTGTCATATAGCTGGCTTGCGTATTCTAAGTGTATACCTATATCTTTCACACAAAGATAGTTTCCAATCAAGTTGCTTTTGTCATAGGAGGAAATCATTAATTTATTCTAGTCTGCATAATGTACGATAGTCTTGTTGTAAAAGAGTTGTAAAGGTGGTGAGGCTGCAGTTCTTCTGTGACGCGCGCTCTTGAGCGCGATAACGCGCAGAATTTTGTGATCATCCCTGAAAAAAGGAGACGGGAGTCAGTTGCAAGTGGAAGAGGATTAGTAACTTGTCAGTACTCCATGATAGCCTACTTTGCATACAGTAAAATGGTGAAGACTACAAGCAAGTTTTACAAACGATAAACCTAAAAGCGCATTACCGGTGCAGTGGGCACCCCAGCTGAACCACGCACTGCATTCCTCGGAACCCTGACTGGAAAACGGAAGGATGCCTACTAAAGCAGAGCTAGGAGCTGCATTGTTACTCATTCATTATAACACTGTGCTTTAACTTTTGGCTACTTATGTATCTTCTGTGTTTTTTGGCTAAATGCTGTGTGTAGCGTATGCCATGGTTGGTGTTCCGTTGTCTGGGACGCTATTTTTGTGCGTCTTCTTTCCACTCTTTACTCTGTCCGGTGGACAGGTATCACCATTGAGTTGCCACGATGTACGCGCGTCGTTTCACACTCTTCACCCGGGGTCGAAATGGGTGCCAGAAATACCAGTTTCAGGTAACTATTTTGAGAACTAGTGTCGAAACACTGCTTTTTAGCATACTAAGTGTCGGATAACTAGCAGCTAGATGTTTTTTGTTTTGGTTTCAAAGACTTCTTTAACGTTGTTTAGTTGTCATAGGTTAACATAACATAGCAAAACTTTGTAAATGCATATAACTGTATCCCTTTTAACTCTCATCTAACATTATAAGTCCAGGAATGTATTAAAAGGTCAGTACATTACGTGGGTGTACAATTAATAGATTTTGTAACTTATTATCCCAATAACAATTATGATTAATTGAGCAACCACTAACCATCCCAACGAACCTTGACATTTGAAGTATTTAGAGTATCCAACAAATTCCAGAAATACAGCAAACGACTTAAATTACAGAAAGCCCTATAGTAGGCAGGTCGAACGTTCGAATGCCAATGTAGTCAATACGGGAGCTTCCACGCTCAGCGCTGAAGAAAATTGCGCTGCGTAGCGTTTTAAAACTGTTGTAATGGACACAAATACAACGTTTTTGTTGGTCAGAAAAGTCATTCAAAAGTAATGCCTACTTTCACAATATATTAGTGTTGATATGCATACAGCGCTTGCTAATTCATAGTTAGCTTCCAAAGAGCGTAGGTTTTGTTCCAACTTGAAAAAAGCCGTAACTTTAAGCAGTTTATTAAAAATATATACGTTTTATTTCATATCAAACGATTGATGAACTGGTTTAAACACATATTCTTAAACCACTGACAATTAAATCTTTCCAAATGTCTACCGTTAATAAAGTCATTTTGTCACTGTAAAACTCACCACAGCGCGGAGGTCGAGAGCGGACTCCTATTTTGGCCAAAACGGGACCTGAAAAATGGTGCGCACCTGGTGTTTAAGCAAAAATGCAGGGCACTTCCCGTAACATTTAACAATCAAACTTGGGTTCATTTTGCAGACAACCCCTCTCGGCACCTGACACTGAGCGACGGCGCCGATCGGTCATAAATAACTTGGTTAACATGTGTTTTAAATACTTCAATTGTGTTGCTACTACCCTAAATTACATCCGTCGCATAAGAGCTTTTAACTGGACCTAGAGGGAGGTCTCATTGAGCTCTGATCCAAAATTCAAAAAAATCCACTGCTGGACTTTAGAGTTATTTCCCCTCAATCATGTGCCCTCGATGCTGTGTTTTGAATACTTCAATTGCGTTGCTAATAGCCTAAATTACATCCGTCGCATGAGAGCTTTTAACCTGACCTAGATGGAGGTCTCATTGAGCTCTGATCCAAAATTCAAAGAAATCGACTGCTGGACTGATGAGATATTCCCCCTCAAATCATGTGATGCTCTTGATGCTGTGTTTTAAATACTTCAATTGCGTTGCTACTACCCTAAATTAAATCCGTCGCACGAGAGCTTTTAACTGGACCTAGAAGGAGGTCTCATAGAGCTCTGATTCAAAAATCAAAAAAATCCACCGCTGGACTTTAGAGATATTCCCCCTCAAATCATGTGATGCCCTTTATGCTTGGAGCATCCAGTTTGTCCAGACAACGTTGGAACGCCAGTGACGTAGTCAGCACGAGAGGTTCAACTCTCAGCGCTGAAGAAAACTGCACTGCGTAGCGTTTTAAAACTGTTTAATTGGACACAAATATAACGTTTTTGTTGGTCTGAATCACTCAAGTTATTCAAAAGTAATACCTACTTTCACCATATATTAGTGTTGATTTGCATACAGCGCTTGCTAATTCATAGTTAGCTTCCAAAAAACGTAGGCTTTGATCTTACTTGAAAAAAGCCGTAACTTTAAGCAGTTAAAAATATATGCGTATGTTTTGTTTAATGTCAAACTACTGATGAACTGGTTTAAGCACATATTCTTAATCCACTGAAATGAAATCTTTCCATATGTCAACCGTTAATCAAGTCATTCATTCAGAGTGGACTTCGTTAGAATCTCTCTTATTCTGGCCAAAACGGGACCTGAAAACTGGTGCGCACCTAGTGTTGAAGCAAAAATGCAGAGCACTCTCCATATTAATTGACGATCAATCTTGGGTTTGTTTTGAAGACAACCTCTCTCGGGAACTGACACTGAGCGACGGCGCCGATCGGTCATAAATTACTTAGTTAACGTGTGTTTCAAATACTTGAATTGTGTTGCTACTACCCGAAATTACATCTGTCGTATAAAAACTTTAAACTGGACTTAGAAGGAGGTCTCATTGAGCTGTGATCAAATTTAGAAAGAAATCCATAGCTGGACTTTAGAGATACGGCCCCTCAAATCATGAGATTGCCCTAGATGCTGTGTTTTAAATACTTAAATTGCGTTGCTACTACCCTAAATTACATCCGTCGCATGAGAGCTTTAAACTGAACCTAGAAAGAGATCTCATTTACCTGTGATCCAAACATTTAAGAACTTGATAGCTGGACTTTTGGAAATACCCCCACTCATGTGAGGCATGCTCCTTATAGCCTACTTCATTGTCGCTGAACTGCATTAGAGCTATGTCCACTGTGTGATTAATTCGATTTTGCTCGTGACGGGAAAACAATGCAATATATTTTGGTTAGCATTTATGTTTCCATTGGCTTCTAGACTTTTGCGTGTCTGGGAAGATAACGTGATTATTTCAGGAGAATTTGAAATCAGGCGTCCGTAGGCTACCTGTCTCATAGGCTACTAACCTTGAACTTTTGAAACATGATATATGCCTGCACCTTTAGAAACATAGTGGCCTAGCCTGCACGAATACACTTTAATCAACGTTACAGTAAGAAAACTTCTAAATCCATTCAATAATTTAATTGTTTAGTTTCCGTATGGATCAGAGCGGCCAATTATTAAGATATAGGTGTGAAGTCTCGATCCAATCAACACTTAGGCTAGTGTTTACGAATCATCTTGCCATTGTATAATATAAAAAGATATAGGCTATATTCATTTTTTTACAGTGGCATTATTTTAGACACCGATATGTTACGAATGCTATTGCGAGCCGACTTTGGTCCCGCGTCCTAAAAAGCTAAGCTGTTTGACACGTTAGCGGTTTTCAGAGTACAAGTTTTCAACATTGTACACTTTATTTGGGTAAACAATGATATCAAATGTATAGGTAACTCGTTTCTTAAGGTATCTGTTGTGAAATATCTATTAATACGTTCACAATAAAGAAGTATAATAACAACGAAGTGGGCCGTAGGATGTTCATGCTTTTAGACCCAGCGTCTGTCTAAACGGAAGTAACATCGCGGTAAATATTAAATCCTTTTTTTAACAATAAAACTAACTTTTGTGCAAACTGACAATTTATTAATTCGTTTTTATCCATAAACGTTTACGAAATAACAACAAATTGGAAGATAGGACTATTTAATCACTTAATAAAAAAAAAAGTGAAAACGGGTTTGAGCTGCCTACCTATAGTCATTGATTGTAGATGCGCTCATCATTTTCCTCCTCTGTGGCTAATTTTGTTGCAACCTGCTTTGAACTTTCTGCCCAGTAAGCCAATGGATTGGTGCTTTCAAATAGTCTTTCATTTTAATCCAATCAAATCTATCACTCAATAAAGCAGTATCTTTAAATAATTGTCAGGAATTATAATTATGATATTATTTTTTATTATTATATTATTATTATTATTATTATTATTGTTATTATTATTATTATGATTATTATTATATCAACTTATGTAGTAACCTCCCATCTCCAATATTACACGTATTTGTTGAGTTAGATTTTGGAATGATTCAGATTTAGATTCGTTTTGGTTTCAGATTGATTTCCATGCAGTGGTATTGATCAGTAGAGGCTAGACTTGGCTAAACTAACACCAATGACTCTGAGATTAATAGTAGGAGACTGATCTTGTTTATGTGACTCAATAAAATGAAACTCACAAAACCTCCAGTTACAAAAAGGAATCAGGAAAGGAATCCATGTAGGTATACAGAAAAGACCATGCCTTGGACATTGTGCAATTGGTGCATTTAAAGAGTCTGTTTCTTGCAATCTGTTTCAAATGATTCCCTGTCTCATGCCGCCGAACCACTGCTGGGCGCAAATGTAAAAAAAAATGTTTGTGTCATGTCACTTCGCTCCCTCTAGATTTAAAGCAGGTAGCAAACAATGTTTAAGGCACTTTCACCTACGTAAAGGGTAGCACAAATCATGCTCTCCCTATTTGCAATTAGGCAAAGGTAAAAATACCTAACTGGTGTACCATTTAGGCCGCAGGGATTTATTCAGCCCACAGTACTCTATTACTCCCAACAATAGTCCTGGGACCATACAATCTGGACTCCATGGTTCTGTATGGGGCTTTGAATATGCTCTACCTATGGGACAAAGTATTATTTAAACTTAGGCCTCAACTCTTTTTTTACTTTTTGTATCCCTTTATTCAAAAATGTTCAATATTAAAATACAAAGGTTATGTAAATTGTGTTCCATATTTCTGTCCAGACCAGAGCCTACGGATATGATTTATGCATGTTCTTAAAGTTATCTTGCGCACAGAGGGAGTCAACAGGAATTATACTTATTTTCTGGAAGACCTAGTAATGAGGGTAGTTAAAAGTGTAATCCAGTTTGGATTTCAATGTATATGTGTGTGTGTGTGTGTGTGTGTGTGTGTGTGTGTGTGTGTGTGTGTGTGTGTGTGTGTCTCTGAATGTGTCTCTGTGTGTGTATCTGTGTTTCAATTAGTGTGTATGTGTGTAATGAGTATCCAAAGGGTGTGCTACAGAGGCCTACTGCATCTATTGTGTGGACGAGGTAGATGATTGAACGCAGGAACGTAGAACTGAATTCCAGTATGACTGCATATGATCCCAGGGGACTTACAACAAAGAGTTTTTACCAGCATTATTCAAAAGTGCTGCGGATTTAAGGAATTAAGTACAGATAAGAAGTTGAACATTTAACGAGAATAAAGCTATTCTCTTTGCAGTCGTTGGTTGAAGTGTGCTGGGAGTTGGTGTTTTAATATCAAATGAAAGGTGGTTTGTCAGTGTGATCATAAGATGCAAAAGCCTCCTTTTAAGAGTGGCTATAGTTCAGATCACTCGGCTCACCTCAGGATATACATTTCTGAGCTAGCAGCGCTAAATCACTGTGAGGATGCTTTTTTCGAAGTTTCTACCATTTTTTGTTTAACTCAGTTGTACCAGTTATTCAAGTGAAAATCACTGCTGCTGAATGCAAACGTATATTGACATTTCCGTGTGGATTTGAAACGGTCGATGATTCTTTTGATATCTGGTTTTAAAATGAGCTTTATGACTTGACAAATAACAATGCAAGCGTTTTTTTATATTGTTCATATGACGCCAGTAGAATGTCATCATACACTGACCCCTCAGTAATTAGTGGTGGTGTCAGGTTAGCATGGCCAGACATGGAGTTGTTGGAGGACAACACCACAAAAGACAACACAACAATGAAGAAAACTCTTGCCTTCGAACTTGCACAAGGCACAATTCATGGAGAAATGAATGAATCCCCAACTACAAAAGGCTATTCTATCAAATTGAACATGTTGCTTGCAAAATAAGATTATTGAGCAACATACCTTTATTTACTGTTTCATACATGCAAACTAACTGTCTGCAATAATCAGCATATCTTAAGAAGAGCAGTTTGAAATTAAAACAGAAGACTAATCTGAATTGTTTTACAGAACAACAATATTTATTCTTCCATAAGTTGGTCACGGATTGTGTTATTGTTGTATTTATAATGGATTATTGACAATTTAAAGTATCATTAGCTTAGTTTGCCCTAGAGAGAGTAGCATGCATTTCCTTTTAGTGTCTACCCCACACATGGAGCTTGTGTTTAATATATACTTAGAATGAACTGCCTTTACCAGACTCAATATCTTCCCAACTTGCATTTCCTCCTCTGTCTTTCCGTCATTAAACTTGCATATTGATAGCTTTCTAATTGGCACAGAGAAACGTAGAAGGCTGTTTGTGCTTGCTCCCTGCCCTCTGGCCTGAAGTCTCAGAACTTGTTAAAGATGAGGAGTGGAACGTGTTGTGTTATCCACACAGCCCTTGCTGAATTCCTACGGAAACTGTCCTCCTCCTCCTCTTTGTAATACAATGAACTGAGAACTGAGAGAGGATTCTTGACACTGCCTAGCAATTAAAATTTAAAATGTATGTAGACACCAGTCCGGGATGGAAAGGCAATTCTTTAGAATGACCTTGTCATCCACTTAAGCCCATTTATTGAAAATAAATATGAATGAGGTATCACCTTAGACTTTATCTAGTGTCACTTTGGAATTAGTCTTGAAATTAACATCTAAATTGCTCTTAGCCTATAAACTCTGTCTTTTAAGAGACCATCAGGACACAAAGAAATACTAATCGAGCAATGATGGAGTGAAAGAAAGGCGTTACACATGCTTGGCGGGATTGAAGCTCATGGGGGTAAAATAAGCAGAAGCAGTGATGTCAGGAACCAGAATAAAGACACAGAGGAATAGGAGGACTGTGCAATGAACAAAAGAAGATGATTTGTTTTTGTTTTTTCCACGCCCACCCTATCTATCAGTAGAAAGCTCTATTGAGGAAGCATATTTTTTGTTTGTTTGCTAACTCCATAGGGAATTATTTCCCTGAGTCCTTTTACTTATTCCATACTGCTGCTATGAACTCCTGTAATGAAATACATTTATCATCGGGCAGTCGGGCAGATGAGACTGTCTATTTTGCAGAAGATAATTGCTAAATCCTCATGTCTATCTCTCTCTCTTTCATAGGCGCTCACTTCTCCCAGGGTGGTATTGACAGCTTAATAATTTTGCCCCTGCAGTTTGAAATTAACTTGATCTTATCTGTCAGGAGTCCTTTGTAGGTATTGATTTAAGATATTAGGGCTGTCAGTATGCATATAAAAGGTGCTGCCTGAGCATCATATTGGTTATTCACTGTCATTACATTCCTTGGGCTTGATGGGACTCAGGTGTAAGGAAATAGCTTGTTTTTATGTTGAACCATTTTCTATTTTTTATTTTTATTTGTTTCTTTCCATAATGTTCTTCATTTCATAAATTACATTCAGCTTTTCCTGTTTTCTCGATTGGCGATGAATAGGTCTGTGGACCTATTTCAAGGTAAAAATAAACAAACACAAGATTAAAGTAGGTTTAAAAAAATGTAGGCACTATTCCCTTTTAGTGCTAAAGAACAAATTCAAGAAAGAAAGAAAAAACATTTGTTTTTTAGTCAAAACAAAACACTCCACCATAACCTATAGACTCTCCCTTGCTTCCTGGCACAATTCTTTTGTCTCTGTTTTTTGCATGCACACGTCCTGTCCTACCCCTCAAACTTCTCCCCTGCATCTTGCTTTATCTGTTTTCTCTTCCCTTTATCTTTTTACCCTTCCCTCCCCCTCCTCCACTGTTAGCTGGTGCTGGAGCTCTGGGACTCTCCTGATGCTTGTTTACCATCCTGTCAATCAGCGTGTCCCCTCCCCCAGCCGCTCAGGTAGATCATTTTGTCACGTCCCCAGCCCACCTTTCACAGATTAAAACGTTCAACTTCCATAGGACTGCAAATCAGAACTAGAGAGTCGGGGTGCCTCTATAGAATTCTTCTTTGTGTTTTTGTGTTTTAGTGCGTCGTTCATGTCTTTATTTTGGCTGAGCAATCTTTACTTTGTTGAAAACATATGCCAGGTATGAAAGCGTCATGGAACTATTGATCTTGCAGAACTGTTTTGACTTTCAAAATTTGAAATGATTCTGAACTATGGACCATGTCTTATTATATCAAGCATTGTATCAAACTTACAAACATACATGAGTTATTTCAGTTTTTATTCCTGTAAATATAATCATCTATTTTTCCTTCTCAAATGTGTCTGGAGTCCTGGTAAACACTTTTATATTGTCTTGAACCAAAATGAACTTTGATATATTTTTGTTCTTTTGCAATGTTCTTTAAAAAAATATATGTTTTACATATAAAGATTTTATTTAATGTTTTGTTGCAAAGGATACCTGGAGGATCCTTGCATCTGAAATTTCTCAGTCTTTTTTATTTATTTTCATTAAGTCCCAGCATTCTTCAAATAGAAGCAAGTTTTTCAGGGCTGCTCTTCTTTGATCCAAGCGTATATTTACAGTGGTCAATTTCATCACTCAAATTTCTTTTTCAATGACTTACATTTCCACATTTGAAAAGAGCCCAGAGAATCCAATTATGTCTTCTCTGTATAAACAACCTTCAAAGAAAATGGTCAGCTTTAGCTGTTTGTTTATTACCTGCCATCTCAGGCACACCATTCTTTGAAAGGAGCCATTGGTATGTATTATCTGCTCTCAAATCAGAGCTCAGAAAAGTTACGGTTAAGATTTAAATCTGATCTTCTCACTATTTCTCTGTCAGGTAATGTGCTTCTTCGTGTTGTGCTTCGATGTCCTAAAATTATTCGCTCTGTTTGGAAAATATAACGTTGCAGCACTACTTATATTTGTTATTCAAAGTTACAATAAAAATAGTGATTAATTAGAGCCATCATCTAATTTCTATCAGGTGCCGACCTGCAGGTGTGTCAGCCGAAAGGCCAAACCTGTTGCTCCAAGAGGATGGAGGAGCGTTACCAGGTGGCTGCCCGCAATAACATGGAGTCCAGCCTGCAGGCTGTCAGCGCCCAGCTCAAACTCCTCATCATTCAGAATGCAGCTATCTTCCAGGGTAAACACCAATTTTGGCTTTGTTTGAAAGATTTATTGATTTGGTATTTAATCTGCAAGTATGCATTAATGATGCAATTTATCTGGGTCTCGTTTGCTGATTATTGATTTTGTATAATAATTGATGTTTTTTAATTTAGCTGTATTCAGAGCAATCTGTTAACTATAGATTCTCAACTTTTTGACCCAAATGCAGTTGTTCTTTGTACTGTCACTGGGTTTTGAGAAGAGGAGAAATAACTGTGTAGTCAGATTACCCATAGGACCAAACATTCCGATGGTACACTCTTGGGTTGTGAAACATCATTTTGGTGTCATCCTGACATCCCAATTAAAACTTTATGTTGGGCGGCTGCAACACACTAACTATGTCAGGGACTGCCACTGTGGTTTGACTTTGGTTTCCTAGAAGGGGTGCAATGCTAATTGCTTCAGCATAGGACTTGAAAGAAATCCCCAAACAACCTAGGGAGCGAAATCCCTTCCACAACCTGGTCTCAACTGTGTCTGTGTCTGTGTCTGTGTTAGAGTGTGTGTTTGCCTGAGTTTGTCCATGTACATGTATGTGCGCGGTGGTGTCGAGGCACATGCAAGTTAAGAGGGATGCATTTATGTATATTAACTTACTCCATCCTCTTTCACTACAACTTATTATTTGTTCTCTCTCTCTCTCTCTCTCTCTCTCTCTCTCTCTCTCTCTCTCTCTCTCTCTCTCTCTCTCTCTCTCTCTCTCTCTCTCTCTTTCTCTCTCTCACTCTCTATAGTCCAAGTCTTGTTCGCCAACTTTATCTCTTTTGTTCTTCCATTCTCACTTTTGCCACAGATCAAAGAGCTTCTCTACTCCAGTTCTATATCTCTCGTATCACAGTGGTCTTTCTAACCCTCTCAATCTCCCTGTACATCACATGGCTCTGACTACTCCAGAGGTTTTACCGCTTTGAGGTCAACTTTAACAAAAAAAAATTTAAATAGATTACTCGTATAGATGTAGTGGCAAACAAAATCCCTTGGTCATTTTTCAAAAGATGGAAGGCCATATTTGACGCAATCAATTGGTAAGTTGTTTGACGGTTGATTTTTAATTGAACCAAACAAATGTACCCATATAATTATTGTCATAGAATGTGAGCTGTTGACTGACTCTTCATCTAACTAAACTAAAGGTTTGTTAGATTCTAGGAGGATGAGATGGGAATTTAAAACAACATTTTGGTACAATCATCCATGTCGGAAATGTCAGCATAAGGCCCATTGGCTCAGAGCTTTATATGTGAACGTGAACGAGATACTTATAAGACTGTAGTGAGTAGGAATTTGAAAACCAGAATCTTTCAACCTGTAGGGGAAGCTTAACCTGAACTCTAAACTTTTCAAATGAAAAGCATTACTTTTCTAAACAATATAATTAAATATATCAGGTCACTGCATTTGCACGGATTGGAACACTGCTCTAGAGAGGATTTTGATTGCTTAGTTTCTTTAAGCTGCAATGAATAGTCAAGTGGAAACAGGTCGTCAAGTGGGTCAGCCACGTTAAAAGGCTCCTCAATAAATGTGTTCATTTGTTTGAGTGGCAGCTTTTCTAGTCATTTTGCAAATGCTTTAAAGCAGCAACAGGATTGCTACAGTAGTAATAAAAACACATTGTTGATAAGCACTGTGAGTTATTCAATACAAATGTTATGTATATATATATATATATATATATATATATATATATATATTTAAAATATATATATACACAAATATTTTCAATGTCTGTACTGGAGTTTTAACTTAGCAATTTTTAAAGATGTCAATGGCCCTAAAGGTAGTGTTTCGTTGGGTGTCATCATTATTGTGTTTGTTTAAGAACACTAGAGCAGTACATTAAGTTGAACCAGAGTGGGACAGGGTTCAGAATATACTTGTGTAAAAACAACCCCCCCACAGATTTCTCTATTGGGCGTCAGTGCACAGGCCCAGTGCACAGACATCGTCGTCTCTGTATTTTCATCACACACCATTGCTTCGCTTCACCCCGATGAGAAACAGGCACCCTGAGGCAGTCTGAGGAACCATCATGGCCCACAAGAGGGGAGTAACTCAGAAGTCAAACGCGAACCTCCAATTAATAAACATGAGGGAACTCGATCAGTGGGTAGATGGCCGAGGAGGAGGCTTGATTGCTGGTAAAGTCGATGGAATACGGGCGGGTGAGAAATCTGTTGACTCGAGGGAGCCTGTGATTTCAACTTGATTCTCTGCCTGCGAGGAAAGTAGGACAGCACCCCTGGAATGTCTCAATGAGCCTAGAGAAGGCTGGAGCAGTGGGGTGTCCACAAACAACTCTGACGTGGAATCCCCAAACGTAGACGAGGGCTATCTGTATGTGGCTTCATTTCGTATTGCTTGGCAGGGGAGCTTGCTCTACTCTTTAAACTAAATAACCTGCAGGGGCGATGCACTGCAACTGATAGTAGGCTGGGAGGGAGATTGAGAGGTTACCTTCATGTCAAACATAAAGACATTGGCCAAATGTACTGTGAGCAGAATTGCTATGCTGCCTCATAGACTATTTAAACTGAGGATCCTTATTCAGGTACTTGAGCTCCAAAAGCGTTGTTGATACATAAGTGAGCAGTGTTTATTTTATGTGTAAGATGACTCATTTGAATCATTCAAACATGATTATGGAGGTTGAAACAACTGTTTCTGTATTTTGCCTTGAGCCTTGAACAACTTTTGTACTTTTTTTTACTCATAATTACTTATTTTGTTTATTTAATTTTTGATTCATTTCTCACAACCAATGGCATTTGAAAATAATGCATGTGAGCAATTATTAATAAACAGCTAAAGGAAAAGGCCACTCTAAACTGTGATTTAAGTTAAACTGATAGCTTTGCAAAAGCAGATAGGGATTCTTCGATTTAATAATTCAATTTTGGCAAAATTTGTCAATCACTGCCTTTCTATTGACCGGTGCATTGCACTCCAGCTGTTACAATGACAAGAGCAGACTGCACTTGTCAAGTGTTTTCAGAAGAAAATTCTAAATTAATTTTCTGTCCTGTCCTTGAGTCCTTGATACTTTATTCCTAGCGGGGCAGCACATTAGCATCTCATTAGCAGTTTAAAAAAATGTCTTCCTTCTTCTGGATGGGTTTTAATTACTCTAAGTGTATTAGGATTTAGAATGGCATGTCTCTTGTACACTCCTGCAGAATTGGGGGTTGACCGTGGGAGGGAATTTGACCTTGTTTGTCTCCAATAGTGCTGAATGGACTTTTGCCATGGCAGTAACCCAAATGAGATGTGGCAGGGGGTGGAATACGCTGGCCCTGGCAGGCCAGTGCTGCCTCTCCATCCAACAGCCAATAATCAAAGTCAAAGCCCGCTCCTCGCATGTCCAATCCTTGACTCCCGCTCGTTAGCTGTCTGCTCGATCTTAACTGCTTCAGGCTTCTGGGCGGAGCAAGCATCTTTCTCTGCTCCCCCTCCATCCACTCTCCACTAATAATCCCCTGCCTCTCTCTCTCCTTGGAGTCATTTAGTTGTCTGTCAAGTTCCCCCCGGTAACCCAATAACGGTGAAGACTGGTATGCCTTCTACAAGTCGACAAAGTTGTGTACTGGATGCCCAAGGCTAATTTAATAACTTAATGACGGGTAGAGGCGGCTATGCCATCTCCAATGGGCCCCTTTGTGCGTCGTTTACCAGACAAAATGGGATATACTAGCTATTACCACATCTTTCTCTACCAACGTGTAATTCGTTTTTAAGTTAATTGTACTATTTTATTACTATGGCTCACTTATTTGCTCTGTTCTAATGAGATTCCCTGGTTGCTTCCAGTGCCCATCTGGGATTGGGACTGTGGTAGAGATTGATACTTAGTAGAGCTGTGTAATCCTAGAAGCACTCCATCTATTCGGAGTTCTGTGGTATCAAGAGAAGAAACGGTGCCTTGGAGGGACAGTGCATTAGGAGGGGCTTAGTGGGCTTCTCTACGTCTCTGGAAGCCTGTGTGAAGTGCCTGGAAGTGTGTGCATCATTTTATTTAATTTTTTCGCTATTTGAGAGAGCATCGGCTGTAGCTGCCTGGCTTGAGCAAGACTGAGGGCAATGGGAATTGTATCCGTTCCTGAAAGTAGGAAAGTATCCAGCTCGAAAAAAAACAACAAGCAGAGATGTAACCCTGAGGAAGCGCGACAAGGCCAATGGTGGTTATTCAGCAGTAATTCATCTATATTATTTTCTGTTCTTTTGTGTATCGTAGTCTATAAAAATGCCAAACATTCACGTAAGACCTGAACGAGAGCTGAAATGTGGTTCTACATCAACTGTACTGTTTGTTCCACTGCAGTAAACCCTACTTTACATTTGTTTATTGTTTAAAGCACCCAAACCAGCGTTCCACTCACATGCTATTGTCTCCAAATGACTGCAAGCTTTATTTAGGTTGCCATGCGCTCCTCACCATGGGAGGCCCCAGCGTCTTATTCCCAACAGAGTTGGCAGTCCTTTTAAATGGCTCCCATTGTCTTGTGTGCTTCTTAGTGCATGTTTTTAATCATATCCCAGTCTTTTGATTTGACCAAACTCACACCGAATGCAGCGGCTGTCTCTCTACTGATAGTGTGTCAGCCAGTCCGCGCCACATGGGGTAGATATTTGCATAGTATTTCAACAGTGGTTCTGGAAATCTTCAATTGCCAAATTATCACCCCAGAAAGAAAAGAGCCCAACTCTCAGAGACTCTCATTTGCTGGGGAATGTTGTTCCCCCTTTTGCATTGCCGATATTTCAAACTAGTCTTTTCCCAGAGATAAAAATGTAGTCTCTTCCTATGACATTCTGCTCTGACAGACCTATGGAGTTTTAAAAGGTAAAACATATTATTGAATGGAGTAAGTGTACAACATAGACATATGTATTTGAAGAAAATAATTGAAAGATGTTTTTTGTTACATTCTTCCCCTGTTCGGTTCTTTAGGCATCTTTCAGTTCAATCACACACAAGCATTCATGTGAGAACGTTTGAAAATTTGAATAGTGCACATAGGAAACACAGCTTGTTTATAGTGCATACATTCATTTTGCTTGTTTAAATGATCTGTCACACACATGGTACAGTAATATAAACAAAAGCTTTTACTGTGTTTATTTCAGAAATAATGACAGCTCTACATGAGTTCCATCACCAAATTCCGGCTGACTGTCAGTCTGAGCCCTTTTCTCTGGTGCTCGGGGCAGGTGACAGGATTCATGTTTTCTTCTTTCTAAGCACACCAAAATGGAGTCTGACAAGTAGGCCTTGTGCGACTCTCCTTTCATCTTAGTCTCTGTGGACAAGAGTCATGCTTACCTTCTCATTAACTGTGACTTTAAGAGTTGGAAGAGTGTAACGAGTCTCCTTAGTTGGAAGAACATTTCCTGCCCCTCCTGTCCTGTCATGTTCTTTGAACCACCGTGACTTAAGGTTGACATAGCTGGTTTCTGAGGACCAACAGGCCCGTTCTTTTCTGTAAGCCATAATCTAATGATCAACACTCTTACATGTGTCCCTTGTTGAATTTCGTCATAGAGGATAAACAAACAGTGCGGAGTGTGGATCAAAGTGTCATTTGAAATGGCATCATCAAACAAAAGTTGAGGCAGCTGACAGCTCTTCCAAGCTCCAGCTGAGAAAAGGAGGCTTTGTTTCTGTACTGTCTGATCACCAGCCCATCAGAGGAAACGGAGAGGAGAGGAGAGGAGAGGAGAGGAGAGGAGAGGAGAGGAGAGGAGAGGAGAGGAGAGGAGAGGAGATGAGATGGAGCACATTGACATATACACATATCTCTGGGCGGAGAGGCTATTTTTTTCAAATGACTGTTGGGTAGTCGAGAGTCTCTGGGCGTCATTAGAAGCCATTTCAGTTTAATGGACATTGCAGGGCTCACTTTCAAAAACAGCCTCTGGTTCTTCACAGTCAAAGTTTGTTTTTATGAGTTGAATCAGTTCATTTGAATATGCACATATCTTAAGTTCCAAGTTTCAACAAAAGTGCATTTGTTTTTATGTAAATACAATTGTATCCTGTTGACATAATATATTTCTCTTCAGGCATGTTGAGCGACAGGTACCTTTATTTAAGCATTCAATGTGTTGTTGGTCCATTGATAATCTATGAGTGGTGAGATTAAAAGTAAAAAAAATGGTATTCGTTTTAATAGTTGATCTCTTTTAGAGTCAGAACTCTCATGACATCAATTCACAGTTATTTGAGTGTAGCTCTGTAGGGGATGCTCCAAAAATGCCTGAAGGTGTCTGACTCTTGACGTTTGTCATTGTGTAACAAGAACAGAGGTTATTGGCATTAAACTGCCTTAATGTCTGGTTCTACTATAAAACTGAAAAAGGAAATGGCAAAGCATGTAGCTATTTAAGAGTAGATGCAAACATAAAGTGTAACCTGCACATACTTTTTATTTCTTTTTTCGATTTACTTTTGTTGTAGGAGGAAGCACCATTCGTCATTATGACACAGTCTGTATAAAATAAAGCTACTTATACAAAATGTCGGTAGATTTAGTTATTTAGTATGAGCAGGGAAGTCAGTTGTATAAGAATTACATAGAAATGGAAAAAAGCAGACCTGTCTGAACATGAATATGAGAAATGAAACATTACAAGCTGGGATTTGAACCCAGTCGTCAAGTGTGGATAAGTTGACCCCCGCGCTAGCCAGGCCAGCCTTCTTCTACTACAATAACGCCAACCATGCATAATTGTTCTTGGCCATTAAATATTAAAGGGCTTATGCAACACATCAAGTCAGAAATACTATGCTATGTTAAAGCCTGGGCGTAGACATGGTGCAGAGGTCGATCATACTAGGGTCTAAGGTTAGCAGAAGGTCTATTGATGTCAATGCCCATTTCTTTTTTCACTGGATTTAGAGAACGCATCTGATGGAGAGTTTACACATGTCCCTGTTCTATTCTAGACCATAATATTTGTTCAAGGATTTAAGGAAGTTAATTAGGAATGGTTACTAATGATGTGTTTTTCCACAATGTGTCGTTTAAACTCAATGGCTGAAAACAACAGCAGAGCCACCCCCTTGGGGTGCATGCACTGCTCTCCCAGCCAAGGGCCTCTTCATCTGAACGATTGACCCTGTGAATTATTGATGAAACCGGGTGTGTGTGGGCCGTGTTAGCCCAGCAGGTGTGTGTGAATAGGGCGCAGCAGCCCTGGGACTCGGGGAGGGCTGAGGGTGGAGCACCCTTACAAAGGATGGCGAGGGGAGAGGGGTAGAAGGGGGGGTTGCCTGGCTGTCTGCTCGCATGGCGTGACTGATGTGAGGAGAAATGTTTGGGTGGTGCCGAGCCTGTCCAACCTACCCAGACTCCCAGCGGAGCCTCATCAATGCACCTCTGGCCCCCCTCCCCAACCCACCCCTGGCTGGAAGGAAGGCTAAGTGGTGTGATGGAGGCAGCGCTTCGACAAGCTCCATTACTCCTCCCCAGCTTGTGCCAAGCTCTGCCTGTCAGTGGGCAGGTGATGGGTCAGTGATAGTGGGCGTGGGGGAGGTGGGATATGGCCGGGTTCTCGTGCCGCAGTGAAGGCTGGATCAGCGGCGGTATGGAAAAGGACGACGGGAGTTTGGTGATCGGTTACACACCCTCCCGCGTCAAGGGTATGCTGAACCATATCCCCTGCACCAACTTCATGATTAACACCGTGGATGGGGCTCATCCTCCTGGGTAGACTGCTTAGCATTCAGACAGCGGTGAGTCCGAGTAATGTCTCCCTCCTCCTGTGAGGCCAACTCAGAGAGCGAGGCATGGGCGGCGGAAGACATGGGAGGTAAACGCTGAAAAGAAGGAGGCAAAGGGGCGGGGGAGCAGACTGTGGGCCTACATGGTTAACTCGGACCTTGTTTCTATCGATTTCCCTGGATTGAGCACCCTTTCATTTATAATTCATTCCTGTCTGGTGTGCACACACAGAGAGAGAGAGAGAGAGAGAGAGAGAGAGAGAGAGAGAGAGAGAGAGAGAGAGAGAGAGAGAGAGAGAGAGAGAGAGAGAGAGAGAGAGAGAGAGAGAGAGAGAGAGAGAGAGAGAGAGAGAGAGAGAGAGAGAGAGAGAGAGAGAGAGAGAGAGAGAGAGAGAGAGAGAGAGAGAGAGAGAGAGAGAGAGAGAGAGAGAGGTAGCGCAGATGAAATGCAGCGGCCAGATGCTGTTTAATGTTTTCATTAGCAGTCCGAGTCAGTTCCGGACAGACTCTAATGAGCCACAGGAGAGTTGAGTGTTAGTGTGTAGGGAGCATGTACGATCTGTCCCTTGGTCCCCTGGTCCCTTCGGATGGCTGCCTACTCTATCAGGCCTGACCAAAGATTCATTGGTGCTCTGGTGCTCTGCGCTGGGCAACAGGGGCTGGGGCCTGGACGCTAAGCTTGCCAGTGTGGTCCTCCCCTGGGCTTCTCAGTGTCAAAAAGGAGATGGAGGGGATAGCTCCACATTAATATTTGAGGAGCTCTGGTTGTTGCAGCTGTTTACTTAACAGAACACGCTCCAGGGGCCCCCTGAAGAGCACGCCACACAGGAGCTGACAGCGTCACCCTGTCACTCGCACACGCCCCTCTCCTCCACCCCACACACACAGCCTCTCCCAGGGGAGTTCCCTCACTACCCCCCTCCCCCTCTCTGGTCCCCTCTCTCCCTCATCCATCACATTTCCATCATGTTGCTACCTACCCGTCAGCCGCTGGTGCGATTGCGTATTCCCTGCCTGTCTGTCATTATTTTTCATTTGTTCTGTAATTGTATTCTTCGCTGTTACATGTAATTTGTCCTCTAGCAGTTTCCATGTAAGAGCAATTATATGGGTTGTGGTTGTCTATTCCTGTCCTTTGCTAATTTCTTTGTCCTGTGCTAAATATGTGAGCGCCGGCACCAATTTTTTAACTGATCTCCTCCAATTGTCCCCATAATGTCTAACAACAATGTCTATTTGTCACACTACTCTTAGCATGGCAGAAGAAGACTGATGGCTCACATGACAGACAACCCCTCCCTCCAAAACCCTCCTTTCTAGACAGCAAAGACTGTGACAAGTGATCCGCGGAGACTCTCTTTCCTCCCCGACTATCTGCCAGTGTGTCTTAACCATGCAGGCCATGACACCAGCCCTGTGTGCCCTCACTGCGTATCATTGAATTGTGAAGTCACTGGGAGTTCAGAGGTTTATGCAGTTTTAATCACAGAGTTTCTCTTTTTTGTGTGTAATTCTTCGCTGCCGTCTTCTTCTGCACTTGTAACAACATGGCTCACGCTATTTCCTCCTCGCCAGAGCAAAGGGCTTCCGTGAGGGAGGCCTCTCTCACCCTCGTGGCAAAGGAGTGAATAATTGAACAACATAAAAAGGAAAACAAGTGGAATGAAATGGCCTCGTTCCAATTCTGGGTAGCCCTCACCTCTCTTCTTCAATTCTTTCAATCACTCGCTCTTTCTGCCCTGCAGGTTTCTGTGCTCCTCGGATGAGCTGGATTTGTCACAGTTGTTAAGGAGAGAAGCTTTTATTCCCAACATACAACAGTGGTTGTTACAGTCCTGCTTTGAACTCACCCATACCACTCCTGCGGTTGTGGGATTAGAAACTAGAGGAGGCTCAAAATATATAATTTGATAGCTTGTCAGGCCTTGAGAATTTGTCTCTGTGAGTGGGGTTTTGTGGATATGTGGGAATGTGTATATCTGCCTATGTGCATGTATGCATGTATGTGTTTCATACCCCTTAATGAAAGAACAAAAGGCTTAGTCTTTCTGATCTTTCATCCCCTTCACAGTAAGCTTCATTTGCACAGCTTATCCGAAACCAGTACTTCTCTACTTCCCAATGTCTTGCTCTCACTACCCCTCCATTCTCTCCGGCTTATTGCTGCCAAACTGTCTTTTGTCTAATTAGGCTTACTTGTAGAACAAAACAGTCAAATACACGAGGGAAATTTCAGTACAGACTGTGTGTGTGTGTGAGAGAGAGAGGGGAAAAAAGGTGGGTTGTGTTTCAGAGAGAGAGAGAGAGAGAGAGAGAGAGAGAGAGAGAGAGAGAGAGAGAGAGAGAGAGAGAGTTTGTTTTAGCAAGAAAAACAGAAAACTGTATGTTGCTGTTTGTATGGGGACCACTCACACAGACTCAATCCACCAGTACAGGCAGCTTATTAGAACCCCAGGAGAGGTCTCCTGTTTTACCACGACACTTCTAAATGCAGAGACCAGGCCCTGTGGTACAGTGGCTGGATCCTCTTACTTTACCACACTCCACTACAGCATGTATTGATGTCCTTAGGAGGTTTCCAGGTTAAACACTGCAAGTGTTGTAAGTGAATAGTGAGTGGGAGTTCCAAGCCTAATCATTGGCTTTTGATGAGGCCATTAAAAGAAATGAAACTAAATTAGTGACTTTCATTTCGCATCTATAAAAAAAAGATTGTTCTTAAGTACGACAAATTTTCATTCGCCCGTTACAAATCTTCAATTTACGCATTCAAATCTTCATTCTGCTTTTGCAAATCTTCACTCCACACACACATTTTGTCAGTGATATTTCGCTTAACTGTGACTCACTAAAACATTTCAGTACGGATCGGCCAGCCCAAATCAGGTTCTTACCTGATTGGTCAAATATTGAAGATACTCTTAACAAATCCATTAGAGGGTCATGACATTTTGACCCGTTTTGGTGAGCAACTAAATGGAAAGCACTGACTTTAACAGGAAAGTGTTTTTGCTGTCTAACTCAATAGTTCCATGCTAAAAAAAAATTGTCAATCACAGTTAAGGGAAATATCACTCACAAAATGTGCGCTTATGGAGTGAAGATTTGCAAAAGCAGAATGAAGATTTGCAAAAGCAGAATGAAAATGTGCATGCTTGAAATGGAGGATTTGTAACTACTGTGAGACAATATAATAATGATAATAATAATAATAATTAATTGAATTTACATAGCGCTTTTCAGACACCCACAGACAACTTAATATGTTGTACTTTTGCAAATAGAAATATGTTGCAAATCTTTTTTCACAGACTCAATATTAAAGTAACTAATTTAGCTCCATGGAATGAGAAGGCAGTAAGTGAAGGCAGAAAAGAGCAGAGTCCCTCCCCTGCATTAAGTCTGCTGTGTTTCTGGCAGGCATAGTAAAGCCCTCTGATAGGTTTCTCTTTTTGGAACCACATAGAAGGGATCTGGCCCACTGTTCTCTATTCAAATGACAAAAACAGCATCCCTATTTACCTCTTCTCTCTTTGGAATCACAGATTTACATGCTTTAACACCTTTACTGACAGGCGCTGGGCTTTTTCTACCTACCTGTCTGCTTGAAAATTGAAATACATCCAGAATGTATTTCATTTTTTCCTCATAATACTGTCAATCGCACCGTGTGGTTTAGGGAATGTCGATATAGTATTTAAATTGCAGTGCTCCAGAGTAGGATTTAAATTAACCTGTGTACCCATGGAGACAAAGCTTTATGTTCCCTTTGATTATGGATTAGCCATGACAAACCAGAATTCTGACATCCCTGGCTCCGCTGAACAAAATGTGCCCCATTCTCTGAACAAAATAATAGGCAGCCTTGAAACAGAGTTGGAACAGAACTGAATAGTTCAAGACGCGGCGCATCAGGAAATTGCTTTTTTCTTTGAATTCTCTTTTTAAAGGCCATAACTACTATTGGCAGAATCTTAGGAGTAAGCTTCTTGAACTGTATACATTATCTGAAAGTAACCCTTTCATTAAAGTTATCTTGGAAGTGAGACTGAATCAATTGCTTCCATCATGGATTGTGTGTGTGTGTGTGTGTGTGTGTTGTGAGCTCCCTTCTGCTTGGGAGGGAAGCTTGGTGTTCGTCCGTCCTCTTCTCTCCTCAGGGCTTGGTCTCCCCTCCCTCTAACAATGTGCCGAAGGTGCTTTTATGGCTGCACCTTCCATGCCTGCTGATCAGCCCAACCAGCGTCAGGTGTGCTGCTGCAGAGTGGAAAATTCCACTGTTGCAGCCCGGTAGTCTCACCTGTTCTACTGGGGGCTGTCCATGGTCCTGAATGCCTCCAGCATGTGGTTCGGGAGACCGTGAAACCTCCCGGCTCGATGTTCCACCCTGAAGCGGAAGCACTGGAGGCTCAGGAACCCCCTGGTAACACGGGAGTTATTATCCTTGTTGACCGCCATCCACTTCAACGGGGCGTGGTCAGTGACCAGCACAAACTCTCTCCCCAGCAGGTAGTACCGAAGCTTGTCCATTGCCCATTTGACAGCCAGACACTCTTGCTCCACTGTGGCATAGTTCTGCTCGTGCTTCAGCAACTTACGGCTGATGTAAGTCACCGGGTGTTCTGCCCCGTCATGGATCTGGGAGAGCA
Source organism: Aplochiton taeniatus (assembly GCA_017639675.1). NCBI lineage: Eukaryota > Metazoa > Chordata > Actinopteri > Galaxiiformes > Galaxiidae > Aplochiton > Aplochiton taeniatus. Next base: position 9,248,512 of record CM030186.1, on the reverse strand, counting down.
CCGCTCCTATCCCCACCGTGGAAGCATCCGTCTGCAGGACGAAGGTTTGGTCAAAGGCCGGGGTCACCAAGACAGGTTCGCTACAGAGGGCTCGTCTCAGGGTGCTGAAGGAGTCTTCTGCTTCCTCCGACCAGTGGACCTGGTTGGACTGCCCCTTGGACGTCAGGTCATGCAGGGGTGCTGCTATGGATGCAAAGTTGGGGATGAACTGCCGATGATACCCTACCAGACCCAGAAAGGTTCTCACCTGCTTCTTGGTTTGGGGCTGGGGCCACGTCGCAATAGCCTCCACCTTGGTTGCCAGGGGTCTCACCACGCCTCGCCCAACGGTGTAGCCCAGGTAGCTCGCCTCTTCTAGGCCTACGTGGCTCTTGGCAGCGTTGGCAGTCAGACCAGCCTCCCGGAGGGCCCCCAACACCGCCTCGAGCCTGGCCAAGTGGGTTTTCCAGTCGGCACTATGGATCACGATGTCATCCAGGTATGCCGCTGCGTACTCCTGATGGGGTCTGAGGACCTGATCCATAAGCCGCTGGAAGGTGGCTGGGGCCCCGTGGAGCCCAAACGGTAGGACCCGGTACTGGAAGAGCCCATCCGGCGTTACAAAGGCGGTCTTCTCCTTGGCCTGCGAGGTGAGGGGGACCTGCCAATAGCCACGGGTGAGATCCAAGGTGCTGAGGTACCTGGCCGGTCCCAGCCGCCCGATCAGTTCATCCACCCTGGGCATGGGGTAAGCGTCAAAAAGGGAGATTTCGTTCAACTTACGGAAATCATTGCAGAATCGTATGCTCCCATTTGGCTTGGGGGCGAGTACGATGGGACTGCTCCATGAACTTCGCGATTCCTCAATCACACCCATGTCCAGCATATTCCTCACCTCCTCCCTGATGGCTTCCCGCCGGGCGTCGGGTATCCGGTATGGCCTCAGCCTTACCTTTTTACCTGGATCGGTGATAATGTCATGGGCGATGATCGAGGTCCGGCCTGGTATCTTTGAGAACACATCTCGATTCTGGTCCAGGATCTCCCGCAGGTCCTGGATCTGGTGCGCCGTCAGCTGCTTTCCCATCACGACATCAGGAGTGACCTGGGGAGAGATGCGAGCAGAGAGCGCCGGGGCAGCCGGTTGTTCCGCTTTATGCCACCGCTTCAGCAAGTTTACATGGTAGATCTGGAAGGCCCTGCGCCTTCCTGGTTGTCTGACCTTGTAATTAACGGGTCCGGTCTTCTCAACGACCTCATACGGCCCATGCCACTTAGCCAGGAATTTGCATTCATGTGTGGGGATTAAAACCATCACTTTATCCCCGGGCCGGAACTCTCTCACCTGTGCTCCGCGGTTGTATACCCGAGCCTGGGCCTGCTGGGCTTGCTGCATGTGCTCCCGGACCATAGGCCAGATACGTCCCATCCTTTGGTGCATCTGCTGAACTATCGTGCTCTGGCGCGAGGGTTGTTCCTCCCAGGTCTCCTTGGCCAGGTCTAGAAGTCCTCGCGGCCGCCGCCCATATAGCAGTTCGAAAGGGGCAAACCCGGTGGACCCCTGGGGAACTTCCCGAACAGCGAACATCAGATACGGTAAGAGCTGGTCCCAGTCCTTACCGTCCGTCTCGATCATCTTCCGCATCATCTGTTTTAGGGTGCGGTCGAACCGTTCCACCAGTCCGTCCGTCTGGGGGTGATAGACAGAGGTCCTCAGCTGTTTGACCTTCAGCAGCTTGCACATCGCCTTCAGAACTGTGGACATAAAGCATGAGCCTTGGTCAGTTAATATTTCCGCCGCAATCCCCACCCGGCTGAACAACAGGAAGAGCTCTCTGGCTACTGCTTTTCCAGTGGCCGTCCGCAACGGGATGGCTTCTGGGTACCGGGTGGCATAGTCCAGGATGACCAGAACGTAGCGGTGCCCTCGGCTGGACCTGGGGAGGGGTCCCACGATGTCCATTGCGATGCTGCTGAAGGGGACCTCTATGATAGGCAGGGGGATCAGGGGGTTCCTGTAGTTTGCCTTGGGGCTGTGGAGTTGACACTCGGCGCAGTGGCGGCAGTACTCCTCGACGGCTCGCTTTACGCCCGGCCAGTAGAACCGCGAGCTGATGCGCTCATAGGTCTTCTCGGCCCCCAGGTGCGCCCCCAGGAGGTGGGTGTGGGCAAGATACAGGACCTTTGAAATATAGGCCTTGGGGACCAACAATTGTGTAACCGTTCCTTTAGTAGTTTGACCCACTCGATATAATAGACCATTTTCAATTGAAAAATGGGGTTGGGTAGTCACTCACCCCTTGTTGCAGCTGTCCCTCGATCACTTGGACCGCCCGCCAGGCCTGCGTCAAGTTGGGGTCCTGTAGCTGAGCTGATCCGAAGCGGGTGGGAGCTCCGATCTGGCCTCCCTGGTGGGGGACAAACTCCGTGAACGTCTCTTCTGAGCCCACCTCCTCTAGACGGCCCGGGTTTAGCGTGGCGGCTTCTGATGCCGTGGCGGTGCTGTCCTCTGGACCGGGGGGAAGAAGGTCTTCTCCCTTCTTCGGCCAGGTCGGAGGGACTGGACGGCTCTTCCCCCGAGAGCCCCGCGCAGGCGAGTTGGACGCTACCCTCTGTTCGCGAGGTGCGTCCCCTCTTGGGTCTGCGTCTGGCCTCTAGGGTGGGGTTGGCCAGGGCTTCCTTCCAGTATCGAGCAAACACGGCACAATCCCTGCCCACCAGCACAGGGACGGGCAGGTTCTCTACAACCCCGGCCCGGACGGCCACCGACCCCCGGGGGGTGGACATCACCACGTCAGCAGTGAGGTACCGCTTGGTGTCGCCGTGTATGCAGGCCACTGCAATCTCCTCGCCTCGGGAAACTCCTGCAAACTCCGGTCGGATGAGCGTGACCATGCTGCCCGAGTCAAGCAGGGCTTCCGCGTCTCGCCCGGCGATGGTAACGGGGAAGGTTGGGGCTCTGGCGCCCTCATGGGCCCAGCAGGTGGTGATGTATCTGCAGGGGAACCTCGGGGGCTCAGATGTAGCCGCTGTCAGCATCGACTCATCCCGGTCTGGGCAACCCCGAGCCAGGTGTCCCTCCCTCCCGCATGTATAACACCGTCTTCTTTCCCGGTTGGCCGGGGCTGGGGGTTGAGTGGGGTCCGGCTGAGGCGTTGCAGGGGCACCGGTGGTCCTCTGTCGGGCGCCTTTGTCCCCCTTGGATGCCTCGCTGCTCCCCTTCGGACCGTCTGGTCGGCTGCCCCGCAGCATCTCCTGCGTGACCTGGTGGTTCTCCAGTAAAGCCTTCAGACTGTCGATACTTTGCGGACCCTGTTGGGCAACATACCTCTTGGCGTCTTGGGGTAGGGCCCGGACACACCTGTCCAGTACCACGCGGTCCAAGAGGGGAGGACCTTCTCCTTCTGCCAGCCAGCTCCGGGCCAAGCGGCTCAGGGCCGCAATCTGGGCCCTTGCGGGTTGGTCAGGGTTATAGGCCCACTGATGAAAGCGCTGGGCCTTGGTGGGTAGGCTGGAGCCGTATTGGGCCATAACGGCTGCTTTGAGTCGGTCATAGCTGGCCGCCTCCGCTTCACCGAGGTCCCGGCAGGCCTGAGCCTCCCCAGCCAGGAACGGGGCCACAATGCCACCCCAGCCTTCCCGGGGCCATCCCTCACGGCGGGCCGTGCGTTCAAACACCTCGAGGTAGGCTTCGGCGTCGTCGTCCGCGGTCATTTTCGTCAACACATCCCGTGGCCGCTGCGTCCGGTCCCTCTCAGCCGTCCTGACACACAGGTGAGCCAAGGCCTCCTCCAGGGTCCTCTGGGTCTGCAACACCGCCTGGATGGCGGCCTCCATTTTTATTTTATTTTTTAATTTTTTTCAGCGTGGATCTAGACTGCCTGCATTCTCCACCATATGTGAGCTCCCTTCTGCTTGGGAGGGAAGCTTGGTGTTCGTCCGTGTTCGTCCGTGTTCGTCCGTCCTCTTGCGTCCTCTTGCGTCCTCTTGCGTCCTCTTCTCTCCTCAGGGCTTGGTCTCCCCTCCCTCTAACAATGTGCCGAAGGTGCTTTTATGGCTGCACCTTCCATGCCTGCTGATCAGCCCAACCAGCGTCAGGTGTGCTGCTGCAGAGTGGAAAATTTCACTGCTGCAGCCCGGTAGTCTCACCTGTTCTACTGGGGGCTGTCCATGGTCCTGAATGCCTCCAGCATGTGGTTCGGGAGGTAGCGCCCACTCACCACTTCCCCTAGTCGTTGTCGACGTCGGTGGGCCCTTCCGCCGTGGTGGCACTGGGGTTGCCCTGTGGAGCACCGGTAAGGGGTCGGGGCACCACAGTGTGTGTGTGTGTGTGTGTGTGTGTGTGTGTGTGTGTGTGTGTGTGTGTGTGTGTGTGCCTGTGTGCCTGTGTGTGTGTGATTGAAAGTGTCTTTATGGAATCAATACGGACACAATGGCTGTGGGAGCTTACTACAGAGCTCTGCTTTTGGGATGATTGTTTGAGGTAGGGTTATGAGGCTTGGAAAAAGATGAAGAGACCTTGTCACTTTGTCTGTGGCTGGCCTCTGAAGACCACCGCACGACGGCACTCACACACAGCTGAGTCCCACTGTCATCACATTGATACCATTCCAGGACTTCACCCACTCACTGGGGCACGCACCTCCGATATGAAAAGGGATGGATGCAAGAACAGCTCTTTTTGTAGATGGGGATTTTTATGAGGGAAATATTGAAATGTAACTTAAGCGTGGTTCTAGTTTCCCTGCACTGGTCAAGGGGTCGTGTGCGTGTGGTTTTCTGTGTCCTCCTGGATATCTGAGCGAGGTTGATGACGTATGTCTCTGTCCTGGTCTGGTAACTGCAGCCCTAATTAGCCTTCTGCCTCAGACAGAGCTGGAGACCAACAGGTGTCTGGATCGGTGAAGCCTGACAGACTGGATCAAAGCCAGAGAAAATAATTACTCAAGCTTTTTCTCCCCTCTGCTTGATAAGACGGCTACGGCCGCCTTGCCTCACTCAGACTCACTCCAACTACAAACAACCATCTTTCCGGCAATTTGCTTCAAGACAGATTGGTGCAATCAGTTCAAGGCAGACTCTATGAGATGTTGCTGCACATTTGGTATATGTTTGTGATGGTGTCCTGGGTTTGTGGTCTGTGTGTGTTAAACCCTTGGCAGACCGGAATAGAAAGCTGTCACCCAGATAAATATTGTGTTTATTCCATCAACATTAAGTGTGGGAGACAGAGAGGCCTTAAAAGAGACAGCCCTACACCAACACACTGGGATTTTGTGACCCGGTGGTCGATAGTCTTTTCCATCTCCACGTCAGTGAAAATCATCAAAAAAAATTTGCATTGATTATAAATCACTTTAATTTAAGGCTCTACAATTTACGATTTGTGTGCGATCAATCAATGCCATGCATCTTCCTGTTCAAAGTGTAATGGAAGCCCCAAAACAACTTAATAACTTAATGCTAAAAGGTTTTCAATTCAGCCAGTGGTTCAACCATTATTCAATTTTAACAAAATGCCTGGGTGCTTCTGGTGATCATCAGTTAATTAGCTAAATAGACTTCCCCTAGGTCATACAAGCAGTAAATTCCAGCCTTTGAAAACGTCAGAGCTACTAACATAACCAATGATGGGATGTTGATATATATAACACAAATTAAACTTGTCATGTTACGTGGAAGAAAACCATGAGAAAAATATGATTTAGCTTATTGTATTCAAACATGGTCTTGACAAAAAAAATGACAAATAACTTTGAGAATTAGGGCAATTGTAAGCAAACTTAGAACCTAAGAATGTTGGTCTAATTTCTCTCTGGTTACAGTGGGCATACAATTCTGTTGTTGTGATATTTATATTATTTTAAATTAAATTGTCAATTTTCAATACTTGACAAATGTATTCCTTAAAATACATACAGGTACTTTACCAATCTTTGAAACAGCATTTGATCAACAAAAGATTTCTCTTTCATTTTTATTCAAAGAGAATGTAGACTTTGCAAAAAAGACTTTGGCCTCTGTACCTAGACAGAGATAAGCCTCTAGGTAAAAGGTGTATGTATTTGTGTCAACCACAAGTAGAACTCGATGCTGTGGAGTGCTATAAATCCCTTCGGGTAAATAGGGATTTGAAATAGGGATCCTGGTTCAAGTGTTGTTGTTAGCATTGTAGGCCTTTTACTTTCGAGCACTACCTAAAGAGGCTTGTTGAATATCAACTTGGCTCTTTGAGCTGGAGCTATTGTACCAGGAACGCAATCGTGAAAATGCTATCTACAGAAACTTGGTCTGCGATAGCAGACTTAGAGGCTGAATTCACTTCACAACAGATGCGTCTGAACAGGAAGAATGTCAGGTGACAGGTTGTTAAGAGCCAATTGGTTCAAACGGGGTGCTCTTTTATTCTAATTCATGCCCATATTTGATTTTTATGAACTTTCTGCGGAAGCCAGATCTGAAATCGTCCCTTACTTTAAACTTCCCCCTAACATATTTTTTCTTTGATGAGGGGCCTACTTCTAGCCCATTTGGGCTTCTTTAATTTCCCAAGTCTCTATCCCCCTGGCCCTATATATCTTTCTATCTGTCCTCCCTTATATCTTTCACTCGTTCTTTTTCTTTCTTGAAAGAGACTCATGTTAATCGTGTAGTCTGTTAACCCTTTCCCCTTCTATCTCTCCTCACTTCTCTGTCAATTTTCATTCTTATCCTTAGGCATAATTTTGAGTTCCACTTTTCTTTCAGTCACACCGTTGCCTCTGATTTCACTTCTTCAGTCTCCCCAAGCTCTCCCTATCATCCACCTTTTGCTGGCATCAGTGCCATGAGATACCTCTCTCTCGCGCTCTCTCTCTCTCGCTCTCTCTCGCGCTCTATCTCTCCCCTCTCTCTCTCCTCTCTCATCTCGCTCCTCTTGCTACACTCTTTTCATCTCATTCTTCTTCATCCTCTCAAGCTTTTAATGTCAGCAGAGTTTTCATCTTGACAAAAGCACTTGCCTGGAATGATAAATATTTCATAAGTTATCTCTCTTTGCGAAGGGTAAATACAAAGAGGAAGTAAAGGAAAGGTTTCAATCGCTCTCCTCCTCTTGACTTTATTTCCATTTCTGAGTCTGTCAGTGTACTCCCCCTTTTGCTGTGCCCCTTTTCTCTCCTCATCATTCCTCTTTTTAATATCCCCCTGCCTCACCTCACCATCATGGAAGCCAACGGCCATGTGCATGCCTCTCACAAGTGTTATATTATTTTAATGGTCTTAAAGTTAAGCAAACTCCAGAGACGCTTCAAAAGGATTTTGAATCGAGTTGATGTACAGTTTAGAGAATTAGACTTGACATTCAGTATGATAATAATTGTACGGCAACACGTATCAGCAGAACAGAACTGGACTCACATAGTGCAAACTCTGAGAGCAGCTGTAACAAATAGATTTTTCTCAGTTGCTCTATTGTACAAACAGAATGTACTTTTATGAAAACAGTTAATACCTGTCCCCAAACTGAAAACAGGTTGATCAATACACATGCAGTATATGCCTGTGTCTGTACCATAAAAGTCAAGTTAACAGATTATCATCAAAAGTCAAAGTGTAATCAAAGTGTCCATCAAAGTGTAATACAAAAAAAGAAAACATTTTGTTTGTGGAACACAGTAAGTGATTCTAAGTTAAAGGTAGTTAATTATATTCCATGCAAAGCTATGTGCCCTGTTAGTATGAGCGGAAACAATACAGATCCAACCATCCGTGCTCATGTTCAGCATCTACATTTTGTACAGTAGCCATTGTTAGCCAGGAGGAAACATACACAGGTACATGTCGGCCCGACCTAGACATGTTGTAAGACGTGGAACACAGGGTTAAATCTCCTGCTCTGGATGGTTTAGCCCCTAGCAGATGACTGTGTATTGCTTGGCTCTATTAACTTGCGGTCTTCTGGGACGTGTAGTTGTTCTCTGTCTCTGAACACCCTTTCGCAGAAATGGGTCACGTTATGTGGGACGCGTTCTCCCATAATCCAGGGCGGCAAACACTCGTCACCAGATGTTAATAATGGAATTATCTGTCCAAGTATTAGGGTGCTATGTGTAGACACACTAAACCAGAATGGATTCAGGATTAGTGTTGTTAAATGTATTTATGTTCCTTTAGAATGTAATTGGACCCATGTCCATTTCATTCTACCTTTAACGTGAGACGTGCCATACAGTACGTTAGGAATTTGAGTTAAAAATAATTTGAAGGTTTGAGTTGCTGTGTAGGTTTTCCCAAATGTTCCAAAGAGAGAGAATATTCCTCACAGGGATGTTTGTTAAACCTAGAACCTTTATCATTGGAACTGTAAAAAAATATATATATCTTGTTTGTTTGAGCAAAATCCAATATTTCTCAGAATCAGATGTGTCCAATTCAGTTCTTGGGGGCCAAAGTGTTTCCTTTCCAGCATCACTTATCCGGTAATTGGTCCGACCATGTACATTAACACCCACTCATATCCTGGGAGAGCAACAGCAACAGAGAGCCTGAAGAGCCACTCTGCCCTCAGCATCCACGTTATTTTCCTCCACTTACATAGAGGATATTGGTCTTCTTGGCTAGACCCTGGCTAATGAAGTCACACCCTCTGGCTAGATCAGACCCTCAAGATAGATTTGAGCTGCTCCACTAACAACACACCTGATCAGGATGACTAATTATTGGTTAGCTTCTTGATTAGTTTAGTTAGCTTCTTGATTAGCTTCTTGTTGCACTTAGTAGAGTAAAACATTTAAATAAAAACTATGTTAGACAATCAGGTGTAGTTGAGGGTTGTGCTCAGATCTACTCTTACTGGTAATCTTAAAAAAAAAAAACCAAGGCAAGCTGAATGACTGTTAAAAATGGGTGCCACAATTTTGCTAAATTTCTTCCACATTCATAATTTTGTCAATTTTTTGTTAGGTGCCATTTTATCAAAGAAATGTATCATTTCAGTAGGAATTTATTCTATATATTTAGTGCCCCCCCACCACCCCAGCCTGTGACCATGGCTGCTGAAATCTTTGTGTGCTAGTTTTATGTGTGATTGCTCGTTTCTGTGGGGGCGTGTGTGTGTGTGTGTGTGTGTGTGTGTGTGTGTTTGACACTGGAGGTCAAGGACAGTCTTGTATGACCTGCCTCTGGCTGCTACTCTGCACCCATGTGGCATTTATTTAAAGAGCTCATCTACCCTACGTTCCTACATACACGTGTACGCACAAAGACACACATACACACACGTTTTCTCTTGTATTTTCGCACACACCACTTTTAGGCCTGCACACGCACATAAATGCAATCTGTGTTTTTGTACTCCAATATGTATCCAATAATGTGCTCTCAGCACACAGACAGACAAATACACTCTTGAGAGACGCGAACACACATCATGTCCTGGAGCCTCCCAATGTATCCTGCAACACTGCTTTCCAACCTGCTGGATTAATTACTCCCCTCTATGCCAGTGATCCCCGAGAGCATCTGAGCTGTGCGTGCTGAGCTTTGCCTCTTGCTGGTGGGCAGCACAACCCCATTCATCACCATGACTTTGGGGAGGAGAGACGTGGACCAGTGAAGGTGAGGCTAAAAGTGAAGGTGAGGGAGAGGTGGAACGAGGAAGTGGGCTGCAAAGGCCAGGTCCCGTCTGACTGTGGTTATGATTAAAGATTAAGAATGGCACCGTTGCACAGTGTCAGGAGGCCTCGCTGTACTATACAAAACGGAGAGGTTTTCCTCGGAAGGGGAGGAAAAGAAGGGGAGGGGGGTTGGTGATTAGGGATATAGGAAGGTAAGTGTAGCCCACAGGAGGAGGGGGAGGTAGAGGAGGGCGAGGGAAGGGGGAGTCATTCTAAAGCACGGTGGAGACACGCAGTACGGCTACTTTTAGATTCATAACTCACCAGAAGACTGGGGCTCTCCCATTGTTTTCCGAAAACCACATCCCGTTCATTTTTTATTTCATTGGGGATATCTGTAGCAAGATAGATGGATTACAATAACACCACGAACAGTGCATGACGGGATGGGGAGGGAGCCAGCCGAAGCCAGAACACAACCCGGAGTTGAGCTACGCTAATTAACAGAGCAGAGGGGGGAAAAGATAGAACTAGAGAGAGATTTAGAGGGGGAATGGCGACGATGCCGTGCACAGCAGTCTTTGATCAGCCTGTGACGTTTGTTAAGGAGTGTGTGAGCCCTCTTTAGGCCTCTGTGTGGCTCATGTGTGTCTCCCGCGATGGAAACACTCGGCACATAGACTGACGTCGACGCTAACGAGGTAGAGGAGGCAGCAAAGCTGAACGCTGACGGAAAGGGGAGTGCCATTCTTTATGTAGGAAGGAGGGACGAGGCGAGATGAGGAAATAGTAGAATGAGAGGACCTGTAATGCAAGAGGTGGGGGTCTTTCATTTCCTCACATGCAAACAAGTAGAGGGCACGGAGACTTACCAACGTTTTATTTCTCTCTTTCTCTACTAGTCAAAGTTAACTTATGCTCACTTCAGGGTATCTCATCAGACCCCGGAGGTCGAAGGATGTTTAGGTGACGGCACTTTGTAATCTGTATGGCGTTGTTTTTGAATCCTCTATGATGTCCTTCAACCCTGGTTAAGAACCCATCAGTGAGTCAATGGAGCCAAGCCTTACTGGCACACACACACACACACACACACACACACACACACACACACACCCACACCCACTCCCACCTGGCTTTGTGCCTAGGTCTATTAAGACGCAGTGCTAGGTCGTGTGGTGGCAAGAGGTGACCTTGATGCAGGGTTGTTCGTTTTTACATCAAGTAAAGGATAAACATGCAGCGATTTTGCACATTATTGATTTTGTATCTGCTGTCCATGGAAGGAGAATAGCTTGAGCGAGTGATGTACGTCCCTTTTTCTAGTGGGAGAGTTGCTGCCATGCCGTCCTTCCCTCATCCTTTCTATCTTTTTCTCCCTCTCCCGCCGTTTCTCTGCCTTGGCCGATCTCTCCGTCGCTCTCTTTATTTCTATATGCCTACTGCTCCTCCTTTCTCCCATTCCCATCTCTCTCTTAGATACACACTGTGCCCCCATCTGTTACTGACATTTCAAAAACATTCCCTCTTCCCTCACTGCGCCTTTTTTTTAAGTTGAACCTCTTTTATCTTTCTAAACTGTACTTCAATTCAATACAACACAAAAGTATCAAGATGCTATGCAAATATTTATTCCCTTCGTATACCTTTGTATATTTCTAAGGCCCTGTTAAAGCAGGTCACATGGCGTGGGCGAAACGTGGAACGAAGGAATGATAATGAGGAAGAGAATGATGGACAGATTGAGGGTAGGAGCATAGAGGAGAGCAGGACATTTAACTTTTACAACACCTCCTTAGACGTGAATAGTGAGGCACGAGGGCCCGGTGCTTGAGCCTGGAGGGGTGTGATACCTCTGCTGCTTTCGCTTTCTGTGAACGCTCATCCTGGCCGTGTCACGGCCTCTTTCATCTCCAGCTCCCCTCTCCATCTCTAACCCCTTCCACCCCCAAGTGGCTGTGGGCTTTTATCCTCGGCCTCAAATCTTCACCCTGAGAGAGGAGAGCTCTCTGGCTGCTGGCGCCACTCTACTGGTGTGCCTGAGTGTGTTTGTATGTTTAAGTGTAATCTTCTCAGCTTTGTCAGTGTTTGATTGTTAGAAAAGCCTGCATTGTTGAGATGTCATCTAATCCGACTGTTAGGATTCATCTTAATATTTGAGTACTTTACTGCATTTTACATTTTGCGTGGTAGTATTTGATTTCAGTGTCAAAGCCCTCTCTCCTCCTCACTCTGCTGTCTATTAGGAAGTTGGGATATATGCGAGTCTGACTTTGTGCTGGCATTCGTTGACTCTGGCTGCCTTTGATTGCAGCTTCAAAGCCTGTCTGCCTGAGTGTTTTTCTCCACACGTTCTGGCACTTTCTCCCGCTCCCCTCAGCTCTCTGCTGGCTGTGTTATTCCAGTTCACTCTGCCCCGCTGTCGTCTCCCCCCTGCCTCTTGGCGTCCTTTAGCCCGACACACCGTCCCCTCTAGAACTGGCGCCAGTCAGCCAGAAGGAGACAGAATTGATCTCAACTTTGACCCCTGAAAAGGACCCTGCACCTGGAGATCAATGGAGCAGTTGGTGGATCTGAGGGTAGCTGCCAGGCAGATGTCTAGGATAAGAATTTGTATTTTGTATCGGGTCTTGCCGATTGTGGGAGCGTCCCTGGACTTTCACGAGGTGTGAGCTGGGAGACGTTAGGGCGGGGTTTTAATCTCACACCTCAGTCACACCTCTCGGTCTCACTGTGGTTTGGCTGACTGTTTCGCCCACACCTCCATCATCCTGCCTCTACAGGCAGGCACACACACACACACACACACACACACACACACACACACACACACACACACACACACAAACACACACACACACACACACACACGCGCGCGCGCGTGTGTGTGTGTGTGTGTGTGCGCGCGTGTATGTATGTATGTATGTGTGTGTGTGTGTGTGTGTGTGTGTGTGTGTGTGTGTGTATGTGTTTGTGATTAGGTGCTTCAGAACAGATGGAGTAACCTAATACCTGTCTCGTCTCTTCTCAGCGGCCGTCCATTGGCCCCGCGGTCCGATGATTCTATCTGGGCCTTACCAGCATCCTATCTGTTTGGTTCCAGGAATCGGCCCACACCGCCCTGCCCTGCCCTGATAGCCCCCGTCCGGTAAACCCCTGCAGGCAGACTTCTCTGGCCCTGGGAAAAGCGCTCGTCAGGTGGAGCAGCTCTCAGGTTTCTCCCTCTGGAAGATAAATAATGCTCTGTCGGAGAGCTCCACAATCAATCGCATACAAAATGAAATAGCGAGCCGCCGTGCCATTTATGAACAGGAAGTGAAATATGCATGCTGACGGGGGGGTGTACTGTATGTGTGGGCTGCACGCTTCCCCTGTTTGTGAGTTTGTTTGCATGTGTTCCCCGTAGCCCTGTTTTACTGTAGGGATGGCTCCTGTCACTGGGCTGGGACCAGCTGGCAGTGGCTCCTCCATCCGTCTCCATGGCGGCTAGAGGTGACATGCCGTCAGCCAAATGGATTAGTCTCATTGGCCGGGTAATTTATTGATGGCCTCCATCGCCTTGGGGATAATGAGTGTATGGCCCGCTGATGGATGCCTCTCCTGCGTGCGCGGCGGCGTTCACGCTGAGAGAGACCGGAACCACCGGCATCCCATGAGCCAAGAGTTGACTGACGTCAGCAGCATTAGGGGCGAACAGATCCAGCCCATTCAGATGGCGAGCTTTCCGTAGCTGACGCGCGCAGGAGAGGCGTGTTTCATCTCGTCTTTGAACTCACTCGGGCCCTCTTGAGGGCCATTAGGAGCCTGTAGTTCTTTTCTCTGCGGCACGCCAGCTCACAAGCAATTAAAATGTACTTCGTAGGATGATAGAGGGGCTGTCCTGAATTGGGCTGCAGGCACATTGATATGGAGGCCCAATTCGATAATGTATTTGATTACCAGTAATTGACGTCTTTGACTAATGACTCGGTAAAGGGATGATGAAGCATACTCCAGCAGCGCCTTGCTTTGCTGACTTAAAAAGTGTTCCCGACGGGAGACTGCTCACGACTTGTTGAACGTTGGGGAGAAAAAATCTGGAGATCAGATATCCATATTTTAGTGCCCCGGGCAGATTGGAAGCAACTAAATCCTTTGAGCAAATATCAGAAGCCGGTTGGTAAGTAAAGAGGGACGAGAGCTGGGAGGGAGGAAGAGAGGGAGCGGTTGTTGTTTTCTTAGGTCCCTCCAATCTGCTGTGAACAGGTTGCAGTCTGTAGGGAGTTAGACGTTCAGACCCCTGTCTGTTCCGCACCACCCCCTTCTACCCACTAATGCAGCTATAATAATTCAAAGGTTTTTTTTGGTTCGTTTTTTTGTTGTTGAATCTGGTTGCCCATTACGTTAATTGAAGTCCCTGTGCCATCATATTGTAACTGTAGGCTCTGTCCATCCATTAGAAGACACCCGATCCGACCCAGGCCATCCCACCTACAGGGGAGGGAAGCGGGACCCAGGAAATGAGTCAACAAGGCCTATGACATAGAGCTGTGGGACTGGAACTGGCTACTTAAGAGACACCGTGTTACATCTAGAACTGTTCCTACCCCTGTAGCGTCCTTCATCCTTTACAGGGGACAGCTCTCCACCAAGGCTGCAACCAATATCACACGTGCTGTAATGTGTCTGAGTTACTCTGCTTTTTCAGGCTTTTCAGGCTTCTATAGAAACACTGAAACGCCTCTGGAAAGACGCATCTCCCTCTCTTCTTTGTATTACTTTCCTCTTTTGCTCCCTTTTGCTGTCATTGCAGTGTATGTGTCCCTGCGTCTGTATGGGGCGGGGGGGGGGGGGGGTCTTCTCCCAGTCTGTCTGCTTGCACTGTTTGGCATTCTGCACATCTGTCCCCTCATTGATCACAGTGGGAGGTGCTTTGCAGGCACCGCAGGCCAACCCATCCCAGGAACTCTAGTCAGCTGCTCACCCAAATACTCAGTCTCATGCCCATGAATACATACATAGGTTTGAAGACTCTGAAATAATCATTTTCATCTCAAACCCCTCTTACACACACACACGTGCAGGCTCAAACATATGCGATTGCACACACACACACACATCACTCGTGGGCCCACACAAACACACACAGACGCACACACGCAGTAGAAACCCAGTGGAGTGTGTGTAAAGACCATGGCATTCTGTTTCCATGCTGCTCTCAGGACCTGTGTTCTCTCAGCAACATGCAGTCCCACAAACACCAGGGAGGTATGAAAAGAGACAAATGACCCCCCCCCCCCCCCCCCCCCCCCCCCCCAAAATGAGATGACAGGAGACACAAATAACGGGCATGAAATGAGTCACCGCTGTGACATGGCATCCCGTCCCTTCAAAGTCTTGTCCTATAAATAGCATGAGAGAGTGAGCGTAGTCTCAGTTATCACTCCTCAAAAAAAAAGGGAGTGGTAGTGGTCCAGGCACAGTGGAAATGGGATTCTAATGCGCCGAGCCGTTCGGCTGCCTAAAGCTCCGACTCTGTGACTCTCAGCTCCCCTGCCTGGTTGGGTAATGGAGGCTGAAATCCTTCTGTTGTTGAGCCTCCTTTCCCTCCGCCGGGCGAACTGCGTGATGAAGCTTTCGCCTCTTTGCCACCTTGTTGATAAGACTTCACTTAGTGCCATGAAATGCCACTGATTATTCCTCTTGCTCACGTTGCCCAGCCAGCGATCCTCCCAAATCAGGATTAATGCCCTCCTTTAAAGTAGCTAAGACTCTTGAATTGTGGCCTTTTGTAGTTCAGAAAGGTCAAACCTCAAATCGTGGTTCTCATCAGATGTGAAGGCTTTGCTTTCTTCATTTTACAAGCTATCATCTAAGGGGAAGGATAACAAAGAGCAGCGTGTGTGTGTGTGTGTGTGTGTGTGTGTTTGTGTGTTTGTGTGTGTGTGTGTGTGTGTTTAAAAGAGACTGACTAGCGAACTAAAGCCTCAAAGGGAAAGAGAGGAGGAGTTATTGACAGTCAGAGAGCGTGTAACAATCAAATTGTTCTCTGATTGTATTTGTGGGGAAAGCGATGACAGCTTAGCGGAGTATATTTGCGTTTCATCTTATAACTTGTTTGATATCTTGTTGACACCTCCACTCAGCTGTTGTAATTCCCAAGACACACAGTCTCCACGCAGGTTCTCCTCTAACCTCCCTCTCTTTCTCTCTCCCTCTCTTCTCTCTCTTTCTCTCTCTTTGTGCTCGTCTCTCTCACAGAGGCTTTCGACCTGGTGTTGCGCCACGGCCGTAACGCCACCCTGCTGATGCTGAGGGCAAAGTTCCCGGGTCTGGGGGGCGGCGCACACGGAGCAGTGGGACAGCTCTTCCGGGACATGTCCCTCTACATCCTGGGCTCTGACTCCAGCGTGGACCACATGGTGACCGCCTTCTGCGGCCGCCTCTTCCCCCTGGCCTACCGCCGCCTGCTGGGGGGCGGCGCCGCCTCCGTGTCCGAGGAGTGCCTGAGAGGAGCCTGGAAGGACTCTGAGGCATTCGGCCACTACCCCAAACTGATCATGACCCGCCTGTCCCGCTCGCTGCTGGCCACGCGCAACTTCCTGCAGGCCCTGAACCTGGGCATCGAGGTGGTCAACACCACGGACCACCTGCGCCCCAGCAGGGACTGTGGCCGCGCCCTGCTGCGGCTCTGGTACTGCCCGCTGTGCCAAGGGCTTCTGGGGCCGCCGGTGTGCAGGGGATTCTGCCAGACGGTGATGCAGGGCTGCCTGGGGGGTCTGGCCGAGGTGCAGCCCCACTGGAGGGGCTACGTGGACGGGCTGGGGAGGCTGGCGGGGACCATGAGAGGAGAGCACGACATAGAGGCCGTGGTGATGAGGCTGCACGTGCTGGTCAGACTGGCCCTGAAGACGGCAGTGAACGCGCGCGGACGCCTCTACGCTCTGGTGAGTGTCGCACAGGCAACACCGCTCTCCTTTTTACACGCGCACACACACACACACACACACACACACACACACACACTCCAATACTATTGTGAAGTGAGTGCCAACTTATAAAATATTTGATTCATTTCTGATTTCATTCAGATTGCCCCACCCCCACCCCTCGTCCCCGGCAGCAGTGACCCATCATGCGGGGTTTAAACTGCACTAAACAGTCAAGCTAGTTCTGTGCATGCATTTGAAATGGCAGAGAGAAAAGCTCATAAAATATGAAAGTCTTTCTGGAGAGGTTATAGTGCTCTCTGTTTGGCTGTATGTGGGATAGTGCTGAACTTTTCACTCCTACATCCGAGTCCCAACGGTGACCAGGTTTCTTCTCTAAGCCCAATTATTTATTAACGCAGGGGTTGACCTCACTTACTCTGCACCCATGAGTGTAGGTGTTCATCAAGGGAAGGCAGTGCCCGCTCAATGCTTTCAATCACTGATGTAGAGGAAAGGTGGTTTTGTGTGTATGTCTGTCTGTCTGCCTTTAATAGAGTTTTATAGATGAATAAAATTTGTTTATGTGAGATTACCGATTGAAGCTACATTGAAGCTAGTTCCACTGTTTGTTGAAAACATAAAAAGGTGTTTGAAATATGGCCTTCTGTCGTTAATTGCTTAGCTCAGAGCCAAGGTCACCCCTGAACTGCTTTGTCCGTATGTGTGAGGGTGAGTGAATGTGTGTATGCTCATGGATGTGCCAGTGTAAGTTTTATTATTGTGTGTGTGTGTGTGTGTGTGTGTGTGTGTGTGTGTACTTGTATATATGTGAGTGTTGTGTTGGAGTGTGTCCAGGGTCGGTCCCTCTCCAGTGTTGTCATTCAGGGGGCAGAGGCATCATTTCCCTAATGGGTAATTCTATCCCGTCACACCGTAATGAAAGATCAACCAAAATTAGACAACAACATTGTGTCACTTCCCCTCAGAGTCACTCGAGCGTTGGCCAGCTTCAATCTGACATTGTGGTGGTAAAGAGAGGCTGCGTGGAGTATGTTTATGAGGAGCATGGCCAACGCAACTGTGTTTCGTCGTGTGCAGAGTCTTGTTCGGAGGTTTTGTGTGAGTGTTATTAAGTGCTGTCCGTACACGCGGTTCTTCTCGCGTGCGTCGCCGCCCGGTCTAAGTGCAGAGGGGCGTTGTCGAGGGTGACAGGCAGATTGACACTGCCCAAATGGACGAGCCCCGAGAGAAGTCGGGCTCGGCCCCTCCGGAGCCAATTTGTCTCTGTGGGCCTGAAACACCGGCGTGGGCTGGATGTCATTGTAGACTAGACGATAGGTTGTTGTTTGCGGTGTCACCTCTCACTCTCCACCATGTTAACACCCGCCACCCCGCCCATCCCCCTGCCCCAAATCAACGTGACCAGGCGATGAACCAGCTAATGTCCCTGTAGGTCGGAGACACGGAGGAGAGGGGCATCCAGGAGCTGGAGGTTCCACACCATGGCTGTCCCCACGCCGTCAACTCCTGGCTCTTCGCAGTTTGAAGTCACCTGCCTCCACTGCCTTGTCTACATGGTCTCGTCTCTCTACCCTTTTGTGTTTCACTCCCTCCTTTTAATTTCTTCTTTGTTCTCTCTTTCGCTCCTCTTGCTCTCCTCTTTCTCTGTCTGTCTGTCTGTCTGTCTGTCTCTCTCTCTCTCTCTCTCTCTCTCTCTCTCTCTCTCTCTCTCTCTCTCTCTCTCTCTCTCTCTCTCTCTCTCTCTCTCTCTCTCTCTCACACACACACACACACACACACACACACACACACACACACACACACTGCAGTGAGAGAGGATGCATGATTTATGAAGCTCTATTTTTACCAGTTACCGAGCAGAAGCGAAGGAGAACTGGCGGCGAGGAGAAAGAGAGAAAAGGGAGCAAGAGAAGTAGAGATTGAAGTGAGGGCCCAAGGGGACAGAGGACAGAGAGTGAGAGAGAGTGTGGCAGAGGTATCCATCAACCCGCGACCCTTCAGCTGTTAGGGAAGATGGGAAATAGGTTTTATTGTTGAGACAGAAATATGATGGCTCTTACAAGGCTGAGTAGAGAAAACGATAAGGAGTAGAGTGAAAGAGAGAACTACCATAAGAGCTGTGGTATTTGAAAACTGTATCTCCTTGATACTTTGCTTCATGTCACTTTAACTCTCTTTTCTGGCATTCACTTTCTGACCATAGGGTCTTTCTTCATTTATGTTCTCAGTTCACCCTTTGAAGAAAGCCACATTTAATGTAACGCATCATTTTTTTAAGTCATTAGCCCAGAGCTTATATAAATAAAACTTCACGCTATGTATTTGTCATATAGATTTTTCTTAGTCGTAATCTCTGTTTACTTAGTGGGTCAGGTAGCTCTTACATGGAGGGGTGAGAGTGTGTTATGTGTGTGTGGGTTTTACGTGTTGACTTGTGTATTGGCATTGGGCGCCCCTCCCTCTCAGCAGCTGGCTGCTCGGTGCAGATAAAAGAGTGGGGATATTTCAGGGCTCTCACGCTGAGGAAGGCCTTATCTGTCGACTCTCCTGTCGGTTGTGTTGGTCCAGCCCTGGGTGATATTAATACCCCTCTAATGAGGCCCTTCGCTGAAGATCGGGGGAAACAATCGGTTTGGGGAGGTAGAGGAGGAGGAGACCCGCGTGCTGAATCGGTCTCTCCCCTGTTGCCACAGCTCCCGTGGGGCTCCCTGCAACTCACAAACAAAGGGAGGAATAAAGCTCCAATCACATTAATCATGGCCTGTGGGAACACGCACTAGCTCAGGGAAGCCAAGGAGAGGAGAATTACAGGGGAGGAAAATGGTTAGTGAGCCTGGACAGGTTGTCTTCATGATGTGTTTGTGGGTATGTGTGTGAGAGAGAGAGAGAGAGAGAGAGAGAGAGAGAGAGAGAGAGAGAGAGAGAGAGAGAGAGAGAGAGAGAGAGAGAGAGAGAGAGAGAGAGAGAGAGAGAGAAATATTAGTGTGAGCGGGTGGTCAGGGATGCTGGGTATTTGCTAATGCCTGGTTAAGGCGTGCTCCTGCCATCTGTGCTATCCTGCTATCATTTTAGTTTGTGTACAGCACATGTATGTGTAATTTCCCCTGAGGAGACAATGTGTGTGCGTGTGTGTGTGTATGTGTGTGTGTGCACACGCACGCACATGGGTGTGCATGCAAAACATTTACAATCAAGCACCTGCACAAGATGCACCACTTACAGAGCAAAGCTATGGTAGCAATCCCCGTGTCCTTGAGTAAAGAGGCCGTATTGATTAACACTGACGACCGTGTCTTTTCAGCTGATCAGCATATCAACGTGTCAGCGTGCGTGGGAGAAGTTGGGGTTTGTCCAAGATGTAACACTTGTGTATCGTACACTGTGGAGGACTCGCACGTAGCGCATTTACATCGTATTAACGTGTTTACGTATTTCATGTTTCAGTAATTGTCTGAAATTAATGTTTTTTCGTGAGGAAAGGGAAAGTGTGTGTGTGTGTGTGTGTGTGTGTGTGTGTGTGTGTGTGTGTGTGTGTGTGTGTGTGTCCTCGTTGACAGTCAGATAAAGATGTCCATCTCTGCTCTATCTATCCCATCAGTATGCATCGGCAGTGACAACGGCGTATTCACTTAAGGGGAGCTGGGCACAATTAGCTGTTAACATTACAAGGCAGAATTAAGCTCTGGCCAGAACCCCCTGGGGAAATTAAAACATCGCAAATCATTAAACCACAAACCAAACATTAACACGAATTTGCATTTTTATTGCACCTGAAAAGAATGGCGGCGGTCCATTATCTTTGAGAGACAGAGGGGGACTTCTTATTTATTATTACTATGTCGTCCCGCATGAAGACAATGCCAGTTATTCCGAGGGAGAAGGCAAGCGAGAGGCCTCATTTCCACGCTATTCTTTTTAGAGTGTTTTGATTACAAAAAAGGAGACAAAAACGGCTGGCAGAAGAAACAATGACTTATTTGTAATGCAAATCCCTCTTTTTATCCCTCCTGAAATAAACAAACAAAAACAGATGACTAAACAATGGAGAAGCTTAGCTGAGTAAGGGCAATAGTTTTGCTGCTTACATGTTTTTTTTCGGGGGCCTCATTATTGGGACCATTGTTAGATGTAATTATGCTTGAAAGAAAAAATTACTTTTACCCATGTAACAAATACTGGCGGAGGAGAGTTTGAAACTTCCATTCTTTCCTTCCTCATTCCAGGTGAGCAGCGTGTGTGGCCACACACCCCAGCGTGTGTCTCGCTCCGTGGCGCTCCCTGCGGACCAGCACTCTCCTGCTCCGGCCCCGTTCCCGCCTGCTCCGGCCCCTCCCCCCCGGAGCGCCCAGCCTGTGCCCTTTGACCTCGACGAGACTCTAGCCGGCCACCGCAGGTGAGCCTTCCCTCCAACAGGGAGTGGACTGCATAGCCGCCTCAGAGTCTGACGGCGGCCGTTCTTTGAGTCCGGACAGCTCTCCCCTTGTACCGGGGACAGTGATCCTCTGTCATCCGCTCTGCTGCGACAGGCTTACCCAGAGTAATAATGCACCATGGGGCTGCTGGCCTCAGCAGAGTGGCCAGATTAATGTCAATTAGAACCAGAAAACACTCAGTGCGGCTGATTCCAGTCCTCTCCCATGGGGCTCTCATCTGCTAGCCCTCACCATTACAGTGTTTAATTCCCCTGTCCACGCTATCTCTCTTACAGCTGCCTCCCTCTCTCTCTCTCTTTCTCGCTTTCTTTCTCCCCCTCTCTCTCTCTCTCTCTCTCTCTCTCTCTCTCTCTCTCTCTCTCTCTCTCTATCTTTCTCTTTATCTCTCTCTCAGTCCTTCTCTCTTTACCCTCCGCCCTTCTGTTCCCCCGCCGCTCTGTCTTTTAAGTGGCTAATTATTTTGGTCCCCCTACCCCACTCTCCCGCTGACCAGGGTGAGTACCATTACCGTTATTACAGCGCTGCGTTCCCTCTTTGTGTCCCTCAGTGAGTTTATCACCAGCCTGCGAGCCTTCAGCTCCTTCTACAGCGGCCTGGGGGAAGCACTGTGCAGCCGCGAGCCCGCGCCAAGCAACCACTCCCTCTGCTGGAACGGGCAGGAAATGACGGACAAGTAAGTCTCCCTCCAATCTGAAGCCTTCCCCATGCATCGAATGAGGGTCGACAACCTGAGTTTGCGTTTGTTATAGACACTGGGAAGGCGATGTACCCCCTTTTTTGCCTCAACGTGATATCAGCGGGTTGAGTCGTCAAGCGGGTTGACTTCCCTGTCGTGAAGCACAGGGGATGTAGGTGAGCTGAAGGGTAGAAGTAAAAGTGATGAGCTCTGCAGGCAGGCCCCCATCCCACTGTGTGTTAGTGTAAATTTGGGAAGGTTATTAATGGCAGCCGGCCTGTCACATTCTTCCCGCTCGGTTAATTGCCATTTCGATCGCTCCCTCCTCCTTCACCCCGTGTTTCGCTGCACCCCACAGAACCCAATTTGGATTCTTCAGTATTTCACTTCGCCCTATGTCCCCTTGTATCGTTACTTTCTCCCTCCCTCTCTTTTCTCATCTGGCCCCCATTTCAAATAGCCTTACTTTGCCAAATTTGTATTTTTTTTTGGGGGGGGGGGGGGGGGGGGGCGCCTTGTCAAATGTGCATTGATTTTAATCAAGACGCTGTCACAAATTCTAGAGTGATCGTAGATACTTGCACGGCTAGACATAGTATAATCGCAAAAGTCTTTCACGGGAGAGAAAGGGAGGGAGAAAGAAGGAGAGAGTAAGGAAAGGAATGAGAGGATGCCACTGGAAAACAGATAGACTCCTCTATGGAAGTGCCACCAAGGTGGCGAGAGGGGAAAGGGACCCCGAGGGGATGATTACAGGCCACACCAGCGAGGGCCAGATAGAGAGAGACGTATGGAAACGGACAGATGGTTTGGGGGAGAGATTGCATCAGTCCATGTCCTCGGTAAGGTTATCTCGGCGTCTCTCTCAGACGTTTCATTTCCACTATGAGGATCACTTTCGATTTCCCGTGGCCAAATCCCCCCCCCCCCCCGCCCCCACCACCACCACCACTCCTCTCATACTGTGGAACTTGGACGGCGCAATCTTTTTTGACACTCGAGAAGTCAGCTAAATATGGCTCTTGTTATCAGGCATGCTTGGCATCTTGCCTGGATCGGAGATCAAAGAAGTGGCACCTTCATATCATCAAAGGGCTCTTAAAAACACCAGTGACGACAGCTGAAAATAAACATGGCTCGCTTTTGTGTCAGCATCATTTTCAAGTTCACTTTCCATGGAAATGTATTGATATACCTGAGGTGAAAATTGGATTTGCTATTCAGTGGTTTCCGATTCACACTTTCTGAGTGTTTTTTGTGTGACCCTGTTTTTTTCAGGTGACCTCTGTTGTTAGTTTCCCTCACCCTTGCCACCTTGTTTTTCGAAGCGGGACATAATCTGAATGTGTCAATTGGCCAAGGCTTTGGTTTGGCCTGTCTGTCAATGACAGCGAAGACCGGCTAGTAAACGGCTTGCAGATGACAGTGAATGCTGAGCTCTGGTGATGCACACCAAATTATATTTCGGTCGCATTACATCATTCCAAAAACACTTTTCCGCTACTCATTAGCACAGGTTGAATTGTTTCATCAGTAATCCTCTGTCC
Source organism: Aplochiton taeniatus (assembly GCA_017639675.1). Lineage (NCBI taxonomy): Eukaryota > Metazoa > Chordata > Actinopteri > Galaxiiformes > Galaxiidae > Aplochiton > Aplochiton taeniatus. Next base: position 9,225,349 of record CM030186.1, on the reverse strand, counting down.
TCCACATATATTTCCCCTATTGTGGTTAATTTAGCACATTTCAAGTCATTATTAATGTGATAATTAACACTGGATAGGGTGGGTGGAGATCATAAGTAATACGAAGAATAAATAACTGTTGAAATGTAATTTGGCCGTAATGAAAAGTCTGAGTGAGGAAGAGGCTGATGAATAGGGTTTGATGAATGAAGGTGTCAGGGGTGAGGGAGTGGGGAATGTTCAGGTGTGTGCCACTGAGATAAGAACAGAATATGACCTCATGCTGGTTCCCTGCTGCAGGCGGAACTCAACCCCCCCCCCCCCCACCCAGAAAGCACTCTCCATCTCGATATCCATTACTTTCCACCCTATCCTCTTTAATGTTTCCTCATTAAATATTTGCTGCGATATCATTACAGCCTAATCTCACTGGGCCTCTTATCACAACGGTACGATCGCAGATATACTGTACAATTTATCGTCTGGCACAGATGCCCTTCAATCCAATTCCTGTGGACGTACGTTTCTCCTAGCATTCAGCTGTCCAAACACACCTGTCTGATTGTGGGCCGTACACGGAGTCTTTCCCCTTGTCCTAAGTCTGCGGTGTGATAGCATCTGGGTCATGCTCTTATGAAGCCAAAGGCATCAGGGAGCGTGGAGTGCATACTGGAATATGCCTCACTACAAAAGAACAACGAGAGAGAGCTCCAGCCTTCAGACACACCACCTCCTTTTCCCCAAAACATGCACATGCATGGACTAAACCTCATCTCCTCAGCCAAACTGTTAGACACATGGGCCTGTATGGGCCTGTCTATAAGCCACTTCCTAGATCGAAACCTTAGTCCTGCTGAGAGGATAGGAACAATCTCATTACACCAGGGTCTGCTTGATTTAGTGAGCTCCCTGGTGAAGGGGACTACCAGGATCAATACAAAAAACATTCTTAGGACTTGGGTAAAATACAATTAGTACACAATATACAATATACATATACTAGATCAACGTAATTTAGTGCCTACGTTCACTAATCCATTTTGTGTGCAACTTCAAAGTTAGAGCTCATTGGCCAACGAATTCTGAGTTGGTTCCTTATATTAACACTAGATGGTGATAAAGCCCCATTTTGATGGCAAAGCTGTCGGCCAGTGGCGCTCCTTCTCTTTACATCCCCTATGGAAAGGTAGAGCAGCCTGGCGCAACAAAGGTTTGCAAAGATAAACAAGAACGGTGTTACTCAGGTCTGTGTCATCTTAACCTCCATTCCTCTGTACCTCAGGTTCCCCGGCCCAGGCCTGAAGCGCCCGCACCCCCACGGCTCAGGCCCGGACAAGAACAAGGCCCCCGAACCGGCCATCAGCCAGATCATTGACAAACTCAACCACATCAACCTGGTGGGTCCATACTGTGTGCGCGTGTCAGTGTGTGTGTGTATGTGTGTGTGTGTGTGTGTGTGTGTGTGTGTGTGTGTGTGTGTGTGTGTGTGTGTGTGCCTACAAACTCTGACTGGTCACACCGATCTTGATTTAAACATGTACCCCCTGGGTTCATGTGCTGTAGTGGGTCCCCCTACCCGTGTGCTCAGCCTGGCTCTGAGGGACTTAGCCTGATGGCACAGTCATAACGCAAGGAGATGCAGGTTGGTTTACAAAAGGACAATGACTCTGCAGACACAGCAACGCTGTCCTCACCTCACATCAAGGCTAACAATGAGGCCGGCTGGGCTAGCTGTAGCCTCAGGTAGTCTTAATCTAGAGGATTGCTTTGAGGGCCACTGTAAAGGGAGTGTGGACACGGTATGAGAGTGCTACGGGTTGTTGTGACGGACAGGACTAATTTCGACCTCCACACTAAGCCCGAGCCGTGATCAAGGCCAGGACCCACTACCTCTCCGTTTCCATGACTACCGAAGCTGCACAGGGGCGCCCATATGCTCCGATGTTCTCAGACAGACTCTGCATGTATGACGGTTTAGTGTACTGGTGATCTGACCGCCTGTTTAACTAGACCATTAGAAATAGGAATTCGAATTCGGGACACCCATTTCCTAGTCTACCGCACCTCTCAACCATCAAAGTCAGTTTCCTAAATCTTAGGAAGGCGACTCGAGCAGGTGCGAGTAAACGCATACTGCATCTACCGGGATATTTGTCATCTGTGTACATGCTGGCTTTTATATAGGCACATTGTGCATGTGCGTGCGTGTGTGCGTGTGTGCGTGTGCGTGTGCGTGTGCGTGTGCGTGTGCGTGTGCGTGCGTGTGTGTGTGTGTGTGTGTGTGTGTGTGCGTGCGCAAGCAAGCAAGCAGAGAGGTCTTCTGTGCTGGCCTGTCTCAATGGATTACCATCCCTGTCCCTGTTCAAACAAACCCAGCAAGGAGATCTAAGGAGGACCGGTGAGTCCTCCTCCCCCTCCTAAAGCCCCTATAGGAAAAAGACAAAGGGCTGTTCAACCTCAGGGAGACACAGTCATTTTCTCAATTACTTTTGCTGCGTTACCTCATGGTGGACAGATATTTGACCGTGAATGTTTGGAGTCCTCTTATACACATTTTAACTTTTAACTAATAATTACACAAACACACACACACACAAACTCTTTTAGGCCTGTTATGGGGGGGGGGGGGGGGGGGTTAAAAACATTGATGGAAACTAAAATTATAAACTGCTTTGGATTCTAAGAATATGGAATAGTAACACATCAGTGGCCTCTTTGGTTTGGCTGTCTATGCTTTGATAGTTCTCTGAAAATGGTCTAGAATCGTGGATCAGAAAAATCACTTTGCCTGCTGTATTGTCCACATTTCCCTAAAACATGTAATCTTAACATAATGGATTGTGTGTGGTTTGTGTAAGTGAGTGAGTGTGTTTGTGTGAGTGAGTGAGTGAGTGAGTGAGTGAGTGAGTGAGTGAGTGAGTGAGTGAGTGAGTGAGTGAGTGTGTGTGTGTGTATGTGTGTGTGTGTGTATGTACAGTATGTATGTATGTATGGTTGTGCCTGCCTGCCATGTCCATCACTTAAAGCGGTTTCGAGGTAGTGTATGTCCACACACTACGTCTCAAGAGTGCAGCAACAGAAAGCTCTCGAGGTGCAATGGAAAGTGTTTTCAGTTGGTTAGTCGGTGAAAGTACAGCTGAGTTTTATAAGGTCCCCGCCTCTCTCCCTGTTAAACAACCAGCACGTCTAGATGCTCAGAGGCCGAAGCAGATGTGCTCATTGAGCATCAGTACATCATGAAAGATTGTTCGCCAGCACTCAAAGATAATTGCTTTCATCTGCCACAATCTTTTTGTGCGTTTGGTAAAAAACATGTGAGATATTTGTGATACCAGTGCCGGATGGATCATGGATTGACTTTGGAAATTGCACTTTTTATTAAAAACCACTTTGGTTAGCCAACACTACTTTAGGGACGTAAGCCATTCCAACACTTGCTTTTATGAGTCCTGTTGGAGCTGGCAACGAAATCTGCAAAGCCTCCGCTGGAGTTTCTTTTTTAATTCTTACACTTAACAGAATCAATGTCACAAGATCCTACTGACCCAGTTTCTTGGCATAAAGTTCAACAAAATGAATCAATCCCACTCCATGTAAAACTATGCCATATAGGGGCTATCAGTGATGCTCTCCTACAGCGAAGGGAGGATCGGACCCCTCTGAAGAATACACTTCCTTCCCACGTTAATCCCCCTAATATTTCTTTCCTATCCTAAGTGCTCTGTGACGACGGCCACGTAGAATGCGGCTCTACAACGGAAACGTGTCGTTTCTCATCTTGTCAGTGGTGATCGTAGTATCTGTAGACATAGAGACGGTCTACTAGTGAGATTCTAGCCATGTTCCACTGCGAGGCTAAACTAAACACACAAAAAAACACAAAGCCTTTCCGCCCTGTGCTTATAAAACCAGTCTTTCTCACGCCTAAAGCAGCTGATGTCATGGCTTTACCACAGCCAAGTTTAAAACAAGCTGTGCTCTATAAATGGAGAGAAAGAAATACGTTTCTGCTTAGGTTGTCCTTCCTTTCCTTTGAACCACTAAGGCATATAGGACTACAAAAAAAATACAACTGGTTAAAGTCAACGTACTCCTTACTCAAGCATTCACACCCTGCATGTAATTGTGGATTTGTTGCCAAATTAGTCATCAATGGTTATTTATAATTTAATATTCATCATCCTTTTGCAAGAAAATACATATCATGCAATAGCCAGAGACATTTTGTATCTCTGATGTGCAAATGAGAAGTGCAGCAAATGAAACAATTGGTATTTTTAAACATTTGTTTTCGACGTTGCTTTTCTGTGGGCTTGCAGTGTGGTCATTTTAAGAGAACTGTCTGAAGCTATAATAGTTCCTAAATGTTCTCAGTAAATTAATGATCTGTTCTTGTCCTCAGGAGGTGGTTTGTTTTTCAAAACCAAACATCTGTTTAACTTCCCAGGGTATCAGGTTTCTACTCTGCACAACTGATCTCACAGGGGATGCTTGAGCTAGTGGCAAAATAGAGCAATTATGTGATTGGTCTTTGATTATAGGGCATTTCCCTCTCATTTGTCTGATGAGTTTGTCATTTTTAGGTCCAAACCTCTGTAGGATTATTCAAATAGGCTCCTTTCTGTTACCTGACACTCTGCTCAGATTGATACATTCTGAATATGTTGATTGTGACAGACATCTTTGTCAAATCTTTCCGCGTCTCTTAACATTTCTCTTTCCTAATATTATTTCTTTTGGCCACTGGCTTTAACGTCTTGTCCAACATTTCATCAAAACCAATGACGATGACTGGTCCCTAGAATTCGAATTGGCAGTTTTTCAATATTTTTTCTCTCATTCCACTCCTTCCCTTGTCCTCCTCGCTGTCATCTATTTTCCTCTTTTCTTTCCTTGTTCTTTGCCCTCCATTCCTTCTCCCAGACTGTGCTGAGTTGTGTGTGATAGACTCCAGCTCCGTCGCCCCCCTCCCCAGTATCAGCTCCCCCTCTGCCCTGGCTCTTAGTAGCCCCTCTCCTCATGGCTTCCCAGCCTAATTGAAGCCAGGACCTGGGAAAATCCTGCAGGTAGGACAGGAATCCAGGGTGGAAAATAAACTAGATCCCGAGCGCCACAAATTCCATCACACAGTCTTACTTCCTCTGAGCCACAGCAGCCACCAGAGTCCAGGGCGGCGCGCTCTCAACACCTCAAACACACGCACACACACACACACATACACACACACACATATAGAATACACACTTACGTGTGCCATATACCCACATATTAACACATGCGTTCTGCTTTTACAGCCCACTCCAACAGAAAACACTTGCTGCTCTGACTGATGAAAAACCTGCCCTGAGAGCTGAGTGCATAATAATCAAACACAGTTACCACAGTGGATAGACACTGTAGCGGACATTTTGGGAAATACACAAGACGGAACTGGAGCCCTGAAATAAGTCAAACTGTGGCAAAAGAATTGGACTAATGGACACCGTGGGTGTCAAAGCAGGCCTGCTGCTCTGTAAACTTACACTCCCCCTGCTAGCCATTAAGTGTGCTCTACTCAAAGAGGTGACTCCTGTTTGATGTTATTTACAGAGGGCTTTTCAAACGTTATTTAATATGCCCCCTCAGGTTCTCCGTCCCCTGAGATTTTTATGTCTGTGTTGTACCACAGTGGATATGGAGGGGGTCCCAAGGGGGGCTGGGGTTGTTATCCAACTTTTTAGGGGGGGGGGGGGGGAAGTAGCCATGAGGTTTCTACAAAGAAAGTGTGACACCTAGTTTTAAACCCTGCAGAGCCTATGGGTGCTGCTTTAGGTGACAGGAGACACTTAAGGAGACATCCCTTAACTTCCAGACGTCCCCCCTCCCCTCAGCACTGCCCTTCTACCCTAGTTTTCTCCCCCCCCCCTGGCTGGGAGGTCAAACAGAGCATGTGAGGACCCTTTTCCTCCCAATTAGTCGGCCTACTAATGAGGACCAACTCCCCCCTCCTTCCCCTCTCTCTTTTAATGTTACCATCCCTCCATCTCTCCCAACCCCCTCTCCTCCTCAGCCCCCTGCCCCGAGGCCCAGTTTAAGTTGCCCTTCTCGTCCCCACCTCCCACACCACCACCCTACTGGGTACAATTATAACACAGTCGGCTTATAAAAACCCTATGGCCCTGATCAGGGACCAGCCTGCCTCATGCGCAGCCTCTCGCCGGGGTGCCTCAAACAGCACAGATGTAGAATCCATGCATGCGTGTTGTTTCACAAACCTCACCCAACTCTCATGGTAAAGTCATCACCGACAAGCAAGTGGCAAGGTGAGCCCTCACTTAGCGGAGAGCTCTGAGGGATGTTGAGAGCCCAGCGCTCCTCCTGGAGTGCCTCTGCCAGTGAGAGCTGCAGGGGGCTGCTGCTGCTGCAGCGTGGCTCATGTTCTGAGGCGGCCAGGGCCTGTCGTCACTGGAGGGTCACATGGGCCGTGTAACGGGAGCCCCTGAAGGAGGCCACGGGGTCACACTTCCTGTTTCCTGTCTCTGCTGGTTCATCAGAGGGTCTCCCCGCGAGGGTCAGGGACCTCCTCTGTTCCTCCTCCGCCTTTTGTTTTAGGGGGGAGGGGAGGCGAGGGGAGGGGGAGGGAAGTTGGAGAGAGGCTCCCATCTGGACCTGTCAGGGTTTTAGCACTCCCTAACTTCATCATTGTCTCTGATGGAGCCTCCTGCTCCTTTCATCTTCCTCTCCCTCTTTTTTTTTCACCCTGCCGTCACTCTCTTGTTTCTCACTCTGGTCCTCCCTACTCACCTGCGTCCTCTCTACCTACGTCGTTCATCTTTCTTTTTTCTGTCACTCCTCTTCTTTCCGCCTCCCTCCCTGCTAGTCGTCGTCTGCCTCTTCCTTCCTATTAGGGCGGCTGCTCAGTGGCAGTGCTAATTATGATAGCCTTTGGATCCACTGGGGGCTTGAGTCAACACTCGCCTGTCCTCCCTGTCTAACCCTCTCGCCCAGCCCATCTGCCGGCCTGCATGCCTGACTCCATTCACTAGGTGTGATCATGGGACGCCCAGTGACGGTCTGCTGATGTCAGCAGGGAGAGACGGTCTCCTTGCAACCGCATGACGCTGGGAACCGCGGAGATAACGTGTCAAGCAGAGGAACAGTAGACAAAAAGGGCTTGTCCGAGTAATCTGATTTAGCATCCAGCAGCCTGGGCAGAAATGGGACCTTTTAAACCATAAATAAAACCTCACACAGACAATCGGACAAGCTCACGCAGAATAACGTTCACAGACGTAAGGCAACATTCTCATTTGGTTAGCAAAGGCAAAAAGTACGATTGGGGAATTGTTGTCCTGCCAGCCAATTTTTTAAAATGTTGTCGGCATTTCAACTCAATACAGATTTTTCATAGTATTGTCCTCTAATAACTATTGCTCCAAATATACACGTTAGAATATCAGAGCACCTCCCTTTCATAAAAACAGTAACTGGATAACTGTACCTCCAGTATATATTTTTTCAAAAACAAGAGCTGCCCATCTCTGGGCTGTGTCCAAACCACAACTACTGGTAGGGCCGTAAATGAATCCAGTCCCCATCAGCTGTCGGGTACTGGACTCTATTTGCGTGACAGGTAGAGAGGAGGACAGGAGGGGAAAAGGAGAGAGGAAAAGAAGAATAAAGAAGGTCCCCCCTTCCCTTCATGCTTGAAATTAAATCAAAGTTGAGTAATGAGCTGGGGAGAATGGGTGGGGTTGAAGGCAGACTGTGTCGCCTGGACGCCGCTCTGCTTCTCGGCCTGCAAAGGAGCTTTCCATGACTCACTCAGTGGAAATGTGCCTCCTCTCTCTCTCTCGCGCTCTCTCTCTCTCTCTCTCTCTCTCTCTCTCTCTCTCTCTCTCTCTCTCTCTCTCTCTCTCTCTCTCTCTCTCTCTCTCTCTCTTTTTCTCTCTCTCTCTCTCTCTCTCTCTCTCTCTCTTTTCCTCTATCTCTCTCTTCCTCTGTCTCAACCTCTGCATATTTATCATTTTAACATACAGCATGGCAGCTGACATGCTACATAGCCATGACAGAAGTAGTCTGCGGTTGTGTAGGTTTGTGTTATGATGTAAATATTAGCTTTTTACTGTGTAATAAAAGAGTGTCTTGTTTAAGTCAGTCTTACATAGCATGTTATCATGTGACCAAGGCAAGCTATACGTCCTATTCCGATTCCTAGAAAACAAGATACAGTGTAGGTCGTCAGGACTACAAGACAAACAAAATCAGAGCCAAGTATGACCCGCATGCATTAAACTAAAACTAGCTTCTAAATAAATCAAACGGAAGCAAACTGTGCTCGGAGCTAGAGAACTGTAGATGAGATTTGCAGACGAGATCTCTTGAGGCAGTGATAGCAACGTTCTGAGCGGAAGATTCCGTCTGGTCCCAGTCATGGACCACAAGTCCAGACATGTCTTCTCCTGGGAGAGGAGGACATTACACAGCGGGGCCTGATTTCAATCACACAGACAGAGAACCTCCTCTAGATCTCCGTCCTCATTACTCACTTTCTCCTCCAATCATCCCCCAGCATCCCTCTTTTGATATTTTATTCCAGCCATACTTGATATTTAGAAATTATATTTGATGTATTTTGTATGTTATGTGGTTTTGAATTCATGTTATTCATGCCCATGTTGCTAGAGTATGTTTCAGCTCTGTTTTCATTAAGATACATTTATTTTGGGATTGTAATGTCTTTTAGTAGTAGCTCCGAAAAGAAAAGGATAGAGAGAAAAATGTAATGTCATTGGTACCGTCAGTTTCAGTTATCCAGAGACCTCAAGTATTGGAAGGCAGGTCAGCTTGTGGCAGCAAAGTGTCGCGCCTGCAGCTGTCGCGTTGCAAAGTGACCCTATGTGGAGTTCATGTCATGTGTGGGATGCAGTGAACAGACTTGTGGTTGCTGTGTCTCTGTCTGGGCTGGCCTGCATTGAGCAGTCTGCCACATGTTTGGGCTTTGTTGGTAGCCTTTGAGCCTGTCTTTCCCTGGTGTGACTTGCACTTTTGTGTAAAGGGGGGAGGTGAGCCCTGTGGTCTGTTGGACGCCATGCTGATTACTACATTTTCGGCAGTGTTTGTCTGTCCGACTGTCTAGCAAAGCCAGCTCCCCACTGGAGTTCTAGAAGCACAGAACGAGAGAGGGTAGCTGGTTTCCTATTTCAGTATGAAGCATACACAGTATTTCTCAGAAAAACAATCTCTTTTTGCTTGTTTCCTCACTGAGTCCTCTGGCTTAGTTTTTTCTTTTTTATGGCAAAAACTTCAGGTTTCTCCCTTGTGGTAAGTCTGTGAGCTCTTGACTGTGCCCAGAGCGCAGCGTCACTTGCAGCACAAACATCCCTGTGCGACCGAGGCAGCCCACCAGTGGGCAGAGGCCACAGTGGAGACGGGCACTGCCCTGCTGCCATCTGGATGACTTCTGGCTCTCATTTACCAGGCCATGTGTTTATACCAGTGATATTCTAGTGCAGATCAAGTGTACACCGTGACTGTTGCCCTGGGTGAAGGGATGTTTGCTGCAACTGCAGAGTTGAACATTTATTCCTGTGTATTTAATTGGTTAAGTCAGTTTTAGGAATATGTTCCCTTCTTCCATAAAGTCAACATTATAAACATGGACACTAGAGTTGTTTGAAAGCATTTTTCCAGTTCCCGCACTAGTTTAAGTATTGTTTTAAAATACACCAAACCACATCTCTCTCTCTCCCTGTTTTAATGACTGTTTGCTTTCAGTCTTTTTTTGCCTTTAATTTGTTTGGGACAACCCGCCCCTTGAAAACTCCAAATGTGTTGCCAGGATACGGACTTCGGTAAGGAATTCCAAAACCTAAGTAAATCTACTGAGGTCTCTGGCACACGCTCCTAAACATGATTCTTTCTTAAACAAGAAAGTTAAGTGTATTAAACTCACATTGATCATGGGCAGAATGGAGAGGAGATACTTGTTTTTCACATACTCCTTGTAAAGTAAAGCGCGTTGAGTATTTCTTGTTAAGTAAATCACGTTGAGTAGAGGAAGCGCCAGGAAACTTTCTCACCAGGTGGTGCTGTCCTGGACACACTTTGTCTCTGATTTTTATTTCATACCAGAACACCTTATAATTCCACTGCGGTCAGAGAGCACCTATTAGAAGTCAGAATGCCCCAATAGATTAGCTATCTTTATGAATCACAGTTTGTCCATCCGTTGGCCTAAGTGGCCGCGCTTTCAGAAATGTTGGTTGTCATCAGCCATGCATGGTCTCAATATTGAGAACTGAATAGAGGTTTGTTTCAGCAGCTCTGCTAAAACAAGGTGTTGTGTGTTCCGTCTTGAGACTTTAGTGTTTGTGTCACTTGTAAATCCTAGATTGACTAGTTTGTGTATGTAGGTAAGGGAAAGGTTGTTTGTCTTCGGACTTACGTAATTCTATGATTACCTCTCTTGTTTTTGCTGTTGCTCTCTTCTCATCCTTTTCCAACACATTTTCTCTCTCTCTCTCTCTCTCTCTCTCTCTCTCTCTCTCTCTCTCTCTCTCTCTCTCTCTATCTTTCACTATTTGTCTCTTTTTTCCCTCTTATTCACACTAGCTCTTTCTTTTGGTCCTCTCTACTATCTCTCTCTCATCTCTCTGTATCTCCCTATTTATTGTCTACTTTTCCGTCTGCCTAAAGCACTCTGTTTCTCTGTCTGTCTCCCACAGTCTGACTGCTGGTTAAGCTGACCTGAGACAGGGTCCATATGAACTCAATTTTCTCCCATAAACTGCCAAACAACAACAACATAAACAGCAACAGCAAAAATGCATGCTGACGTGTGCAGATAGGAAGGAAATTGAATTAAAAAAACAAAGAGGGAGGGAGAATAAGAAGATGAAAGGAGTTCTGAAACACTAAGAGAGGGAGGGAGGATGGAATTCAGCACATCTGTTACCTTGGCAGGGCTCTTAATCATTTGTGAGGTGGTGAAGGTGGAGACATTGTCATATAGAAAAGCCATAGATGTGTTTCCCCTCTTTTAAGAGTTCCCTTAAAGAACTATCCCCTTCTCTTCACATTTATTTCCACATTTTATTTTTTAATCATAATTGTATCATTATACAATATATAGATGTAATATATGTGTATTATAGATGCCATTACATAATTGTTCTATTCAAATTGCCTATTAGATTTATTTTCTCAGTACTTGGATTACATAGGAAGGAAGTCTTTCTCAAGAGTATGACTATATTCTGTAATTTCAAATCAACGAAATACTTTTCTATTAAATGTTATCTGTTCTTTATTCTTTTTTCACCCTTCTCTAACGTCATATCACTGGATCTTGTCTTAGTTTATGTTGGGTCCAGAGGAATTTAGAGGTTTTTTAAATACCTCATATTTATAGCTTTTGGACATTTGTGAATAATTTACTGGTTTATTGGTTTGCCACAGTCTTCAATAACACTATCCAAGTATGTGCTGCAAACAACATAATATGCCATTGCATTACATTACATGCCATATGTAAGTCATTGGGAAAATATTTTAATTCAATTTGGCGAGAATATGCAGCTGCAAATGCTGCATTGTAGCTAAACGTGAAAACATTTTCTATTTCTTGTATAGTCTATGTTCAAATGCAAACCTCTCTCATACCTTATTATAAATGGCCTTTGGCGTGCTGGAATCCACCCCCGGCTCATCTGAGTTTGGCTATGCTATAAGCTACTCGTATGCTGTGCCTACCAACACTTCATATGTATATTATTACCCCCCCAAAAAAAATCCACTTCTCATTTCTATACTCGTTCTTTTCTGAGACGTCATCTGCACATGACGGTTCATGAGACCCGGTCTCGAGTTATGTATTTTCTCTACATTGTTTAGGATACAAATTGCTTAGAGACAACCACTTGAGACAATGATGTTTGCCAAAAACAACAGTCTCACCAGTCAGCTTGTACCAGTAAATTACATATCATCACATTGAACAACTGCCTCAGCCACTGCCTGCTATTTCCTTTTCACCACTTGTATGGTTCAGATTTGGATAGAAATACCAAATCTGGCCCCAGATAACAAAAAGCTCTTTTCAGCTTGGCAATTCTGATTGTAGTTTGTTAAATACCAGTGTTTCTCCTTGATTTCCCTTAACCTTCAGCACCACATGCAATCAATTAGGACACAGCTGCTGCAGAAAGATACTTCCTTAAATTACACAATTTAATTATAGCACTGATATAAATCCATATTCTCAATGGAAGGGGTGTGGGAACAGACTGTTATTAAGGTCAGAATATGTGTTTAAGTATGAGTAATGTTTATAATGATCTTTTATTCCCTCCTTTCTGCCTGTCAGCTGCTGCACCATGTGACTGTGCCTGAGAAGCGCTGGAGAGCCCGGTCAGGTGGAGGTGGATGGAAAGAAGGAGGAGAGGAAGAAGAGGGATTTGAGAGTGGTGACTGTGATGATGAAGATGAGTGCACCGCTGTGTCTGGCCTTGGCCCACCTCCGCGACGCAAACGGTTACGCATCTTTGCAGGTCAGGCTTTGACATATATCCCAAGGCTTAATCCCATAATGTGGATGTTGAACAGGCAATGTACGTATACACTGACTATTTTAGATGTAAATCTTTCTGTGGTTTTGGTGCCCAAATTTAGCTTTAATTACTGCTGAGTTCGTTTAAATGAGGTTTCTGCCTCCACACCCAATACGTCCCGCTTCATTATGTTCATTGGGTGGGTTACAAAATTATTTTGGGCACATTCGACAAAGTGGCAACGTACGCAAGTCATGAAAGGTATTGTTGCAGCATATGAGTTCAATCCTTCTCTACAAAGGGCAGTGGGACAGACGGATGTTTACATGGCTACTGTACACGTTGACACCGCAGTGCCGCTATGCAGAAGGACATATGAGACTTCCTCAGGTAGTAGCCCCACCTTCACCCCTTCACCTCCTCCCTGTCCATCTCGCAGCACGACTATGAAAGACAGATGTACGCTACGCAAGCAAAACAAAGAACAAAAGAGGCAACAAACCCTGCGCAGAAAAGACACCAAACAGAAGGAGCAGGGAAAACAGTGAGTAGGAACAAGAGCGTTCGCTACGCCGACACAAAGCCAGCGCAGCTGAGCAAACACTGGAGAAAGTAGTCCCCCTGTCAGGGATGTTGTGGCAGAGATTTGGGTTCGCCGGATGGGGAGCGAAATCAGGAACCCGGGGTTAGCTCAGGAATTTTGCAGGTTCAACACTTCCAGCAGGCTGGGCCGTGAGAGACTGACGCTACTCTGTATGGTCCTTGAAGGAACAACTATCTGCTCCTGCACTTGCCAGCTAGTGCTAATGGAACCCTCCAACATGACCTTGTGACCTCAAGCATAGTTTCTGAACTACTGATCGTTTTACACAGATTGGAGTTCAAGTTGTGTATCTCCCACAATATTCACTGTCAATCAGCTTTCTGGATGCACATGTTTTTGTTATTATTAATTATTAAATATTAAAATGTTAATTAAATTAATTAAAATGGGGATGCAACATTTCTTTTTGTGGGTATTCTTCTGTGCCTTGTGCAACAGAAAGAGAGAGAGAAGGGGGCAGTGAACATGTGTTTTCTTCCCTGTTTGCGCTTTTTTGTGCCTGATTGCAATGTTTGCAGACCTTGGAACGTCTCTGCTTTTAGGCAGGTACAGAGATAGCCCGTGATGACCCAGTAAAATGCTGACCCTGCCTGACCTGTTATCCCATTTTGGTCAAACAGGGGGGCGGGGTGTCAAAGGTCGCCCTACAGACCAGAGGCCCTAATGGGCGGCCTGTCTGTGCCTGGTGCTCTTAGATGGACGAGACAGATCTCATTTCACAAAGCCTGTGGAGGAGCTAGGTTCTACCAGAAGACAGTTCTTCCTCAGCCCCCTCCCCAGGGCCTGGGAAAGGTGACATAAGCCACAATAACAAGGTGCAGACAGGACGCAGGCAGGGCTCAGACCCCCCGCCTACACCCAAGCTGCCAACCTGCTGACCACAGTGTGGATGTTACGGATGATCCCCATGCGATTGATCTATTCGAGCTCGTTCTCAACACAGATTCCTGAGCTCATCCACGAACAACCCCCCCCCCCCAGTCCCATCCACAGTCCCCTGCCGTCTCCACCACCCCCACCCCAGCAGACCCATTTCCCTTGCTGCCCAATGGAATTCCCCGCCATGCATCCCCTGTTGCATTCCAGGCCAGGGGAGCTATTCCAGGACATGGGGCTGTGTCGTGTGTCTGTCCTCCCCCAGGCAGACACCCTCCCAGACATGGGCCATTTCTGGACGCCTTGCTTGCATGACATCAAAATGTTCTCTTCCAAACGCCTAGTCGTGTTTTTGCACGAGTTGCATGTTTCACCACCTTAGCAGGCTCAGCAGGAGCTGTGTGAATAGAGCTCTTGTTATGTTCCAGCACTCAGACATTCGGTCACTCTAAGCACGGGAGAACAGCAGTTATTGAGCCTTTTATCAGCACCAGAGGTTAGCAAAATACAAAGTGGAAATATGCCTGTAATGTGAAACATGCAGCTTACTGCGAAGGACAGGGCTGGGCTGAGCACTCAGGTCTGCTACAAATGTACTGATGGAAAAAGGGACCATGGAAAAAAAAAAGAGGGAAGGAGAGGTAAGGGGAAAGGCTGAATACCAGGGAGTATTAAAGAGAAATATACACAGAAACACGGAAACATTCTGGGCGCGTTATGTGGGTTGAAAAACAGCTTTGTGTGTCGTAGGTTCAGAAACCTGGTATGCTTATTAGCTCCAGCTGTGACCTTTGACCCCCACCACCTGATAGGTGAGTCATCGGTGCCGAGGCAGCTCTGCATGAAAGGCTGATGAGTGTCTCCTTGAGCACAGCATAGAGCACCAGGCAATGTTTATGCTGTGTATCTAGTAGGTATACACTACCATTCTCAGTCGATCCTTATATAGTTGTATCCTTATATACATAACCTTGCTACTAGTCGCGTGAGGGCATGTGTGGTGCAGGTCAATGGGGGACAGAGGAGCGACTCAGATAGACCAGATGTGTGTGAAGAAACACAGGTGTTGGGAAAGAGGGCCCACATGGCCCGTTGTCTTCCTGGGTCTTTCGTGTGCAGATGGACTGGGGCCCCAGAGAGGGGCCGAATGAACTAAATCATCACTGTGAAGTTC
The DNA here is from genome assembly GCA_017639675.1 of Aplochiton taeniatus. NCBI lineage: Eukaryota > Metazoa > Chordata > Actinopteri > Galaxiiformes > Galaxiidae > Aplochiton > Aplochiton taeniatus. Next base: position 9,210,186 of record CM030186.1, on the reverse strand, counting down.
CAACCCCCATTTGAACTACTCATCAAATGCTGCAACAGAGAGTGGTCAGGATACACTGGTCCATATTGCAACATGCTGTCCTAACTGTTGCGCTCATTTTAAGGAGATTAAAAGTTGACCGGAGATTGGGCTGGATGATGGTTAATTCTAGTTGATGCATTCTGTTGCACTCATTTGTGAACGATCATTTTCTTGGAGGAGGGCAGGATAAGATGTGGGACGGGGGTAGACGTGGGGTCAAGTCCAACACCCCGGACGGGTTCAGGCTCTACGTTCCTTTTCCCCGTCCCTCTGTGATTTCACATACAGCCGCTCTGCGTGCATCCCATGCTCGTCCCCGATGTCCTCCACAGCCCTCACAGAAATAATGAAGCCCACCACCATCTGTGTAAACAGGCTGGGATGGTGTGTGCAGGAGCCTCCGTCTCTCCCACTCACTGGGTCAACCACAGGGTCTCGTGAGTGGCCTGCTGGGGCGCTAACTGTGGTTGTGGAGAAGCTAAAAGGAGAGGGAGGCTGAGGGGAGGGTCGAGGATGAAGAGGGGAGCAGGTGAGTGTGGCTCCCTCTTGTTGCTTTACCGCCGCATCGGTTTTTCTTTCAAGTGGATCCCGGGCTAAAGCCCTTAAGAACAGTCTCGGGGAGCAACCAAAACGTCCGCTTGATTTCTATGGGCTCAAGTGCAAGAAAACAAATTGAAACCAATAGTTCCCATCATCTGCAGGGGGCCCCCTCTGTTTGTTCATCATTTTCCTAGGCCCGTGCATTTTTGGATGTGTTTGTGTATGCTTTTTCTGAAAAGCGTTTGTTTGTACTAGAGCTTTATTTACATTCAGAGGCGCTTTTGGAAGCGCTAAATTGATTCCAGACTCATTCCTGGGTCTTGTCCGTCAGCTCCACCACAGTCCTCAAACACTAGGCACACAGTTGGCCTGCTCTGGAGAGCTGCTGTTCATTGGCTCACCATCAGGGTGACACTCGACAGCCATTTTGAATGGAAATCTCATGTGAAACGGCCATTGGGTTGTGGGTGAGAACTATTTCACAAATTGGTACCCCTACACTTGTAAAACACACACTCACTCACTCTCTCTCTCTCTCTCTCTCTCTCTCTCTCTCTCTCTCTCTCTCTCTCTCTCTCTCTCTCTCTCTCTCTCTCTCTCTCTCTCTCACATACACACACACACACCTCTTAGCTCCACTCTCTTGTCCTCTACTAACCTGACATTCTATTTCTCCTCTGACTGTATGTACTCTCTAGCCAACTTTGGTCTGTGCCGTGAGGTGCAGCAGCCCTGATGGCGATAAGCTCCAGGCTCCTGGAAGAAACCACACAAACTGACCACCAACAGGTCTGAAGTAGATCATTTGGAAGCAGGCGCAGGAGCTTTGTTAACTGTGAGACAACCCCATAGTGGCACCAAAGGCCAAACCTCCAGCTTTTGTTTTTCTTTAAAGGAATTTGGAAAGGCTGTCTGTTTGATCGGGCTGACCAAGTCCTTAAACTCCTCTGACACCTCTACATTCACCAATATCTCTTTTTTTTTTATCAAAGCTTCTTTGACACGATTAGGGCCTTGTGAGTTTACTATGCGATCACATCAGGCCTTGCAGTTTAAGGCTACAGTGACTGCTCCTGGCGAGTTTCAGGAGCCTGGACCCAAGCCTGGGTAACACTCCATCCAATGTCTCTCCATATGGAACACATCTCACTCTTTATCTCTCCCTTGATAAGAGCTACCATTGTTTCATCTATCTAGAACCGGGCACACCCATCACACCCTGCTCACCCCTGACCCCTGTGTCAGTCTTCCTCGGTGGTGCAGCTAGCCTCAGAGATTTATAGTCCTGCGATGCACGTTTAGAGCTCCCCCCCTGACGAGCCCCCTGCCCTCAGTACAGAATCAACTCTTTGTGTGTTGGATTTGTTATGGTTTTGCCTCGCACCCCTTTCTGGCTCGCCCTCACACTTTTTAGCTCCCCTCGAGCTTTGGCTTTAACTGACTTTAACAGTAGGAATTTAATTTAATTTAATTCTTGTTTCTTTTTTCTGTCGCTGCCTCTGCCTCTTTCTGTCTGTCTTGTCTCTTAATTGAGATTTCACTAGGCATGGCATGGCTATATATTTATAGATGGCCATAAGCCAGACTCACCCACATCAGCCAAGCTAATTAATAGGCCTTGACTTTTGTCCCATATGGCCACATTTGAGAGGTATTTAACAGAGGTTATGTAGCCAACATGGATAACCCTTTTCAGCCAAGTTTGTGGGATTTTCACAAATTCACACGGTTAAATTGCACAGCCAGTCAGTCCGTCTGAAGGCTCCATCGACAGTTATTTCAACTCTCTCCAAATTCCCTCTGTCACTTTTCTCTCCTTGTTTTTTTTTTTCTTTTTACTGTTCTTGTGCTTCTGTCTCTCTCAACGTCCTCTCCCCACCTCCTCACCCTCTTTATATTCTCTACACTTTTCTTTGTTACCCTCTGCCCAGCTGTCCTTTTTCTCCTGCTTCTTCCCCACCTTCTCTGTGTATTCATCCTTTCCCATTTTCTTCTTTCCTCTTCTCTTTCTCACCCTACTTTCTCCTCACAGTGAACCCCCCTCCGATTCCTCCACTCCATCTACCTGCCTTGCCCTGGATTTGGGAGGGTTTCCTCCGCTAGAATAACAGTGAGTGCTGTGGAGGTTGGGAGGCCAGCGTAGCACACAGAGCCATGCTGTTGCTGTGGCTCAGGGCAGGGCCTCCTCTGGGCGGTTCGTTTGTCTTGGCCCGGCATTCCCACCCTCTCGGAGCGCCGCTGTGGTCGGCCCGTGGGTGTGGAGGCAGGCGCTCACATTCCCGCCGGCCCATGGCCATCCCAGCCCACTCTGCTCCGCTCCGCTCCGCTCCCTGTTCCCCCGTTGTCTTTGCTCTCAACTCGAAACGTCCCCGGACAAGCCCTGGTCGGGTCACATGACCCACCCAAGAACTAAAGGAATGTAACCATAGCTCCACACAACAAGCCAATAAACAGTCAGTTGGTCTCCCGCCCGTCCCTTCAGATAAGTTGTAATCAACTCGATTGTCTGAATCATGTTTTTACAGTCCCCTTGTCACTGGATGTTTGCCTAATGGTCCATGGAATGTCCACAGAAACAGTCAACGCAATTGAACTCAATTTGAACATGTGAAGTAGAAGAATTGTCAAGAGAAAGAGTTGCTCCATGGTTGTCCAGCAGATGACTGATATTTGCTTTACTTAAGAGTCTCTGAGACTTCATGAAATTGTTTAAGCTCTTTGAATTTTGCAAATCTTGATTCAATTTGACCAGCTCAGGTGTTTTATGTGCTTACAGTGTCTGCCAATGTAGCTGCAATTCAAACCATTTTGTCGGTTTCATAAGAAGCACCTGTGTTTGGAGACAGCATTCCACATACCTATCTGACCAAAAAAAAAAGCTCTTGTCCGGAGCACGTGTCCTAAATAAACTCTACAAGACCATGAAAATACAGATTTTTTAGAGATAAGGATAGTCAAGTATGAATGCTAGTATTTAGTTAATCACGATACCTGTTTTTATAAACACATTGGTGGTGAGTGCACTGCGTGGATTGAGAAACGGAAGGTCTCTTCTGAGTAGACGACTGTGTGACTAAACGAGCAACCTTCCCCTCTAGGCCCTGTGGTCTGCTTTCCAAACCGCCACAAAAAGTATCTTTCTCCCTCGCTTATACACACACACACACACACACACACACACACACATGGTCACATTCACTGCAACAACTGCTTGACCTTTGAGGGATCCAAATAAACATTACTTCCACAAGCCACAGTGTCTGGATGTGCTCTGTTGTCCCTTTAAGGAGCCTCAATAAAATAGTACGGCTTGTCTGAATGCGGCTGCCTGTTTGCTTGTGTGTGAGTGAGATATAAGTCTCTCTCTGGTCTGTCCTCATCCTGGCCTACCGTAACCAATCAATGGTGGTGGGGGTGGCTGACCTCACCCCTTGGTCGTAACTGGAGCTCGTGAGGCTGTGATGAAGCTAGCAGGCTACGGCTGGCATGACTGTGGCCCTTGGGGAGTGATACTCCCGAAATGGATTTGCCGCGGGAGGCTGAATCGACAAGCAGAGGGCTTCTCTGCACAGAAAGCCACAAGTGGCCTCATTGGTCACATTCATCACGGGAGGGATTGAGGCTCTATTTATAGCCAAGGCAGATCCATCTATCTGCCTAATTGTTCCTGTCTTCCCACTGTCCACAGATCCTCCCTGACAAGCCCAGAGAGAGGGAGGAGACCTTAGCTCTTTTCTGTCTCTGAGTTTTTATGTCTGTTTGTGTGTGTGTGTCCACACACACACACACACACACATACACAAAAGGTGTCCATCACTAATTATAGCAAGATATTCGTAGTCCCAGGCTTAGCCAGGAGTTTGCATAGTGTTCAGTCCCTCTTGGCTTGTTTTATAAGGCTGCAGAACAAGGCACCTCTGTGGGGCTGTTCATGGAGACTGTAAACCTTTCTCTTTTTTTCTTGACGTATTTCAGGCCCTTTTCTACAGTCTTTGAGTCACTTTCACACGCACAGACACAAACACACTGAATAGCTGATACACAGCTTTATTGTTATAGAGACGACACATACACAATGCATTTGCACTCTCAGATACACTCAGTCATCCATTCACACAAACACACACACACACACACCTCACCTCATTCTGATTGTATATAAAAGCGGTATCGAATTGCACCTTGGGTTTAATTGGCCCAGCGGTACAGTGCGCTGCCGTGGACAATGACAAATTGTTCTTTCAGAGGCTCAGGAATGTCTGCCCGCCGCCATGTCAGAGAATAGAGAAGAAGAAAAAGTTAATTGTCCTGCTGGCTTGTGTTCAACCGCTGTCATAATTGCAAAGGAATCCGTAATAGGGGAGGTTTGGGGCACTGGAGGTTTATTTATTCACCTTCGTCCTCTGTTTTAGACAGCGTCTGGTCGCACTGGGACCCCAGATACAG
>CM030186.1:9170179-9202679 GCA_017639675.1 Aplochiton taeniatus | reverse complement strand
GTTTCTGTGTGTCTCTTGCCTACTTCCCTCTCACTCTATTCTGCTTGCAGTCCTTTACTTTCGTTCTTTCTCTCCTGTCCTCAATGTTTGTGGATAGCACTTTTAAGCTCTGCTTTGTTTGCCTATGAAAATGGTCCAGGAGGTGATGATTATTAAATCAAGTTGTCTGGCCCAAGTGTTTGTTCTCTCTATTAAACAGTGTTTGCATTACTTGTTAATGACACCTTCTTGTGCTTTTCCAATAACAAAACCCCTACTTAACAATTAAGGGCTATTATGATAGCCTGTCTTTGCCTGAAAATACAATGTAAAGGTCATGTATTTATCTGTTAGTTTATGATATCATGTTTCAAATATATGTTTCAATCATGACAGGTTGAGAGACCATTTCTTGCCCGGTCAGCAACACGTCTTCATTTATATCTCAGCTTGTTTAGCATCGAAGACCATGTAAATAGGTGCACACGTGGTTAGTATTTTATTATTTTGCTACTAACAATTACCTGGAGCCTTTGTGCTTGCATTAAACCTTCTAAAGGCTTGTGCGTCTAAATTCATGACTAGGTCATTTGTGTTTAATTGTTTGTTTGTTTGCTTGTGAACAAAATTATGTAAATAATTAAGACCCCCTGCTATTTTGAGTAGAAGGCCTGCGATAATTACACCCCCACAGTAAGATAACCTGTGTGGAGAGACACTGATTTAAAAGTCAAAGTTCAGAATTGGGCCACAATCAACGGATTTTGGAGCCGTGTGTGATCTTGTGATCTGTTTGCCAAGCTACGGACACTGACCAAGGAATAGTTGTAAAAGGAGCCCTGCTGGTGAGCCTGTGACTGTACACCTAAAAATATGGGTTGTTTTACTGAAATGTTGATGGAACAACTGTGCTATTAATAAATCTGTTTTGTTGATACAATTTTGCCGTTTGTTTTATTTGAATTATGCGACAAAGACTTTGTTAGTGAGCCACATGTTAAGCTTTTTTCAAATCCTTGATTTCTGTATATGATGACTTTATTATTGTCAAATCTTAAATTGCACAGGTTAAAGTAGGTACGTCTTATTTTACCCTAATATGATGTTTACTTTATGAACTGTATGTAACATAAACCCCCAGGACCTCCAAAGTGCTGGTAGATAAGAAGGTCCTCCATGGCAATTTGGAATACCTGTCACCTCTCTCAGGTGAGAATGTGATTAGTTGTTGTGAAAATATGATGAAGTCTATGGAGGGGTCATTGGTTTATAAATCCTGGACCCTGATCCAGGTAACAGACAACAAACTGCAGCTCACTTAGAATTTGTGAATTAAGTTAATTAGAGTATTACTCAACAAATAGTCACTATTTGTATTTGGCCACCTTGTGAAGCTGTTTAATTGTATTATCTAGGCTTCTAATTAGAAGGTCATTGGTCCTTACTGCTACACACATAACATGGCCGTGATCACGCACACTCTGAGCTCTGTTTCTGTGTGCTGGAGTTCTGCTGTAAATTTTAACACCCGAACACCCCGGTTCTCCCCAGAACCAGATAAAAAAAAGTAATTGACTTCAGCTGTGCTTTTCTCTCCTGTGTTGAGTAACACCTTTTAAGATGGAAAAGAGGGACTGGTTATTAGGTGGTGAGCAAACGGTGGTGGAGGGAGCAGGCAGGCAGCTGACCCAGGCTAGTGGGGTACACTCTGAATGCTAATGGCAGGCTAGAGAAAGGCCAAACAGGCCTATTGAAATGCAGAGCTCCACTGTTTTCTTAGGGTAATATTGTGGCAACGTAAAACAGCCCACATTATCAGAGTGAAAGGTCAATTTGATGTTTGTCAGAAGGAGGATTGGGAGTGGGTATAGTTATCAGGAATAACTAGATTTTTTGCTTTGGCCACTGGCTCCATGAATGGGAAATTGAGGATATAATTTCGGAGTCACACACAAGCAGCTTTTTCGATATCAGATTACAACCACAGGAAGTATTATTTCATGAAAGTTGTTCCAGTAGTATGTTTCGGTCACATAAATCAGTATATGTACACTGAACGCAATCCAATTTACCAAGTTAGATACCGAAATTCCTCTGTCAGAAGGAGAAAAGGATAACTTGAAACATGTCATGTCACTCAAAGCCTATTCACATTTAATTACCATGGCAGTGGACCATTTTCTTACCTTTTGTTAGCCTATTGAGAGGAGTGCCAGGCCCACGCTCTCCCATGCACACAGCCCCAGCATCCTCCTCTTGCTCCTCAGCAACCCCTGGCTTCCCCAGCAGCAGTCGCAGTCACACAGAATGAATGGATCAGGCAGTGGAATGTGGACACAAAAGGAGGAATGTCATTTTGCTGAGTGCTAGCACCCCCGTCCCCCCTCCCCCAAGCAACGAGAGGGTGCACACACACGTATACACAAACACACACACGCAGACACACGCAGACTTCCCATGCCTAGACATGTTAAAGTACCACAGCCATAGTAGAATTATATTTTATTTTAGCATAAAAATAACTATTTAAAGATGAGATGCTAGTTATGCTACGGACAATATATTATGTCAATAAAGTTGTCAATGGTCAAAATATGAATCTATTAACTTTAATAATGCCACCCTGAATGCTATTCCCCCTGGAAAAAAAAGAATTACCAAAAGAAAAAAGGAAAAATCCCTTTTTGTTACACTTAACAATGATTTGTGCAAATTTAATTTCTGTAAATAAAATGCTTGGAAAAATAACTTTCTTTTTACAGCAATTCTTCATTAGGATTACCTACAAAGGCTGCATGTATATGGCTTCCAGCTTCATGACAGGCAGCCGTTTTATGACAACAACTTCTCTAAATACAGCACACAGTTGAGAATATGTTGGCCTAGTAGTTAGAACATCAAGACTGCCAGTGATGTCTGTTGATACCTAGATGTGTTTTTTTGAGTGAGTAAGTGTTTGATACAGTATTCGATTTACGTCAACAAAAAATGTATGAAAGAATAGTTTACATTGTGGAGAAATGTGTTTTAAGACTCCACCTCTTGATCCAGTCCAGGCTTTCTCAATCCAAACCTCAAGAGGTATGCGTTATTTTTGCTGGGCTGGTCTATACTCCATCCCTGGTGTTTTGAGTTGCCAAATCCTTTCCCCGGAACCTGCTATCCTTGCGATCGACTGGAGCTCCGCTGCGCTATCGCTTCTGGACTTCAGCACGAAGAGCATAGGCTAGTGTCCCTTCTGTACAGAAACTACAGACCTCTGAAGATTGCAAAAACTTTTCGACTGGTAATCCCACTTTTGCGTCTTAATTTTCGCGGAAACATAAGACATTTGGACCTAACAGACGAGTATTGTATATGGTGGCTGTATAAACTTTTGTTTAACCTTTCATAAAAAGTTTTAATTATGCGCTCATGCCAGTAGCCGACGTCTGATATGTTTTTGCTGTAGAGTCTGGAACCCGACATATACAACATAAAGTTTTTTTTAAAGGAAACTTTTACCCAATTTTATTGTGCTTTTCTTGCAAATTTCAACTAGGCATGAGTTGCAAATGAAGAATCACTTAGACTTTGCCCAGTTTTTTTGTAAACCAGTGAAGCAAAGAAATCAGCGCGTCTCCATGAGGAAACTCAACGTTTGGAGTTGTTGAAACTTTCCTAACATTTTTCATTTTTTTCGCTCAAAGACTTTACGTTTTATTTATATTATAACTTTTACAATGAAGACTATGCTAGTGTTTTCTGCAGTCTGCACTTTAGTGCTTTTTGTTTCGGCGAAAGCTGAGCTTAAGTCGAAAAACTGCAATGAAGTTCGGGCTGCATACAGTTCCAAAGGCTTCAACGTCAATGATGTTCCTAACAAAGGGGTACAAGGTAAGCTGGAATAAGGCCATTGCATTGTTTTTTTTTTTTTTTTTTTTTTCCTCGCACACCATCTTCATATAACATCTTCAGGTGATTACATGTCAGTGTAACCAGTTGTGCTGAACTTTCTTATCATACAAGACGACGAATTATTATACGGGTTTTTGGCCCAGGCCTATCATGTAACCTTTTGCTCAAGTTTGTTGTTATGTGTACAGCAAATGCAATTTTACTTATTGCTCTTACCATGCCTACTCGTGCCAGTTTTTAAAATATTTTTCTGATAGAGATTAAAGGATCATTACCAAGACCAAATATGGAACTCAACAGTTATAAACCCTACAATTAAAACTTATTTGGCGTTTCACTACTGTAGTAATTTCACGGCTTCTGTTTTCAACTTTAATAAACCCCTACCACTAGCCAGTTTTTAAAGTAAAAACAGTTGTCCTAATCTACCAAATTAGGAATATAAATGTATATACAAACGATCACCACTACAGAAGGGAGATGGGCCTGATTTCTTGACCTCCTAGTGTGTGGCTCTGGCGCCAGTGATTTTGGAAACACTGCTGGGCCTGGGATTGTAAGTAGTTTATACTGACATGTAAATAAACAGTAGTGAATAAATTAGTTAAAATAAATGATTGAAACGTTGGGGATCCAGGTGGGAAGGTTTCGGTGTTGAGTAATTAGTTACCCTGCTCAATGAAAAACATTCCATCTTCTGATTGGTGTCGATATTTTGAATTTTCAATTATCTCCACTTTAAAGGCCTCTCGATTCTGCTTGTTGGCTGTAAACTGTAGATGTGGTAGACTATGGAGGCTTTACCTTGGCATTGTAATGTCATGTTGGGGCTCTAGCTGGTACTTCAGTGTTCCCCTACTTGATAGTGTTAAAGGGGACATCAGAGATTGTAAATGTCATCAAGTCGTCAACTTTAACCATAGAGTTATCATTGTTTGCTTTTATAGTAAGTAAAGATTCAAACCCTCCTCCCAATGACCTCATATTTAGATACAATACTATCAATAAATGTTGTAATGTATTGCCAATTTGAATGCACTTTAAACATTTTAATATTTGTTGTTTATTCAGTTAACCATATTTTTGGTTTGAAAAATCAGATGGTCCTGTTCTGATGGTCCTGCTCAGAGAAACGGTGTAGAGCAATTGACTGGGGTCCCCAATTTTTTTATTGAAATCACCTGTTAGGGGTTTTCTCAGAATCTCTTTCTGATTAGGTATTTATGGCCTATTATAACTTTATGAGACTGTCAGTGTGACATGGAACAATTTTTAAATGTATTTCACTCAAGCCTCTAAGCTGTTTGTGATTTGGTTGTATTTCTTTGTGATGTTAAGCATCATTGAGTTGACCGCAACGCACACTGCTTGTAGATTGTGGGCTTAATTGTGGTGTATCTCTGTGTTTTTAATAGGAGGTTTCTAAAGGGCAGTTTTTTGGGATGTTTGTGCGCTATCCACATGCCTTTCTTTACAATGGTGTCCTAAGGTAGGCTATAGCCTTATACAGGGCCAACCTCAATGAGACCCTCTTTGTCATTGATGAAGACTGAGCTAATTGATCAAGGTCTACTTTTGGGGCTTCTTAAAGCTAAAGTAAAGCACAAAAGCCATACGTTGTTCTAAGTAAGCCAATGCTGTCTAGTCTATATTTACATTTCCTGAGCTAGGCCTAAAACTCTTTGGCTTTTAAAACAGAGGACTTGTGCTAGCTGTCACTTCAAGAGGAATGAGGTGGATATAGAAATACACACCTGTAAATCTGTTAAAGAGGTGCAAAAAGATCGTCAATGGTATTACTGCAAGACATCCCACACATGACAAACAAAATATTATTCTATTTTGCAATAACATTTTAAACATTTGTTGCCCATCACTACCGAGATCTGTTATCTAAATGAACACAATCGTAGCCTTAGGATTTGTAGCCAGTCATCTTGCAATGTTTCCAATGCCGTATTCTCCATGCCCACACTGAACAGTCTGAGTGACTGGGATGTGGCGCTCAGCACAGACTTACATAAAATTATGCCTCGTTCCTGCCAGTGCCTCCACCCACAGCCTCAGTCATTTAGCGGCAAAGGGGTTATTATTATTCCAGCACACTCAGATTTCTTCTGTGGTACTTTCCAGCCCTACAACCCCCTCAAACTTACTAGAATAGCGCTGTGCATGTGCCAAGTGTCTCCTCTGATATACCATTAACGTGATTCACAGATTGGCGGACGGTCGCACCTTTTGGAGATGTAAGTTGATCCTCAACGTTGCCTCCCGTTTATCACAAACATCTTTTGTTATTTGCTCCTGGCATGGAGATAACAATGTTTGTAGCCATCCAAATTAAAGTCTGGCCTTATTAGCATTCAGGCTTCAGTAGAGATGTTTTAATGCAATGAAACCCTAATGGAAAACCTCAATGCCTCAGTGTAGGCAGAATTAGATGACATATGGAGGAACAGCAGTCTTAATTCTTAAACACTGTTGGTCCCATGGTTTCAATCTTTTACCGCCTCACCCGGTTGCTATGTTCACTTCCCTTTTGGTAAATGTTTTCTCTGTTTTCTGGGTAGTAAGGTGCCTGACCAAAAGACACCTTGGGGCCATTGTATTTTGATCATGGATAGGCTAAATATTTAGCGAAAAGTGTGTGTCAAGTGCTTTGCTGCACAGCGGCATGAGCGAAAAGCTCTTCAAAAGCGTCAGAAAACACAGCGGTTAACACTGGCCAGATTGGTATCTACCATGTCAACAGCTCCTCATTGCGGGGCTGGGTGCTGGACTGCACTTCACTTTTCAACTCCTCTAAGGAAAATCTGTTTTGGTTTAGGTTGGCATTCTGACTTGATGTCATGCCTCAGGTATGGGACAATGGTTAAGATCAAAGAGGAGAGGGTAGTACTAGTGGAGTCATTGTCCCTTCCTTAAGTACGAGAAACATCCCGCTCATAATCAGTTCAGTGCATTATGACTGAAACTCAAAGAGTCTATGACCTCAGTACATTGGCCTTTCAGTTAGCCAGACACTCTATGGGTCCTGGATTGTGAGGCCTCCTTTTCCCGGAATATCCTAGCTGGTGAATATCTGTCTCTGTGTGTTCCCCGTAGCTTTATGGTTTGGTAAATAGAAGGTTGTGTTATTGGGATGACATTGAGACGATAAGATAAGAGAACTGGGACATGCTTAGTCTGTCTGGGCTTTATAACTGGAAGGCTAATATTTGAATGCTCAGCCTGGCCTCTCTCAATGTGGCCTACACTTTTAACATAATAATTAACTAATAAGGCAGTGGGCCTTCAAGGTCAGTGTTGTGAAACCTTGGGAGACTAACTCCAATTTTAAGTTCTTTTGAAATAGACCTTTGCGTCCATGATTGCTTATACAATTTTTTTTGTAGTAGTGTAGTTTTGCAGTTTTTTATTTAGTTTCGAAGTTGTTTTTACCAGGTGGCTACTTTTAAGTGCCAATCACTTTTTGCAGTAACATAATATAATATCCTTTTATTATGAACACGTCCATGTAAGTTTTATGATGTCTGTGTTTGATGAACAACATCATCACAAACCCCAAATTCTACAGAGCCGTGTTTTGAAATGTTGAACATATAGATAAAACATGAAAATCTATTTGTCCTTTTCCACAACAATAGTAATTACCTTCCCGATTGCCAAACAACCAATTATTGCAGGTTTACCAATGGCTTCTAGTACTGAGATAGGTCCTGCTATTCCAAGCCTGTCAGTGCGACGTTTCATTGGTTACTTCGGTGGAACAGGCCTGTGTATTATTGAGTTTGCGAATCATGAGGAATAGGTTTTGTGAAGCTCGGAGGGAGTCTGGTTGGGACTGAGACTACGTGAGAGAGGCCTGTGTGGGGAGGGCTACCACACGTGTCTGCTGGTTCTTGAGTCTTTATCAGTTTTCTGTTGCAGCGAGGAGGCAGAAATGGGACCAGGGCTTCTCATCGCCAACAACTGCCTTCCTTATCATCATTCAGAAACAAATAAGAGCTTAACCCAGTATGTGTTTACAAAATAGTTGCCTGTTTTGAGCGATATGGCCAGAAACCATAATTACCAGAGGTGTATTAATCCAGGGATGCAACATTCCAATGTTAGAATGTGCCTTTTTATTTTTTTATTATATTGTGTTTGTTATTCTGTATCTGTAGTAGCAGTTGAATTGCATTGTGGATGTATCAAGTATCTGTTGCCATTGCTGTAGCTTTCACCTACCCCCCTTTGCCGAGTGAGCGACAGATCAGTGGGGGGTGGATGCAGTGTGTGGGAACAATCGAGCACCCCCTTTTAGCCCAGTCTGTCCCCCTCCTCACAACATTCCGCAGTGGACCACCAAGACCCACACACGGGGAGCCCCAGAGCTGGGAACGACGGCGACAAAGAAGGCTAGAATGACTGACTTGGGCATACATAGGAAGAGAAGGCCGTTTGACTGACAGAGGAAGAAGAGAAGAGAGGAGATGTTAAACAAGAGAGGGGAAGATGCTCTTGAGAAAATGGATAGACTAGGTATGTGGGAGGGAGCGCTAGTTTGACACAGGCCCAGGGAATTCACCCAGGTAACATGGCCCTGGGCTCTACATGCAGACACTGTGACTCATTGGCCCTCTTACTCATAGGGGCAAGCACCAACATAAAGCCTGTACCTGGCCTTTATTGAACTCTTTTGTGTTTTCCCTTTCATAAGTTTGACTCCTAGCTGGCTCGTTTTCCCGGCTGGTGCCGCGCAGAGCAGTGCTTGCGCGCTGTGCGAAATCTGGATCTGGGATTGTGGTTTTCCACACTTGCTGTAGATGGGAGCGCTCCCTCAAATGCTTGTTAACACATCCTGTTTGCATGCTGTTAAGTCGGCAGTCTCTTTCTCCCCCCTCGCTCTGACTGACATATCAGTTGTTCCACTGCCTGTCCCGCTCGGCAGAGCTGCTTCATAGAAGCTCTTAGGGGAAGCCTGGTCTCAGCCTTAGTGTATCCTTCCTTCCTTCCTGATGCCCTGGTGAATCCCTCTTTTTCCACCTCTCCATAAGGCTTTACTGATATCTTCCTGTTCCTCTTCTCTCCCCAAACATTACAGTGCATGTTCTTGTCCTTCCCAGCTTGACCCCCCCCACTCCCCCACAGTTTCCTTTGACCCCCCCCCCCCCACACACACACACACACACACAGTTTTCTTTGACCCCCTTCCCTATCTCAGCATTGACTATCTGCTCCTCAAGGTTGAGGTCCTCATTGTGTGAGAAGGCTTCCAGATGATCTCCATGCCAACACCGGGACTCCTGCTGTCGCTTACACACACACACACACACACACACACACACACACACACACACACACACACACACACACATATATGTCTCCCCGAGGCCTTGCTGTCATGCCTCAATGTACCGATGAGTTGCTGCTTGGTAGTCAGGGAGCCACTGCACCTCATGCCAAGGTGTTTACACGCCTCTGATATGTCGCTCCCCTTTCGCCGCCTTTGATTTTTCGGGGTGCCACATTCTTTGACTGGGTGGGGCTTTTTTTTTTTGTTTGTTCCACTGATATTTGAGGTGCTGTGTGTCTCCTTTGTGTTGATTGCCTCGGCGCTGGTGTCACAGAGCCAGCAGTGAGAAGTGTGCTTGAGGGCTTTAGGCTCTGATCCCAAACTGCAGGGGTGGAGACCGCACGCCATGACCCACAGAACCAGGCTTGACACACTGAAGTCATCTGAGGATGGCTGCCAGGCAGAGAATGAGGCTTTGATGTAGGTGTCATTCTTTCAGGATTTATTGAGCACTATGAAGATGTAGTGGGCATGAGTAGGATACTAATGAGAACGGTGAGGATGTGTTGGTTCCTTGCCAGTGGCCTCTGTTGTTGGGGAGAGTGGTGCTGGACTGAAGCCAGGGACTTGCCTACATTTTTGGACTGAGCCTCTTATGCTTGGCCCAGGCCATAGGAGCCGTAATGCCCTCTAATTACTCCCAAGGCCTGCATCAAAACTCTCAGTGATGATGGTCCCACTGATACTTGGGTTTCAAAGTACAGTTGGCTTAAAAGGTCTAATAATGACCTAATCTCACAATTTGCAATGTGTTCTGAACCTATAATAAAAACAATTCCCAGTGGCCAAGTGGTCAGGTTCCTCTGGTTCAGTTTTGAAGTAGGACTTCTCTGCCAAAAGCAAAACATGTAGCGGGATCTCTTGCTTTTTACAGAGCTCTGTGAATTTGACTTACGAGGTGATGTCGCATCCTAAATCCTTTACAGTTTGCATATAGAACATCCTTGCAAACCAAATTGAAAACATGAACTAGCAATAGGCAAACATTCTGCTCGCTTGGGCGCAACTACAACAAACAATATCTAACTACAATGCTACAAATCATTCAGCTAGTGAGTTGTTGAAGATTATTCCATCAGATTTTTTGGGGGGCATTTTTTGGAAATGTTCGACATTGTATGAGGTTAATCATTGTTGATTATTAGAAAAGCTAGCCCCATCGATGATTTATTGCCGCATCAAGTCCATTTGTGATGAACCGAGTTGCCCATGACAGAAGCCCATGAAACCATTGTACCTTTAGGTTTAGTCTTTCTTTCACCTTTGACAGGTTGCTATGAGAGGTTTTCTTCCCAGCGTCCTTGTCGGTGTCCAGTTTCCTAAAGCCCAACAGGTATATCAGAATCATTGTTACCCTCTTGTAGCTGTGAGGGCCCAGAAACCTGATCTTGTACCTGACCTCATTCTGCCTGGGGGGCTTTGCTGGGCCCCGTCCTACCCTAACATCTGGTGGACTTCAGCTGCTTTTGGATGTCTGGTATAAACATTGTCAAAGAACTTCCTATCCTTAGGACAGCCACGCTGCCGTTTACTGACAGGGATGAAATGTATTGTTTGTTGTCTGTTAAAACCTTTCAAACTTTGAAGCTTTTATTTACATACATTTTTTTAAGTTACAATGTGTTCTATGAGCATGTAAGACAGAAATAGTTTGAAGCTAATTGTAGTGTCTAGTGAGAGCAAGATGTGGAACACATTGAACTAAGGGCCGATTTCTAAGTTTTAACATTAGCCAGTTACTCCGACAACACGTTTTTCCTTTTGCACTGCTCCCATAGTACATGGGTTCGGGAAAAGGTGTTTTTCGGCCACGTGTATGCCTTGAGTCAGTATAAGGAGAAGGGCTGCTGGAGGGACTAGCCAGGAAGGTCTTTTGTGCCTAGGTTTTTTTCTTTCCTGCTCCTCCTCTCTTCACTTGTGATAATCACGCTGTGCTGTAACTTGTCCTCTCCGTTTGTCTATGCAACCTTTGCTTGTCTCTGCAAAGCTAGAAGATAACATGCTTACACACACACACACACACACACACACACACACACTCTCTCAACGTCAAGGTGGAATCCACTGTGAGTCACTAGATCAAATGCTAGTACTCAAACTCATAAAGAGCACGTACCTGAAAGGGTGATGCGGAGAGACCGTTGGGTTAACTAAGCATTTTATGCTTTATTTGACAGGACAGTAGGCAGATAGGACAGATAGATAGACATGCTGCAAAGGGCCGGATTCGAACCCTGGATTCGAACTCTGGTTCGTCAAGGACTAGCCTTTGTGGTGTGCCTTAGTCCAGTGAGCCACCAGGGCGGCCCAGGTTAACTGTGCCGGTCATTTACACAAATCACAGCTCTCAGCTTCTTGAAGGATTCAGTGGGTGTTAGTCGAAAAACGCAAGTGTCAGGGATTTTGGACCTTTTTTTATCTTCATGATTGCATTCTTGGTCCACCCCTGTCTCTAATTTGTTTGTGTACGGTTGACCTCAGCAGCCCTTAGAGCTCTTAGTAGGGTTTGTGTCCTCTGCTGTTTATTCTGTTCACATAGTTTACAGCATTCTTATGAGATTATACACCAGTTAGTTCTGACAGTGCATTGCTATTGGTTCAGAGGCACTCCACTAGAGTAGATGTCCCTTCAACCTCTCCCCTTCATCCCTGTTTCTCTTTTATCAACACCATTTATTATTATACTTGTTATAAACATGTCACCAACTTGCTCTAGTGCCTGTCCTGTCTAAATCACTCTCGCTCTCTTTTTCACCCTCTCCGTGTTTCTCTCTTTCTTTCTTGCTCACTCTCTTTTTCTCTGAATGCCGTCTGTTAACAATGAACAATGAACTTTCTTCTTTAATATATTTAAGGTTCAGTACCTTCTACCTGGAGGGTTTAATTGCCATAACTTTGAGTCAAGCAGCAGACTATGTCAAAACTGTGGGAGCAGGTTGTCTGATGCAGCTTACCGTCAAAGTTGACCAAATGTATCGCTCATCACATGTCAATCCCCTACTCTTGTGCTGACCTCTATTTACCCCGTTCTGCTTGAAATACAGAGGTCGGTTAGTATCCTTCGCCATGTTGATAGCAGATTATTAGGGGCATAAATGATTGATTGATACAGAGAGGACACAAAGAATTTACACATTATGGCGCAGACATTCGCTGTTGTTGGCAGTGGTTGCTGACTTTTTGAATGTATGTGGGGGAGTGTAGGAGCTAGTTAAATCATTGACAAAGCAATGACCTGGGAAGTGGTGTAGGCGGGGAGCTTTTGTGTGGGGAGACAAAGGCGGAGACGCAGAGCTGGGACGAGAGTGGGAAACAGACCCATAGCGAGAGGCCAGGGCCATGTTGTGGAATCTCCCCAGGGGCTTCTGGGTAAATGTTCATGGATGACAGCATTTTGGAATGTTCACAAATGGAGAGTTTTAATTGGCCAGAGGCCCCAACTGGTTTTGCAATCAGAGATGGACTCACTAGTGGCAGGGGGCTTAGATTTATGAGGGCTTGTGGTTGTTTGCTTTTAGAGGTATGTCAGTCAAAAACAAGGCATATATTAGACCATGTGCTGCCTATATAACTCCTAAAAGGTTTCCAAATGATTTGTCATTGGAAATTGGTACTGTTAGTCCAGTGTGGTGATAGTGACTGAGCAGCCATGGCCTGGTGTCTGTAAGAAGCTTTCCCCTGGTCTATTTTTTATCAATGCAGTGCCATTTGAAAAGTAAATATTTGCAATTTCATGTTTTGACCGCTGTGCTTTCGATGAGATTTTAATTCCTGATATATGTAAGGAAACTACATTTTGCACAGACTTTTTCCAAGGTCCTGTGGTTTGCCTGCTAAACTATAAAATATCTCCCTTTCCAAATTGAATTCCCCTTTACCACAGCTCCTGGACTCATTCAAGAATGTGGAGCATTCTTCTAAATAGAGTGAAAGGATGTCAAAGTGCTTTTCATGAGTAAGCTAAGTAAGCATTTTCTGGATTGCCCCCCATTGTTTGGGATTAGAGACAGAGCCATTAATCCCATTTGACATGGTTGGTTATGATCAGTGATTTTCTAGTAAATATGGCGCGTCCTGCCACTGCTCCCTCGAAGGTTGATCGATCACAAGTGTGAATAGTTATGTCGTACGATGTGAGCAGCTTGGAAGTTTATTGTTTAGTTGACCATATCGAACACATACCACACAGTATTGCTGTTTTCCTAGATGCCTGTACCTCTTGGTCTCATGCTGGCCACACTTGCTAGATTAAGCTGGAGCATAACATTTTGCTATTATTGTTGGAGCCTTTGTCAGTGAGAGATTCACAGGTTTCTGCATGCTGAAAGCAGTTTTCTCTCAGCATGTCTTCGCGGCGTGGGATATCCTGCTCATTAGCAGACTTCCTCGTTAACCTAGCACCTGCCCTCTCTCTGGGGGAGATATGGCATGTCTGTTTGATTATTGAACTGCTGGTTTGGCGGAGATAAATACAATTAAAGAATTAGTAGAAACATAGGATAAATATGGCAATCTATTGGCCCTTGTGTTGTTATAACTCTCTGGTGCCTGTTGAAGTACATAATGGCTTTGCAATCTTTTGCTGCTGGTTAACCATTGTTCTGTGTCACAAAACTGTCAAGCCTTAATAAAATTCTGTCAGCTGAGTAGGAAACTTGTGAGCGCTCTAGTAGGACTCATAGCAGTAGTCATAGGAAAAGAATGGAGTGGACCGAGAACTGCAGTGTAATAGCTTTGACTCAGAGGACGCCACCATTTTGAGTTGAAACTCCAAGCTATTAGTCTCATCTCTCTTCACAGGCTGTTTAGTGTGAAAATGCATTATTCCTTCAGCCAACTGCATTAACTGTCATGACACTATGTTGAATAGTGAATAGTTGGAGTCTTTAAAGTAGGTGAAAGTAAAACCCAACCATAACTAGCTCCATATGAGCAGTTGGGTCCGTAATAATGAATGGTTTCTGCTTACAGCCCAATGTTGTTGAACATTTTCCCACTTGCAGTACAAAGTTTTCTCTCTCTCTGCGTGGGGGGGGGGGGGGGGGGGGGGGGCGTGCTACGTTCACGTTTAACTTTACTTCTAAAAAAGGAGTATTAATAGTTCTCTCTGTCTCCGGGTAAATGGAACAGTGGTGGAGGGATTTTTTCAGCTTGCCTTTAAAGAATTACCTAAGTGTGCCAAAGACAATCCATAGACATCAGTGCTAGTTCAGCCTGTTCATTTGTTTGAGTGTTTAAGTCTAAAATACACAAATGGGGAAGCCAGTGGTTTCTAATACCTTGGCGTAACTTCCCAATATACTTGTGGTGGATTCAGCTTGCATTTAAATAGTCAGTGAGCTCATACAGGTACGTCCCTCGCTAAAATGCAATGTGTGGAGGTATGTTTTGCAGAGGTGATGGCTGTATTAAGATCCCAATAACATGACTAAGCAGACAGTCTAGAGATACAGAGAGAAGAGAAAACATATCAGTACGAAGGGATGGGCAAGAGGGGGAGCACCTAACCACATGTTGTGACAGGAGACAAACTGAGAAAAAGTATGACTCTTGAAGTAATTACTGTGATTTAGAAATTAAATATCCAGTGGTTTTCAGCTTTCTTTCTTCTCTCATTTCAATTGTGTATCATTTCAACTTGATAATATATATCCTCCAGACAGGGACTATGAAGTGTTACTCCATCACAATCACAGGCACACACTTGTAGATTGGTAGCTGGGTAGCCGCATGGTGATGGCACTAATCCCTAGGGGAATGTGCGACTTCTTAATTGGTGGCAGTCGTTTACGTGTTGTTGCATGTGCTTTTGTGTGTGTTCGTTTGTTTTCTATGTACTTTACATGTGGGACTGTGTCTCCAAGCGGATGAAAGAGACCTACTAGCTGTTTGTGTGTGGTGGCTGCGCTGGCCAGCGGACAGGGAGGTCAGGGGACAGGACCTCTCTCGGAGGAGTGGCTGTTAACCTTTGACCTTGCTGGTTAAGCCTGCAGGGTGGTGGTGGTGGTGGTGGCTGTGGGAGGCAGGGGGCTCTGAAGTCTGTCTGGTTCAGAGGCACATGATGGCGACCCAGGGGTGGGGGGCGGGGGGGTGTTGTCTAATCTGGTTTTTGTCCACAAGGCATTTTCTCCTCCCCCCACCGTCCTTCCTCTGAGAAGCCAGTTTGCGGGGCAGGGGAATGTCAAAGGGAAGTGACTTATTTTACGAGCCATTTAAAAGGGGATGGTGGTCGCCCACAAAGGAGACGCAGAGTGGCCAACCGTTGATGAATAACATGACACACACAGTCACATGTTTGTTTACAAGTTGCTGGTCTCTTGTTTGGAGCGCCATAAATAACCTTTTCCGTGTCATACCTTTTGATTGGCACTCGAACAATGCTCTAGCTCTCAATTGTCATGTCTTCTAAAGAAAAGAAGGCCTAATTGGGAGGTTTTATGAGGCAAGCCCCCAAAGAGTTTTACTGGGGTTTCAAGGGTTTGAATCAAAGAACTGTGGTATTTTCTTTCCTCAATCAGACTCCTTGACATGACCTCATACTGTCAGTTAAACACATTATTTGTCAGTGTTTTTGAGAGATGGCTCTATCTGTCTCACAATGCACAATACTTTTTCAGACATTTCTCAGAGACTTAATCCTTTGAGCTAACAATGTAACATCTGTTCAGAAATTCCTGTAAAAGATTGACAGCCATGGTCTAATATATAGACTTTGGCCGTGCGGATAGCAGAACTAACTAAAGACCAGCAAAGTGTGTGCCGCTGTAGGCAAGCAGAGGGCCCGCTGGAGGAGACACTGAATGGCTGTTTCACTCAAAGGTAGTCATGCAGTATGTGCCTGGAGCCCACTGCTGACTTTGGTCTCTATCCTTCCATGCTGGTACAAAGATACATGTGTTGAGCAGTGATGCGATGTGTGAATGTGTTTAGGTAGTGGCTGCCAAACTGTGTGTGTGTGTGTGTGTGTGTGTGTGTGTGTGTGTGTGTGTGTGTGTGTGTGTGTGTGTGTGTGTGTGTGTGGGGGGGGGGGGGGGGGGGGGGGGTGTGGGGGGGGGGTGGTGGTGGTGGTGGTGGTGTGTGGGTGTCCCTCTCTGTATTCCTGTTTTATTTTTATTACTATATTGAACTTGTTCCCAGAAGCAGGGGTCCAGTTTAAGGAATGGGGGTAGTTGGTGGAGCCTTCCCTTGGTGCCTTGTAGCCTGAATGTACTGATGTTCCAGTATCCTAACTCTTTCAGTAACTATGTTTTTTCACTTATGTCCATGTTAGAATACACCATAACAAGTTGTCATGCTACATATGTTTATAATGTTTAAATGTGCCATGTCGAATCCAGCCTATGCCTTTCTGAGGTTATTTTAAAACTGAAATAGAAAAAACTCAACATGATTGTTCCAGATATAGACTCATAAAAGGATTATACAGTGAATAGTGAACAGTTAAACAGTGAAGTCGATGAATAGGCTATCATTTAATATGAAGAGTTAACTCAAATTTACAAGCTAAGTTTTGCTTTGGTGATGGTAGTATACATGTTAATTTATAAAAAATGGGCACCTTTTAAGTTCATGTTTCGACTAGACATGGCAACAAACTATAAGCCTAATGTTGAACTGGAGCCTGTAAACGACTTGGGACTGGAGAGTGACTAGAAGCAGTCAGTGGTGCCTGGTGAGGCAGGCGTGGAGGCCTCAAGTCGCTGAGCGCTGGCGGGGAAAACCAAACAGGCCGTTGGTGCCTGGATGAAGTGAAAGGACCCCTGTGTTCTCGCCAAATTCCAACAGCCATGTTTAAAAAGAAAGAAAAACAAAACATTATTGCAGCTGCAACTTTGCATTTAGCTTTCTCTGCCCAGCGCCGCCCAGTGCCGACCTGACCCTCCTGTTAATTTGATGTTGAGCTCATTTTTTGGGGACATATTTGTCACTTTTTCCTGTGCCAAGAGCTCAGTTTTATTCTGAATGATTCCTCCGGTTAGAGAGCAGATTGACACTGTGTGGTGGGGTGCACTAAGATGTCAGATTGTTCAGCTTGTTTAACAGCTTGGCTCAAACTCGCCTCGATTGCTGAAGGCTTGGCTGTCTGTACCAGAATGCCCACACATACAGTCTGTGTGTGTGTTTATGAATATATGTGTGCGTGTGTCACTGTGTGTGTGTTTGGAGAAAGGTGGCTGGGGGCAGGCTTTATATGATGGAGCAGCTGCGGGTTCTCGGTGTAAAAACCTTTGGCTGATTGTTACACATTTGTCATTTTAGCCAACCTAAAAATAGTCTTGTCAAAATACTGTAACATTTACTAAAATGGCATTCCAGGAGCCAAAACTAAAAGCAGAGCTTGGTTTGAAGAGCACTAAGTGAACCACTGGCTGCTTTTGCGGGTAGCTATTTACAATGTTGTAGCAGGAGAGTTTTTAGTTGATCTTTTCTTGTTTTTGTGTCCATAGGTGCCCCCCTGAAAGTTTGCCCTCAGGGCTTCTCCTGCTGTACTCTGGAGATGGAGGAGAAGCTAAGCCAGCAGAGTCGCTCCGACCTGAAGGCCCCCGTCTCCCAGCTCAGCAGCAACCTACAGAACACCTTTAAACAGAGACACACCCACTTTGACAGTAAGTCACGGACACACACACACACACACAGAACAACTGGCTACTCTCTTCCAAGGGAGTGCTCTCTATCTCTGTCCCACTGCTTGCTGTATCACCTCAATAAGCTTTGACAGACACTCCCATCTGCCAGTGCCCAGTCCAGAGCAGAGACAGCCAGTCTGTGTCCGTTGGCTGGTCCACCTGTCTCTCAACGTCTCAACGCCCCGCCTCGTCTCCCCCTCACCGCCCGTTGCCCTCTCCCTACACCCCAGAGAGGGAGACACACGCCTGCTTCCAGACAGACCACACACACACATTTCCAACACTAGTCGTAGTACTTCGCTTCCTGTTCTCTCTCTCTGAGAGAGAGAGAGAGAGAGAGAGAGAGAGAGAGAGAGAGAGAGAGAGAGAGAGAGAGAGAGAGAGAGAGAGAGAGAGAGAGAGAGAGAGAGAGAGAGAGAGAGAGAGAGAGAGAGAGAGAGAGAGAGAGAGAGAGAGAGAGAGAGAGAGAGAGAGAGAGAGAGAGAGAGAGAGAGAGAGAGAGAGAGAGAGAGAGAGAGAGAGAGAGAGAGAGAGAGAGAGAGAGAGAGAGAGAGAGAGAGAGAGAGAGAGAGAGAGAGAGAGAATGTGCCTGCCTGAGTGTCCCGTAAATATTGGGATCGGGTTTTCCGTCCCGTGGGTCGGAGTGCACGGGAGCATGTGACAGTGCTGAGTCACTGAGGAAGTAAGGCAGCTTTGAAGACCCTTGGGCTCTGCTCCTCAGCCATGTCCACGGCGCTCCTAGAGAAGGCTGGAACTGAAGGGCCAGTGAGGATGGTGGAGCAGTCGCTCGCTTTGGCACACACAGAGCATCACGCTCGGTTACCAAATCTGTTTCCTGGTTTGGAAAGAGCTAAGCCTCCTTGTTTCTGATCGGAGATCTCCGGATGTCGTCTTACATGGTTTTTGTGTGTGTGCGAGTGTGTTTGTGAGAGAGAGAGCAAGATGGTCAGTAACAGGCAGCATATGTATTGCAGCCAGATGTGAACAGGAATGTGACGTGTCGGAATGCGGTGGCTGCTTGAGTCCTCCTTTCCTCCCCCCATCTCTCTCTCTCTCTCTCTCACTGGCCTTTGTCCCTTCTCTTAATATGCCTCACTCCCCTTCCTTCATTCTCTCTGGTCCTCCTGTGTATCACTCCTCCGTTTAAGTCTAACTATCATGTTTCACTAGCCTCTAAAAGACAAATCTTTCTTTCCCCATTTCTTGTAACCACCCCAGATCCCCCAACCCCCCCCCCCCCCCCCACTCGCCTGTTCACTTGTTGTACAGCTGCCCCTCTCTCGCTCTGTCTCTTCCTTTTCGTGGTGTGTGTGTCTGAGTGCAGGTCTGCCTGTCTGCGTGAGCCGTTAGATGTAGGATACCTTTACAAAGGCCTGCTGTGCTTCCCTCCACCTGGGCCATTAGACCCCACTCTCCATGGAAAGGGATGGCCAGCTCGGGTTGCTCTCCCATTATTTCTTGTGCTCACATCGAGACACCCAGAAGCCGGTCACTTCCTAGCGGCGGAACTAGCACAGGATGGGGGCTGTCGTTGTATTTACAGTTCCTTGGGACGATAATGATGATGACGTGAGCTAATTTTCTCATCTGGAGCGGTGCCCACACACACACACACACACACACACACACACATACATACACACACACACACACACACACACACATACACAAACAAACTCAGGAAGTGGTGTGTGGTAAAGCAGGCTCCTCATCATGCGCCTGGAGGTAGTAGTCATGGCCAATTAAGTACAGTGCCAGAAATAGTACTCGCTCTCTCCCTCATTTTTCTTGGTTTGTGTTGGTCCCAGGCTTTTTGTCCAGTTGCACTGACCCCATCCAGCAGAGCTATGTCTAGGAGTTAAGCACTGGGATTAAGTCCCCTTGCCCCGCAGAGACACATACACACACACACACACACACACACACACACACACACACACACACACACACACACAACCCCGCATATCAAGAGAGGCATCCATCCCAGCCTCTGCAGCTTAACAGCAGGAGGGATGGAATCCCAAAAGAAAAGGGAGAAGCGCAGGGACTAATTGGCACAAATAGGATGCAATTTCTGCCTGGGCTGGGACTGGGAGGAGCAAGGTTTATGGGGGACTGAAGTGGGGGACAGTTAAGTGGGACGGGAAGGAGGAGTAGGAGGACAGTGGTCAGCTCCTCTGTTTCTCTGATAGACTGGGCCCGACATCTGTCCTGACACTACGACTCTGAAACGTGTGAAAAGGCTGAGTGAGATTAGGAGGAAAATCAATAGCTGGAGAACATTTGAAGTGGCTGTCCTTGTCAAAATAATAACAATTCACATTAAAAGATATTACCTTACTGATTCTTACGAGTCATCTCTCTTACGTAACCTTTCACCCACATTCGTAAATCAATGGTGTAGCAGCAGGCAAATCTTTTTAATAAGGGAAAATCCTAAGGGAGTGTTCTGCTCCACAGCCTATTGGCAGACTGGTGTATGACATAAATGTTTCTTTAATGACACTTCAGGATGCAAAATGCCGGTGCAATGCTGGTCACACGTAAAGGCCCTTTACTTAGGATAGAATTTAATTTGTTGTACTGGTTAAACTTGATTTAGATGTATTTTTCCCAAACGTCCATGTTTCCAAAGCAAGCATGTCTTTTTTTGTTGAGACAGAGTAGTTAATATGGCATGGTGGTTCATTAGGAAGACAGAGTAGGCGAGCAGGGAGTTGCAGGAAGTACAGGCCTGTCCTCCTACCGCCTCCTATGTCTCCTTTCAATGACTTTAAACTTGTGTGTGTGTGTGTGTGTGTGTGTGTGTGGGGGGGGGGGGTGGGGGGGGTAGTAAAAGCATTCTTTTGTTTTAATCCCTGTCAATGAAGCGTGGAGCTTGGGGCCCTCTCCCCTGTCTTTGTGTGTGGGGGTGCAGTGATGGGGGGAGGTAAATGGAAGGGCTGCAGTGTTTCCGGTATCCTTGGCGACACAGTGGGGATTTGGAGTTAAAAAAGCCCTCAACTTAACCCGCCCCAAGCTGCCCCCACCCTCCCACATGCCGTTTTCTCAATTCAGTTTGTCAGTCTGAAGTAGAAGTGACAGTGCTTCTTGGGGACTGACTGTGTGTGTGTGTGTGTGTGTGTGTGTGTGTGTGTGTGTGTGTGTGTGTGTGTGTGTGTGTGTGTGTGTGTGTGTGTGTGTGTGTGTGTGTGTGTGTGTGTGTGTGTGTGTGTGTGTCCATGTCCTGGTGGCAGACTCAGGAGCATTTAGTGACTCCCCCTGAGAGAGCATGGGAACTTTACATTTCAAAGCCAAGCTGAGGGCACCCAGAAAAACTGCAGTGGAACAGAAGTTTTGTGTGTACAAGGGAAAGAGGGGGAGAGAGGAGTTGATACAAAGAGAAAAGTCTGAAAGCAGTGTGTGTATGCTTTTGTCTGCGCAAGAGCGAGGTGAAGCATTTTTTCGGAGACTCTGTGGAATTCTCATTTTGTTCAGATTAAGAAAGTAGGGGTTGGCGGGAGGGGGTTGTTCGTGGGAGAAGGGGGCTGGATTATTGGGGAGGGGGTGATGGAAATTCCTCAGGATGAAGTAGGTCATTGTTCCTTGTCTCTACTGAAGAGAGCCCTCTGAAGGAACTGATGAAGTGAAAGCAGTGAAGGGAGAGAGATGTGGGGCAGGGGGGGTGCAGGTCCCTATTGGTCAGGGGAGGGGGCTGCATTATTCAGTAATCCTATTGAAAATGCCTATGAAGGACAGACCAGAGAAGCAGAGAGAAAGAAAAGCGAATGGAATGTGACAACAGAAAAATGCCATTGATGGTGGTCAGTTTGAAGCGGCTTGATGTGGACAGACGTTTCTGTTGAATGGCAAGTCTACAGGGATGAAGCGCCGCTCCGCTCCCATTTCAGGGCATTGGCGCTGTCTCAAAGGCCCCTCCTCATTCTCTCCCACTACTCCAGTACTTATAGACACTATGGGGTTCCATAGGCTGTGCAGTCCTGCTGAATCTTGTCAGGAAGCACGCACAGGTCAATGGAATAAGCATCCGTCTGTTTTGATCATAGCCTTCCGGACCTCAAATCAGTTCTCTGTTGCTATACCACCTAAGCCGCTGTTTTTTCTCTTAACTCTCACATAGGGCAATCTTAAGTTCATTGTGTACAATTCACAAACATCCATTAAGCGTTTGTTCATAAGCTGATCTTTGTGCACGTAGCCTTGGTTTGTCATGAAAGTTTGCTTGCCGAAACACGCCTAACAAATAAGTTTGGTGTTGAATTAAGCTTTAACAAATTGCGTTCTGGCTCTTTTGCTAGCAATTTGTTCCAAATTTTTCAGAGTACTGAAACTTCTGCGATACAAGTTTTTGTATTAGGCCCCTCTCTGCGGAAGTGCTCTGCTATTCCACCATTGTTGAAGTTTGTGATCTATAATATCTTTGTCTTTCCTTTCAGAGTTCTTCCGTGAGCTGTTGCATAACGCGGAGCACTCTCTGAACGGCATGTTTGTGCGAACGTACGGCATGATGTACGTGCAGAACGCAGAGCTCTTCAAGGACTTCTTTGATTCGCTGAAGCGCTACTACTCTTTGGGCAGTGCTGCCG
Source organism: Aplochiton taeniatus (assembly GCA_017639675.1). Classification (NCBI taxonomy): domain Eukaryota; kingdom Metazoa; phylum Chordata; class Actinopteri; order Galaxiiformes; family Galaxiidae; genus Aplochiton; species Aplochiton taeniatus. The sequence goes on along the minus strand of CM030186.1, from coordinate 9,180,249 downwards.
TCAACATGGATTCCATGCTGTCAGAGTTCTGGGCCGACCTCCTGGAGAGAATGTTCCGGCTGGTCAACGTGCAGTATGAGTTCAGCGATGCCTACATGGAGTGTGTGAGCCGCCACACCGAGCAGTTGCAGCCCTTCGGAGATGTTCCCCGCAAACTCCGGCTCCAGTTGACGCGGGCCTTTGTAGCGGCACGCACCTTCACACGTGGACTGGCGCTCATGCCTGAGGTGGTCAACAAAGTCTCAATGGTGAGAAAGAAAGTGAAGAAAAATGCTTTTCTGGCCTCCATGTTCGCATCATTTTCAGAGACAGCGAACGCAAGGAGTGTGTCCAATTTGGCTGGTTATTCATTGAGCCCTTATTAATCAAATGGCAACTGTATATAAGACTTAAGGCGCAAATCTTACGGTTACAATAAATGTGATATCCTGCGTATGGAACAAAGCGGTTTAAAATACCTACATACATATTATAGTATATTATCTTTTCATGTTCATGTGTGCTTGTTCCTGTCATTCATTTCAAGCGGTTCTAGAATAGCAGCTGACCCCTGTGTGCTCTTATCCCTCTTAGGTCAGCATGTCCCCAAGCTGTGTGCGAGCAGCCATGAAGATGTTGTACTGTCCCTACTGCTCGGGCCAGGTGGCCCTGAAGCCCTGCCAGAACTACTGTCTAAATGTGGTGCGCGGTTGTCTGGCCAACCAGGCCGACCTCGACACAGAGTGGAACAACTTTCTAGGTAGGGGGCCAGGCAAACATGCATCCGTTCTTTAGTGTAGCCCTGGATAAATCAATAATCTGACCTTTTTAATGAGTCCTTTTCAGATGAACTATTTTGTTAGGATAGATTAATCATTAGTCCTCTGGGAAAGAGGGATTACTGTTCCTTTGGCCCACACATTGAGTTTTTTGGACCTTTTGCCACATGTTTACTCCCCCAACTGGATGCCAACCCCCTGCTCTCCGCACACAAAACGAAACACAAAACGAAACACAACGCAATCAAAACAGCAGCTTTGTTCTGCCATCTAGTGGTAGTAGTGTGTAACATTCAAGTGAAAGTTTCGAAGTAGTTTTTTACCCCCCTTCTTTTCCAGATGCAATGCTGAGTCTGGCCGAAAGGCTGGAGGGCCCTTTCAACTTTGAGTCTGTCATGGACCCCATTGATGTCAAGATCTCAGAGGCCATCATGAACATGCAGGAAAACAGCATGCAAGTGTCCCAGAAGGTCTGTGTCTTTTCACCCTCCTCTCAGATCTGTCTGTGTATATACCACACACTCTGACTCATACATGCCCTTCCTCAGGTCTTCCAGGGATGTGGCCAACCTAAGCCAAGTACCACCATGCGATCCCGTCGCTCCGTCAAGGAAACCGCCTTCACCGGACGCTTCCGTCCCTACAGCCCAGACGCGAGGCCAACAACCGCCGCTGGGACGAGCTTGGATAGACTGGTGAGGGCACTGCATATATATACACATTACACACACACACACACACGCACACACACACACACACACACACACACACACACACATCTCTTTCTCACAAGTGAATAGTGAGCTTAAAAGCTTATCCTATCTTCAATCTTTCTTGCCTAGACAACAGATGTGAAGAAGAAGCTGAAGCATGCCAAGAAGTTCTGGTCCACTTTGCCAGACACTCTTTGCGCTGGCGAGAGGATTTCCCCCAGCGATCATTGCTGGAATGGAACCGCAATGAGCAGGTAAAGGTCCTTGAGATAGTCACTGTGTCTTGTAGATCCTAAACCTCCACGGTGTCTTATACAGTATAACGGACACCGTTCATCTGTACCCAGATTTATAATAGAACTGATCTTCTCTTTAGGTACGAGTCGGTCGTCATGGGCAACGGACTAGCCAACCAGGTGTCTAATCCTGACGTGGAGGTGGATATCACAAAGCCAGATATTGTGATTCGCAGTCAGATTGCTGCATTGAAGGAAATGACGAGCTGGCTGAAGGCAGCCCACAGTGGCAATGACATCTCCGTCGATAATGGTGAGGCCAGTTGGATTTGGGACTTTTGCTTCTCTCATTCTTTCCCCTCCCTTTTAATATCCTCCTACTATCCTGTGTTTCTGTTGCAGATGAGGAAGCAAGCGGTGGAGAAGAGAGTGGCAGCGGCTGTGACTCCCCATCCTGCGAGGCAGACCGAGATATTTACTTCTCCACACCCCCCAACCCAGTCAAGCCCCGTCTAATTCCAGTGGTGAACAGGGATTCCTCATCAAACGGTGTTGCGGGCTCCTCACAGGGAAGCATGGTGCTGGCTCTCTGTGGGCTTGTGCTGGCCCTGCTGGGACCCCATTGGAGATAAAACTGCAGAAGCACGAAAAGGAGAGTTATAAAGAATGATGTAGAGAAGGGGAAAACTGTCAGAGAGACTTTAAAAAAAAGAATGCCTTCAGGACCTTGGTTTGTCTACTGTTGGGGGAGGAGACTCTGAGCTATTAATAACTTCACTTTTAATTTTTTTGTTTGTTTTTTATAAAAGAAAAGGACATCAGTGTACAGCGCTATGATTTTGTTCCAAAATGTTCATGCCTTGTTCTCCCTTTAATTTTTTTTCCTGGTATATTTCTTAAACCCCTTTGAGCTAGAGTTTTCCTTGCACCATCACCAACATCGTTTCAGTTGACCATTTTACTCCACTGTTCAATTTGAGTTTTTATCCTAAAAGATTGATATTGTCTAAGAGTAAATTGGACATTTGGTTTTAGTTTGTGTTGATGTGTAGACTGCCTGCTGAAGGCCTGGTCTGAGTATTTCAAGATTTACTCACCAATGCATTTTCCTTATCAAACCAACCAAGGTGTGTTTGTGGTGTTGGTGTGTTCGCTTTTCCAAGCGTCCATCTTAGATTTCAGCCAATTGCTAATAGAGCCAACGGTTAAGGGTATCTGTCCTGGACACAGACCCCAAATGCCACCCTCCTCCCACCAATAGTACAGCTGGAGATGGAGCATGCCTGTTCTGCAGGAGGCACTACAAGATACGTTACAAGGGAGATATTTAGATGGTTTGGTTTTATCTGCAACTATTTGAGAAAAAAGGTTCATGGCTCGGTGTGTGCCAACATACGTGTAAGTGGAATAGTAGCAGATCCATCACTAAAGATTCAACAAAAAGGTTTTGAAGTCCTACCTTGTGTGTTCTCAGTCATTGCAAGCTAGAGATGTTAAACTGAAAGTGTCTGATACAGTTGGATGTGTGCAGGTTGTTCTGATGTGTAATAGTGGTTGGCTCAAGGAAAGGCCCTCCTGCCTTTACCCCTAGAAAAAAAAGGCAAAATCTGACAAAGACCGGTCCTGAATGCCCTTTGCTCCAGGTACTGTCAGTGACGTCCTGCTAAGCTCGGAGCAGACTCTGCACAGTCTTTCACGTGTTAAAACAAAAACCCATGAGAAATTGCTCCTTCTATCTCCAGAATGTCTGAAAGAAACTAGAAAAGAGAAACCAGTGGACTTTGAATTGAATCAAAATGAATACGTTTAATTATAATACAGGGTTTTTGTGACAGAGGTGCTGCAATTGTTAGTCATTTTGGTGTATTCATATATACAAGGTACTTCAAGTTTTCAGGAGCTTGTGGGAGTGGTTGGTGTGCACAGATAAGATTTTTGGAGGCTTTTTGCCCCACCCCTACCCTCCCGCAATACACGCATTTACCTCTTAAGTTCCATCAATAACCTGCAGCACCACAAATGGACATGTGTCCTAATACTTACAGATATAGAAGTCAATGCTACCAAAGTTGATACATGCTGCATGTTTTCAATCAAACATTGGTACGTTATTATCTACTTAATGTCCTTATTGCAATGGTTTATGATGTTAAAATGGTGAATTGCATCAACCATCTGCTACATTTCTGTGTAGGTTTTTGAGAAAGAATGTTGTAGCAAAGATAGTTTTCAGTTCAGCTCGCACGCACACCCTGAGATTATACACTGCTCCCGGTTACTCTTGTACAGTAAATTATGTAATTGCATGTTTATTTTATGGCATTCTCAAACATACTGTCGGACAAGAGAAAGTATCTAAAAATATTAATAATTTTACAAATTAACTGAATTATTTGTACTGGTGTCACATTTCCTTTTTACACAAAATTGTTTTGCATGTTTCCATTATGTATTCTTCGTGAGGTTAATGGTTTTTGTTATGACATACAGAAATGCCTGGGAATATCCTCCTGGTGCTGGACACATCTTTTTACTTTTATTAAGGTTGTTGTATGTTAGTTAAAGCTTAATAAAACCTCAGCAAGAAAAATTATCAGCCAGTCAAGAGGACAAATAAATTTAGCACATGTAAGTTGTTGGAGTCTGGGGAAAAAATGTGTATGTTTATTATGCAGCGGAAACATCTATGCAACCCACCAAATTAATTAATTGCCATTAATTGTCAAATGAATTTGCGTTACCTGTAGTTTAATGGTTCAATTCTTATGTTTTCATGTACCGACCACATTACTTTTTATAAAGGGTTATAATTGTCATATCAAAATGGTCTATCTTGAAACAACATGATAAAAATGGCCCAGTTGCCATTGTCAATCTAATACACAGGGCAGTTTGGGCCTATTAGTGGCCTATTAGTTTTGATGGACAGATGAAGATACACCTGCATCTGCCTTTGGTCCATCAAGGACAGTGTGAACTCTTTGGAGGACAGTAACAGTGACTGAAAGGCTAAATCACTTGTAAATAGTAATAAGCAGCCATTTTAGATGTCTCTGAAAGAGGCCATAACAATCCATCAGATTTTTACTTTTCAGAGTATTTCCACAATGTTTGGTAAAACAAGATGAAATCCTAAACTGAAAAAGAAAAGGTATATTAAACAACATTTCCTAGTCTTGTCGAAATAAAGACTGCCAATATTTTAAGTGGCTTGTGTGTTTCCATTTGTTAGTCACTTACCTTCAATTCTTGTAAGGTTCAACTGAGGAAAAAGCTTATTGTGTCTTTGAATCTTTGTACATCTTGTGTAATAGTATGTATTTTCTTTCCTTCTGACTAATTTAATTAAGTTTCTTCTGACATGGAAGGTTGGATTCTAAGCAAAAAGCCAATACTTTTAGTTAAAGTTAAGTTATGAATTGACTGAGTTTTGGGCTATAAGTCCAGGCTGTTGTAAACCTAAACTGTACAAGATTGTCATGTACTTCTGCTAGTTCCAGGGCAGGAAACAGACACATTTTATTTACTGTAGGTGCTAATACTAAATCACACATCACAGAAACCAATGTATACAATTAAGTGAGATTTGTTGCCCGTTTGTGGCCATTTGATTAATTCCCCAATGAGTAGTACTGCATTTTATTAACGCCTGCTTGTCTCATAGTTGCTGTTTGGACGCCTTTAGCAGATTACACCTTTTGGCAACCAATACCAGAGATGAATGTGGATAAAAACTATGCCGAAACCCGGGATCGAACCAGGGACCTTTAGATCTTCAGTCTAACGCTCTCCCAACTGAGCTATTTCGGCTCCTAGTTCTATGAGTTTATGTTATATTATCAATTTTAATCTAGGGAGTTCATTACGCGGTATACATTGTTATTATGTTTAAAATTGTTAGACTGTCATTTCGAGTCCCATGTAGCAAATTCTGAAAACCTGTCTGCCAGACGACACACCCAGTTATGTGACGTAATCATCAGCCCCTTAAGTTCCGGAAACCAACGCAGGGACTGCTGGGAGGAAAGGTCAAGGATCGACAATTGATAGGCGACAAACAATACGACCTGCCCATCATTGCACGCGTTTGGCGGTATAACGTTAGGTTTTATTCATGATATAAGATTTAATACTAGGAGCCAAAAATACATTAATGTTGTCAGTGTATGGTGTCGGCTATTTTACGTGTAATCTAACTAGACAAAATGTATAACGCTAAGCTATTTTAAGCTAAGCTAGTTTTGCATGTATTTTTTTCTAGCTAGTCAGTCTAGCTAATAAACAATATTTGGTGTTGTCCTCAGCCAAGGCGGGGATCAGGCAGCCTAAGTAATGTTTTTTGTATGTTGGGAAGATGGATGAAAAATCCAGCAATAGCCACCGAATTCTGGTTGTCCTGTTTATGTTATTGCTCTTTGGCGTTATTGTGCTTCAGTACATTTGTCCAAGCTCAGACTGCCAGCTTTTGCACCTGGGAGCTTTATGGTCCAAGTCGGGGGGCCGCGCTATTGAGTCCTGGACCAATAACAGTAGTGAGGTTAAACTCGGTTCCAAGGATCCTTACGTTGGAGAGGATGGTGCTTTGGCACGCTTCGTTCCCCGCTTTAACTTCACAAAGACAGACCTTAATCGCGCTGTAGACTTTAACATAAAAGGAGATGACGTGATAGTTTTCCTTCACATTCAAAAGACTGGAGGAACAACATTTGGTCGTCATTTAGTGCGCAATATTCAGCTCGAGAGGCCTTGTGAGTGTCACGCTGGTCAAAAAAAATGCACCTGTTACCGGCCAGGTAAAAAAGAAACGTGGCTTTTCTCCCGTTTTTCTACCGGTTGGAGTTGTGGTCTTCACGCAGATTGGACTGAGCTGATAAACTGTGTCCCCTCTCGAATGAACATGAATGATGCACAGAAAGCGACATTCTTACCTAGGTGGGTAAATATGAAACTTGCACTTGACAATGTGTATTCCTCTGTGTGTGTTTCTCAACTAAATCAGTTCCATATTTAGATTCGGACATTTAGATGAACATGTTGATTTGAGTACAAGCTCAACTTAGACCAACCACATGTGAGAGGTACCAACAACAAAACAGAAAAGCCACTGGGAATGTAATCTAAATAATATCATCAACCATGTGAAATCAGTCTTTTTTTTTGTTCATGCCCCAACATCTGTGACTGTCAAGCTTGACCCATGTAACTAAAATGTAATTCCTTCCTTGCACTTCATATGGGTGGATGAATAACACACTGTCTGTGTTCTCCAGCAGAAACTACTACTACATAACCATTTTGCGAGACCCGGTTTGGCGCTACCTGAGCGAGTGGCGTCACGTGCAGCGGGGAGCCACCTGGAAGGCGTCCCTACATGTATGTGATGGCCGTGCCCCCACACTGACCGAGCTGCCAAACTGCTACTCCGGAGATGACTGGTCCGGTTGCTCCCTACAGGAGTTTATAGACTGTCCCTACAACCTGGCTAGCAATCGCCAGACCCGCATGTTGGCAGACCTCAGTCTAGTTGGCTGCTATAATGTCTCTGCCATGAGTGAGGACGAACGCTGGGCTCTATTGTTAGATAGTGCGAAACGCAACCTGCGAGGTATGGCCTTTTTTGGACTGACGGAGTACCAACGTAAGACTCAATACCTGTTTGAGCGTACCTTTCGCCTGGAGTTCATCGCACCCTTCACCCAGCTTAATGGCACACGTGCTGCAAGTGTAGAGGTGGACCCAGAGACGCAGCACAGGATCCGTCAGCTAAACCAATGGGATGTGGAGTTGTACGAGTATGCCCGAGACCTCTTCCTCCAGCGCTTCCAGGTAGCACGACAGAAGGAGCGCAGACAGGCCAGGGAGAGGAGGCAGCAGGAGAGGAGGAGGATCCGGGGGAGGATGGCACTCAAGCTGGGAAAGCCAGTCAAACCCAGTGAGAGACCCCAATGGTCTGGGACACACCCTTTACCCACGCCAGAGATGAGGCAGAAGGAGAGGGCAGATGGAGAGGCATTAGGCCCTGAAATGCAACTTCCAGCATGGTGGGACCTGGAGGAGAACAGCATCATGGAAGATTATTTGGACAATGTGGAACAGTGGTAGTTTTACCAGAATTTGCCAGACTGGTGTTGATTTAACCATTTTGAGGATACATTGTTAACCAAAACATGCGTGCTATTAGAATTGGCCCAGCTAACTTTGTTTTAGCAATGCCCATATTTTTTATACACTATTTATTGACCTTGATTGTTATTGTTTGTCAATACATTTCCTTTAGAGAGTATCAATGAAATGTGCACATTGAATTAACCCTATATTTTTTCACTACAATTTTACCAACTGTTATACGGTAAGTCATTTTAGGGAATCAAGGTATTTTCGTCTTAAAGAAAACATAATTGTCATTCTGTTTGGTTAACATATTTTGTCAGATGAAATGGTGGTACTGAATAAACAAAATTAAAATGTTTTATACTTACTACAATGTATAATGGACTGTTAGATTCACATAGTGTGGGACCTGTTCTTTTTTAGATTAAAAAGTGTTTTTTAGTTAGTGAGCAGCATAAATAGCTCACTTAATACAAGCACTTGTCCTGCAATATTATCCCTCCCATTATAGAGTTGAGGCTGGAAAGGAGACTATAGTTACTAAGTTCAGTGCCTGCACATTTCACATGACTTGATTATTCTCTATACATGGAAATGGGGATTCTTGGTAGCTGTGAGCTTTTGCTCGTTATAGTCGATCCCTATTTATGACAGTAGAGGGCACTAAAGTTAATTGTAAAACACGCTTTTTGCAGAGATGGCATATGAGTCTTAGCCAACCTAGCCAGAAATGTCCACAGGTGTGTACTGTGGGTACATAACAGGATATTGTACTTCATATTGCTAACTTCAGGCTGAACGCCACCTAAACGGGATAGACGACATTAAATGTGAAGACAGATGGATTGACAACCCCATCTGGTAACTGTTAACTGCCCAATCAGGACACCTCATCATGGTAGTTGATTTAAAAACGACTTGATAATGATTCCCTAATTTGATAATAGTAACCTGTGCTGATTATCTCATGTGCACTTGTTCGATGACTATAGTTGGCAGAATTTCCCCTAAAATGGAGTCAATGGACGCCATGCGCAAGTATGAGACGATAATACTTCCACGAACTCCTCCCTTATTAATAGGCAGCGAGTCCTCCCTCGATTTTCACCTCTCGTCCTGTTATGTTTACTTTGTATGTAGTTGGCTACCACAGAACCGTACACAACTAGAAACCGCTATATAAATGCGCGATTTCTGCAGGATTGTTTTGGAAACTTAGGTTATTTTCTATTTACACGAGCTAGAGGCGGTGATGTGTTAGGATCGTTGTTAACCGATGTCGCCATAATGAATGACGTAGATAGCTAGTTTGTCATTAAAATAAATGTTCAAGATATTAGAGGAAAATATAATGTTCATTTTCAAATGTAACATATTGATCTGAAGAAAATTGACTTGAGAACTGATGGTTATTGGTTTCGCTCAACAGAACACAGGTAAGGACGTCGTTTTCTGTCTGGCGCAGTTGGCTTTCGATTTTTACCTTACCGCGAGGCGCACCTACATTAATCGTTTCGGCGTTAATTAGTTCGCAAATTAAGCTAGCATCTTCTACCTAAAGAATTGACGATGTGCTGTTTGAGCTTACCCGTTGGTAGCGTTTGTCGTGCAGGCAAACTGAAATAGTTTGGCATTATTGCTTGCTCATACACCTATTCTAAATATATATTCCAGACTAGAGCCTTTGCACGGATGCACGCGCTCACGTTATAGGCTTCTAGGGCCCAGCAACACATGCGATGTCAGTCTTTATGAAAACATCATTAAGTTCTGCAAAGTATCTTTCACCATACGATCCTACCTCAGCTAATTTTGTTTCTTTCTGTATGAATCATAGATGAAACTGGACATGTCCAAACAAAATCATGAGCCTGCATTTTTTATGAATCATCTTATACCATATTCTTTAGGTTAATTCGGGTCACTTCTTGTTCTTGGGGGGGTGGGGGTGGGGCTTAGGGATGAGAATCAGATAGAGATAATGCTAGTTCCTTTTCAGTCTGATCTAAATTACGGTCAACAGCATCAAGCTAAGAAATTGGTGCCCTGTATTAGCTTTACATTGTGTAAAGAGCATCACAGGGGCTGCGATAAAGTTAATTCATACATCATGAGACTACATTGCATGATCATCTCCCGCCCTTTTCTGATATACATTTACAGTTGAGGCCATTGTCTTGCATCATGTAAAAGCACTGCAAGTCTAGACACGTTTATAGGTGCTCACTCTCCATCCTGGATGTGGACTCTGT
>CM030186.1:8580423-9028340 GCA_017639675.1 Aplochiton taeniatus | reverse complement strand
ACCCCCCCGAGGGCCTCCTAACTCCGGAGGCCTCGCCCGGTAAACAACCGTTCCTATCCTTCTTCTCCCTGGAGAGAGAGAGGGAGAAGGAGAGGGCAGAGATCTCTATCTTAGCTCAGCACATCAGCTCTCTAGCAGAAGGATTCTACCTGGATCCTCTCTTATCCAAACTCTCTCCTCCCTCCATGTCCCCTTCCTCCTCCCCTCCTTCCCCTTCCCTTTCCCCATCCCTGGAAAACGCTGACGTCGATTCAGTCCACATGCTAGGGGAGTTTTATCCCATTAAAGCATGGAGAGGCTTGGACATCCCCTTACTTCCCGACGATGACATCTCTCTGTTTGAAGAGAGCATCTTAGAGACCCTCATCCAAGACTTCTCGTCCTCAGCACCCCTTTCCCCAAACCTCTCCTCCACCTCTCCCTCTGCTCCCCCAACCTCTCCCCCGACCCCCATGTGCTGGAACCCTCCCTCCCATTTCGAGGAAGTGGGCCACTTCCATAGTGTCCAATCAGCACACTTAAACCTTGTGGCTGGGTGTGGGCTGACTGTGGCTGCCGAGGTTGGGGAGAAAGCCGACGGAGATGGGCAGGCCGAGGGGGAAATGGAGATCGAGGTGGTTTCATCCCCTCTGTCGTCCTGCTCCTCTATCCCAGCCTCCCCTCCACTCGTCCTTACTGCCTCCCCTTCCCCCTCTCCCTCCTCGCCCGTCGCCCCGCCCACGCCCGGCGTGTTGTGCGCCCAGTCCCTCTTGGAGGAACTGGCCGTTCTGGAACCCATGTTTGGGGCAGGTGCCTCGATCGCCCCCGGCTTGGGGCAACAAACTGAGTTGTATCAACTCCAATGTCATCCGTCGCCACAGTGCTTCCACAATGGTGAGACCTATTCCTTCGTTCACATTGTTTTGTCTGTTATTTCAATTGACTGTGGTGTTGCAATCTGCTGTCCCTCTCAATCATGCCATGCTAATTCCTATTCTCTTTTTTCTGTCTTTCAGATGGGAGTGGAAGTGTTCCTCCGTTCTAAAATAAGTCTGTGACTTACTTCATTAAGTATGGCATATTGTCATATTTCGTGGAGCATCTTTTACTGAAAAGTAAAAAATATTTAAGTGTATAAATATATACATAATGTATATACAACTTAAGGACTTTTACTCCTAAATGTCTACATAGAACAAAGATACTTTATATTTTTGTTCATCAATCAATTCATGTACTATTATTATAAAAATGGTGCAACCTTTGATGATGCAATCACATGAACCCCTAACTGACTGAGTTTTGAGTCCATGTGGTAGCTCACAGCATTTCTGTAACCTGAGCCTCATACATTACATGATCTAGACATGTACATGAGTAGTTCAGAGACAGAATCTCTGAACTTGTAAGCGCTGTTGGACTTCCAGACGCGCATTTGTATTCACTCGTAGTGAACAACCTGTTGTGAACAAAAAATCAAGAAAATATTCCTAAAATTTCCATAGGAAAATAACATATGCTTTTACACTGCAACGCAAACCCAAACCTCAAATGTGTTGAAAATATGTTGGCTAACTATTTGAGAACTTGATAAAAATCCTAAACAATGGATTACAAACAAAAAGTAGAGTTCTGTTTTTGACTACTCCACTTTTCCTATATGTTTTAAGAGTCATATGTTATTCAGCTCAGATTTGAAAGTATTCACCCAGCCATACTGGCCTTGTGAACACTCACAAACGGTAATCCACTTAAAACATCGAAACACTTTGAGCTTTGAATATGCGTCTGCAAATGTCCATATTAATCTCTTCATCAAAAAACTGTATAAATGTGATGTGCAAACAAAACAAAAGGAACCATTTAAGGGGTTCTGGGAGTGTGACGAGACCACAGTGATGGTTTTCCTGAACCACATGGAAGACGTCTGGAAGAAACCTTGGCCTTGGATCACGCCACGGAACCACCTCACTGTACTGGACATTAGACTCTGAATGTGGACTCACCAGGTCACCAGTGGCTTGAGGGCAGTCTGGCTGGATTTTCTTGCAGCATCAATATTTGCAATGCTGGCAGCTTATAGCGGCTCTGGTGTGCCTGGCACAGCCACGACCTGCCGGACTCTGAACACTCTCTCTCTTATCACGTCCATTCTAAATGGACGGTCACATCGTTGCTCTACTCGAGTGCGGTGTAGTAAGGCACAACTGACTATGTGAATGAGCGATTCTTCTTTTTTGAGAGGGGTTATACATGGAAGTTTTGTTTTAAAAAATGAAAATAGGGATGGGGTTCTATTTCTATTCAGTTACCAAGCGACACGGGTTGAGAATGGTACTATTCCCATGGTGTCGACAAGCTCACGTAGAGTTGTCTACGGTCAAGTAAAGGATTGATTCCTACGTTCTAGCTATTTAATGCTAATATTATGTGTAGAAGTCTTATATTGTACATGTGATATAAAAAAATGTGGATGTGTAATGCATATGCACTATGTCTGTGTGGATATGTTTGCATATGCTCTTTTATGAAAAGTTGTACACATTTGTACATTTGTATGAATATCAGTTTGTACATATCAGAGGCATTTTTATTGCATAAGATGGAATATACATATGCTATATTAAGGAAGAATGGACATTGTGGATCAGTGTTCTCTTGTGTTGCTTATAAGTGTACTTGGTTGTTTAACTAATGCATTTATATTAAAGTGCACTTAAAGCTGCTGGATGTCGGTCTTCTCTATCAAGCTTCCTCTCCCTACCTTCTCCTGGTTATCATCCCTCCATCACAGCCTCCCTCCCACCTTCCGTCGCGCTCTCCTCCGTTTCTTCCCCTGGAGCGCCATCCGCTCAGCAACAGCTCTGACGCACACACATGATGAGACAGTATGAGACACTATCTGACTCAGACTGACGCACACGCTCGACACTGAGGCTCTCTCACACACACACACACACACACACACACACACACACACACGCAGTTAGCCTCCCACTTAAGAGAGGGGTGCGCTTGCGCACAAAACCCCACCTAGACACACAATAGCAGGCGTAAAACCGACCCCCTCTCCTTCGAGAAACGCAACAGCCCACACTCACTCAATGTACCTGCTACTCTTACTGTGCTCAGTGACGATGTACCACTCCATATATAGGCATTCCTGCGAAGGAGCTCGGAATCAAGGCCCCCCGCCCCACACACACACACCCTCCACCCCTTCCCCCATTCTATTATTACCCACCCATTCAGAAGGTTGGGGGGGCCTTGAAAGAGAGAGAGAGACAGAGATAGACAGAGAGAAACGGCTAAAGAAAGCAAAGGAATAAAAATAAAAAAAATTACAAAATGAGAAAATTAGGCATCAAGGAGAGATCATAATTATAACAAAAATCTTTTTGAAATCCGTCGATGGACAAGGAAAGCGATACACGGGAAACCACAGAAATAGAGGATTTGTTCAGGAGAAACACTTCTGTTGGTCAGAACAGAACAATGTCATTTATAGGGCAGACTTGCTTGTGGCAGAGTATACAATAACCATGCAACGCTTAAAAAACAACTAAACAGAAAAAACTATTACTGTACTATGCTGGTTCTCTGTAAGCGAACATTTTGTTCCAGAAACAGACACTGCAGCCTGAAGATGAGCAGTACATGAATTATAGCCCACTGCTGCGACATTGTGGTCAAAAATAAAACTACATCTTGCATAACTGGCCTTGCAGAGTACACACCTAACAAAGAGGGTGGCTGATGCTATCAATACACTAAAGATAGGCTCTGCCTACACAGGGCGGCGGGGGGTAGGGGTCTGATTAAGCTAGAAACTCAATTTGTATAACAAATACTAAGCTATACTAGCTATACTATACTATACTATGAGCGCAATATCCATCTACTAAATGAAATACCACTGTCAATTAAAAAAGTCTTAATGCACTTTATATTATATATTTTCTTAAAAGAATGGAAATAGAACTACTGTCAATGTAATTAACGCAAATAATTCCATGTATGGTCATATTAACTTCATAATTGTCCAAGGTGTTTCCATAACTGCTAATGCTTGATTAATTAATTTTAACACATTTGTCAGAAGTAATGCATAGGTTGTCTTAGTTTCTTGGGAATATTTAGAGTTGCATTAAATGATTATTTCAAGAACCTGAACATTTCAAATTGTTTTAATCCTCATCATTGTTGAAGTCCTCATCATAAACCAACAAGAATCATGAACCAGTCCAAGAGATATTTCCAAAGCATTGAGGACGCAGGAAATCTAAAATCAAGGTTCAACCGTTTATTTCAAAATGAAATGTTTAATGGCAGTAATCACAGTAGATTCTGTTGCTGTCAGCGGTTTGTTTATGAAGTCAATTTAAATACATAAAAAGGTTGGGGGGTTTCTATGGGTATCGAAAAGTTCTCATTTCTTCTTAACAGCGGCAGCCGCTTCTGCAGCAGCTGCTGCATCGGCTTTCAACTTCTCCTCTCTCTCTTCCAGAAAGATCTTGTATTCTTCTGCTGACAAACTGAAGAGGGGACAGAATTAAAAAGAAGGAAGGAGGGAATAATGTTCCATGGAATAACAGGGTCGCCATCAAATAAAATCACTCTCAGATGTCATATTAACGTTAACTTATTGATGCCTGAACTGTCACAAGTACAAAGAAAACTAAATAAATACTTGTATGAAGTAATAAAATGGGCAAGTTAGTCAGTTGGAGTCATATCCAATGAGTCTAAAACATACACAACTTACTCATTGACAATCTTGATGCCCAGCGACTTGGCCGAACCAACGATACACTTGACAACCGTTTCCAAGGAGGCATTCTGCATCTTGAAACACTCGTCCAGGGACTTCACCAGAGCTATCTCATACACTGCTCTGACGGACACCATCCCAGCTAGTTCGTGACCTGCAGACACACACCACGAGGTGAACAAGTTGAAGAGAGGAAAAACATTTGGTGGATTACATGGAATCGAAAAAAAGCTTTGATGCTAAAGGAACAAATTGAGGAGGTGAAGGGGGGGGGCGGCTACGATAGAAAGAGATTAGGAAGGAAGTGGCAATAACAGGAGGGGGGAAATCCATAATTCTCTTTTCTTGACTCCCCTCTTCCATGCTACCTTCTTCTGCCTGTAATTGCCTGCCTAGCAGTTCCCCCGCTGATCATAAATATAACATCAATCACAGAAGCCCCATCTCCGAGCCAAAATCTTGCGGGATCTCTGTGTGTCTGTCTGTCCGCTACAGGCTGCGCTTAGAAGGCTAGGCATCTGGAGAGATGAAGCGAACCAGGACCACGGGCTGAGTGAGCGGTAGCCAGTCTTACCTGTCTTCCCAGCTCCTTTCTGGATGCCAGCTGCCTGTTTGAGGAAGTAAGACACAGTTGGCTGGCCAATCTTCAGGTCATATGTCCTGTCAGGCTGCAGCAGGAGAGAGACAAAAAAGAGAATGCTTTCAAGGCAAGAGAATATAAAGAAAAATCTACTCAGCTAGCAAGTCTGGAGACCCAACAGTCAGACCAATCCCATGATCTCTAAGGACCCTTAAGACCTTCAAACAATCTTGCCTAGAGAAAACAGACAGGACATTTGTTTTTTACATAATAAATACCACACAAAAGCATGTTACACTTGATTACAATTTGGTCATAAACAAACAACCCAGTGGGAAAACATCTTGACCGGTTTCACTTTAATTATTTACTGCATCTGCATGTATTTTATAACCTAAATGTATAGTATTTTATTGAGGATGTTTGGCTAACATCATAAATGTTTTGATTGTCAGTTGTAATAAACATTGTCACTTTAACATTTGAGTGACACTTTGGGAGTAATTACTCACCCAATGAATCACACTGAATGGAATTGAGAGAAAAAGACAGAGCATATACATATAATTCTAACATTGAATAGCTAATTTAACTTAATCTGATCACCTGTAAAAAGTTAGCTACCTTTAAACTGACAGACTGTTGAACAGGCTGCTGGTTTGAGTAGTCAGGTATGATTCTAATTGCAAAAAGAACTTTGCCAAAACATTTTTAAATCAATATAGGACCAGCTGCAAGTAGTTGATTTTCAGTTTATTAACCAATTTTAAGGTTGCTAAACAGCTAAATATTTCTGAGTGCAAATTTGTACAAAGCAACACAATTACCGAAAATTACAGAAAATACAGAAATAAACCAGTAGATGGCATAGATGAGTAAGACGTGATTTCAGTGGCACTGCAGTCAATTCATGGTTATTAAAGGATTACCACAGTTTATCTGTAAGCTGAGTGTTTATTTCAGATATGTGTTTAGATCAAAGCATGATGCCAATGTTGCTTAGGAGGAGACAAGAAGAACCAAGTAACCTTGGAAATGTATGGACTAATATGAAGGATATAAAACATGTATGAAGTCCCCCCCAAAAACCTTTTTAACAGGAATTCTTGCCCATCATGTGCACTTAATGCTCCTTGACTGCTAAATCCCTCTGGACACTGCTAGATTAATGAATGCAAATGGAAAGACTTACTACCACGGTACAGTATATGAATAATGGAAGGGCCTGGGCAATTCTATGCAGCGACTGGAATCAGAGTTAAGGCCTCGAGAGCAGGGGTCAGGGAGGGTGGAGAGACCCATAAAGAAGCGTAAAAAACCCCACACACCTTCACATGAATCTTGATGGGTAGAGGGATGCCCTCTTTCAGGTCCTTGGTTTTCTCATTGAAGTCTTTGCAGAACGTTCCAATAGGGATTCCTCTCTGGTTTGGAGACAGTAAGAGAAATAGAGAAAGCAGAGGTGGAGATGAAAAGGTGGAGACGACAGAAGGGTGAATACATTTAAAATGCATGAGGAGTGCGGACTTGAAAACCTTCATCTGGATGTCACTGTAGGAGCAGTTCACGGTTGGAATACCAATGACTTGGTTTGTGTCTGTCAATTAATCAATCCTAAAGCTTTGGATGGGTCTCAAACGTATTGTTGCTTGAAGCTGAATTGCAAGAATGTCTCATGTATGTTTGTGCATGTTTGCGTTAGCACGTTTAAATTGTTTTTTTATTTTGTATATGTGTGTGTCTGTGCTTTGTGGTCCAAATATTTGTGCACGCACTTGAGTTTGTCCTGTCCTGTCCTGTCCTGTCCTGTATGTATGTGTGTGTGTGTGTGTGTGTGTGTGTGTGTGTGTGTGTGTGTGTGTGTGTGTGTGTTTGGGTGGACTCACAGCATTTGTCAAGGCATGACTAAATGCATGTGTGTGCCCTGTGGCAGGCAGACCCAGTGATGGATGTTTCTTCCATTTCAAGTCCCTGCCAGGCCAACCAGAGAGCAGGAGAAATGGATGGGTGACATTAAGCCAACACCCAGCCGGCACTGTTCTCCTCACACCACCTCCACACACATCAAGTAATGCCTCCTCTGAGTCAAATTCAACGGCAACAACTAATCAGTAATTTAATTGCCACTGCCGAATTTAAACTGACCTTCACCCGCCATCTTTCCCAAAGGCAACACGCTGATTGAAATGCTCATTTCAGAAATGCAAGGGAGAAAAAAAAGGGAAGACATTTTCAAAGACCTTTTATGGTCCTGTGAGTGGCTAAGGCACCGTGATGGACCGTACACAGCACAATACTGCCTCCAGATTCAAATAATGGCCATGATGAAAAGTCATTCATCCTGAGACATTGTTCAATGACAGGACAGGGAGAAGGTTTAGTATGACCCAGTAGAGCGTAAAGTTCTGTGAACATCATCTTTACTCAAGGACTCATCACCTGATGAATGCCTAATCAGTCACTCAGTTCCTACGAAAAAGTCAGTTTAGCTCTCTATCAACTTCATCTACTTCCGTCTGAGTAATTAGCCAATATGGCAAATTAATTTAAGTCTCAACACACGTCATAAGGCAGATATTGTTTCCAAGCCGACGGGTCCCATTTGAACGATAACATTTTACTAATGAAACCAAAATCCACTAATGAAATGAAAATCCACGTCCCCTGAGCTTTCTCCCCCCCTCCTTTCATTCCCTCTACCTCCTCTCTGCTTATTAATAGTAATCCCATGTCAACCCCCCTCAGAACCATCTCATCATCCCCTGCCTCCCATAAAAAACAGGGCTCGGTAAACAAATGATTTTGGGGGGGGTTGAGCGAGGCAGTAGGACAGGGAGAGAATGTCAAATTAAATATGGATTAATATAAAATCTGCCAGGCTGGGCGTGAGTCAAAGCAAAGCCTCCAGCGCTGCCTCACAGATCCGGCTTGCTTTTCCTTCCCTCTCCTCTCCCCCATCAGATAATGATCTCGTCCTCCCAGGCAGGAAGGCCACTGCACAAAGACTTAAAAAAGACCTCCCAGACCAGTAGATACCGCATGACGCTGCTAAACACCGCTTAGGCACGGACAAAGAGACGTCAGGCAGACAGACAGGGGGCTACTGTGCTAAAGACTGGAAGGGGCTGTCCAGACTGCAGCTTAGAGCATAAAACTATTAAAGTGTCTGCACAGAGAGAAAGCCAAATAGGCTCCAGGGTTCCTAACGGGGAAATAAGCACAAGACAATGTGAGGGACCAGGGCAGTGTCAGTAGGCAGTTGAAACTGAGCATGAGCCTGCGCCACTCCACAGAGTCCATAGATATTTTAATTAAGACAGAACATGAAGGTCCAGACGTTTGAACTTGACAGAATGAGCAAGTCTTTTCTCTGTGCCCCGGTTCTTTAATAGCGTAATTGGAGTCATTATTGGGATTGAGCAGTGTTGGTAGTAATTGTAATGGGAGTATTTAAAGTGACAGTGGGCTGGCAGGCCATGAAAGCAAAGTTCACTCGGCTCTCGGAATTCCAATGACATTTATTGCGGCGGAACACTCACATTTGTGCCCTGGCCAAATAGCGGACCCCACTCCCTCCATCTGAACATCTAATCACCCTCGGGTCCAGGCGGCCGGCGAAATCCTCTCTCCTCCACCATGACTGATTAGAGACGGGGCTTTGTCCGGGAAAATGGCTGCAGCCCATCACCCTAGGCGGGGCCTGCCACACTGTCCAGAGTTGAGGACATTCAAGTCCTTGGCTTCAAAGACTTCTGAGATCCTGGGCATCGGGATTAACGCTAATCTATGGAGACACCGCGATCGTCAGATTCAACAGCAGCGCTGATGTGTAATTGCTTCTAGATCCATTTTGAGATTATCATACCAGAGGGTTATTACACATATGTCTAATTGCTCCCCTTAATTAGCCGATGAAATCAAAGTCTCTCAAGTGTCCATTTGATTTGGTCCCTCCACTGCAGTCCAGTCATTCATTCTTTTTGGTCGCTCCCCATGTTAATGTGATTGGCCTTTCAGCTTCACTAACTCTTTTTAACAAGATACAGGGATGACATGTGCAAGAAGGATGTGGGTTGGTGCAGGCACTGATGAAGGAGAAGCAATGTGATACTAGAAGGGAAACACAGGAAGGAGAGACGGGGGAGGAAAGCTAGAGAAAACCTGTAGGTTTATATGGATGGTTAGATTGTGGACTGTCCAAAGGGTCAATATTTGATCAATAGAGAGGTTCACTCGACCGAAGTTAACAAGGGGCAAATACAAAAGTAAGGAGAATGGAAGCCAGAGAAGATCCCCATGAATATGGATGAGCGTGTGTGCATGAGACTATCTGGGTGTGCTTGATATACCTGGATACTTAACTCATTGTCAAATGAGAAATTAATATGGGTCGGTGCATATGAATACACTGCTGACTGTAGGGATGTGATTCTTCTTGGTCACAGGTGTCTGGGTGTCTGAGAAAAGGGAGGAAGGGGGGGCAAATCAGGGAGAGGGGGCTGTGGGTCCGAGGAAGAGCGAACGCACAGAGCGCAAGCACAGGAGAGAGAGGGAGATACGGAAGGGTAGGGCGCGGCGGAGAGTGTAGGCGACTGTGGCAGCCATGTAGATCGAGGGGAGGATAAGGCCTTGGGGCACGAGCTAGGATTAATTGCCACTGGCACACAAGGACAGTGAATGAATTGCCCTGGCAAGCAGCTGCGGGTGGGTTGAGGGGGAGGGAGGGGTTAAGGCCATGGATACAGAGAGGGGTGGGTGGCGCTAGGACACGAGGTTAATTAAACTCTCCTGAGTGAAAACACTCTCAGTCATTACGCTGTTCATTTAATCTGCTCTGATGTTGGGAGTTTTATCACATCTGGGCCTATCCCTTTCAGGGTGTCATGCAACTGATATGTCATTCCCCCTCGAAGCCCTCCACTGAACACTGCAAGCCCGCCACAGGACTAGGGCCTGGTGAGCACTGCCCATGCAGAGCTAGAACCCACTACGGTGAGCAACACCTCCAGTTGAGGTTATCGCTACCCAGCACAGAACGCACTCAATGTAATAACAGACCTCGGCTACACTGTCAGAAAGATACATTTAATTTATAGTGCACAGAGGTGCACTTGATCCACTCAATTGAATCAATGAAGTAGTTCTAAAAGAGCAAATCCAACGCAATTTTCAGCCACGTCTCCAGTGAAAAAAAGTAAAAAAGCACAGCACAGTATGAAGAAGTTGACGGAGCGAATAAAAATCAACACTCGACACCCTAACAACAAAAACAGGTCAACAGCTCTCCAACACCGTTTCCCTTAAAATATTTGCTTGGCTATTTTGCTGTCAAAAGCAAGATCCCCCATTAAAACGCCTTGCGGTAGCAAACAACAAGAAAATTGAATTGATAACATTATGCCATGAAATTCAACCCCATTACCTTCCCTTCACACTTCTGTTCTGACAGTGTTGTGCTTCAGCCTCTTTGCACGATAAATCATGTGCCAGAGCTGAGGCTACAGCAGTAGAACGAAGCAGTCTGGACAGCAAGCAACTAGGGCCAGCAGAGTGAACTGGCCTGTGGAAACCTTGCTTTGTTTGAGTGAGAGAGTGTGTGTGTGAGAGATAATAGGTTTTGTAATGTGTATACGGTGGACTAATGTATAGCACTGCAGAGCAACTGTAACATTAACTGCATCAATGTAGCCCCCAGGGGCAATTTTAACAAGTATAGTAGCAGTGAAGGTGGTGGTTTAGTTATAAGGATTTTTTTCGTTTGAATTACATTGTTCAAATCCAGACAAATACAAGCCAGGTTTCCACAGTGGGCTCAACAGTGTGTGTGGTGTAGACAACAAAGGCTGAAGTAGCAATTGTAATTAATGACACTGTCAAAAGCAACTAATCATCTCAGGAGGTAGCAAGAGCAAGCGGTTTGCTTTGTTCCCGTTCTGAAAAGGAAAAAAGGGAGTAATAATGAGCAACGCTTTGGAAGTCTTCAGTGCAGTTTAGGTGAATCTCTGTGTTTTTGAAATCTGAACACATCGTTACTGCCTAAAAGTGATAGCAGGCTCCAAAAGAGTGAGGATGAATATAAGAGAGCGGGTGATTACCTATATTTAGTCTGCTCTCTTTCCCTGCTTGCTACTGTAAGACTAGCATTCAGCGTGTGTTGGTGGTAGGTTATTTGACAGAGATGGTGACTGGGAGCTGTCATACAGTTTTGTAACTCCACTTATCCTTCCGAACTTCCTCACTCATGTCTGGGGGAAAAGTGATGATTGTGCAGTACTGTGGACAGCCTGCCTTTCCCCTCTCCTTCCCTCCCCGTACCCTCCTCCCCACCTCCATTCTGAAAGAGAGCCAAAGCTGAGTGACCTTCAAAATCACCCAAAGGGAACCAAAAACGACAAAGGGGTAAAAGCGAGTGGGAGAGAATAGGAAAAGCACAAGAAGAGGAGGGGATGAAAAAGAGTGAGAAGTACACAGACAAGAAGGAATACCCACACTGAATTCAGGGAATGGAACATTTCTACTCTCCGGTGAAGCCAGTGGAGCGCATAGCTGATTGTGACAAGAAAGATGAGTCTCCTTCCCTTTCCTCACTGGCCTGATTAAAGCTTTCACTCCGATGAGATGACCCTGAGTGCACTGTGGTGGGCGAGAATAAAAGGGATAAGAAAATTGTAGACCCTCTAAATGATGTGGAGAAGGTGCAGATTGGAGTGTATGCACTCAAGGGAACAGGAAGACCTTGATAAGTTTTATGCACATGTGGTTATGGTCAACACTTTGCTCAGATAAGGTTCCCTCACCACGAAATCATTATTCAATCATGCTTAAACTAGGTTTCCATCAAAAACGATTTCCATTTTTATTAAAGGTTGCTTTAGATGCCCAATCCATCTTTTTATAAGGAGGCATCTACAATGCATTACTGCAAAGAAAGGACAATTCCGTGCAAGACTGAGAAACAGGAGGCGGCTTAATTCATGTTTAAACATCTGCATTCATAGATGTTTCCACAGGCTACAATACTTTTTCGCTCTACTTGCCTCCATGCTCTTCTACAAAGAGATCTAGGACAAATAAGACGCAAGCCTACTTTGATACAACACGGGAAAATGTACTCCGCCAAGCATCTGGGTATTTACCATAAATAATGGACATATCTTCATGCTCGGTCTTGCCCTTAATATGCGTGGACTTACATTATGCTCCCTAAAGTTATACAGCTGCTTATAAAAACATAGGAGGTGGCAGGAGCAAAATGAAAGAACGAAGAGGGGAGGGGGCGAGAGAGGGAGGGGGAGTCGAGAGCACGTACCCTGCCTACAAATTAACTCCGCACTCAAACTCCAGCAGCGAGTTTCTTAGCGTTTTAAAAAAAAAAAATGTATAATAAAATCGTTTGGGATTTGCATTTTCAATAGAGAGACGATAGATAATCGCTTGGATCTTGCGGTTTACTCCGTCAACGACTCAAAATAAAGCGTCAGTCCACTTCTGCCTGACTTCCCGACACCTCACCGCCAGAGCACTGGCAAAAAGCTCTGCACGGTTTCACTACCAGACTGAGTGCGAGGTGTGAAAGCTGGACGGACATAGCGGGAGATGGAAAATTCAGCAGGTCCAACCAAGGAGTGGGCAACATGGCAAGCCTATTTAATAAACCTATAAAGAAAATATGCTCGTGAGATAATATCAACTAGACTTGACAGCGCGATTACTTTTTTCGATAAGACTTACAGCCTATATATTCGGCACTACCAGGAACGAGGAGCCGTCGCATAATGCAATTGCAAAGACTACACATGTCACAGTATTATATTCGTCGACTTTATTGATAATCGAACAAGCTCGATTAGGACAAATAACACCTGATCTCGAATTACGCCAAGGGAAGCAAGTGCAAGACGCATGCTTTGGGTAACTATCCTTCACTTATTAGCGACAGAATCATGCAAACACATATTCGAAGCGTAATGACTTAACAGGTACCTTTAATTGTTCACGTGACCCAAGTGTCGAATTACGTTACTTTATCCCAAATATAGCACTTGGAGATAATGCAAAACATATAATAAACGATTCGATAGCCTAGAATAGATCAAAACACTTTCAACATTTGTACTTATGCTGGATGTAATTATAAATGTATAAAGCGGCATTCAAAACTGTAAAATAGTTTACAAACAAGTAAGGGAACTAAACATAACTAAAAGCCGTACAATTAATGATAATTCATGTTGCTCATCCATCCAGATATTTAATTGACTAGTAAAGCATTATTGTCATTCATGTTGCTTTCCAAATTCACACAGGTTATCCATCTAGCCTATAGCATCATGTTTCTTTAGCCCACCTGTCACCTGTGGCAAGTTGTGATTTTCTTTCTCTTTTTGATGACTGGACAAGGTCTTCTTTTGGTGTTTCTATAGGACCCCTTTCTCTTAAATTCCGTCTTCCCCTCACACAAAACACATGAAACAGACGAGGAATAACTTTCTGTAGTGTATACACCGGAGGCTAAAGCATGAAAATAATTTCACACAGACACCATTACAAGCCATTATTCATACTTACAGTGAAATAGGCTGCATCCGCTTGTCAGCAGCAGTGTCATTTTCCAGTCATAGGAATGATGAATTTGGCCATTATTGATGAGCCAAACCGACACATGGGGTGTCATCCTGACCGCTCAGTCAGAACAGAATAAATTAGGAGTTGACAAGCAGTCAAAACACTGGCTGACAGTGAGGCTCCCAACCCAGGGTTCCAGGGTTGCAATTCAAGATGCAGGTTGAATTACTAAAAGAGGCCCAACATATAAAAAGGGCCTCAGCATGTAGGCCTACCCTTCCTCTATGCTGCGCTTTGGGTTTGTTCAGATAAAGAACCATTTTAAAGTCCAATATTCTTTCAGTCAGCGGGCTGGTGAAATCCATTCAATTCCAACCCTGATAATCAAGTTGCGGGGTGCAGTGAAACAAAAAGGCTGCACAGATAATCAGATATTAGAGATGCTGGCAGTCCCTGTGTGCCCTCCCACCATGCCTCTAAGCAGACTAATCAGTCTATCATTTCCTCAATCGTTGCTTTCAGTAGAAAAAGTAAGGTCTTTAATTTCGCCATACCCTGGTGATGAATAGATACTTGAATCTATTCAGACCTGCAGGCACGTTAGGCGCCATGTCTCCCTGAAAATGGAACCCCTACATACATTCACTCTTCCTCTTCATCACCAATCTCAAGCCTGTCCCCTGAGCTTATTTATGGACTATTACCATCATGCAGTAACACTTTATTAGGCATGTAGACAGCCAAGAGAATTAATCTCTCACTATCACTCTTCCTCACACACACGCCAGGGGACGGACGGACGGACGGACGGACACACACACACACACACACACACACACACACACACACACACACACACACACACACACACACACACACACACACACACACACACACACACACACACACACACTTTCCCCAGCTTTGTTAACTCAGTCAGACAGCTCACAGTGACAGAGGCGGCAACAGAGCTCCTGAAAGTCTTCCAGACAGGAGGCCGACGTCTGTCTGTCACCCACCTGAAACACGTGTCGACACACGTTATTCAGAGGTAGCTGCTCTACATACGCTGTAGTCCCGACATTAGGCTGCTCAATCACACTTTCAAGTGTTGCCATTATGCCATATCTGAGCTGGTAATGATTTCATATTAAAATGCCATTGATCCAGTAGAGTGGTTGACACCCTGACTGGTGCTCGGCAGATGGCGGACAGGTTTCTAGCATCCTGCTGTCTGTGAGCCATGCACTACAGCGTACAGACCCCTGGGCTCAATGCGATAAAGAGAGGCACATTCGATTTCACTGTAAAGTCAATGATCATTTCTCACTTTCAGATCAATACTGGGGTTTTATACTGTCCAGCGCTGAAATACGACCTGACAGAGACAAAAATGAACATACTCATAGTCAAGCAAATTAGTACATTTACACGAGCACACGCACGCCAAATCAAAACAGTCTATGAACAAATGGCAAGAGTTATCAACATGCAGTCCAATTGAGACGACAATTTAAGCAGAATGAAAAATGCAGCAGCTAGAGTGGAAGTCACCATGGCAGGCTAAACAGTCAGAGGGCAGGCCTTTGACAGTGCATAATTAATTAATAATGAATGAGGTGGACACGAAAGCAAGATCACAAGGCAGAAGAAACTTCTGAAAATCTAAGATTAAGCTTAGCAAGATGTTATGCCTCCCAGCAAATGTGACCCATTTGTAAGAAAGATCCGCGGGAGTAAGAAACACTTCATAACACGCTCATCAGCATGCACAGCCAAGGATAAAAAGGTTTCAAACCCAAGAAGGAAGAGGCTCACTGAGTATTTGGCAGAAAAGAAAGAGTCTTAAACGACTGGAAAGAGCACTGAACTATGACTGACATTACCATTGAGCTGAGTACGTTACAGTGCCTTAGCGGAAAAAAATGCATTTTCTTTCTTTATTCTTCAATATTTCTGGGGACAGTAGACCAAACTTGGCTATAGAACTCCTAAATAACAAATACTGCAGCTAAATTCTACCCCTCTGTTTCCCCTTGTTTCTAAGGCATGGTGCCCACGCCCCAGGTGTGCGTATCAACCCTGGTCACAGTGAGCACCATGGCGGTGGTCGACCTCTACCTCCTGGAGCAAAGCATGCTGGGGGCGCGGGGAGCTGCAGGCCCTGGCATCTGGCAGTGTGTGGCTGTGTTGCTAGGTGACCTGGGCTTTCTGCTGGCGCTGCGATTCGTGTCAGCCGGCGTGGTCTCGGAGGCCCGCTCTCCCCGGCGGGGCTTTGCCAACGCCCTCTGGTTCCTGTTCCTGTCTCTGCTCCAGCTCAAGCTCTTCTTTGTCTGCCACAACTACCGGCAGGAGCGCCGACCCCCCGACCCTCTGGCCCGGAAGACCCTGACGCTGCTGCTGTCCATCTGCCTTCCCTCCCTCTTCCTCATTCTGACGGGGGCCGACCACATGACACCGCTGCGGAGAAAGCAGGAAGTGCGAGGCAGGTTGCTGTGGGTGGTGGTGGACCTGCTTGATGTGTTGGACCTGCAGGCAGGGCTGTGGGAGGCCCACGGAGGGGCTGGGGTCGGAGGGCCAGCCGAACTGGGCCTGCCCATCTGGGCAGAAGGGCTGGTGTTCTTCTACTGCTACGCCTTGCTGCTGCTGCTGCCCTGCGTAGCCCTCACAGAGCTGGGAACTGCTGCCCTGCCTGGTCCGAGAGGGGCCCGCAAAGAGGCCCTGTACCCGTGGCTCAGCCTGGTCACCATCAACGTGTTCACCCTGGGCCTGAGGGGTACAGGCATGTTGTGGTACAGGGACCCCCGTGTGTCCACTGTGTTCCTGGGGAAGAACCTGCTGGCCCTGGCTGTGAAGCTGAGCTCAGCCTGGGAGAAGCACAGGCAGGACGTTAGAGGCCGGGGGACAGGGGCTGCGGTAGAGGCCGGGGCTGTAGCCCAGACAACACAAAGCCCCGAGCAGGCAGAGAACCAAGACCCAGGGAAAGCCTCGTCTGCGCCACCGTCTCGCTATCACACACTGTCTCTCTCACACAGCCACGGCCAATCCCTCTCCCGTGTCAGTCTGGAACCCACTGAGACCCCTCTGGGACCTTCCTTCATCTCCCACGAACTCTAACAATTCAGCTGTTGGGCAAAACAATAAATAAAAGGATTCTCTCTCTCTCTCTCTCTCTCTCTCTCTCTCTCTCTCTCTCTCTCTCTCTCTCTCTCTCTCTCTCTCTCTCTCTCTCTCTCTCTCTCTCTCTCTCTCTCTCTCTCTCTCTCTCTCTCTCTCTCTCTCTCTCTCTCTCTCTCTCTCTCTCTCTCTCTCTCTCTCTCTCTCTCTCTCTCTCTCTCTCTCTCTCTCTCTCTCTCTCTCTCTCTCTCTCTCTCTCTCTCTCTCAATTATCTCAGTTTAAAGTAATGATTTATGCTGCCCTAGGTGCTGGCAGACTTGTACTCGGTTTTCATTGAAGGGAGAACTTGGGCAGCATTTTCAGAGGTATCACAGTACAGTCAAGTGCCTTGTTTGCCAAGGAGCTATTAGCTTCTGTGCTGACGGTACGCACTGTGCCGTGTGGGACTGGTACATCTCCTCTATGTATTACTGTGAAGTTATGCCACAGCTGTTGTCAGATACACCACCAGAATAGAGTGCAAACTGTAATAAAATGTTTCATACTCCCCAGGCTCAGTCACTTTATTTGCCATCTCGTTGTTGAATATTGGCAAACCGTCCTCCACACAAGGATAAAAGCGGATCAGAGGCTTATCGTTCACAGCCAGGGGGCCTAAGGGACAAGTAACTGTCCGAAACTTTCCAAACCTCGTCCACGTTAGTCACTCGGCTTTCCTTGAAAAATTGTAAAATAAAAAAAACGTTGCATGTTTCCTGGTAAAGATCCCGACAGATGGAGCTGGTGAACTAATTCAAAGCCCTTGACACATCCAGCAAGACGTGTTATGCTATGCCAAGAATGCCGTCATTTATCACAATTACACAGCTCAGCGGCGGCTCTGATAGTCACGCTGTAATCCTTCAGCAAGACATCTACTTGTCTGCCTTTAATGTTGAAAGAGAGGAGTCACTAGCAACGATAGGGGGGTGGGTGGATGTATGCGTGTGTGCCTTAGAGAAAGAATGTGTCAGAGGGGAAAGTGTTGGTGTGTGTGTGTGTGTGAGAGTGAGAGAGAAAGAAAGAGACAAGAGCGAGAGAGTGAGTGAGTGAGGTTACAGATAGAGATTGAAAATACCTTTCTCTATTAGTGGATTCTAATGCATTCATGCCACTCGAACCGTTTGTGTTCCTATTAATTGAAATCGCGGACCATTTGTCAAAATGCTCACAGCTTAGGCTATTAATTGTCACTTTTATGCTTGATTTACACGTCATATTTATAGAATCCGTTAAAAGGATAAAAACACACTTACAAAAAGCCATTCGTTAAAACATTTCACTAGGGGGGGTTTCTCTGGCTCAGATGGAGCTGAGAGGGAATCAGCAGGGAAATGAACTAGCCTAGGCCTATAGTAGATAGTTTGTCTCATTCTCTCTCCCTTTCATCTTTTGCTCACTCTCCATTTCAAACACACGCATTCTGGATGCACTCCCCATTGGGCAACTTCTCATATTTCTGATATAGAGCCGTTACTGCAGTGCCAGCAACCCTCCCCAAATGAATACACCCTGGAATTTGTTACACCTGTTAAGAGCAACAATACTCAGCGTTTTCCTCCACAACGGGTTCCCCGTCTTTTTCTTGGTTTTGGAGGAATACAGCAAATCTTCTTTCCTTTCCATCTATCTTTAACCCCACTCAATCTTGATTCTTCTCCCCCCCCTACTCGACTGTGCTAATTTCACTCTGGACGGCAATTATTCTCCCCCAGCAAAGCTGTCAGTTGCCTCCTTTTGTCTCCTGCTTCCTCTTTTATTTCTCTCGTTTGTTTAAATTTGCCCCCCGGGCAGACAGACAGCCTCCCTCTCTGCGCTTCCCCTGTCAGGGATGGTTAGTCAGTGGCAGGGGAACAACGGGGAGAAGGAAGATTAAAGGTCCTGGGCCAGGGCCTAAAGTAGAGACTAGAGAGTCTACCTACTGACATTTATTTACAGTTTACTACACACACTTCACTTCATGAGGCGGGGGAGATAAAGGGAGACAGAGGCACACAGCGCAGGCCCATGTCGGCACACAGAGTACGAATAACTAAAGCAACCGAAGACAAAGATATGGCTGGTTGGAACACTTTTCACCTCATTACCACTGACGTGACGGCCTCTATCCCTAAGAGCCCAAAGCCACCCAGTGTGGGAGGGGTTGGGGTAAACCTTAGAAGTCTGAATCATTCATCACAGCCGTGCTCTCAAAAGCCACCACCACTACTGTCTTCTGGCAGGGACTTCCAAGTGTATTTTGGGAGCTGGTGGTGATGTGCAAGGAGCCCGACACTCAGGCTTCCTGTCTCATTGTATACAGAGAAGGGGGAATGTTTGGCATAACTGTACCTGTCCCAGGACAGGACCTAGTGGAGGGCCGGGGGCTGCTTGTCCTGACCGCACGATGGCCCGGATCACATTGCCCAAATCCACTTTCTTCACCGCCTTGGCCGCCTTGGAGATTTTGGACATGGTGTTCCGTCTGACTGCCTTAAAAGCGCTATCTGTCCTTCTGAAATGAAAGGAGAGAAAACAGTGCCTTAGCAAACTTGAAAAGATCAACAAACAAGCTCTCGAACAATATTTAACTAAACATCGTTTACACTTTTGACTCGTTAAAACATCAAATAATTTCATCAACACACACCGTCAGGCAAAACCTTTAGTTTCCATTACGGTACCGTCAGTAATTAAATAAACTATTTCTCAATCAGGAGAGCCTTTTTCTGGACCATAAGATGAAGATTGCCACTAGCTCTTCTGGTCTCCAGTGGCGCCTGATTGGACAATACTGTAGATCGAGACGCCAAAACGGAGTTCTGTATTTTAGCAAGCTGATACTGGGTAACTTCGGGTTAAAACTACCACCTATCCAAACCATTTCCCTTAAAAAAAAGTGTGGTAAATGGATGCAGGCAATTTAATGCAGCGATACAGATTAACTGTCAAACAAAGATGTTGCAGTTCTAAGCGATTTTAAAACTGGTCAGAAAATGACAAAATGACTGCACACGTAAGGCCTATCAAATATTCACGAACCTCTGACAAACCCGAATAATAATATTACTATAACTATAATATAACTTAAAAGCACAAAGAACAATTCTTTCCAACTTGAGATAACTGCAAACATTCAAAAGATGTTGACAGGAGACTAGAAAACTAGGTTACAATAAGTAAAAAAAAAAGAAATGATCAGGAACGTGAGGATTGTACTTTGGGACTAAGGGAATAACACAGTGTGGTGGAAATAACAGTGTTATGCTTTAATGCACCACAACTCCAGTCTCTGTCAAAGTATGAATAATGAAAACGGCAGTTCCCTTGCAAAATGAAATCACTCAGCACAGCACTAAGCACAGAGAGCTTGTGAAGAATTGGCCTACATAGGCAAACACAACACAATTGACAGCACATTTGAGAAGACTGAACTCACAAAGGACTGAGCAGCCCAAACTATGGTAATCCCGCAAAGCTGGGGCACTATCCATAAAAATAGTCTACATTGTTCATCTTGTTGCCTTTCAATATCCTGCCGTTTTACTGCGGCTGAATAAAAGACCAATGATCTTGTTTTTGTTTCTTGACACAGGAATACAAGCGTAAACTAAATTGTATCAATTTTCATGGAGGCCTAGTAGGGCATGCTATGGTCCTTGACAATTCTCCTTGAAGCAGTGATTCATTTTCAATATTTTGCAGTTATATGAAACAAAACTATTGTGATATTTTTCTCAACAGAAATAAGGAATTAAAATAAAATTCAGAAACACGTTTTTCAGAAAGGCTGACTAACTTATGGCTGCTTAGTGGCTTAACAGCTTGAATTAACAATTAACAATTCTCAATTCATAGGCTAGATCTAACATTTTTAGTCAGTCGACAGGGAGTTAGCGGGTCCATCTAGTGGTAGTTAATTTTTATAAATTTTTTACCTTTTCCCACTGAATGAGAGACATCAAATAGCCTTGGGATTTACAACTATGGAGAGAATAATAGGGAAGCACTCAGTTGGAGGTAAAACAATCGGAAAGTTAAACGTTTTCCACCCTGTAAATAGAAACACTAGAAAACAGTAAACTTTTTTTGCAGACATTGTTGAAATCAATATGTTGCCATTGTAGGCATCAGTTAACTGGTGTTGTATTTCAAGGTCAAAATCCAGGTCTCGCTTTGGGGTCTGGGCTGGTCCCCATTATGAAATCGATTGCAAAATCTAACACAAAATAGCCTAGTCAAGCACGGAGGCACGTTGGTTTTCACACATATCCCTATTATATGATGCTTCTGTTCCTAAATAATTGTAACTACGTTCAGATCATGGAAATGGCGGATAAGTAAGGGACCATTTAAGTAAGGTATAAAGTTAGAGGACATAACGTTAGTTTACAAAAGATACAATTTTAAGTGGATGTTAATAGGAAGATGCCATGGACTGCACATAAGTTTAGTGTAATCACGCATGCACAAGCCACCTATGGCTATCAAATGACAAAGACGCATTCCTAGAAAACATAACACAACCATAGCGTTCAAATGATCATACCTGTCACTTTCTTGCAGTTTTAATATGCATAAGCACCTTCATGTCCTAAGCAATGCTTGGGGGGCAGCCATCTTGCATTCCAAAATCTGAAAATATGTGCATACTAACTGCAATGCTGCCACCTATTGGTTAGGAGGGTACGCATACCATAAATATATCCATAGTTCTGTATACGTCTAATTTCTTTACTTTCACCTCAATCATAATAAAATGCATTTATTTAAAAAAATTCTCGATCAAATAAAACTGATCAAGTAACCAAAAACCAAACCAAAGACAGTCAAACTCGTTCTAATAGTTGAGACATTTGGTAACGTTTTAAAGGGACACTATTTGGGATGTTTTACCTTATTTCCATGTGTGTCAGAGTTGTCCTGGCTCACACAGATAGTCCATTTGGGCTGTTTGTGAGTCATTACTTTTTCACAGAGACATAGAAATATGGTTAAATATTAAAAATAGTGACCAATTCCTCTAAGAGACCTTTTTGGTGATCAATGTGATAATTAAATGCAAGCAAGAACTGTGACCGTAACACTTCTTGAAAATAAACTGTAGGCCTTTTTATTGTGCCATAAAGACAGACTAGAAAAATAAAGACTGTATTATGCTATATTATACTTAACTTATAATAAACGTGTGGAAATGCTGAATTTTGGTGCCTGAAGGTAATTCCTTTCCTTCATGCCCATACATACATTTCATACATACATACATACATATAAACAGTTCCCATTATACTTGATAAAGTTTACTTAGTTAATTGTTTTTGAAAACTCCACTTATTGGCAAGAAATTAGCAAACAGTTGTTGGCCATGATTTAGCCAAAGTTAATTTAAGAAGCTTATCATTAAAGGAGATCAAATTCTCTAGCAAGTTCATTGTTGTACACTTTTTTGCAGGGCTTGGGAAATTGCTTTTAGGTCATCGTCATCTGGTAGAAGCTCTCTCAGTAAAAATGACAGAATCATCTGTTAATAATGCAGAAAGCAAAAAGGTTTGTAAATATTACAAAATTATATAAGCGTAATTCACAATGCAAGGGAAAATTTAATTATTTCCAAAACATAAAAAAAAAAGGTATATAGTAATCGGATCCTGAATGTACTCACATAGACCAGCTTTTTGTTTTCTTCCTTGTTCTGGAAAAGCCTAAAGAACCTCTCTAGGTCTGTCTTCTTTAAGATAAGATATTTCGAATCTAAAACAACAGTGATATGTTGGTTAGGACACAACCATCATCTCAATGAATTGATAATCATCTTGCACTAAAATGATGAGCGAAAAGAGACACAGCACGTACATCTATTGATGAGGTGTTGAGCTTGTTCTCTGGTTTCATTGACCTCGTCACTGCTCCGAGGGGGTGTGGGTGGTGCTAGCAAGCCCTTTGTCCAGTGCTTCTCGCACAGGTTGTCAATATGCAAGGCAATCTGGGCCTCAGTTGGATTCAACGTACTCAAGAAAGAGTTGACTTTCCTAGATGAGATTACATTTAATTTGAAACCTGTTTCAAGACCATATTTGACCAAGGTACATGAAATTACTGCAGTGCGTATGCAATATTAGGAAGCCCTTACTTTTTCAATATTGGCATCACAGGTTTCAAAATGGCATCAAATATGTTCAAGAGAATTGAATTACCTGAAAAGGGTCAAGACAACAGGTTTTGTAAAACTACATTAATTAATATAAATCAATTGACCATGCACCACAATTATCATTCTCATCACACTATTATTTAAATCATTTTAAAAATAGTTTACACACTAAATGTTTTGGACACAGAACCAACCTGACATTTCCTTCAATAGGTCAAACAAGGCTTTGGTTGCTTCCAGTTGCTCCCAGTTTGATTGGTCCTTTTTCTGACTGCGTGAGTCCTCTATTTTTAAATTACTTCTATGATTTGTCTCTTTAGCACTACATACTTTGCCGGCCATTTTAGTTGAAACTTTATAATTTTTTGCTAGATTTCCACCTAAATTATGTTTTGATGGACCATCTTCAAAATCCATGAGTAAGCTATCATCTGGAAGGGAATGAGTTTGGCAGTCAGAATCAACATAGTCCTCATCGTTCGAGGATTTTTGTGAAGCTACAGACTCTTGTGATCTACAGGGGGTTACTACTGGTGTTATCCATTTTTTGTGAATTGTTAAAGGAAGACTAGAGTATTCTGTTTGGTGGTCTTGGCTGTTTTCTTTTTGTGAGGAGTCTGACTCCACACAGTCTGCCTCCCACTCTCCTCCATCCTTGAGTTCTGAAGGAAGGTTACTGTGGGAGAGGATAGTTGTTGGGTTTGGGGCATCTGTCTTGTCTTCACATTTCTCACTGGGGATCTCGTATACAGCTGGGATTGCATCTTCTGGACAAGGCGGATTCAAATCTTCAGGTTGACTAACATCTACTCTATAGATGTTGTGCTTAGAATAAGATTGACAAACATTATCACACTGCCTTTGTGTACCAACAGAGGACACATTTTAAACACTCGAGTATTTTAATATATAGATAAAAAGAAATAGATATACTGTAGGGTTCTACATACTTCCTCTTCCTCTTGGCTCGGTGTCAAAAAGTCAGCCAGGTCACTGAGAAGGCCCCACACTCCTCCATAATGCTCTTCTTCATTCAGTAGTTTGTGCAGTGGACAGAGAAATTCAAACACTGGCTTGGTATTACCCATTAAATCATTAGACACCAGCTCCTAGAGAGTAAAATAGACCGGATATAAGAGACAATCTGTGAAAAAGTGTCTACGCCAAACATAACTGGTTCCTCTGCTTTACCTGTAAGAAGCATTCCAAAGATTTTCTGGCTTCTTCTTTGACCTCATCATTCACTTCACCTTCATATATACCCTTCATCAGAGAAGGTAAATTGGTAGAGTCCTATAAAATATAAAACTAAAATATTGTACAGTTGATATGCATAGCACATTTCATACACATAGGCAATTCAGTGTGCTTTACATAAGGCAAGCAGAAACAATCAAAGCAAGAAATAAAAAGAATTAGAATGAAACAAAAATAATTGTAATAGGACCAAAAGAAATAAATAGTTAAGGAAGGAACAATTTATAAAAAAAAAACTATTGAGAAAATATGTTAAATGTGGATTTAAAAGTTGTAATGGCTACAAACAAGTCTCAGATCTTCTGGACGTTGGTTCCAGCTATTTGTTAGAGATCTATTCCAGATGCCCTGAGGGGTCTAGACGATTCAAATTGTATCAAACTTTTGAATTGTATTGAATTGTATCAAGCATGCAATTTTACACCATCTCCCAAAGTGCATAATAAAATCCTTCCAGCCATATTAGTCAGATACAGTGTTGTTATATTCTAAAGCAATGCAGTAAATTAACTGCCACCAGAATTTAACTTGCTGTCTGATTAACATTTCAATTAAACAGTGCAGTTTCTACATTTGTTTCTGACCTGCCATTTGTTGCAGAGGTAGATGACATCAGTGTGTGTCCTCCTGACATCCCAACAGAGGTTCTCAGGATTGTCTCGCTCCTCCAGGTGAACAATAAAACTGAGCTCATGGTTCTCCCACTCCACCTGTAGCACAGACAACAACATAGTGCTTCAAAGGTTGTTTGCTTAATCATTAACAAAATGGCCAGGAACATGCTTTTACAATGCCCTATAGCAATATTTGCGACGAAGTGATTTGTTGCTCACATGAGGGACACTGATATTCCAGTGACCAACCCGCCACATTTCATACGACAGTGTAAATTCAATCATGTCCTCTTGAACACTGCTCAAGCAGTCCTCCAGATCACCACCATCCTCCTATTAGAAACCCAACAAGCAGTCAGTCAAAATACACTTACCTTCAGCTTTATAGGAACTGATACTTAATAAATCTGATTATTTGTATGGGGCCATGCCAGAAATAGTTTTGTATAGAGTCTAACCATGTCATAGTCCTGTTGGCTGTGAATGGAGCCTTCCTGACTGCTGCCTACACCATCAGTGACCAGACCATCTTGTTGATTTATAGACCTGACTAACAGATTCTGGACCATTTCTTTTGTTTTCTTCCTTTCGGGTTTCTTATGCTTCACCTTGTCAACAAATTTAGACCATCCCACCTTTAATTTGTTTTCTGAAAAAAGAGTACAAGAGTCAAAAGTGTCACGGCAAGTACATTTGAAGATGTACATACAAGATCATGTAAACTAAATCCCACCTTTCTTTTTGGACTTCATTTCTATACTGCTTGGATTTTCAGTTCCATTCACCATCCTAAAATGGTCAAACAAAACAAGATAAATCCAAATTGTACCAAAAAAATAATAAAGTTGTGTTTGTCAGCATATTGCCTCAAGTTATAATGACTACAGCGATATAATGGATTGTTAGAGGGATATCCACTCACACTCCGCTGCATCCACTGTCCTGGGAGGCCAGAGAGGTATTGTCAGAATCCAACTCACGCGGCCCTACGGAGCTCTTGGGTTTCACTGTGTCCAGCTGACTGACCACTAGCTGGTTTAGGTTGTCTGGGTTTGACAGCCATGTCACCAGCAACTCCAATCCTAAAAAAAACAGACCATTTATTTGGAGTGTGACGGGTGGAGAAGCCCAAATAAGTTTAAGTCAGTGGGACACACACACACACACACACACACACACACACACACACACACACACACACACACACACACACACACACACACACACACACAAACAGATAGATTAAAAACTTTATATCTGAATACTACCTCTAATAACATAATTTCATTACTCTGCTGAACTATACTAAGATATTGTACTGTATACTTCTCAACAAACACTCACTGTCAAAGAAGAAAACTATGTAAAAGGTAATATTCTCTAGAAGTCAAAGAACTTTGGCCACCAAAACAGAAAATGCAGTTTCAAAACTTCTTGCCCTGTCTAATAAAAAAAGAAATGTGTTGTATGACATTACTTTGACAGAATAATGTTTATTAGGGCCATATCTAGGGTGGGATCTTTACCTACAGCAATCATCTGGAATGGACTTACCATGAAGGGCAACAATTTCGTTTAAGGTACAGCGGTTGACATCTAGACCCCATAAAGACTCAGGGAAAAGGTTTCGCACCAATGCTATAGAAAACTTTCTGAGAACTGCAAATTCTTCTTCTCTAGACCTAAACAATGATCCTCTAAAACAGAAAGCAAAAAACGTAACAAGAAACACAACAAACAAATACTACTTTAAAACCTATCAACGATAAAACAGCCCTACAATTGATAATTGGTTATCAAAGCCATAAGACTCAGTAAATAAATGTTTTCCCCCAAAAGTTAGGAAAAAACATAAAGTAAAAGGAAAAATGTGGGTCTGGGAAATATTGGTGGAATGCTCGAGTGTACAGAATCAATACAAAGACCAAGCCTTACCTATTAGGGTGCTTTGCGTTGCGCATGTGCTGGGTCAGAATACGAATGCAGCTCACACTTGCTGCACTCACATCAAAGTCTTTGGCTCTGCTGATGACTCGGTCCAAAACAAACTCAAACTCTCGGCAAAATACCAGATAGAGAGGCTGACCGTTACAGGACTCAGGGACACAGTACCATGGGAGGACTACTTGCTCGTAGGCACGCTGAAAAACTGGGCAAAATCAAAAGATTATAATTGATCTGGAATAATAGAAAAGACAACTTGAGGAGTTGAAATGGTGGGTTTGTTGTGCCTCTATATTATATTGCGTCAGCAACACAAATATGATATTTTACCCCGGAACTGGCTTCAATCTTATCAAGTTGCAAGAAAGATATAATATAATGAAAAATGGCCAAAATCCATTTACTGCAAGCAAATTCGAATATAGAATACATCTTCCTACCCAAGACCATCTTTCAATCATCTAGCATGAGACTTATATATAGTCTTTAGTCACGTGGAATTCTCAAAATACAGCATGTTGTGGTGTGATAATTTCACAGTAAATTGTGGAAATGTTGTTCAATAAATGTAATGTGTATTCAAGTATAGTAGGTAATACAGCCAGAAGTGTAAGTCGCAAACCTCCGTATGTGTCCTATGTGGTTAAAAATCTATAAAATGTACTGCACAAAAACATACATGGACATACTAAACCTTGCATAAGAGACTTCTTCACATGGGGATAATTGGCCTTTTGTGGTTTTTCAGCTTGAGTTGTCTTCATGTCTGTCTCATCATAGCCTAAAGAATGCTCATCTATGATGCTTTCCTGAGACAGATCATAAATATGAGGATAAATTATTAGACTGAAAAGATTCAGAGTCAAGTTGCCACATAAAACCTCCTAGCAAAAGCCTGAAGGCCCAACATAGCAAATAGCAACGTTTTCTTGTAAGGAAAGGACATAAACATTTTTTCATTGTTGACAGACTACATGAACTCTCAGCTCTCCTTCAGTTCCATAGGGGTCAACAGCTCCTTCTGAGAATCTGAGAGCATACAGTCAAGCCGGAAAGTCTGCACACCCCTTTCACCTTCTCCACGCTTCATTACATTACAGACTTATTCTACAGTAGATTGAGTTCATTTTTTGCCTCAAACAGCTACACACAATAGCCCATAATGACAAAGTGAAAGCAGGTTTTTTGACATTTGTGCTCATTTATTAAAAATCAAGTGTCCACACGCTTTGATATGACACCAAAAAGTAAGCTGAGGTGCATTTTGTTTCCACTGATACTGCTTGAGATGTTTCTACAACTTAATTGGAGTCCACCTGTGGTAAATTCAATTGATCGGACATGTTTGGGGATTGCCAACACCTGCCTATATAAGGTCCCACAGTTGACAGTGCATGTCAGAGCAAACTCCAAGGCATGGGGTCAAAGGAATTATGGGCAGACCTCAGAAACAGGATTGTGTCAAGGCATAGATCTGGAGTAGGGTACGCAAAAATGTCTGCAGCTTTACAGGTCCCAAAGAGCACAGTGGCCACCATCATTCGTAAATGGAAGAAGTTTGGAACCACCAAGAATTTTCCTAGACCTGGCCGCCCGGCCAAACTGAGCAATCGGAGAAGACGGGCCTTGGCCAGGGAGGTGAGCAGGAACCCGAGGGTCACTCTGACAGAGCTCCAGCGTATCCTCGTGGAGATGGGAGAACCTTTCAGAAGATCAACCATCCATCCAGCACTCCACCAACCAGGCCTTTATGGTAGAGTGGCCAGACGGAAGCCACTCCTTAGTAAAAGGCACATGACAGCCCGCTCAGAGTTTGCCAAAAGACACCTAGAGGACTCAAACCATGAGAATAAAGAGTACACAGCGTCATGTCTGGAGGAAACCAGGCACCGCTCATCACCTGGCTAATACCATCCCTACAGTGAAGCATGGCGGTGGGAGCATCATGATGTGGAGATGTTTTTCAGCAGCGGGAACGAGGAGACTAGTCCTGATAGAGGGAAAGATGAATGCAGCTAAGTGCACTGAGATCCTTGAAGAAAACCTGCTCCAGAGCACTCTGGACCTCAGGCTGGGGCGACGGTTTACCTTCCAACATGACAACGACCCTAAGCACACAGCCAAGAGAACAAAGGAGTGGCTTTGGAGTAAGTCTGTGAATGTCCTTGAGTGGCCCAGCCAGAGCCCAGACCTGAATCCAATTAAACATCTTTGGAAAGAGCAGAAAATGGCTGTGTACCGATGCTCCCCATCCAACCTGACGGAGCTTACAAGAATATGCCAAGAGGAATGGGCAAAAATGTCCAGGAACAAGTGTGCCAAGCTCGTAGCTTCTTTCTCAAGACGCCTTGAAGCTGTAATCGCTTCCAAAGGTGCATCAACCAAGTATTAGGCTATGGGTGTGTACAGATATGTAACCCCTAAATAACCTATTTTTGTCAGTAAAATAACATTGCATATTTTCTAAAAAGCTGTTTTCAATTCGTCATTATTGGCTATTGTGTGTAGATGTTTGAGGCAAAAAATGAACTCAATCTACTGTAGAATATGTCTGTAATGTAATGAAACGTGGAGACGGTGAAAGGGGTGTGCAGACTTTCCGGCTTGACTGTATACGGAAACGGCGATTGGCTGAAGCAAAAGCTTGAGCGTCCTTTATAACTTCCGCAACGTTACCTACAGGGTTAAATCTCATCATTTTCATTTGATTATTAATATTTATATATTATATATTATTTTCAAGCGTGTGCTCTGTAGTATACAAATTAAATGTGGGAGATTGTTTCAACCACTCACATTTTATCATAGCTCACAGCCTCACTGTCACTCGTGCACTCTTTGTAGACAATAAGTCGTTTAAAACTTTGTTGATTCTCAGTTGATGGAGTCAAGTTTATAAAACGTGCACATTAAACTTAGATTGTCTCGTTTGAAAGTTCTATTTGCTTGTGTTTAACGAGCGATACTAAACTAAAGCTTCTATGTGACTATCATTTAAAAAAGATTTGTCTTGGCCTATACCCAAGAGACTAAATTACCTGTTTTTCCCCCTCTTCGCCAAGTTCTTCTGTTTGGGTGCTTCTTTCTTGATAATTACTTTTAATCACACTCGGGGTTGATGGAGAGCGCAGAAAACGCACAATACATTGAGTCAGTACATGACCGTATCGTGAAAAATAACATACAATAACAAGAATCGTTGAGATACAGATGCACCACAAGTTAATCATTTTTCTCCTATCCCAACGGAATGCGCAATGCCTAGATTAATGTGGATGGTAAAAAAGTACTATTTTTGGGAGATCCGATCAAATATTTATTTCAGAAATCAGTCTGAACTGTGAAGTCGAGAAAAGATCATGTGAAACGGGACTGTGATTGGCTGAGAGTAGAAGAGGGACGTGCAGTCACAGGTAGGCTGATAGACATAAAACTATCTCCGTGGCAGAAGTGCTCGTACTCAAGATAAGTAGGACTAGCCCTGGCTTTTAACCACACAGGTTATATTAAATGTAAATAGATTACTTAAAATGTATCGATGCATCTGAATCAATTCTTTCTTACAGAAGGTTTTTGTTACAATTCGTAAGCTTAATAAACCATGTGGTACCGGAATTGGAAAGCTTCCATCTTGTGTTGTTACTGTTATATACTGTCAATGGTTGTTACCCGTGCAGCCGCTGCTAATAGGTTCCGTTTTTAGCACAATTCGAAATGTTAGTGTTAATAAAGGCAGTAAATTGTTACTTTATGTAAGATGCGTTGCAGCTGCCTTTTTCCCCCGCCCCCAGAGCCGAAGGTAAAGCCTGCCGGTCACCGGGTATCGCTTCAGTCTGAGTTGAGCAAATTCAGAGTAGGCCTCCATGTGCCTCTGCAGAACCACAGAAGTTGTTGTTTTGTTTGTATATTTTACTGGCAAAGTTCCTCTTTTACATTCCCTCTTTCAGGTCACTATGAAGCTAGCACATACTCTTCTGAAGTGGAGATAAATGGATTTTGAGTCAAGGATCTGTTTAAAGTAAACTACAAGTCACAAACCTACACTTTCTAATCAGATAATGATTATTCAAATGTTACATGCTAAATGAAAGGCGCATTAAAATATGTATCGTTAAGTGCCCCTATGCTGTCTGCTAAAAAATATGTTTTAACATATGAAAGGGATTGATATCCATTGCTTTTAGACACACCACTCGTCTCGAGTTGTAATGGATGCTCGATGCTGATGCACTCAAGGATTAATTCCAAAGAAAGCTCAATGAGAAGAGAGCAGAAGATTACACTTTGTGTCCAGCAGAGTAAATCATGTAATCTGATAGTGGGAGCTATATCAAGAGTGGATTGTCCTCAATTCAAGATTAGCAGAGCATAAGTGTTATGAACAAATACAATACTAGTTCCTCAGTCACACGGGGCTCATGAAAACATGGAGTTGTCGGTCAACTCTGTGGTAGCACATGGTGGTAGAAATGTGAGAGGTTCTCAGGCTGAACAGGCCCTTCCATTGAAACCCTGCAGTTGTTTTCACATAATGAAATGACACATTGAATTTAGAAATAAGATTTAAAAAAATAATCTCAAAACAACCCTGCATGCAAAGTCAGTGGGAATTGACTTGTTGCATGTAAGTGTGTTCCAAAACAGCCAGTTCAAACCACAGATTGCAAACCATATAATGTTCTCTACACTTTGATTGGAGATTTATGTTTAAATTGAAGTAATCCCTCACAATGGACTTAGAGTCTGTCTACATTAAACAATTGATCAACTTTGTAAAAATGTTAATTTAAATAAAGTGTGTGATATAGCTATATAGTACATGCTATAGGCGATAGCTCCTCAAGCCCTTTACCCACGCTCTACCCTTTACATATCGTATACATCCTTGAAAGCTCAGATTACAACCAGTCTCCCGAAAGATTACTTTGGCTGCTGCCCAAACAACACAGAGGGGGGCAAACCATTAGCTTAAGTTTCACCTCTAGAAATAGGACACAATCAGAGGCCACACATGCTTTCTATACCCGTGCTTGCTCTCTTAACCTCCTAAACAAAAAGTAGGGACAAGTGTGTTTTCATACAGTAGGTTTCTTTTATTATACATGTTCTCAGAAAAAAAGACTTAGAATGTCATATGCAACAGTGTTTGTCAGGGCAATGACATTCTTGAGAGGGGCAAAAAAAAAAGGGGGGTCCAAAAGAGCGTTCATGTTGTTCTCCCATTGCAACTATATAAATCTTTATAAATAAGGCAGACATTGAGTCCTTCCAAATGTACAAGATATATTACACTTAATCTTTTCAAAACTTCCACCGTGGAAAAAATACTTAGAGGACTTTTTTCAACTCATCGTACAGGACCAACACAAAGGCACCCCCCATGCCTCTGAGAACGTTGGACCAGGCTCCCTTAAAGAAGGCCTTGCCACCTTCATCGCGGGCGATCTTCTTCCAGCAGTCAATGGTGCCACTGTACATGATGTCAGCTGTGAATCAAACACAGTGTTACATCTCGCTTGACATATTCAAGGCTTGACATCGATGACAGAACAGCATGACTAATATTTACCTCCTTTACGTCCAGACTGCATCA
Organism: Aplochiton taeniatus; assembly: GCA_017639675.1. Classification (NCBI taxonomy): domain Eukaryota; kingdom Metazoa; phylum Chordata; class Actinopteri; order Galaxiiformes; family Galaxiidae; genus Aplochiton; species Aplochiton taeniatus. Next base: position 8,995,750 of record CM030186.1, on the reverse strand, counting down.
TCATACGACGCCGGACAGTATCGAAAGGATACGATGTAAGACCGGCCACAGCAGTCACTGATTGAGCAATCATCCAGCTGACAATAATGTGGGTGTTCTTGGGATCTGGCAGCATTCCTACACAGACAATTAAGTTAAGTAAGGACTATACTATATAGTGTTGCAACAAAAATAAAAAAGGGGTGTAACATTGGAGCAAGATGATCAGTGATGCCGCTCACCCTTTGCTGTGTCATAGCACCCAAAGTATGCAGCTCTGTAGATGATGATGCCCTGGACTGAGACATTGAAGCCCTGGTACAGCCCCTTGAGGCCATCAGACTTGAAGATCTTTGTCAAGCAGTCGCCCAGGCCCTTGAACTCACGCCCGGCTCCAGCCTTGCCGACGTCTGCCGCCAGGCGGGTTCTGGCAAAATCAAGGGGGTAGACGAAGCACAGGGATGTCGCTCCAGCTGCACCACCAGAGGCCAGGTTACCGGCAAAGTACCTCCAGAACTGCTGGTGCTTGTCCACACCATCAAGGAAGATCTTCTTGTATTTGTCTTTGAATGCAAAGTTGAGGGCCTGAGTAGGGAAGTATCTAATGACATTCGCAAGGTTCCCTCTCCAGAATGCTAGAAAGCCCTGCTCCTTGGGGATACGGACCACACAGTCCATAATTCCCTTGTACTGCTGGTCCACAGCAATCTGTTTACTGGCATGTTGCACCTGAAAAGAAAAAAAAAAAAAAGCTCAGAAAATTGTTAGAAAAGAAAGTAAACAAGTAATTTTAACAAGAAAAAGAACTGTGAAACCTTAGGACTAGATTTGTATAGTTTTAGTGGAAGGTACGATACATCTCTGTAATGTCCTTGTAAGTTAAGAATCCAACCTTTACACCTTTCTTCAAGGTAAAATATAGCAACTGCCTTAAATATTAACTTACATGAGCTTCCTGTACTGAAATTAAATCATACTGTGCAGAGCACAGGCACTGTCTTTGTGAGCTTTTTATTCATGTATTTGTGTAAACTATTATACAGCAACTGTGGTGATAGTTGTGTCCTTATATCTTTATATAAACCGAAACATACCTACATTTAAATAGTTTCTAGATATTGTGTATACATTTCATTGACTATGTGACATTTTATGGTGTCTTCCTTTATGTAGGCCCTCCCGAGTATACATTTCCAGGTTCGGACTTGTTGAGGCTCCCACATTCCATTAAACAATAACCCGCCCACTTGCGTAGCCAGGCTATCCGGGAGCTTTATGTTCCTAGTTCTACCACTAAGCTAGCGACCCGCCCCCTAACAGTGCACGAGGATTTGGTCCCCTTGTCCCGACCTTGACAATTTTACATTATCTCAATGCGTTATGTGCATACAATTTACAGGCAAATTTATAAAGGCAGTAACTATACGTAAGCAATTCCAATCTGCACTTAGTAGGCTATGTCAAGTATAGCTTCTACCACATGCTCTGGGGCCTCTATCGTCACCAAAACATAGTAAGTGGAGTTGGGTTAAAGTGCTCTGGAAAATATTAGGAGCAAAAACGAAAGGATCTCAATCATAAATATATAGGCTAATGTTCCTATGGGTGGGTAAGATTAGTATTTTCTAACTATGACCTAGGAAAAAATGTGTAGGTTACTTGAAGGATAAATGTATTTCCAAAGTGTTCTTACCTGGAGAAGAAGTTTGACTCTCTCGATTGGCGCAACAGCTGTTTTGGAGATCGCAGCAGATATGCCACCGGCCAAGAAGTCCTTGGCGAAAGAAACTACAGTGTCATTCATTTTCAGCTGGTGTGAAGAGACACAAATGCGGTGCTGGTGGGTACGCCGGTTCGGCTGAAATGACCGGTTGGGGCACTTTTGAGGAGGACATAAAGGAGATGGTGCGCGTGACAAAACGTCAAAGTCAACGAGGGAGGTAGTTTAAGTGGGCGGGTTTCCGTCTCTATCTGTCAGTGAGCCAAGTCAGAATAATACAACGCGTATTCCTTTTTTAACACGTTAAAGTATTACAACTGATTCGTGAGACACATTAAATAAGTATTTAGAAGAAAAGTTAAAGTATTTAAAATCGACAAGCCTTATCGTGGCTGGAAATGAAACTATCCCATTACTATTATTATACAGAGCATGTGTTTTAGAAGCATGAAGTTGAGCTTTGTAAGCAGGTTGAAGATAGGCCTTCGTGTGGAGTGAATGGTCAACAGCGGAAGGGTATGCAAAATTACAAAAGGTAAGAGATTAGCCCTGTCTTGTGCTCTGTCCTTGATTTAATAGTCTTTTAATTTAATCAGAAAAACATTTTAAGGCCTATTATGTGGGTAATGTGTAACTTGATTTTATTAGGACTATTTTAATTTTGGCAGAACATTAACATATAAGACACGTTCATATTTGTCAATTTGTTTATTTTGCTAGATATTGAGTATTATTCTCAATACTTTGTCTAAAACTATATCAGGCACTTTGTTTCACATTATTACTGTATGCTGCTTTCTAGCAACAACAAAAAACTAAACAAAAAAACATGTTCAACAGTGCCTTAGGTGTACTTCAGATCCGGTGACATTAACTTTAGTTTTAGGGGTCACACCAATGACTAAGGGTCAAACAGTGGTGTGTGGATTAATTTACAAGATGAAGCACCAACACAATTCACTTGAAAGAAGAAGAAAAAAAAAGCAACTGGGAAACTGCAACAAGACTTCATTTTCAATATGTGTCACAGTTTTGGTAACGTTATTTACCATAAAATGAATTAATCTATCACCACCCTGGTGAAAATGTAAGTAGTCATTCAAAAAGATTAATTATCAATTCTCATCAACCTTGGGTGAGATAATTTCATTAAAGTGCTCATGTTTCGATCTCATTGCTAGATACAATGTTCTAAATGTTTATGCTATAAAACTAAGATTTATAGAAATGACAGTAAAAAGTTATGGCTAAAATAATCAACAGGGAAGGCTAATAAAAAGGAAAATCTAAGTAGCTCCTAGAAAACTGGTTAAAAAAGTTACCATTAAAATAATCTGAAATGGTAACATTGACAAATACTGAAAAGGGATCAGACATATTCACGTATTTGATCTTTGTAAGAAAGTATTTGGGGCTATGTTAACTTCACTATCATAATGAAAGCAAAAATAGCCCTACACTTGTGGAAACGTGACACTGACACAACGGATACATTGCTGACTGAGGTAGTGTGGACATTGGTAAGAAACTTTGCATCAAGCATAAAAATATAAGCTCCTGCAAATGTTTTGCAAATAAAATGCAGCATCTGATACATCTATGTTTTTACAAAATTGGACTTAAACCAAGGTTCCTGTCCTAATTTTGCCCATCAGGGCTATTTTCGATTCCAAAATGGTTAACCCTGAATAATCCTTCAAATGAATCTTGTAGTTCAGGTCACCAGCGATTTCGAAAGGAAGATTCCTGTGACTGAAAGTTCCGTTTTTTCAAGTATTTCTTCACTTCTTCTAACTCGTGAGGCCCCAGGCTTTGGTCTACTCCTGGTGCCAGTTTATGACTCAGAGGTGACACAATGTATCCATTACGGTACAGGAAAACCTGCTTGCACATCTCAAAGCAGCTGAAGAGAAGACCAAAGTATGGAACAATCTGTTGAGGAAGAACACAGTTATAAAGGTTATAAAGAAAATTAAATATATATGATAACTAGTGTAATCATTAAAAAAATGCAGTTGTAAAATTTGTAGGTACAGGTAACTGCAATGTAGCATGATTATTATGACAGAAATAACAAAGCACACTCAAATGTACACTTCAATCTTTATAGGCTTTAATCAATAGTTAAGGCAAACTGATCATTAGCTAGAACTACAACTTTAACTGTGTTAAAATGAAATGTAATTTAAGGACAAAAAAAAAAACAAGTGCATTCTGTTCCAGAAATACTGGAAGTACTGGTCTGACAGCTAGTCATGCTACTCTTATGAATTATTGTAGTTGTGTTTTATGAAGGATTTAATAATGAGGGTGGTGTTTCGATGCAGGTGTATTCTAAATTAATTAAAATATTTCATATCTGAGTTCATGGAAGCAAATGTCTTATTATGTGGTAAGTCGTACTAGCTTTTGGCGTGCACATATGGCTGAGTAGAATACCTACCATTGCTAAGAAACTAACATATTTAACATGAAATATGTTGTAGTACAAATCCAATATAAAGATATTACTCTACCTTGACCATGTTGGCAGTGAATCCATTCCATAGGGAAAAGAGGCCCTTATTTTTAACCACCTGCCTGAAGCAGTCCATCATTCCAGTGAAGTGTACATCTGCCCCACCATAATGGGGAAGCCGGGAACTCTGAGCCTGAGAGCAAAGAAATATAGTATGAAGAATTGAGATTGGCAATGCCTTGGTTTATCATCCCTTACATAGTGAGAGTTTACTATTTACCTGACAAGTCACACAACGTCAAATCATTCCCATAAGACCACTTGTGCCCAAGTCACCAGTGACTATAAACAAACATCATAACCGCTAACGTTGGAAACTAGATATGGAATGATATCATGTACAAATCCATGCCACATGGATCTGCAAAAATTCTTAAAGAATTATTTGGGCCTCAAACATTTAAACAAAAAGAAACAATTTCAGGCTAGATTTGATACATTCATTCTTAACATGCCCAGGATAAGTTTGTTTTATTGTTTAAGTTACTGTTGTTGTGGAGTTATTAACACTAACACTCACATTTTACACTTACGTGTATTGTAAAATAGTATACGTCTATCTTTGGCTAGGACCTTTGTATCGCGCCTACAAGCCCTGACCAGAATTCACATTCTCAGCTGCTGCAAAACCTTGTGGGTGCTTATAATAGCTTCACAAAACCGGATGCAGTATTCTGTCCTTCAATGTCCTATTGTCTGCTATGTGTTCTTTAACACATCTAGGAGCTGGCATGTAGTACATCTGAGAATAACAGGACAGCACAAAATTCACCAACTATAGCACAAACCCATTTAAAAAAGAACTGAATTAATTGTATAACACTTAATTTGTCTTTTAAGTATAAACATGTTGCAGGAAAGGATATTTTAAAAAGCAGGGGCTGCCACTATGTATGACAAAATATATACAACTGTGCCACCCCTTGGATGTAATTGGTATTAACACTACCTTTGTGAAAGCTTTCTCTCTTTTGAAAAATCCTTGCCGGCATAATATTTTTTCGCTTTTTTCGGTTATACATAAAGCCCACTAACCTGCATTTTCCTTTTCACAGTCTCAAAGGGGTAAGAGAGGCCCTGAGCCACACCTGTGGCTATGCAACCATTGATGAAATTCTGAAGTGAAGTGAAGCGAGAGGGTGGCTCCTGCCACAACGTATCTAAGTTCCTAAAGACTGCATAGCAGCCAATAGAGAACGGAAATGCACCTGCACCAAAGAAATGGTTTATGTGAAATAAATGTTATAAATCTGCAACTTCACTATAACATATCAGGGGTCAAAGCTGCTCTTATTTAGCACTTCATTGAGTTTTACTGATAATGTATGTTGACCTCCTTAGCTTTGTCAGATTGCACGACTCAACAACGACCATTTTATTAGTTAGAAGGTGTTCCAATTGGTGCTAAGATGGGAAAAATGGTATTGACGGATAACTGATTACAGCTAAGTACTAAACACAATACAATAAAAAGGGGAACTGATGGGACGATGCTGATGAGTAAAAGGGAAATGCATACCTAAGACTGTGAGTGAGAACCCTCTGTACAATGCTAGAAGTCCTTCAGTTCTGTAGATCTGTGACAGAGTGCGACACACTCCAGAATATGTGGGTTCTCTGCAGTTCTGTACAATAAGCCTCGTCTCTGCCACTTCCAATGGGTACGTTGCCAATGCTGCACCTATGCCAGCCAGCCCACCAGCAAATATGGCTCTCCACTGAGAGATATAGCCCAATTCATCCATGTGAATGTGAACTATCCTGAGGATAAAAAAAAAGACAAATAAGACCTTACCAAGAAAAAGGGATTTGGAGCAGGCACAAATACTTTTAACAGTTGCTTAAGGAGGCACAATTATGACTATTCATGAATCATAATACAACATGAATCAGCATGACACCATGGTTAATGTTATCCAGGGCAATGTTGGCAAATTATGTCAATCAACCCCCCTTAGACTGGAGTGAATCACAAAAACATGGGCCCTGTCCACTGTAGTTCTGCAAGGCTTTCAAACTCAGGCAGTGACGTCTGAGAAGGATCTAATATGGTATGTCTTCATGGAACACGTACGCGTTTGACATGTCTCTGTAACTGTCAGCACTGGGAGCAAATAGCTACTGTTAGCTTTATCTTTAGCCACCCAACCAAGCGCTTGTTTTGCTTTGCCGATCGGCTGATCAGACAGAGCATTGTGATTGGACAAGACATTGGCAGGTACAAATCTTAAAGCGGAAGTCGACTTTAGTTCGACCAGTTGTTTACTAAGTTACGAACAAGTTGCATAAGCTTGATTAAAGAACATCGCATTTTTTATTATGACAGCGTAGCAGTGGATATTTATGTTTCAAATTACGCTTAACGTAACTCAAAAGTTTGCTTGTTAGCTAATGCTAAAATGCACTTACTTTTTGTATGTTGCCAAATGAATTGCGCTGTAGGGAAATAATCGGAGACAGGAGACGAGATTCCCTTTCCAAAATCCCCGCAGTCCGTCATTTTGGTATATAAAAAGAAAACTGTGCAGAAAACCTTTCTTGCAATGAAATGTGCCCACTTGACTCTTAATTTTTACCACCTCCAGGGGCGACGTGACAGTTTTACTAAAAACGCCAGCAAACCCCACGCACAAGAAGCTTTGGGAGCCTGTCAACCTGTTATCTGTTTTAATAGTTGCCATATTGCAAGGTATTGCTATAATGACAGCGCATTAGCAAGCAGTTCCACGTCCTCGAGAGACTGACATCTTCATCCAGGGAACTGTGTATTTGGTGCTTGTTTTACTGACCGATCGAAAAACATCCTGAAATATCCGTAGACGTCATCAAATGGGTCACGTGGGACGCATGCTACCTTCCCAAAATACCACTAGAGGGTAGTGGTCTATAACAAGTTGTCAAAAAGATTTGAACAACCTCTCAGTTAACCACAGATTTTACCAACCTCTGCCTCTACCACAGATTCCCTTTAAGTAGTCCAACATCTTTCTTTCACAGAAATGTTTCAAAGATCAAGTGGTTATTATTATAATGCATTTGATGCATTGATTAATTAGCCTCTAATAGGCAACATTTCTCATTGTATTCTGGACCATTATTGTACATAAGCATGCCAGATTTATATTTATATAAGGATATTAGTATAGAAATCCTAAATAAAGTAAATCAGGGAAAATTTCTAGAATATTACAAGCAAATTCATCGTCCTAAATATTCAAAATAAGTAACTTTCTTGATTTCTGATGTCTTTGTTTTCCCAAAATAGTTCAATCTCAATCATATAGTGGTGGATAACTTCCTCGCAAAGGTGGCCCCTATTTGTTACTGTTTCACTGTTAAGTCACAATGTGGCTAATTTTAGACATAGGGTGCTTTTTTTGTATTTAAGGATATGATACAGCAGACAATATTTTATTGTTCTGTCAGTCATAGTACAATCGTAGCTATAAGTCAAAGCTCTGTGGACTTCTTCCTCTTGCTGTCAATGTTTGTTTTCGGCCTGTGTCTGCCTGCCAGGAGTGCCTCAATACCCTGCTGAGCTGACAACCTCGGCTGCTTGCGAAGATCCCACCTACTGTCTGTGGCTGGGCCACTTGGTTCATTCACAAAAGCTACTGGAATAACAGAGCCCTCCAGAGGAAATGACAGCCTGTTCAAAAGAACCCCCCCTTACCCGCACCCCTGCTCTGGCTGCTTATCGGGGGTGGACCAGAGTGTGGTCGGTTGAAGGACACAGTTGAGCTTGTCACGTTAAAACCTAAATCACGGCTCTTCATAGTCAGGACTACAAATGGTAGTAGAAATGATTGCTACATCGCCATTGCGACCCAAGAAAAAAAGGAAAAAAATACACTGGTTGTCTTTACTGTGTTTTGTATATCATTGTTCACATAATTTTTAAAGACTTTTGGAGACAACTTTGAAAGTATTTGTATTTTGGAATTGGTTAACTTAAAAACATTATACCAAAGTTACATTGCATCCACAACATTTAAAGACAAAATAAAACTAAACTCAAATCATGGAATTGACCGGCGGCACCAGCTTAGAGAACATACTCCTCAATTTTTCTCCCAACTATGCCTCAGTGTTCTTATTTAAAGATTTCAGGTCAGGATGGAGAATTTTGCCTTGTCCCATGCTCAATAAAAGTCTCAGTGCTTCCTTTGAAAGTACAATGGAAACCTCCTTTGATCTCAGTGTCATATGCATGCGGTTCCTAATACAAGATAATGGGACAGCTTTCTTATAAGATAAGTGGTGTGAAGTGTGCTTGTGTGCTGCATCTTATCAATTAGTGCCTGAGCGATCTAACAGGACATCTAGTATCTGTTGCCACTTAGTCTGCAGGGTCCCCTTGGTGTCATCTGGTGCCCTTCCTTCACCCCTCACATTGACATCAACCTATGTAAAGAATACGGATAGAGCACTGCCTTTTTCCTGTATGCATAGTTTCCTGCCAGCCAAACCTTCTACTTGAATGAGTGTGTCTTCCACAGAGTGCTGTGGGAACTGCCTGCATTTCTTTATCCACTGGGGTCTCTGTGTCTCGGGGACTGGGATACAGCAGCAGGGAGAGGCTGGCCAAGTCATTGTCATGCCCTGCATGTCATGCGCAAATCAACCCTTGATCTCTTTCTTTGAAGTATGGTCCTGAGGTAGTTCCAGTAGAGGGCACTTGTGACCAGCAATGATGCAAGGAGACTGAAGTCCCAAACAGACTGGAGCCAGGCTCACAGACTGTTGCCATAAAATTCTCACCTCATTATCTAGGACTGCCACATCACATGCCGGTGTGTGAGGGTGTGTGAGGGTGTGTGTGGGTTTGTGTGTGTTGGGTGGGGGATGAAATGGCGAGAGATGGGGAATAGGCTCAGTTACTGTTTCACTGTGCCGACACCTCCAGACAGAAGGTCCCGGCCACCCAGTCACACTCTCTGGCCCACTTCACAGGAAAGGGAGAAATGTCTTGCTCTAAGATCATGTTTTTGATTGAATAGTTTCCCTAATGGGATAGTCTATGAATGCTTACAGGTGACTGTGGAGGGTGACCAATGGGACTTTGCATATTGATTTGTACATATTCTGTCTTCATTATTGATCGATTCTCTACAAGGTTCGGCACATGGTTACCAGTCTTTCTGCATGTAGCCTTGCAGATTTATAATGTGTTATGTATTGTAATTAACTTCCTTCTTCATTTCCAATGTGTATTAACGCTGTGATAGAGTTGAACATGTTTCATTAATATTCCTAAATACATCTTTTCCACGCAAACTTGTAAGTGTGGTCTTTTCTTCACAAAAATTCTGTGACGCAATAATGTGTCTCCCATTGTGTAGAGGAAGGGGCATCCCATTGTTGTCTAAGAAGATGCCGGGGAGAGCTAAGAGCTCTAGGCTCCTGGCAGCTGGTGTCCCCCTATCTCTTCATGTACAGCCAATAAATCAATATCAAATCTAAAGGAACAGGAAGCCAGATGGCCTTCCCCCAGACCCTCAGTCCAGGTCAGAGCCCTCTCAGAGCCTCCGTGGCTACTGTACCACTGGCCCATGTAGCTGTGGCCTTTGAACATTCAACAAAGAGGACATGAATGACTAAAGGGAACAAATAAGCTGTTACGACTCAGGTCAAATCAGTGTTTGTATTGCTGTCAGCATCAAAGGCTTGGCACTGTTTGATATGCAACCCCCACACCTTGGTCCATGCTGTAGACAGGTAGAGGGGAGGAACAGCCCTTTGAGAGGAGGGTCTGGGTCTTGAGATCCCTCTTCAGCACTGGCCAGAGGGCGGTCGGCCAGACGAAGGGACTGGTTGTGTCTCTCTTGGTCTCTTGGGAACAACTGGCCCATCACGATCACCTCTAGCTATGTTTTGTAAGAGGGGGTCTGGTTAAGTGCTTACATATGGAGACAATTTAGAAAAGGTAGTAGGGCGCTAATTGAATAAAATCTGTCTTCTCTAATATTCAGTCCCTACTAGGAGCACAGCAAAAGACAATAGAAAGAAACGATGGCAGTGGCTGGGTTAATGATGTCATCTTCTTAATTACATCCCACCAGACTCATATTGATTTCCGTGTAGACCTGAGGTCGGGTTAAACAGTAGTTTGATTGAATGGCTGTTCACAGCCCAGTGTGAAATGCCAGCTCTATAGCAATGTGTGAGCAGGGAGGAGGGGGCTGCCCTGGTCTTTGTGTGACCCACAGTCTGAGAGCGCGGCCCATTGTTAGAGGTCGTGCGCCCATCCCCTCAGACTCTCTCTACAGCCTGCTTTATCTCGAGCAGCGTGACCATTTCCTTCACTCGGGTCAGGGCTGGGTCGTGACTTTGGACAAGAGTCTGATTTGTCTGCGCACTGAGAAAAGCTTGAAACTCCAATATAAAAGGTACTCATTTTAGTAAAGAAACAACTTGGTTGTAGAAATGTATTTTGGGTCTTAGGATACAACTTACACTCTATATATTTAGATCTGAGTTTGAGATCAGTCCAGATGGGGCTTGTGTTAACGATATAATACACTCCAAATGTAGCAGAGAGATAACCTCTGAGTTAAGTTATTTTGGTTGAACTAAGTGGCTGAGCAGGGTCCGAGCGCAGACTGTAGAATTCTCCCTCTATCCTGAGGCTGTGCCTGTCTTATTACCGCCGGCCTTTTTCTGAATGATAAGAACGGGACTGGCCAAAGTGCCACCAGGAGCCGCATGCACAGTTCAGATCAATGCACTATTGGGAGGGAGGCTGTGCTGAGAGGGGAGAGGGATGTAACCAGATAAGAATCACTGTGGCCCTTTGATCTCTGAGAGGCTGATATGGGATTACAGAGAGTCATGCTGGGTGAACGAGTAGAGCGACACTGCAGGTACAAACAAGCGAGCTGTTGAAGCGCTGGCCAGTCAAACACTTGTAAAGAGGCTTAGTAGGTCAATGGTCAGCTCAAAGAGAACGCCCTCAGCACACTTGTGACTCCATGTCAAATGATTATGCTTAAATATTGTGTGCCTGACTTTGTTGTTATAAAAGATATAGCCGATATAAATCTTAGGCGGGTTTTGGAGGGTCAATAACTCTTGTAGCACACATTTTTGAATGCGGCTAAAATTACTTTATGTTCTGTCTGTCTTCATCCAACAGGCCTGTTTAAAGTGACCACTGAATTTCACACATGCAGTGTGGCTGTTTGTAAAATCAGTGGGCAACAAGGGGGGAACACAACCTTAGTCTCTTGGGTCACTGGTTTACGGTCTCATGTGGAGGAGATAGAACTAAATTGGGTCTGAACCAAAAGCCTTGCTGTCTGACACAGGAGAAGAAATAGGAAGATTTGGTTGATGAAAGCAGAACGGGGGTGGGGGAGCAGCCTGGGGAGTTAATGTGTCCTCTGTTTCCCCCTAGCAACAGTTAAAGCAATAGAACAGATTTCCACTGCACCTGCGACAAAGCCTTTGTGCATTTGTGTGTGTGTGTGTGTGTGTGTGTGTGTGTGTGTGTGTGTGTGTGTGTGTGTGTGTGTGTGTGTGTGTGTGTGTGTGTGCAATTCTAGGAATAGTTCCAAAATAGAAGGAAAAAGAAAGAGATGCATAAACCATTCAAAGAAAATGGGACTCCTATTTTGTAAATGCACACGAAATAATTTCTATGGAAACACCATACTAATGTTGTTTTGATATGTGATATAAAAGGACATCAAAGGCCTCACCAGGGTGAGAGTGCAGCTGCCCCGATGGTGTGAGTTTCTCCTCTTGCTACAGAGGACCTTGTTTAGGTTGAGGATGTTTACTGATCCCAGGAAAGACAAACAGCCTCTTTCTTGTTTGTGGGCCTTGTAGCTCAAATAGGGTCTGTTCTCTCTCTCTCTCTCTCTCTCTCTCTCTCTCTCTCTCTCTCTCTGTCTGTATGTGTTTCTGTGTGTTCGAGAGAGAGAGAGAGAGAGAGAGAGAGAGAGAGAGAGAGAGAGAGAGAGAGAGAGAGAGAGAGAGAGAGAGAGCCAGGATGTGTTTCATTGTTAGCTCAATGTTTATCTTGTCTTTCTTCTCTCTTCTTCACATTCTCCTCACTTTCAGTATTTCCCATCAGAATCCACACTTAATTCAAAGGGAAATTTACACCATTTATTCCCAATTCTATACTAGAAATTCTATACATTTAAATCGAGGACTCAATTTTTACAACCAAGCCAATACTCTATTACACCTCTTGATCGGTGTAATAGATTGTCGAAATGTGCATGATGCCTTTGATAACAGAACCCATGCATAGTGGCAACATATGGAACAGGATTTCATTACATATCATCAATAATATGTATTTTGAGGTTTTTATCCATGTAGAACTGTATTTTATATGTCTATACATCTGTTCCACACTTCTGCACACGCACTTCTTGACAAATAGAATTCCATTCAGAACCATTGAGAAACAACCAGCGATAACTAACCACATGGTGTCACTCTTCTTCATCTCCAAGTACAATTGGCTTCATCTACAAATATAAAGTATTTTCAGGACCCAGTTAAGAAACTTATACAGTGATTGTGATTTCTTGTTAAGTCGTTTTTTTTTTACATATTCAATGATAGTTAATGTTTGTGATTTTAAAATTCAAATGATAAAAAGAGATATCCTTTCTATATTACCAATATTTTGGACCACAACTAAATATTAAAATGGACAGATTTATGGGAATGACCTTTGATTACACAGCTGATGACAGTTTGAAAGTATATACTGTAGAGTTAAAAATATTAGGAATACACTCAGCAAAGTGCCTAATATTTCAGCCCATGAGACGCAAATGCCACTTTGTATGTAGGTGTGATACAACTACTATAAATCAAGGGGAACAGGTCTTAACAGAAAGGATTTTATGGTAGAGAGACTTCCCTTCCATCCTGTAGGGGGTATGAAGCTTTACACTGTTCATGTGTCAAAAGCCTTTTAACTGGCAGGGTCCCGAAGTGAGTATTATTACTTTATTGGGCATCATTTAACCCGCTCCTTTGTCCTCAACGTGCTAGCCATATATTAGGTTAGGAAGGCTGAAAGCACACTTTCTATTGGACAAATCTGCAGTCTGAAAAACAGCATGCCAAAAAATAAAAAGCATTTCACTTAAGTCACTCAGGCAGAAATAAACCAAATTAAAATAACTTTCATCATTGCTTCCATTGACTGTGATTTGATTTAAAATAAGTCTAGATGCTAAAAGCCAAACCATTTATTCAGACCAATTTATTGGATCCTACTAGTTGTATGCATATAGGTTTGAGTCACCTACTCTTTCTTGAAGCACATTACCAGAGTTCAGTCAAAATGTGGTCCAACACTTGCAAAATATTGTTATCCTACAGTTTTCTTCCGTATTATTTCACATTGGCATACAGCGCTGGTTATTAGGTAGAAATATGATTATATTATGTAGATTGTAGAATAAAATCTACAGTCAACATGTTGCCTGGTTCATTACCTGCGAGCACGGACTTCCTGTGGTGAACGTCAGATCCTTTTTGTTTGTTGTTCGAAACTGGGAATGTTGCCCATCTTGTGGGAAGAACTGCACCTGCGGTAGCGTTTAATTACAACAAGTTATAAGAATATGAAATTGTAACATTTACTAGTTTATTGTTTTCTTTATAAAGTTGTATTAAAGCGAAAACTAGATTGAATGATCTAGAATGCTGTATTTGTTATAGCTATTACTTCCGGAGATAAACCTTGGAAAAACCTTTACAGGTAAGTCGAGTTTCGGTCTCTCCGTCAAACCGAACATATATTTACAATTATGAAATACAATACAACCTTGAATGTTATGGTTTGGAATTGATTTAGTTTGTATGGAACAATGAAGACAGTTATCCACCGTTTAAAGCACCCTAGCTTATACCTTGTGTTGAAGGTGATTACTTTGTAGCTATAGTTATGGCTAGGTGCACTAAATGCGCAGTATGGAGCGAACTTACTTTTGTGCGCATTCCTCCGTAATCAGAACGAATAGGTCAAGATCGGCATTGTTTGCCATCCTATGTAGTCCATTGTCACGAGCTGTCAGTGGGGAGGGTTGACATTGAATTATTTATGGTCTCCGCTACAAATAAGATGGCTTCTTTGCTTTGCATTAACAGCAGAGTGGCTTAATGGCATTTATTTATTCTTAGTTTAACGGCGTTGCACCGATGGAGACTCAATTATGCCAACAAATAAGAGTCAAACATTGTAGATTCATTTTTTTTTAGTGTGTTTGTTTAGTGGATGATTTGTAATCTAATTGTTGCTAATATGTTCAAGTTCTTCTATCTGTAATACATTGTTTATTAAAAGTTATAATCTGTCCAAAATAATTTAGGCAATAGGTGTGAGGTGCTGACAAAACATATATTTTAAAAAGGATAGTTCTCAAACTTAACAATATTACATCTGTGACCCCATGAAGGCGAACATATAGGGAACTAAAAGAAGTGTACCATCAGAAAATAGTAATATTAATTTTAGTATGAGCTGTTACAGTTTGCCAAATAAAAAAAAAGAATAACTTTTTAGCGAATGACTCATTCACATTTTGTTCCTCTGCTATGGAACTCCATCTGAAAGGATCTCCTTGGTTCAAAATATAATGCCAGGGATACTTGTACAACCTGGTTTATTGGTGCGCAGTAGTCTGTGGCTGAACTGTGGGAGAATTCGAGCCTGCTTCAATGTGTGATTTAGTCTCCATACACAGCTAAAGCAAAGCTGGGAACCGTGAAACTATCTGACGGATACTGACATGATGGGATAGGGTGAGGCCGTAAGCCATGGGCACCCAGTAATGGTACTACATTTGTTAAAATACTGTGTTTTCTCACAACAAAACTGATTTCAACATGAGGAAAGGAGGCATGGATGACCTTGCAGCTGAATTGCCAATCATGACAGACTAGACATAGCAGACCTTCTGTCATCTAATTCCACCTCGGCTAAGGGAAATTGTCTACCGGCGTTAGCCTTTCACCTATTTTCGGTTGGTGAGGGTGTGGCAGCACTAATGACTCCCTCTAACTCATGTATTTACCTTTGTGTTTTGGCCTTTTCGTTAACATAAATGATGAATGTCACCTCTGATGATAACATTCTCTTTCGTTACACTATGCTTCAGGAGCATGAGACATTCCCCCCAGTAAGCTTATGAAGTCACATGCCTAAGGCATTTGGACAGAGGTTTTCCGCCTGTCAGTGACACTTTTATTGAGCGGCAGACCTTTCCATGTTCCATAGATTGTACAAGAATCATTTTTACAACCTGTAACTTAATCATAAAATATGTTAAGCAGTAAGGGTTACAGGTACACTCAGTGTAAAGATACCCTGATGTTATTTCGAAATTAGCGGCGTGTAAAACACCTATCTATTGAGAGAGAGAGAGAGAGAGAGAGAGAGAGAGAGAGAGAGAGAGAGAGAGAGAGAGAGAGAGAGAGAGAGAGAGAGAGAGAGAGAGAGAGAGAGAGAGAGAGAGAGAGAGAGAGAGAGAGAGAGAGAGAGAGAGAGAGAGAGAGAGAGAGAGAGAGAGAGAGAGAGAGAGAGAGAGAGAGAGAGAGAGAGAGAGAGAGAGAGAGAGAGAGAGAGAGAGAGAGAGAGAGAGAGAGAATACAGTATTTGTAAAGTCTTTTGTCTGAATCTTTCATGTCTTTAAAGTATACGAGAAAAGAGATTATGGTTTAAAATATGAGTTTTGTCAAAGTCAAAACTATGCTTTGTCAGAGACAATGTCACTGCTGACCAGTCTGTGTGCATCCTTGAGAAACGGACCAATCGTTGCAGAGCAGTGTGTTAATGTCTTGGAAGTGGACATTGAGACATTGCTCCAGAGCTGACCGGGCTTGGATGTGAGAGGCTCTGGTCCCAGAGAGGCAGAGGGGGAGAGCCCATCCATCACCACCACCAGGGTCACTGCTTACTCCTCTCTTCGCCTGCTGTAATGAAGACACGCGCTGCATCCTAAATGAATGCCCAAGGGCCCCCTTCCATATCTGAACAACATTCCATGTCTGTTCACTAAGCTACCGCTAAACACTGACTGGGTATTCTCACGGATAACAAAAATAATAATGGATTTTTGATAAAAGGAAAATGTAAGGAATTTGAAGGAGGTATGTGGTCACAATCTGGCAAGACTAAGCATGCTTCCATTGATAAGTAGCCTTGGCATTCAAGCCCCCTTGACGGACTATTGGTTTGCTGACTTAATTCTAAATGAGAGAACATACCAGACATTATTGGATTTGTTTCACATGCACAGAACACGTTGTCTTGGGTTGTGAAGGTTGTGTGAAATATATGTATTGCTCTGCTACAAGGTCCGTGACCCCTGTCCATTAAAAGAAGATTGATATGTTGAGAGGCATCATACGGAGAGCTTTCATGTGTGACCTCCGTCTCTGTCTGTCTCTCTGAGTGTGTGTGTGTGTGCGCGTGTGTGTGGGCATGCGCGTGCACCTGTGTATAATTGGTCAGTCCAAGGTTTGGCCTCTGAGGGTGTTTATGCCTGCGCTAGTGCAACATCAGCAATCTGAGCCGCCCCGCTTTCCACCCCCTCCGTAGGAATCGACAGAGGCAGAATGCACGCCTCTTCTCTCCTCTCAGCTGAGCGTGCCTGTGCCTAGTCACACCACTCCCGCTCTGATTTCCTGGCCGGTGGAGCAGGCACGCATGCCGCCCCCCCACCACACACACGCACACATATTAGTCTTAATGGCATGTTGGAGATGTAGGATTCTGTTTTCAATCATGTTCCTGGCAGCCAGCTCTGTTGTTGGGATAGGAAGAGTGCCTTGTTTGCATGCGGTGGCTGCCAGGGACTTGGCAACGCAGATGTCAGCATCTTAGGTGAGTGGAACAAAGCTACTGATGAATAATATAAAACAGTCTGTCCTGCCACGGCTTGCTGACCTCTGGGCAGGTCCATTGAGAAGAGTGGATGAAGGCTGTTTCATTTCCATTTTGCTGCTTTGCTTTTATGACCTTTTAATGTGACAATTTGAATTAGCCACGTCAAGATATTGTCTCTACAATGTGGAAAAAGCTCCTTGATTGCATATTAATTGTCCTCTCTAGAAGATGAGGGAAAAACTGTAACTCGTGCAAACTGATGGACTTGCTGTACATTCAATCGAGTAGGGTAACGGAAACAATTTCTGCAAATATATGCAGTCATACTCATTGTATTCCTTACAAGAAGGAATTAGTTGAGCTTAAGAGCCTCGCAGAGGGATGCAGGACTCTGCTGATCAAGCTCGAGGGGGTCATTAGTGAAGGGGATTGCATTCATGCCCAGTTCATTCAGAGTTCTCCTTCTTGTGTAGTGCCATGCTTTTGTTTCTTCCTATTAGCGGGGGGGTTGACTTGAGTTCCTTTTTTTTCTCTTTTCTTGCCTTATTTCACGGAGTTTGCCTTTTTAATGAAGCGCACAGTGACATTTAGCCAGAAAATACGAATTCCCATTGTCCCTCAGGAAACTTGTTGAGAGGAAACAGCTGCAGCTGGCTGTCATATTGTTGCTGCTCTGTGGATTTGTGTCATTTCCTGTGGAGCCGGGCTGTGCTAGTAGGGAAAAGTCCAGCGCCAGCAGCCAACCTCTTTGTGTTTCTCTCAACAGAAATCCAGGATGAGAACGTGAGGCGAGCAGGACAGACTGCAAATCATGGTTTCAACCTCACCTTTTGCTGGAATGCCGTTTGGGATGTACACCTTGTGAACTGAGCCTCGCACGGCGTTAGCAGGGGATACGTAGAGGAACCGAAGTGACTTTGGATCTCTCCCTGTGGATCAGAGGAAGTAGGGCAAGGTATCTTTGACCTACAGCCATGATGGAGCCCAAGGTGCCCAGCGCCACCACCACCCCTGGGGGTAGTAGCAATAGTGGTGGAGGGCTGACGTGGGCCCGGGTGTGTAAGGAGTGCGGCCAGCAGCACGAGGGCCAGGAGAACCACCTATACGAGTACGAGGATGAGGTGGACGACGAGCTGGTGTGCCACATCTGCCTGCAGCCCCTGCTCCGACCCATGGACACGCCTTGCGGCCACACCTACTGCTTCCAGTGCCTCAGCAGTTTCCTGAAGGAGCAGGACTTCTGCCCCGTGGACCGCCTGAGGCTGCAGCTGCACCAGTGCCGGCCCTCCAGCCTGCTGGTCAGGAACCTGCTGGACAAGCTTAGCGTACTCTGCCCGCACCACGCCGAGTGCCAGCAGCAGATGCAGCGCTGCGAGCTGCAGCCCCACCTCCACAACAGGTAGGAGACAAACAGGAAAGAGGAAGTCCTGGGAATAGCTTCGTAACGTTCTACCCCGGAGGCTGCATTTGAATGGCGTGTTTGTTTACATTTTGTTTTGTCAATGCTTTAGCATCTGTGAACCAAAGCGGCGACGGTGCAAATGGTGAGAATAGTCCATCACTATGACAAATATGGTGATGTATGGTTGAGGCCAGGAGAGGTTGTGGACAGCATGTTTCTCACGTGTTCATTGTGGTGCCTGCCATCTTAGTTGTCGGTGTGGTAGTGACGCGGGCGGCCGTGGCCAAAGGTTGTGTTGTGATAGCTGCTCCCCTCTGCTAGTGCAAACAGTGAGGAGGCAAAGTTCAGCCAGGAGAGACTCCAGCAGTAGCAGACTGACTTACTCACTGTCGACATGTCCCCACTCAGATTCCCTGCAATGCAGTAAAATAGGCAGCTCCCATCTGCATAACACTTCTCTCCTGCACTGTGTATGTCTGTCTCTTTCTGTCTTGCTGCCTTTCTTTCACTCCATGATCCTAATGCTTTCTCCAAGTACTATTTTCTCTCTCTCTCACTCGCTCAGTTTTCTGTTCCCCTCTTTCTTTCTCTTGGCACTTGGTTCGTTCTTACCCGGAAGGATCTCTTGGGTAAACCTCTTAGGTAAACCTCAGTAGGCCTAAGTATGTCCTTTCATCAATGGAAAACAAATGCTATTCTTCTCTTGGCCTGGCTATGAACCTACCAAATTATTTTTCATGAGGTTGATGCCTTAGACTTTATTGTTTAATATACATACATTTCTTTCTATTTCTTTCTTTCTTTCTTTCTTTCTTTCTTTCTTTCTTTCTTTCTTTCTTTCTTTCTTTCTTTCTTTCTTTCTTTCTTTCTTTCTTTCTTTCTTTCTTTCTTTCTTTCTTTCTTTCTTTCTTTCTTTCTTTCTCTCTTTCTCTCTTTCTCTCTTTCTCTCTTTCTCTCTTTCTCTCTTTCTTTCTATAAACCGTTTCTAACTGGACATCCCCTTTTAGATGTCCTGTTTTCAGAAGGCTGAGGGAAGAGGCGGAGCGGAGGAAGAGGCCCCCCTGGAATGAGTTGAAGGGGAGCAAGAGTGAGGGGGAGTCCGCTGCCGATGCCAAACCCACCCCTACGCCGTCCCGCACCCCCACTCGAGGGCAGGCCGAGCCAGGACTCGTCAACCCCGCTTATGAGGAGGGGGACGATGGTAGGATGTCTCGTCTTGCTCTGAAAACCTTTCTCAAAAGTCTGGGCCTCAGAATATCAAAGCATTGAAAAAATGTACGTTGATTATACTAAATTAGGTAGAGGAAGCAAGCGTGATGTGAACTTTTGGAGGGATGATGAAACATTTTTGTTGGGAAACGAAGATGGAGGTTTATGAAGATGTTAAAAGGGGAGATGAGTCGCTCTACAAATCTTTGATTTGGCCTTTGATTCAGAGAATACTGTAATAACCTTTTTGATCGATTTCCAAACTAATGGTTGTCAAAACACTCAAATGTTCACATCCTTACAGCTGCTGCTTTTGGAGTCTGAGTCCATTGCAGCTAACTCATTACCCTAGTCAAGTATAGAGCACTATAGAGTACTAATTCACAAATCTCATAAAGACTGTCTTGATCCATTTTAACTACCCCTCATGGACATTTTGAAGAGCCATGAAACAACGTTTGTAAACTCTAAATACTAGCTATAATTGGATAATAATACTAATTATAATTAGATAATAATTACATCCTCATCATTGTTGTCTGAAGAAGAGGTAGTCATTAGTTTACAGAGGAATAATATCCAAGGGTGTGGGCTGGGTAGAACGGTATGGTTGGACGTATAATATGTGACTAACAAAATGGAAACGGTCCCTACCAATGCAATGAGTAATCACAACTTGGGCATGGGCATTTTACTACCACCTCTAAGATATGTAGCCTTTGACAAGTAGTCCTCCTCGCCCCTGCAGATACCCCAGCGCGGTCCAGCCTGGTTGCCGAGGCCAACGTGGTGGAGGTGTTCCGGGAGGAGCCGGAGGAGGAGCTGGGACTGCGCATCGTGGGCGGGAAAGACACGCCCCTAGGCAACATCGTCATCCAGGAGGTTCTCCGTGACTCACTGGCGGCTCGGGACGGCAGACTGGCCCCGGGCGACCACATCTTGGAGGTGAGAGGGAGCTCCTCACGCACACCGCCACGCACAGAGACATCTGGCATGAGACATCACCCTGACTGTTTTGATGACGTCTTGTCTCGTTGTTGATATGTCGAATAACCAGGACTTCAGCATTGATTGTGTCTGGGTGATAGCTTGACAACTATCATGTCAACGGTGTCATTTCATCAAACACACGACAAGTGCAAACACACAAATCCTCATCGCGTGTGATCTCATTACAGACAGAAAAATAAATATGGGTGTTGGAACAAATAAAGAATATGCAAACATTTGGCTCCTTGACAGTAGGTGTTGCAGAGCTGGCCACATAATATTATTTTTTTTACTTCATTCTCTGTATAACATTTTCACATTCATGAAATGTTGAAAATCTGTGGATCATTCTAGAAAGCTTTCTCATAGTTTGGTAGTTCCTGATGGCTGAATTGTGAAATATGCTCATCTATAATCTTTTGTTGCCTTGTGGCTCTTTTAACTGTTTCATAAAAATGGCAACTCTTTTTTCTTTCCCTTCCTTCAGTCATAGTTAACCATTGTGTCGAGTGACAGTCAAAGAACAAACGAAAAGCACTACATCCCTATTTCTATCCTGGGAGCTCCTCCTATGATACAGATATCATTTCACTAAAGAGTGTCTCCCAATGTTCCCTCCACTTTCTACTGTCCTTGGGTTTCTGCCCCTGGCTGTCTGGGAATGTGGTGCCACTGCACACTGAGCTCATAGCCCGTTTCAATTCACAAAACCCAGCTCTTCTTTTGAGCCAGCCAATCACAGACATGGGAATGAAACATCTAGCCTCATTCGTTGCCCCAGGATCAGTAACATTAGCACAGGCTGTCTCTTTGTGTGGTTTTAGAGAAAGCCAGTGTTTGTAAAGAGATATGTTGGACTCAGTTGAGATTGCATTCGTAATAGTAGCCATAACCAATGCAGTGCTTCTTAGAAGGGGCTGTCTCACAAATTGTAAAATAAATGATTGCTGAGAAAGATTAGACATTGAGCAAAACACTGATAGGAAGCCAGCCCATCTAACAACTCCAGTGAAGGCCCTGCCAAACAGCCTACTGTAGAGATGTATATTAATTTCAACAGTTTAGAATTGAATGCCATGCCACGAAAAAATCAATAGCAGCAGTATAAAGGAAGTAGAGGTGACAATGTTTTCATTCTGAGGCGAAGCGGAATCTTTTTTCATACACATATTCTCCACATGGACCATTTCATACCGTGGTTAAATAAGGTCCATTGTTGTATATGTATTGGAAGTGTTGGAATGGAAAAGGCTGCTGTGTAGTAGCTCCTTACTCTCTGTTTGGTGTTGTGTTCCCAGGTGAATGACATATCCATGGCCGCTATCCCACACGGGCGGGCCATCGCTGTGCTGCGGCGGCCATGCCCCCTGCTGAGGCTCACGGTCATGCAGGAGAAGGGGTTCAAGCCCCTTCTCCGTCCCGAGTTGCCTCTCCCCTCCAGCACGGCCACCGTCTCCCCGCCCTCTCATGTTTCCTACGGCAACAGCCCCTCCCCCACCCACAACCCAGGCACGGTCATCCAGGTGACGCTGGTGAAGCAGGAGCGCGCCGAGCCCCTCGGGATCAAACTCATCCGCAAGTCGGACGAGAGCGGCGTGTTCATCCTGGACCTGCTGTCCGGAGGGTTGGCCGCCAAGGACGGCAAGCTGAGGAACAACGACAAAGTGCTGGCTATCAACGGCCATGACCTGAGGCATGGCACGCCGGAGAGCGCCGCCCAGATCATCCAGGTATGTCTTACGCTGGCCAGTGACACTCCCCAGTGTGACCGCCGTCGAAAACATCAGCGGCCGTCGACAGTGTGACCACGTTAGATGTGTGTGGCCTGAAGGCTGTTGTGTCCCACGGGTCCAGGCCAGCGAGGTGCGGGTGAACTTTGTGGTGATGAGGCACACCGAGCCCCAGGAGGAAGGAGGTGGCAGCAGCTGCGTCGGAGAGGGAGGCCAGCCCAGCCGGACAGCCAGGAGGGCCCCGGAGCCCCAGTACTTCAGACGGCGCTCCACTTACATGAAGGTACAGTAAACAGCGATGGCGTATTATGTTATTTTCTATCACGAGCATGAAGGTAAGAAAGACTCACTCCGATCATGTGATCAACAAGCTGAAATCCCTTAAGTCCCACCTCAGAAACAAATCATTCGTTTCAAGGGCTAACTATGAGGTTATATCCTTTTTAGCCAAAGGATTTGTGAAAATAATGTATCCCCTCCCCCCAAGTCACCTTTGGTGCACTTTTAAAAGTAATAGGTAGTAAGTTGTAACTTCGTTGTAATTGTGTGCTTGCATATGCAAGGAATATCACAGATCATGGTAGTCAATAAATTGTTTCCAGAAAATCACATTTAGAATTATCTCTAGAATAGAGCTGGTCATTAAAGTAGTGTATATACTACTGTGTTTTGCTTGATCTGGCATGTCTTGTGTTCTGTTAGTTTTAGTGAGAGAGCGCACGCACAGGATCCTCAGAGCATGTTAATGTTTACACAGTGTAACGCTAATCTTTGAACCACAGAGAGTAACACCTCGGCTTTACTGTATTGTGTCGGTAGTAAGAGTAGCACGTCCCCCCCCCCCCCCCTAGTCTGGAGTGAAGGGCCCTGAGAGCAGACGCCTGTGTCGGTGGGCTGAGATAAAAGGGCCCGTCCCCCTGATCAAAAGATTCAGGGTGCTGCTCACTCTGCCGCTATGGGGGGGGCCCTGCCTTGTTTTGTTTGGCTGTTGCTTCTGGAGGCAGAGGATCAAAGCGGGTGACAGTTAGCTTTCGCCTGCAGAGCAGAGCCTTTTAGGCTTGCTGGGGGGGTGGGTGGGGGTGGTGGCGGGGAGGGTGGTCTCCCTGCTGTGGAGGAAGAGCCCTCCCCCTCCCTCCCCCCAGCCCTGCCTTCATCCCTCACCCTGGCTCCCTCTGATGGTTTACAGACTTCGTTCAGAGACAAGGAAGCTGGCCCGAGCTGAGGATTTCCACACTTCTCCTCCACTACGAGGTCCTAGTGTTGGTCTTCACACATTACCTCAGGCTTTACTTCTCGGCCACGTCTCGAATGTTTTTCATTTGTTTGTTTAAGCATTTTTACAAGAGGAATCCATTAAGGCCAAGAATCCCTGAGAGATGGTTAAAGATAATGGGGCAGCACACTTCACAAGCAATGTCAAGTCAGACATGAAAGAGGAATGCAAATTACAAAAAAATAGGGTTGTGTTACATCATTGTCCAATCAAATAAAATTATAATATTTTTTTTATTTTTATTAAGGTGAAAACTAGATTGTTAATAGATGTACTCTCTGCTGTTCTGGACATTTCTTCCCTGTCTAGGACCCCCCCGGTGGCTTCTCCAGCCAGGAGAAGACGGTAAGCATGAAGAAGGAGCCTCGGCTCTCTCTGGGCATCACCATCGCAGGAGGGAGGGACTGCCGTAGCCGCCTGCCCGTCTACATCACCAGTGTCCAGCCAGTCGGCTGCCTGCACCGAGACGGCACCATCAAAACAGGTAAGCCCCCCCCGCCCCCCTTTATGCAAGTGTAGGGAAATAGGGACTCTCTCGTGTAAACTTGGCAGAGCTAACATGGTGCTATCTTTTCAACTTTTCTCCTTCTATTGTGACGCCCCAGGCGACATTCTGCTGAGCATCAACGGCGTGGACCTGACCCAGCTCACTTACAACGAGGCGGTGTCGGTGCTGAAGGCTCAGACGGCTCAGGCCCAGGTCGTCCTGCGCGTCATCCAGACCATCTCCGAGGAGCCCGAGGAGGAGGGCGACGTCGCCAACACAGAGGACATGGAGTCCGTGCAGACCTCGCGAGAGGACGACCACACCTGGGCGCCGTTGTGGACACGCTGGCTTGGCCTACCCAGGTACAACCATGGAACCCTCATTATGACTCACTCAACGATTCACTACATCATGCTCCTGGTCACGTGTCCGCGGTTGTACCACGCTCTGCCGTGTGGCACTCATCGACGAGAGCTGTTTGGGTTGTTGGAGTGTTTATGTATTTATTTAACCAAACAAATGTTTTTGACTTCATGTTAGTCAAATGCACTGGTGCCGTGACATTATCCTGCTGAAGACCAACAACGAGAGCTGGGGCTTCAGCATCGTCGGAGGCTATGAGGAGAGCCACGGCCAGCAGCCCTTCTTCATCAAGACCATTGTGCCGGGTACGCCCGCTCACTTCGACGGACGCCTCAAGTGAGTTGCCCATCCATTGTGATTGTGGTTATGCCAAGCTTCCCCCCTCTAGCCAAACCAACCACATGCCTATACTGCCTGTATGTCTCTCCGCAGGTGTGGCGATGAGATAGTGGCTGTGAATGGAGCGACCACTGTAGGCATGAACAACTCATCCCTCATCCCCATGCTCAAGCTGCAGAAGAATAAAGTCACACTGACAGTGGTGTCCTGGCCAGGGAGCCTAGTGTAACTTTACACACACATGAATGTGTACAATGCGCCCCCCCCCCCCCCCCCCCAAACACACACACACGCACACAGACATACAGACACTCTCCTACCCTGCTCAGCTGCGGTCAATACTGGGCCACTAACTGTCCTCACTGTGCACACAAAACACAATGCAGAATATCCCAAATTCTTACAGGTGACATTTTATTTTTTTCTGATGTTTTATGTTTCTAGTCAATTATTGCTGGCATGGATTCAAATCTGAAAATGTGTCTATTTACCCACACTAGTGCGGGACTGATTTGAACACTTACGTAGTCTTCTTACAGTAGTTCGTACACTCAAGCAGGAGCAGCAGCTGATTGTCTTCTTAAATAAACGACTTGGGTTATTCAGGGTGGAAGATTAATTGACAATCAGTAAACTATGTTTAAAGATACAATGGAAGGAACATGAGCTTTTGCTTTTCTATTGTTTTTATTTTCACCTTGTGTCTTTAAAGCTTTATGTAGCTTTTTACACTAGTTCTTAGCATCTTTAAGCTCACGTTAGATAAATCAGTTTATCGTTTCCTACCACAGTGATTCAAGTGATTTACACCGCATCATGCAAAATATTGCAACACATACCTTGGATACATGTTGTTATGGTGATGGTTACAAATGGATGACTGTTGACTAATAATAAAATACAAAAGTGAGATGAATAGTCCACTCCAATTTTTAGTTCTGTACCATCATTTTCTCAGATATTGCAAAATGCGTTATCCTTTGTTACACAAGGGCATTTTTGTTTTTTGTTCATGGCTAAGTGGCTTTCGGTTTTTATTAATGATTTAATACGGAGGTCACTGGAGTGTATTTCCATTTCTGTTCAACGCCTCATACTGAATGTCTTTGATAAAGTGGGTGCCTTTACATGTGTGAGGACAAATCAGAAGTGTATACTTGCCTTAATTGCCACAAAACCAAAATGCTATATATTTTTTCCACTTTTTGCTGCTACCTTGGTGTTCTTATAGAAAAGTAGACCATATTATATGATCAAAATATGAGCATTAAACTGTAGCAAATTATATATTTACAATTGATATAAGGGTCTCTTAGCCATACGTACGAGCTTGTTTGATTAGCTCCATTGTTCTTTTCAGGGCTAGACAAAACATAGAGGCTTTTCTTAGAACCTTTCTATTGTCATGGAAGCAGAAAATATACTGTTTAATTTATCTTCAGCTGAGAAGTTTTGTGAAATAGAGACATTGTACATTGAGTAATCCATTATTTCAAGATATTCAATAAACAAACAAAAAACAAGGATGTCTGCTTTTTCCTTAGTTTGGTTTCTACAAAGAATACAACTTTTTTTTAAACTGGAGCTTTGATTCCTTTGCACTGAGGTGATATTACTCATCTCGCATGGCACAGACGGTAAGGGGGTCCAGGCGAGTCAAAACATGATAGGCTAAGGAATGTAAATCAATGTTGTAGAGCTATAGAGCGAGACTCAAGGACCTCAGGTTTAAATCCTCCATGGTTTCAGCGTAACATTCACTATCCCGTTCCAGCTCAGTGTTTGAAAGATGTGGCTGTTGGTTGGTGATATCTAGAATGTGTGCCAGATATTTCCATGGCACGTCATTGAATGACAGATTGAATGTTTGCTTCAGTAGGAATTACTCGAGTCAATTGTACTTATTGGTATTCGATCATATTTTTCACTATGTGTGAGATACTGTCTTTAAATGTAAAATAATAGTGAGGATTATAAAATGGAGTGATTAACCACGTAATACAACAAATTGTCCATTGCACACTGTACAGTCTATCCTTTTTTGGTGTGTGTGTATGCCCCCTAGAGGACCAAATGATGCCTATCATTATTGTTTAGCCAATAAATACTGTTTATTCCATGTATATAACCCTCAACAAGCCAATATAACATACTTAGCTTTATGTAAGGCTTTGCTGACTTACATACACCTTTTTAATAAGCTTGTGAAGAGTAGTCCACATGCAATTGTGCTGTAGTGAAGCCTTCTATACACATCTTACATTCTGACAACCCAAAGTGGGCAATAAAACAAAGGGGGCCAATAAATAAATTGCTGATTACAATGAAGCCTACCACTTCAGGGGACAGGCAGCCACTGCAGTGTTTCCTTAAAACCTGGCCCAAGCTCCATACCATGACCTATAGTAGTCACTCTTTATAGAGATTGTATTAAGAGTTTTACAAACATGTCCACTAATTCAAGGCTGTCATGTAAAAGTTTCAACATGTCGTTAAAAATGACAAACCGCTGCAGCAGGCTGGGCAGAGGTTATTGGTATTGGTATGTAGATGGTTCTTTAGTCATTAGCTATACAACAGTATGAGAGTTAATACCATGCATCCTACTTGTAGTTTTATGCATTCAATGGACAAGATGAACAGAAGAAAAAAAATATTTATTTTTCAGAAACAAACAAAAAATTATTTTCCGCTTTCTCCTTCATTGTGTCAGACATTTAAAATTAATTGCAACAGGGCCAGCATTGGGATGAAGATCAATCTCCATTGCTATGTTGTTTACCTACTGTTTCAGAGGCACTCTAATGCAGCAAACTTTCTTGCCTACTACGTATATTTGGAGAACAGAACAAACATTGAACAACAAGAGGGAAAGGAATTCAGCCGCATGCTAAATTCTCCTTGTACATTGGATGGCGTGTACGTGTAAATGAATCATGAGGAGTAAAGATAGCACAGGACAATACAAAACTATACCAATAAAAAAAATGTTAGGATAGAGCTGCGATTAAATGATTGACAGAACCCACCAGAGTGGAAGTGCAGAGCCCCAATCCTCAACAGTTACAACATGACATCACAAAGAGAGCTATCAAAGGTTGACATGGATGACACTTATTGACACCTCCTCCATTATTGGCAAAGACCACACAGTAAAATGCTCCACTAGTTTCATTGTAAAAAATATGCAGGACCTTATATGCACCACCCTCTGATTTCCTGACATTTTGACGAGCTCAAGTGCAAGTATCAGTTCAAATCTGGCTTAACGTACATTGTACATATGGCTTACTAGGTAAACAGGTCCATGTAAACCGGAAGGGTACACAGACGTCTTTCATACACAGCAATAGTACAATATATTGGCAAAACAAACTAAGGAGCTAGGTAACATTATGTAAACAATTGTTTCCCACTGTACAACTTCTCCAATGGTATTTACAGGTTATTTCTCAAGCCATTTCCCATGTAGAAAAGGTAATTTCTAAAGTAAAAGAAATACTAATTGTTGATTACAGGAGAGGAAACCAACTAACTTAATTCAAACTAGCTGAACTATTCAATGCCCTTGGGAATAATTTATGAGCACAAGGCAAGGTTAAGGAGAAGCCATCTTCTTTGTAATGGGTATAGGCTGACCACAGACTGGGGTATATACACTTTTCAAGTGTATTTCTCATACGCAACAAAAACTACTATAGAGCGCAACAAAGGGATCATTTCTACTTTGTCAGGAAGTGTGCAAAATCTGCTCTAAAGCAAAGTGACAGTGTTGCGAATTCTTTTGTACAAGGTACTGGGAGATGTACAGGGCAATCACGAGACACCAGTGCAGACCCTTATTCCAACATATATACAAGGCACTAAGGATAGAACTTAAGGGCCATGCATCAAGTGTTTTACATGCCTTCTCAGTCCGGTCGAAATATAGGATATTTGGGTAAGAATTCTATAAGAATCACCTGAAGAGAAAAAGATAAGCAAATTTTAATTGGATTTTAAATTGTATCCTTTATTTTAGACAATCATTTTTTACTTTAACTTACATATTCCATCATATTGCTGTTTTCACATTTCCTTTTGCTGAGTTTCCAATGCAGTCCAAGCTAATAGGGAGAGGGCAGAAGACAGATGGGTTAAATGCACATCTCACCAACTCTTTCTATCTCACATATACACACAGTCTCAGACAAAGCGGTTGAGATATCTGTCTCTGTGTGGGAAGCAATTGAGAAAGGGACTTAGTCTGGACTACATGGAGTCAGTGGCCAGCAACCCTGAAGAGCTTCCTTTATGCCTCTGCGCAGCTACTAGATGTCAGTCACTGCTCTGAGACCAAACTAAATTAGCATGGCTTTAACTGCTGACCTTATGGTCTGCTGGCCCCTGTCCTTAAGCATAGATCATCAGATTAGATGATGATCGCTTTGAGGGAAAAGTGTTTGGGACAGAGTTTAAGTTAACATGACTGAATAATCACGATTAGCTTGCGTCATTTCGGTCTTGTTAAATATTCAATTTATCAACATTCTTACCTTGTGATACAATCGGTTATTTTCCCACTCCAATAACTTTTGAATAGATCTTTTTGTCTGTCAGAAAGAAAACAGGGATCGATCGCAATCGTTTTTACTTAGTAGTTTACATTACTTAAACTTAAAAGTTAAGCTATTTAGCCAATTACAGTCAACCAACACAGTTTAACAACAAATAGAACTGGACTTTTGAAACCTGCATTCTTTTTCTACCAGCTTGTAATTTACTAACTGATTGTCAATAACCCTGGGTAGAACCGCCATCTTCTAATGACAGGCCTTTAGCTGGGCACGCTTGTGTGGCCGTGTAATGTCTCGTTCATTCAAGGAGCAACTAATTGAACACTAGTTGTCACTACCCATCACACTTGAACCAATAAATCTAGCTTGTTATAACAGTCCTTGAGTAATGAGTGATTATGGGGAAAGTGGACGGTGAAGTAGACATCATGGCAGGGGGAGACTTACTCTCTTGTTGAGGCAGATAACTGGCCACAGACTGCAGCCTACTGTACAGCAGCAACACAGGCAGCCACAGAGAAGCCACTTCACATTGACAGGCAAGTTTTTCTTCAAGCAAGCATTCACTCTGCTGATGCTGGTTTTGAACTCTTCTGGGGCTACCTGGAAAGGAGAATAGCAAAAGCATAACACATGACTAAAGACTAAAAATGAAAAACATTGGCAACAATCTATCAAGGTGATTGACTTCAATAAAACACCTCAATAATTCCTTAAAACAATCTTTCCATGAGGATTAAAGTCTCAGAAAAAAGGTAGATATTTGTAGATGCTCTCCAGAGATGAGATGGGATCTCTTAATTGTACGCCTGTAACTTGCTAACCAAGCTGTAGACTATTCAGGACAAGCAGGGACTCAAAGCAGAGATAAGCTTACTGCCTGTGGCAGTGCCGTCCAAACAACTTGAATGGATCCTCATTCCTCACTGGGTCTGTACGCCATAAACCGGGGTCGTAATCTTTTATGACAGGATGCAAAGGTCTCTTTGCAAACAGCGAAAGACCTTAGAATAAAGCCCAGCAGGGCCCGATCTGCACCCTTCAATCATCATAATCCTGACCTCATCTATCACATGTCACCCTGAGTCACAATACTGGAGGTACATTTTATTACCCAGTACTTCCATCGGCCTGCTCTTACCCCTACAGCCTTTTTGTGTTTCAGTGTCTGACCCAGGAAGCCTTCTTTTCTTGTGCATTTCATTATTTTATCACCTGGAGCTGTGTCTTCCCAAAACACTAGGACACTTGCCAACTGGGCTCCATAGACAGCTTACTCATTGACAGAACTTTCCCTTAACCCATTCAGCCATCTTTGGATGCACTGTGGTGCGTTACTTGACATGCATCACCATTACATCAAAAACACTCCAAGAGGTTTGAAAGAGAAGCAATTTAGGAATGCCTGGTTCCTTAATGACACAACAGAACAATATAACCACAATAATGGCTTAAATTGGTTAATTCACACAAGTTAGAATCACATAGAAGCTTTGCTTAAAACATTGCTTGAATACGAATTAAACTAAGGCAACCATACCTTTCCCGTTAGAAAAGATGGAAACTCAGTATCAAATTTGTTGCTCAATCCAAACCTGTCAAAGAAAGTGGGAGGATATAAATATTTATTTATTTACATTTATTATCATTAAATTGACCCTGGCATTGCATAATGACAACTTTTAGTAAACATTCAAATTAAATTGGGGTGAACATATGCCTGGCCTGTTATATTTCCAACAGACCTTCAAAGAGTCTAGCAAGTGCAGTTTTGAGAAAGCTAACTTTATAATGCCCAAACTATTAAATGTACCTTAAAATGAATCGCTAAAACATTAGCTGGTTAGCGCACGTAAGCCATGGGTTTGAAAATATATAGTTCAAATTCAACGTGGACATCCAGTATTGTGTATTAATGAAAATAAATCAAGTGCCTCTCAGTTCACTACAGTTCTTTTGATCGAAACTTCCAAATTAGCTGAGAGAACCCTGAAGACTTAACTGTACAAAGAGTAAAACAACATTAACAACAACACTCGTGAATAATACTAGTAGGTCTAGCTAACTAGCTGTCTAGAGCAAGGTGGGCTTTATGAATAAGTTATGTTCCAGCCCTAACCAGATCGGGCGATGGCTCATCAGCTAGTGGCAATATATCTGATGTTAGATATTTATTGTCATAACAAAACACTGTCTTAAGGTAGAGTTAGCTAACAAGCTAGCTAGCTAGCATTGAAAGTGGCTAACAAACAATGCAATGCTAGAGGCAAGTGTCTGAACATATTGTAGCTATTGGATAATGACAACGTTGCCTTCGCTTACACAGTGATGTGCCCGGCCCCACGCATAATAATTGGTTCTGGGCAATATCTGACAAGATGCTCTTCGCTCACTACACGCACATCTTCTTCGTCTTCTAACTCATAAATGGTATCAAAGTCCGCCATGTTGGGTAGCTTAAGACGCGAATGACGTCGTTTTCATTTTAGAATGACATATTTGCTTGCGCAAGGACGCTCTGCGCAGATTCTGTTAGGAATCACAATTTTTCTTTACCAACGTTAGAATTAGGCCTATGTTTAGCCTGGATATAATCATACACTAAATTAGCTGTTCAAATATGAAAAAAACGGCCCGTGTGGTTACGTTTAAACGTAAAAGTCTCCGATGGCAATTACTTACAACCAACCCCTTTAC
Organism: Aplochiton taeniatus; assembly: GCA_017639675.1. Classification (NCBI taxonomy): domain Eukaryota; kingdom Metazoa; phylum Chordata; class Actinopteri; order Galaxiiformes; family Galaxiidae; genus Aplochiton; species Aplochiton taeniatus. Next base: position 8,963,625 of record CM030186.1, on the reverse strand, counting down.
AAATAGGCCTAGGTATGTTGGGGTTGATAGAACAGCAGGTTCCCTTTATTGGGATATGTTTTTTGTGCCGGTGAGGTTTTTCCACCAATAGGCCTCTCAGATAAAAAATAAGGTCACACAACCACCGGCCTGGATCTGGATTTGTCATTTGTCTCCAGAGTAGCCTATAGAGCATTCGTGTTTTTTTTTTCTTCAGAAACTAAAATTATAGTCCAACATTTGTAATGTTGAATAAAGGCTACAATGAATAAACTGAACATCAAACAAAGTAGGCCTAGTTTACAGGTCCTTTACTGATGTTGCTCAGATGTGGCAGAGAAATCTGAACTCAAATTGTAACTGCGAGAAACAAAGCCTTAGCATCAACCATGCACTGTCAGGCCAAATAAGCAGAAAATACGACCAAGATAAGATTTTTATGAGTGAAATAAAATAATAATAAAACATGATATGATTTTGTGTAAGGAAACTGATGGATTTTACTTGCTTTTTTTTTTTACCATGAGGTAAAATTTCGTTCTCAAACCTGTCTTTTTTATAAGCCTACTTGTGCCCAGTATGATTAGCATAGGCCTATGCTAAGAGTTTTTGTTTGAACACCATTTCAGTTTAACTTCAATAAAATGTATCAGATTTATTATTTTATTTACAAACACATAAACCTCAGCACATACAAAAAACGATATTTATATCTTAATTCAAACACAACCAACAATGCCAATAGTCTAAGCAAATTTCAAATACTTTGATTTTTTCAAGTTTTCAATTATTATAACTATTCTATAAAAACGACATTTCAAGAGCCTCCAGCATTTCATTGCTTTAATAGATCATCTGCTTAGGCCTCCTCGACATCTCTTAACTGCATGTGCTTCGGGAGGTCTAAGTAATCCTGTTAAGTCCAAGTTTGGGAACTGTCCTTTCAGCTTGTAGGGAGTGCTCAGTTATAGGCTATCGTCCAAAAACGAATTTACTGATTAACAGTAACTTGCTGTATGTTCCTGATAGAAGGCAATGTGTTCATCCCGGGTGGTGGGTAGAGGGAGCTGTGAATATCCGATGGACTGAGCGACCCTGGAACCGGCAGAGGGCTGACTGAACCAGGGTCACTGTGCACTGATCCACTACTGCCGTCTGATTGACCCATTTTCTTTTTGATTAACTTCCTCTCCTTTGCTCGGCGATTTTGAAACCATATTTTTACCTGCAGATAAAAAAAATCATTGTTTAGTCAAAAAGTTAACTTCTTGGGCTTGAATCCTATTTTTTCCACATTTACATGAACCCAGCGCTTAATATAAACCTACCTGTCGTTCTGAAAGGCCAAGGTTGACAGCAAGCTCTGACTTTCTTCGGATAGTTATATATCTGTTGAAATGGAACTCTTTTTCTAGTTCCAGTCTCTGATGATCGGTATAAACCACTCTGTATTTTTCCTTCGTTCTCGTTTTACCTGTAAGTAGACATAAAACAATGTTATACAAGAATTCCGAACAGCTTTTTCCTACCATAGTGAAGGGGGCACGAGAAACTTTATCGACATATTTTTTTATTAGGTAATATGCATGGATATTTTAGTTTGGGTTATTTCTCAGCATGAGGTGGGATATTTCCTGCCATGTTAAAGTTGAGCGATCTTGATCCACCACGTTGATTCTGAAGCCATTGCTAAAGGATTTACATTTTTTTTATTCATTAAAAAAGAACCCAAAGTCTTCACAGATTAGACCTCTCTAACTGTTAGTTTCAGTATGTAAATTGTGACTGCATGCTCACCCCTTTGATGTCACTTTTTGAACAAACTGCAGAACAAAGAGTCTTAAAGATATTACCTGAACTCAATTGAAGTGTAAAGAGGAAACACACGGCATAAAGGAGGTACAAGGCAATACAATTTAAGAAATGGTATCTCAGATCAGGTTCCTCTTGCTGATTTACAGTCCATGAACACGTCAGCACCCTCATATGGGCGAGAAAACATAAGTGATCTAGAAAAATAGAGCAGTCTACAGCATATAATTTAACATTAAGGACTAGGTAACATTTAAAAAAAAGGAGCAGAACAGTAGCCCCACCATATTTCCGTCTATGGTCAAGACGGGCCTACAGACATTAGTCTATCGAACTGAATGGGAGTAGATTAAAACAATATTTCGGACCTATAGCTTTAATCATATCAACATTTAAAAATCCAAACCAGTCTATAGATTTAAAAGATTTACACGACTATCCTAGTTCTGCCCGGGACCTGGCTATAGAAAAAGGCCGATGCAGGCCTAAAGCTTTTTCATTTTACTGAACAAGAACAACTCTTTCAGGCAATCTAACTATTCAGGAGCTAGGAAACTTTGTTGAATTTCAAAGTTAAAAAAAGGTGTTGAAAGGGCCGCCTGAATATAACGAATAACTCGGGGAAGAAGACCTCACATTTCGAGCAGTAACATTAGCATTACAAATGCGCCTGGCGCCGAATCTTGACACCTTTTTTAATTTCCTCCACAGGGCAAAGGTCTATATAGGCCCACAATGTATAGGCCAAAGAGCTGACAGCTTTTTATGCTAATCAATTATGTTGTTGTGGAGTTTGTAGAGTTTTAAAATAGTTTTAAATCATAAACAAATTAGCTTTTTTTCCTGATAATCCGATCTTGTCAAAATATGGAAATTGAATTCGTAATGTGTAATACTTGTCAATGTTTTAAGGTCCAAAAGTGTATTTTTCAGCAGTCTCATTAGCCACTATAAAAAGCTGCTATATATAACATATGATATGCTACTTTCAAAACGTTTTCCAAGCTTTTATTTTTTGTCCTTTCTACAGCACAAATTACTTTAGACATTTCAATTATATTATCACCTAAAATAAAGGCAATTGATTTCATCAACTTTATTATCACCACATATCGAACGTACCGGTAGATGACGATTGGACTGTTTTATGCATCCATTGGTAAGAATTTCTCCTTTCTCTGTCGGGAGAAAGTTGAGCGACAGAAACATTTTCTGGTGGTGGCTGTAAAATCGCTGAACCTGAAGCATGCATGGGGTTGTATTCAGGTGAGCAATAAGACACTTGTCCCGGTGAGGAGTTGTTCATGGGTGCAGGAATATTATTAGGTGGTCCAAGCCCATACGCGCCCCAGTCCTCCCTTGGTGCGCCATATGGAGCTCCCCAGCTTCCAGCAGACTGTGTATGCGTATCCATGTTTGGCACATGATGATATCCAGTGAAGTCGGAGTACTGTGGTGTGGAAACAAAGTTCTGTGGAGGAAGATTAATGCTTGGTCGTCTTACAGGTCCTTGATGATACATGCTGCTTTCTTTATCCAAAAGATATCCCACATACATGTTATGTTGGATGAAAACCGAAAAAGTTTCAAATTACTTTCAAGGCGACATAGTTGCCATGCAACTGAGTGTTCAATTGTATATCAATCCTTTTTTAAGGTGGTTTTGTCGTGTAGTCCAGTTTTTCCAAAAATGATATGAGTAAGTTCCAGACTCGATTAAGTCTCACATGATGTTCCTCTGTTGACAGGATGGTGGTAAAGGTATACTACGGTCCTGTTTACGTTGGCAAGTCCTCAAGCTTTGAAGATTTGCATCCAAATGACGGCTGAGGAGACCTATGCTGCCACTGTCCCCTTGGCCATTCTTTAGGGTAACGCGTCATCACGTCATAAACCACTGCACATCTGAAAGATATAGGTTCAATAGCTTTTAAGTGATTCAAAGTGATTAAAGGTAACTGGTTCCATTTGAAATTAAACCTGAAAAAAAATCACTATAGTGAGCATGCCTTTAGAGCAGTAGCGCTTGGCCTCATGCTCAAAACAAGTTAGTTCAAGATAACATCTCACGGTGCAGCAGAGTAAGGTCTATGCAAAGCCTTTAGGCCCTGACGAATTTCATCTAAACCATTTAGACTATCTAATTGGAATGCTGCTGAATATTTAAGCCAACAAAATGTAAAATAAATGAAAACCGTAATGATCCAGGTGCCTGTGGCCATTCCGTCTATTTGTTCAATCTCACGTAAGTTAATGAAACCAATAGGTCTAGGGGAATACACCATTTCTTTAGGTCACAACCACGCTTGCCACAATCAGAACTAGATCGTATTCGTTAAAGATGTTAACTTGCTAAAGAGGTGCAAAGTAATAATATGTAGAAGTAATATGTACTAAAGCAAGGACAACTTTTCAAGTGTCATGTGTAGGCCATGCCATCTGAAGGTAGCACTTCACAACTAATTCCGTCTAAAAACTCTAATGCTGTCCATTAGCCCATACAACTATCGAAAGACAATGCTGAGTAGGCTACTAATGTGGCACAATAATTTTCACTAGTCACGGGTTTATGGTAATAGGCTGCTATGGAACGATGTTTTATTTTTGTAATGAATACATTTTATATGCAGCGTGGATTCTGATCAGCTTGAGGATATGCATAGTTGTCTCTTTAGTGAAATATTATATATCCCAGCATGGAAATAGTTCGATAAAAGTACAATAAAAAATCACGGATAGCCTAAGATTCAATGCCACAGGGTACAGTAGCACATATTAATTGTATATCCTCATCTCTATAGAAAATGCTGCAGTATTCCTGACTGTGGACGACTGGTATGGAAAGGATTGGTTTTCGAGTAGAAGACGGAAATTGGTGCCCCCTTGTGGATATAAGACGGATAACTGAAATACTATGGCATTGTACTGCTATCACCTCAAGAGGGCAGCCTCGATCAGAAAATTAAAACATTTGATACTTTGATATTTTGTAAAAAAATGACCTTGCTGCCAAATTTTGTTTGGACGTAGCATTTTAATGAAAATACTTATTCGTTTAAATTTTACTATAAAGTTGTTGGTGACTGCTTGGATTGTTTTCAAAACATTTTGTTTTAATATTTTTTGTCTGGTGACAGTCATCCAAACATAAACTCACAATTAGTTTTAGGGCCAAGGGTACAGTGTACTCTATCTTCGATCCAGATCTAATCTTAAAGACATTTTATTTTTGGAGATACAATATGCAACAGTCATCAAGTTCATCTACATAGGAGCGTCTGTAATAGGACAAAACCACCCCTAGATGCTGCTCTTTCGTCAGTTTTAAGTTTTGATTTTTGGAAATAAACAGTTTAGAACATTTTCATTGGAATTACAATGATCATCTGAATATGAAAACAATCAAAGATATCTTCTAGTTTCATTCTCTATCTTAGTTTTAACTTATAGGCACAGTTCAGTGACAGTCCACAACTCAATTGGATGAGTTTGAGCAAAATGGCATATTGCAGAGCTTCAAAAGATGCATGGGGAGCCTTATTACCATGGACCTGGAGAATCTTGACTTTGCGATGTCCTTACTGCTGAAAGAACATATATTTTTATTTGACCTTTGAACATAAAACAGGATGCTGGGGAAATATAACTTTGTGTCAAATATTTCCATAACCTTGCAAATACAGCAATGGTGTAAAGTTATTGAATCACACACTTTTAATCAGATTATTATTGTTTCCACAGACACTAAACTTTTTGTGTAGCTGCTGGATTTATTTTTAAATTAGTAAATTATTTTTAGTGAGTAAATATGAGCATATGGTAGATATCCTTTCCAAAGCCAACAAACCAATGACTTTATACTACTGATACATTCAGTTTGGTCTATCCATCCAAACACAGTAAACAATAATCAAATCATCAAATTTGTTACATCTATTTAAAAAGTTTACCTAATTTGTCAATTTTCTCTGCTACAAAACTCAGTACAGACACTGAACATGTATTTTAAAGCCCTCTACAACAACATTTTATTTGACTGTACAAAGCATCACATAATTTACATTGCATCAATTTATCTTTAAATTGAGCACAAAATTGATCAAATTTATGTTGAAAAATTTACTACATACTGTATGTTCGGCTTCTATACAGCATTAAACGTGTCTAAAGTTCATTAAATGTTCATCTAAAAATAAATACAGAAGTGGTCTATCCATGCATCTGTTCATCAGTAATGCATAAAGAGGATGAAATGGACAAGATTCCGACAATAGTTTTTTCAGAGTTTTATTAAAAACCAGGTCCTTGAACAAGGTATAGCCATTTGTCAGTCTTTAATTATAACTGTTAGGTTGGCATGCCATGGAAGGACGCACAAATCAGTTCAGAGGCATTGCAAAATGTTTACTCTCCTCATAGCATATTGCCCCCAAGAAATCTGTGACAAATATGAAAACTTTGTATAAATATGTAAAAAAATATGTCAACTATGCTCCCCAGGGAGTCTGCACATTCATCAATGCCCATTCAGGAGAAGAAACTCCGTGAAGCCAGCCCCTCACCCATGATCCTCTATGGTCACTGAGGCCGGGAGGGGAGAATGTAGCATGCACGCCATGCTCAGACTTTGAAGAGGTATGGGAAAAAGATTAGGGGCTGCTGTGGCATAATCAATCAGAGAAAGTTATTTTTTATTTTCTTTTTTTTTACGAGCATAAACACACATTTGTGATGGGTTGGGGTGCTAATCCTCTCCAATCTCCATGGCTCCCTCTGGCCGGTCAAACTTGGTAGTGTTGAGCAAACCATGGAACTAGGAGCAAACACCTCCATGCTGACCTGATCTGGCCTAGTCTGCCTCTTCAAGATGCTCTGCCAACGTTGTGCTGGTATTTTTGTGGCTTGGGTTACAATAAAAGGGGTGTAGTTATACACATATCAAAAGGTATAGGTGCAAAGTTCTTAAATTGTAGACATCGAAAAAAGTAAAGTGGAACCAACACACTAACTCAAAGGTATATAATTGTATTAAGTGACAACATTTGGATCCGTTTGGATCATTGTCAGGTCAAAAAACCTTTATAAAGGAAACACACATCCACATATTTATATTCGACAAGCTGGATTCTCATAGTTGAATACAAGCTGAATACTTAACAAGCTCTATGACGGGAGGTGTGGTAAGTCATCCACATTTGCAAGAGACAGATAAGCATTCACAAAAAATCTATCAATTAGTAATAAACAAATCAACACAACCTTAAACAATTCACAATAAATACAATGATTACATAGGTACCTATACATATATTTATACGACAAGAAACTACCATAAACATATTTTACGATCACACTGATATCAGTATATAAAACTATCATTACGACACACATTTTTGAGAAAATGTTTAATCTCATACTCATAATTCAGGCCTCTGGGTGTGAGCATCTGAAGAGTAAAAATATAAAAACTTTCTCTTTGGTAGCAACCTATTTAGATCCCTTCCTCTCTTTGGGGGCTAACATGTTCAATGCCTACATATGGAAGCCTTAACTATTTTTTACAAAGATTTCAAAGGTCTATGTTAATTTTAAGCCTTTTAAAATACACTTTTAAGTCTATGTCCTTAATAGGGGACAGTGGGACTTACTTCCACTCATTTTCAGCCATTTTCCATTTTTTGAAGAAACAGAGCACTGAGTGAGCCAGAAAAGATTTTGATGACAATGATTAAGGGAAAGTCAGACATTGTGCTGTCTGGAGATGAGGTGGGAGATGGCCAGGTAGCAGAGCAGGATATTGAAAGCTCAGAGTAGGACTCATCAGCTGATGAGGAGGGAAAAATGATGATACCGAATAGCCATTTTGGATTAGAAGTGACCAGTAAGCTGGGGCTCTGAAGCTGAGTTAGTTAATTAATACAGGGTTAAGGGAGGGGATACAGTGTCAAGGGAGGGAAAACAGGCTATTTATCTTGTACACGCACACACACACACACACACACACACACACACACACACACACACACACACACACACACACACACACACACTCATACACACACACGGACGCATACACACATACACAACTCAACACCCCCAACCATGAAGTCTTGAGGCCCTCTAAGTACTTCAAACAATACATAGATGACCAGGTGTTTGAGAAAATATCTACCCATACAAACCAGTGGGAAGTGCTTATCTCTAGGAACACCCTTAAAACTTCTCCAGAGGAGGTGAAAATCTTCTTTGGAATGGCAAAGCACAGATGACATGTTATATCTCAAAAACCCTAGGTTCCGCATGTTTTGGGCAGCAAAGACAAGGGTCCCAATCATCACCAACTCCATGACCAGGGACAGATTATGAAAAAAACTGCCATATTTTAGTTAAAGAAAAGGTTTCTTAAAATTGCAATATGAATGTCCAATGATGAAGTGTTTTATATTGCTTTTGGATTGTTTAAAATTAGAGAAAATGTCATAGCAATGGGTAACAAATTAGATCTTATCAATACCAAATTGATGGCTTATATTGTATTTTATTTGCACCAAAGGAGACCTTAAGTCCCCTACAGGGGCATATGATAATAAATAAATAAATAATATTTTTGAGAAAAAAATATTTTTGGCATGCTTCTTACATCTCACTGACTGGAATTATGTAAAAGAAATAAAAATATAAAAGCTTATTTTTTTCTGGGTCTCAGGAGGATATCTGATAAGAGGGCACTGGGTGGTTCACCTCTTTAAAATGTACCATTGGGTTAACATGCACATCATTCACGTATCAAGGTGCCTAATCGCACACTGTGTTTTCTCGCTGTTGATTTGCAAACTTTTCTACTGAACTACAGAGGAGGACTTTACTTTGAGACAATATATTCTACTTACTGTGAATGTATCACTGGATTTTTGAAACCAGGCAAACTGTTGGTCTGTGGTGGTTGAAAGCGCATAGTGGTATGTTATGTTATGCATGCAATGAATCCTGTGTAATTCACATGGCTTCACAAAGTTGCCAGACAGATTACTTGTTTGATTTTCAATAAAGTTTTGTAGTATGTTTTCTCTTCTGGGCCATGGAAGTTCTGAGGCCCATTTTTGGTCGGAGCCTTTATTCAGCGGTGCTTTTTGTTGGTTTGCTCTAAGGTACTTCCTTGTCGGTAAAAGGTGGAGTGAATTGAGCTCTTCTGTAGGGACAACATCCGGCTGATTGTTCTGCCTGTAGGTGAGAAGCCCAGACATGATCTGCCCACCATTCACCTTCTTGGGGAGGGGTCTGGGAATACCATTGTTTGAATGGGCTTTGGAAATCTGAAGGTTTGATTAGGCCTTGTTATAATGGTGCATGGGCCAAAATGATTGCATGATAGGATTTCAAGATGTATTGTTTCCTTTCTGATTAGGAGGATGTATTCAGCCAGTTTCAGAAAGCCCTGAATCTGGGATGCCTCTGTTTTAGCGGTTAATGGAGCATTCGGCTGTGGGGCTATGTTTGTCTCGGGAAGGAGCTGTGGAAATGGGACTGGAAGGGGATATGTCTTCATGAACTACAATCGTCAAGGAAAAGTATCCAAAACAAGTTTACACAAACAATATGTTTTTTATCCCGTGTTGGTCCCTAAGCAGTTGTGCTAGCAATTTTTTTTAGAACTTCACGTACACAGTACCAGACTACCTGTAGTCAATATGGTATATTTAATTTTTACAATATCCCAGATGAGACTTTTAGTTGGCAGATTGATGTGTTCTCGGGTTTCATGAGTCATGTTTCTGATCACAGAACAATTGTGCTCTATAGTTTATGACCTCATTTAAAGGAATACTTTTCCCCACCACTAGGAACTCCCTGTTCCAATAATGGAACACTTCGCATCCATTCTCCAAATGCAATCGAAAAACCTCACAATATTTCTTAAGGTGTTTCACATACCACATTCAAGAATCAAGGAATGGTTGCACTTATTACAGAATGGATGTTTTATTAAAGTAGGCTAATTTATCACCAAAACTTCCTAGTTATGTGTCAAGAAAATGGGAATTAATAAAACAATAATGAATTACAGCAATCTGTATCAATATATGCTTAAACATAATTCAATGCATTTTTTCCCTCCATCTGTTTGCTGCACATTTTTCAAAGCACCTACAATGATCAATATAAAATTGCTACGTTGATCTTGCTGCTCCTTTCCCTTGCATTACGGGGTTTGCGCACAAATAAAAAAAAGTCTGCTATGTTTGAGGGGGAAAAGGATGCACCCCCAAACATCCTTCCTTGGTTTGTTAACACTACATATTCCGGAATCAGTTTACATCAGAAGTGACCGGACATGTTTTGGTATCCACCTTGGTGTTCACCTTGCAAATCTTATAAACATAGTAAATCCTCACAGACGTGAGAGCAGACACAGCTGAGGGTCCTACCAGCCCTGTCCGGTTGTGTGTTTCTCTAGTAGGCACACCCTGTGCCAGTAACCAGGGCCCATGTGGCCCCGTAGGAAGCCCTCTACCCGGCGTCCTCCAGTCGTGACCAGTATGATTAAGAGCTCCTTCCTTTCCTGCTAAGAGGGGCATTGTCCTGGTGACAGACAGGCTGACGACACCTTGTCCTGTTCACTCAGGAAGTGAGAGCCCAAGGAGAATTAGGAGGGGTGCACGCTGTATGATACAGGCCAGTGGCACACCATCTCCACATTCAACAAACTGTATTCAACGCTTAATTTGAACTCCACTCATGTTTTGGGTTTATGGATCCTGTAAGGGATACAAAGATATCTAATATGCAAACAACAAAGTTATCAAAATGAAAAGGGAAAATGTATTTTATCGTTTACTGTAAAATACAAGCCACCAAGACGGCACTTACGCAATAGCAAGACAAACCGTTTTGTTCAAATAGTCATGACTCAAGACTATCATTAATGTATAAATATATAAATCTTTATTTATCTACTTACTTCATATGCTTGGTTAATAATATAAAATACATTTGGAGTACAAAATTATATTTAATAGAAAATATCAGTGCATACACTTTTCCTCCACACCAAAAAAAACTAAAAAAACATTTGGCTACATTTTGGGGTTTCGACAAAGTATATATATAATAAACCACTGAACACTGTATTTTCACACATCATGTAATGGTTACTAAGAACAAGTCATCCATACTTGTATCTGTGACAAAACACCAGCTAGACAAATTCCTGATGTCACATGTTGACTAAACAAAATGTGAAAAATATCAGACTCAATTTATAAGTGATAATTGAAGGACTCAATGTGGAATAGCAGACAGAATAACTTACAGTGACCAATATAAAGTGACCAGCCTGGTGTTAACTTCGTACAGCGGTAAGATTTCTGTAGCCTGCCCTGCAAGCTTTTTAGTACAATTCTAGCACAAAACAATGAATCGTAACCGGCTATTTCCGTTATAAACATTCCTGCTAACAACCGCAAATCCCCTCAACCTTTTCCTATATAATGGTAGTGTATACAGCAGTGTTAACAGTACATAAATACGGAATGAAATACTGAATGTTACACATCGTGCTATATATGAAGCAGTGGATACAAATCCTTTGGTTAAATCTTCAGTGTAAATCTCATGGTACATCTGGAATAATAAGTGACAATGTTCAAAACCTAAATAAATATGTATGTTTATTTTACTAGCGCTTTTGAAAGACATACCTCCTATGATTTTCTAATCTAAGCTCATGTTTCTAACTAGCTTTGTACACATGAAACTAAACAACACCATGGGGTTATCTGACATCATCTCACTCCCCTCTCTTCCCAGTGCCAGAAGAAAAATATACAGTTAGTTTCTTCTGGAGTTGGACAACAGCGGGATAGGAGCAAAAGTCCAAATATAACTTCGTTTGGTCTGCCTTGATGGTCAAAATGTTTGTGTTAAATTCAAAGCAGCCTGTTCTCTGTCTAGGTTCTGAAGCTTGTTCCTCCAAGAAGCTGGGACTCAAGTTCTTTCTTTAACCTGACCAACTAGAGTAAAAGAGAACACAGGCCATGTGTCCACATGTCCACCCACCAGTAGACAGAGTACCCAACCCTTCTTTCTCTCTGGAATCTAGACCAACCTGAGTTAGAGGAAAACATTGAAGCAACAAAATCACAAAACGTATAATCGGGGGTAAAGCTTTGCTAATTAGTATATTTTGAAAATAAGTCTTGTACCCTGTGCTTCAATGAATTCAGAGCATAGTACAAATCTCAGTCCGATGAAAATAGATAGATGGAGGGCTGCACATGACCGGCCTAAAATTAGTAGTGCTTTTCTTGATCTATATTTTTCTCATAATATTTTATCAGATTTTTTATAATCCTTTTTAAACCCAACTTCATTATTGGTCCTTCTTTATAGGTATGTGCAGTGTTGAACACAGCAGCAACAAAATATTTAAATAATAAAATCCCCCAAATTTGCATAATGGTTTTGGTCTTGCTGGTTCACAAATTCAGATTTTTGCCAGCAACCCCCCTCCAAACCAAAACTACATATAACAAATTAACAAATTAAACATTGAAAGTGCTCTTTGCCAACTGCATCGCGCACGTCTAACTAATAACACTGATTGACAGTTTATAGACTTCGTAAGAGGTAAGGATGCTGACAGTCACAGGTTTGACCAAATCTCCAAATCACTTTACATGCATCCACATTCTTATAAAAGTATTTTAAACTTTTCAAAAACGTTCCAGTTTTTTCTTTTTTTACAACTTTGATAATGTATAAAAAATAAAAAATAAACAAAATATCGATAAGGAAAGAAACACCTGACTTTTAGATTTTTTACTTTAGTTTTTCCTCTGTATGTCATGATATTAAAATACTTCATTTAACCTGCAAGTAACACACCTCAAGAACTGTATTTTGTTCAGTTTGGTTGGAAATGCTGCGCTTCATTGTCTTCACAGTAGATCAAAGGAATGCCTGGGTCTGTCGATATCCGAGCATCACAGTGGGAGTAGAGAACCAGCACCCCTTGAATGAGTCTCTTATCCTGGCCGTAAACTGCACTAGGGTGGGCAGTGTCACCACAGCATCCATGCTCATGCTAGGTGGCCTACGGGACCTTGGAAGATGACGTTAATGTCTTCACAAGACAGAATTCCAAGAATATCCTTGTTAACAAAAATGCTATTGTAACACTTCAGAAACAAAGGGGAAAAAAAAGATGTTTCAAAAAGGAAGAGAGGTTTTTATGGTTTAGTGTGAAGGCCAGAAGCAATCAGAAAAGAGAAGAACAAAGGAGAAGCCTCAAGGCTAGGAGTCAGGTTCTCAAGGAAAGGGTGGGGGCTCCTGGTGCTGGGGAGGTTAATGTTGTTACACTGGTGGAGTGGAGTAACGCACTACATAGTTGTAGTCGGGGGGCGGGCTGTGACACTCTAGACCAGGCTCCAGGGACGCGTCCTCCAGGCTGAAGTCCAGGGAGGAGACTGTTGGTGGGTACTTCTCCTCTCCCTCACTCAGCACTGACTCCTTGCTTTTGCTCACCGCTTTCATACTAGAATTAAACCACACAGAAAATGGTTGTAAGACCAGAAAATTTAATTAGCTAAGATCGAAGGAGCTTAAGGTGTTCTTCCAAGTTAAAAAATACAAATAAAAAACTAGGACTAGGTTATCAGCTATGATTACACCTCATAACACAGGGAAAGTGTTTTTCCGTGAGCAAAAAAACATGTTTGTTCCATTCAATATAAGAACAGTTCTGCAACTGCTGACTGAGTCTGCCCAAAAGCGACGCTCTGAATATGATTCATTGCCTCCTGTATTCTGCCCATTGCTAGGAGTTCCCAGAACTTCCTCACGGGCACAGGGTCAGGGCCCAGTAGGTGGAGACAACAGAGTATAATATTGGAATGCCTATTCATATCAACAAATACACATAGTGGACCAGTGAGTCAAAACCAGACGACAATGATACCGTCTAACAGTCACTTCCAATCAGGTCCCAGGGGGCTTGAGGGGTTTCCTCCCTAAATATACAGATCCCTCTCTGCTGCGAGACTGGCAGATACCCTGGTAACACGGGTAGCCCACCATAGCTCAATCTGGCCACCCAAAATGTGGTATCAAACACACATGGGTGGAGAGGGGGGGCAGATGGGTTGCTGAGGGAGGAGATACAGAATGTTTTTAATAGAAGAGAGAACTTGTGGCAAATTCATAGGGGTGTTCCAAAGAGGGTCATTAATCACCCTACGAGAGACCAACCTCTAATTCATATCCATGCCCCCTGGAGCGTGAACCTTTTTCCTTTAGCGATGTTTACTCGTCAAATTATGTACCATATTTTGCTCTATTCTAGATGTTCTATATAGGCCAAATGAATTGATATATATTTGTTTTAATTTATTTTCTGTAAGGATATTTGGACATACATAAGTTTAATTGAAGTTTAATGCAGTGGATAGCGTTCTATCCTCTAAAAGAAAATGATATTGGAAATGAATAGCACCATTGCAATTTAAGAAGTATCAAGTTTCCTTTGAACTTCAACTTCAAACATCAGACCAGCAGTTTTCCCCTGAGATTTAACAATGTTTATACATCTGAGAAGCAGCCAATGACATCTAATCCTTCATAATTTGCATAACGGTGTTTTTAAGAGTGTGGATAACATGTAATTTACTGCTTTCTTTGACTATATTTTGGATATCTTTAACTCTTCTCCCTTGTAGCAAATTGCTAACCACTTTTCCCCTGCCATTTCCTCCTTGGCCCTGTTCTTTATGCCACACACATGTCCTCCAAAAGTAATGGTAACACATCTCAATTCTGACAAACAGCCTTTAAGTAAGACTCAAAGAGCTTTAGTGTGTGCACTTAAAACACACGAGGCCCGAGTCAAACTTCCACTTCGCTTTTGTTCTCTTTCTTGGGTTGCCACCTCGGGGCAATATCCCTCCCACTAGCTCTTTGTCTGACTGTCTCTCTCGCATGGCTTCTTTTGACAAAAGGGAAAAGCAGTCATTGGGGTTCGGGGGGGGGGGGGTTCTGTGTGTATGCACTCCAATGTATTTGCGTGTGATGTGTGTGTGACAGTTGTAACATCTACATTCCAGCCCAGCGGGTGGGTTTCCAGGGCAGGGCAGGCCAGCCTCTTTTAAAGTGTATGTGGATGCTGTGATTGGCTTGGCTTATGAGGGGATAATAATTACTCACGCCAGTGCCATGATGCTCAAGGGGCGGCCTGCTAGCGACTCCAGCCTCTTCAGAGTCTGCATGTCATCGGAGGACAGGCCCATTCCACTGTCTGACTGACCCCCCTGGGAGAGTGAAGGAGTAGAAGGGGAGAGAAAAATTGAATTTGAAAGGGAAAAAAGATGGGGAAAGAAAGGTAGGCGAAGACAAAGTGATGAAGTTAGTCAGACCGTATTTTTAAGCGAAACTATCGTATTTTATGTATAGCAAAGTCAACTCCAGAAAAAGTGCCATTCACCTCATGGCTCTCGTTATTCCCATTCTCCATTGTAACTTCATCAAAGGTCTTCACACTGGCTGGACGAATCTTAATGTTCCTTAAGGGGAAGGATTTCCAAAGTTAGGTCCCAAACTAACAGAACTTTCCTGCCAATGAATTCCACTTTAAGATCGGTGCTGAAATGTGATTCAAAAACAAAACAAATGTAATATGTAGGTACATCAAATTCTCTTTTGAAAAAACAGCTAATTTAATTTGCATTTCAGCACCAAAATAATCAAATATAGTATGAACTTAAGGGAAAACTGTCATTACTGCATTTCAACACCTTCTCTTTTAACACTCATGTTTGACCTGTGAAAATACACAGATTTGACCAATATTATCTTAAGTGAACCTAAATATTGGAACCAAGTCTGCGGTTTCAGAGGAAATTCCTCAAAGGGGCCACAATGTTGCTCATTTTCTTACCATCAGCCTGCCAATGAATAAAATATATTATCAAAGTCAATCAGAGCTTTTATTGTTCTCTTTACAGACCAAAAGTACTACTTCCGAAAACAGTGTAGGCGCCACATGAAGTGTATCTTGAGGGAATGTAGTGTTTTTGTACAATATAAAGTGAAAAAACACGTTATCTTAACAAAATATACTCATTTTAATCGTGAAAAGCACCTGCGTTTCTTAAGACAAATGTCCTTTTTTGGGTTATCCTATATGTATAGGCTGACATGACAGAATTATGATCAATGATCATACAGCAAAACGGAAAACGACACAATGTGTGTGAGCTACAGACGGAGTCACATAAAGGGTCAATGTAGCGTGGCATCCTACCAGGTGCTCCCCGAGTCACGGTGAGACAAAGGCCTGGGGGAAGTCTCCTCCAGAGGCGCCGTGTTTGAGGGGTCTCCAACCTCGGTCAGCAGGGTGTTGATGGGGATGTAGTGCTTCCCTTCCTGAGCGGACCGCAAGGAGAGAACACGTCAGCTAAGAAAAGCATAATGTGATAAGTGCGAAGCTTGGGGGAGATTGGAGAGCGATACTGTCTGCATACTACACAAACACCCAGGACCCACAGGCCTTGGCAACGAGCCAAAGAAACTAAGGTCACGCCTAATAAATCCAATGTGGAATGCACACAGGCCTCGGTAGGGGCAAGCGGATGATACTGCTAGAGACAACTTCGCCAATGGCCCAAAAAAGCCTGCGTCTGAGTTCAGCCAACTGGTGCGCGACGGACCTTCACTGCAGTATATTAATGGAAGGGTCCACTGGTTTCCATTATTCAGCGAGCATTGTTTCCCATGAGGATGACTTTCAGGGAGATCTATCTGTAAGGTAACACTGGGGTTTTATGGGATGGGAGGTCCAGCCTGTTTTCGTTATCTCTAATCACTTAACAAAGTGATCAACTCACTGTCTCACCGTAATGCAAGTCTTTTGCTGGTGCCCCTGACTGCCTGTCAACTCCTAAATAACTATCAGGGCTAAAGGCAGACCCCTTTGGCAGACCATAATGGAAGCATGGATATAGGCAATGGAGAGACTATGAAGTCTTTGTCTTTTTCTTTTTACGGCAACTTTCTGTCTGAGCTGGGTCCTATAGCATTGAGGGTAAAGTATTAGCTGTGTATTATTCTTGCTGGAAATCAATAGTACCAGCTGTTCTTTAAATCATTAAATGAAATAAACAATTTTTCTGGGTGTTCAATAAGACCCTTTTACAGTTTGCTCTTGAAGGTGAAATAAAAATAATTCAACAGCACTAAATGTAGCAGATTCAAATTGTTTCTCTGAAACTCAATATTATGTCAGAGTAACATTATTGTTTTTACATGGATTTTGAAGCGTAGTTCCTTTTGGTGTGGTTCTTTCAAAGAGAGCTAAGTTGTAGTGCTGAGTGGGACCTCCAAGTTCCTCTGGATACCCCCCTGGGAAGAGCCTACTTTGCATATTTTTTCCTTTTCCGACAATCAAATCCTTCCTGCACCTCTGCAAGGTTTGTGATTCACCATCCGGATGTGGTGGCTAATTTTCATTGTTAAATGTGGGTTTGTAAGGACACATTATGGCTGGAGCTGTGTTGTGGCTAAGGTCTCTGTTTTTGTCTTAAAGTATGTCGGTTTGGCCTTTTGCCTAGAATAGATAGAGCGCATATTTGTGGCTTGCGAGCCACATCTTTAAAACTCAACTATGACCTTGTTACTTTGAATCTGCGGTCCAATGAACCCATTTGTTTAAATGCTTGTCTAGGACCATCAGTTCTTTACCTGTTGCACACTAGCCTGCAGCAGGTCTCCCAGCCTCTCCACCAGTTCAGTGAAGTTGGGTCTGTCTCCCGGCTCACCATGCCAGCAGTCCAGCATGGTCTGGTAACTGAAGGGAAAATACACAACACGTTGATCAACTGACTGTATCACTAGCCACATATCAACTGCATGCAACTAAATGCCATATGAACCTCTCTGTGCAGATACATTTCTGAGGAGCTTAAAAAATGAATGAATTAGGATTTCTATTTCTGCGTGTGGCATGCTGACAGGGAAAACACCGTTCATAGGTAGTAGACAGTCAACAAGCAACCCTTGGCTCCGTAGGGTTTTACCACACATGCTGTGCATGCACACTGGACACATCGTTGACTTGAACAGGTTCGCCCCTGTAAAAGCACTCTCCTCTGAAAGAGTCTCTCGGGCTGTAGCTAATTCCCTCTCCGATTTGGTGTGAACATTAGGAGCACAGGAAGGCCCGCTCAGGTCTTTGACGAGCTGTCAGCATCTCTGCCCATGTGGGAAGTCTAAGAGCCATTCTCAAAGTTTCCATCGCAGTGGCCTGTGGTGGCCGGCTTTGCGCCGTGGAGGAATTCAGAAACGGAGTGCTGGGGCTGCTGTTCAACTCCACAGTGAGCAGGAGCAGTCAATGATGGATCCCTATCCCGTTTCTGCTACACCGAAACCCGGGGCTTTACACAAACAAAGCCAGGTGCCCATCAACCCCACTAAATTCCCTGATTGGGACCGCATTGAGTCAATCGGAAGTGTGAACGGTAAAAAGCAGACGGCCCATTACTCCGACCTGACGCCGCAGGCAACATCATCTGCAGCCTATCCCCATCTGTGTTTGTGTTCAGAGCACCTAGACCTCGGCTGAGAGGGCTCAAATCCTCTCAAGGCTGTCACGGCTCGCTGAAGGAGAAACACTGGGCTTGGGATGCCCGTGTTAACGAGTCTCCTAGGCCAGGTGGAGGCTGTCCCAAAAGTGACAGGATGTGCAGACTGTGGTCATCAGCCCACACACGTCAAGGGGCGGGGGGGGAGGGGGGGGCGTTGGGGGGGGGGGGGGGGGGGGGGGGCACACATTGTGAGGCTGCTCAATACAAAGTATGTTTCCTGTCTGCTGATAAAAGGATTAAATGAATTCCCCATACTGTAGTAATTTGGGAACATGCTGCTCTGGGGGCCATTGTGGTTTTAGAATTCCTTAGTTCATCCTCATCCTCAATACTTCATTTGGCTGGACAAACGGAGGCGGTTGGGAAATGGACATCCTATTTTTCCCCAAGCGTCTTGAGAAGCTTCCTGCACATTCCTCTGGAGAGCAGGATGCCAAACGTTGCTTGTCTGCTGGGGACCCTCCGAGCAGCAAGTCACATTGCTGCAGAGCGATCGAACCAGCAGCGCAGATTTACTGCCCAGCACGGCTGCAACCTTATGTCCTTTTCATTGTATAATGGGGGGGTGGGGGTCAGGGTCAAAGTGTCAAAACAGGAACCGTGGCTCACAAACACACAAGGAATCGACATGAGACTTCTGGAGGTTTTCTTCACTCTTTGTGGAATGGAGTGTATACATGCTGCTTCCCATTTGATGTGTAATCAGCAGGTCTTATCTATAGTCTAAACCAGAGACAGGTTATACGGATAGAAAAACCATGTTATCTGGTCTTTATATCTTCATTCTGTCAATGTGCGACTTTGAAGCAGACTGAAAAGTATCTGAGAGAGAAGCGTGGCACCAGTGGGTCTGGCTCTATGGAGCTTTTCCTTGTGTCTGTTATTGTACCACCTGGACTGGATATTCTTGCTGGTCCTTTCCAATTACTGTCTACATTGCCTCGTTCATACATTCATCTACTGTTTGTACCTTCGTCTACACAAATGTTGATCTCTCTGCGGCATAACATACAGAAACATTATGATACATATTTAGTCCCTCCAAAAGAATTACACAGAAACAGTTTGACAGAAAAAATAAGCCTTGGTTTGTGCTGCTTTAAAAAAAAACAACAACATTATAACTGATTAACAGGTGGCAGGTTAATTCTCAGGTGTGGCTTACTATGCTTACTTTATTACCAAGCATGCCACACTGCTCTCTTCCATCCCAGGCGGTCACCCCACTGAAGGCAAGAACACACACATTGCCTCCTGCTATCGGTCCTTTCATAGACCAAAGGTAAAAGGAGAAAAAAACCTTCTCCGCACTTTTCCACTTTCTGTCAGATATTTTGTTACAACAGATTTTATTGCCATCCAGCTTCAAGGCCCCTATTCCACAAGGAGTGTAGGTGACACAATTCTCCACAATTCCTGTCCCTGTGTCCAACAGGTCCTGACACTGCCTTTAATGTGGGGCTCTGTCTCCACGTCAGTCAGAAAAGGAATCCGGGATTTATCGCCGTCGGCCCTGAGCCAGCTGCCAATCAGGAGCTACAATTTCCACACAGAACTTTGAAAGCAGAATTATTTGAGATTTTATCAAGCCCTGCTGGATGTTCAGGGGAAGCTTTAAACTGGAATCAGGTACAAAGCTTACACTTGTCATGCCCCATGGGCTCTACTGCACACTGTCAACCCAAGGGAACTCCTTTAGTACTTTGAATGTAAAAATAAAATTGTGTGCAAGTTGGCAAGTACTCCAAACTACAACTTAGGTACAACTTACATTTCAGAAGAAGAGTATTCTGGGGCTCTCATCCTGGTTCCATCTTTGAGTCTGCAGCAGAACTCTTCATCTATGTGAAGGCCTGGGTATGGAGAAGCCCCTAGAGGAGAGCGAGAAAAGCACATGCTTACTGGAATTTTTCGTTTTTTTAATCTACAGGTTTATTTTAGCCTTGAAACGTCGGGTTGGTGACAGACATATTTTCTAAAATATCTCAAATGCATGATAGGCTCTCCTTTAAAAAAAATCATTGATACGCTACACCAGCCGGTATCAAAAATATCACTCCAACCTAATACATTTTTTTGTCACGTCCCCTGAGAAGATTCCAGACTGCATTACAAATACAACATTGAAATTAGCTCAATGTTTAGTCTTCTCTCTCGATAACAAGCTAAAGAAGCAAAACAAGCAACAATTATGTTAATCGCTGTGTCACGTTAAATAACAACATTTTTCTGGTATCTAAGCTAACAAGGCTTGGAAACTCAAAACCACATGACCAAACACAAGCTGGTATACGTTTGGTCACATCCAAATCAGTATACGTAAGCATTTAGTAACTGGTGCAAACTTTTGACCCCCAAATACTATCAGGTTGCAAAGTTTAGTGTTTGCAATTTCTCTCCGTCATTTGGTTTCCTTTTAGACTTAACACCACCCAGATGGAACGTTCGCTGTGTTTCTGAGTGGCCAACAACGTGAACGTGTTACAGAGAAAGACGAGAACTAAAGGATGAAAGGAAGAGAGAAAGCGACTACACAAGAGAAAATGTCAGTCTGCTTTAAATCTGAAGTAATATGCAATTTCACACACTCTTTTTAGACCTATCGTGGGTAAGGACCACATTGGAAGCAATTCAGGTGCTACAAAATCAAACGCCTCTGCATCAATGTTCTCACATTTTTCACATGTACCATTGAGGCTGTTCTTGCTACCTATGGTGACATTTCAACATACAATATTTCACATTGAATCGTGCTATAGAAATGTTTGGTCAACGGTCGCACAGAGTATGCCTTCACGGACCGCCAGACAATGCTGTCTTAAAGAGCACAGCAGGGACAAAGATTTACATTGATCGCAGGCTTGGTCACAGTGCTTTTACATTGCCAGCGGAGAAGAAACTAACAACTTAAATGGGAGGTATTCTTTCTTTTTTATAGCCCCTTGCCTGTGATAAAATTCACAGTTGAAGTTCACTAATGTTTTTGCAAAAGCAGCATGAGAATATCTTTTCAAGCTGACAATGCAAACCATTGCAGTCCCAAAGGCACAAATGCCCAGCAGCAGAAGTCAGTTACATCTGGTGAGGCTGGATAGCTGGGGGGCACGTAGCTAGCACGGCGGAAAGTCTCTCATCCCTGAGCATCTAAAATATAAGAAACCTTGATCCGACTGGTATCAGTTACATCAGTCAATAGAGCAAACACAAACAAATCAGACCAAACACTGAATCATGAAACGCACACACGTCTAAAATATCGTTTATCGACTAAAACTGAGAAAACAAAAGAAAGTAAGGGAGACCGTTACATACTCAGCCGAAAGACCAGGTACTTACCCAAAGAGAAGATCTCCCACATGAGAACTCCAAAGGACCACACATCACTCTGAGTGGTGTAGATCTTGTCAAAGATGGCCTCTGGCGCCATCCACTTGAGAGGCAGTCTGGCCTGTGAAGGGAGATGGAGATAAGAGCTCCTTTAAACCTGTATCTCCACCCCATCTCACCTGTGTGAGCACCTCACTCATCAATACCATCAATAACCAGCCTGTCACATCTGAGGCAAGCCAGACAGATTGGAGCATTGGGTGGAAGTGGAATGCTGTAACCCAGTTGCGCAACCAAACGTCTTTTCTGCAGGGGGCTTTCACCTATTATTCTCACGTAAACCCACAGCCTAAAGGCGGAACTTTTTCATTTATCCACACTTCATGGGTTTTTACCAAGCCAAAGGGAGCTTGTCGGTCAAAGTTACTGTGATTGTAATCTAATTTATGATCGGTAAAAAGGTGTGGTCCAACTGCTGTGGTAAGTGAAAGCTAACTACTGTATAACCATGCAGACAGTGTACTATGCTGAGTATACTTACATCTCCTTTGCGCACATAGTCTGGGTCTTTGTAGATGTCTCTAGCCAGACCAAAGTCACAGATCTTAACGACATTATTCTCAGACAGCAGGATGTTTCTAGCAGCTAGATCTCGGTGAATGCACTAAAGAACATAAGAAAGCTGTAATTAAACATTACTTTTCAAGTTAAGATTTGACCAATTGTTCTAATATATGGCTGTAACTGCAAACACATGGAATAGTAATTATAGATGCTATCGTATAACTTATTGTTTAATATCCAGGTAAATGTGTTCTCTGCAATGGTCGATTTATGGCAATGACTGTGTATTCAAATCAGACATTTAAATTAGTTTAAACTGATTTGGCAAAAATAGCTAAATGCTTAGAACAACAAATTGATTTGAAAAAATTCAGACAAAATGTGGCCAGCTGATAAAATACAGCAAACTACATAAACAGGTAAGTGTGCCTACATGTTTGAGGTCTTTGGTAATTGCAAGCAAATTGATTTTGATACACTTTCCGCTTGTTGGTAGTGCATACCTTGCGGGAAGCCAAGAACTCCATGCCTTTTGCAACTTGAAAACTGTAAGAAATCAAATCCTCCATCGTCAGCACTCTCTTGTACAAGTCTTCTGACTCTGAGGGAACATCAGCATAAAATAACAATCAAGATAACAACCTTTTTTATAGAAGAATGATTTACAATGTTTTCGCTTTTAAAGAAAACATAATGAAAGTGATCCGTAAATGCAAGAGCAGTCAGCATGATCCATAGCTCCATACGGCTCAGTGAAGCCCCTTGATAAATCCCTCCATTGACAAATGACTCCATCATTAAAATGCACTTTGTCACGTACAGTACATCTAGCCACCTACACACTCTTAAAAAAACATCCTTTAAAACCAATTCAGATTTGTTATTGTTTTAGATGTTAGGTGAAACGTGTGCCTAACACAGGACAATGTGTCGGTCGGGGGTCTAAGACAAGGAACTCAGAGGAGTCCTTCCAGCGGCCCACCTGAGTAAATAGCTAATCACAACAGAAATAACACATCAGGGACAAGATGGCGGCCGCACCAGGACCAGGCCCAGTTTCAGGTCCAGGACCAGTCAAAAACTCAGGTCAGAACAGGAAATAAACAAAGGCCTCTTCTGGCCCAGCGGGGCAACAGGGGCTCACGCCTTGATGATTGTGCTGGTGAACAGGAGGAGGAAACGTTCCATCTGATTCAAGGAGAAAAACAATTGGGAAGGGGGGCTTAAGTAACCAGTGGGTGGGGTGGAGGTGAGTGGGGGAGGAGGTAGAGAGGAAGGCGTGGGGGTTCTTAAGGGAAGGAAGACAGCTTGGCCTTTACCTTCTTCCTCTTCCTCCGAGTCACAGTAGCTCTTATCTTCCACAAAGCCGGAGCTGGCTGAGCTTCCGGTACTAGCCACACTCTCCAGACGGCGCTTCATAAGTTCGCTCAGCTCACAGCCCGATGTAAGGGCCTTACCGTCCTGGCCCTTACCAACACACACATACAACGTAGTTACAGCTAATGTGTAGTCACTGCTGATTTGCCATGTTTTTTGCCAATTCACTGTAAAACATACCTATCAAGAGTTGAAACACTGATCTGAAAACTTGCACTTGCGACTTACCTTGTAGACAATAAAATCAGCCCTCTTGCTTCTTAAGTAGTTGGACAAATTTCCGTACTTGCAAAACTCAACTATCATCATCAGGGGACCTGGGGAGATTTAAGTGGAGGTAAATAAGCCACTTATTCTGATGTATTAAGTCAGCTCTTGTGGAATCCTAAAAGTGAAATCTTAAAGCTTCCCCGCCCCCTTAGCAGCCTCTCACCTCCAGGCTTAGTGCAGGCTCCCAGTAGGTTCACAACGTTCAGATGGTGACCAATGTGGATCAGAATCTTCAGCTCAGACATCAGAGCTTTGCGCTCATTTGTGGTGGCTCCTCCTGTGACGCAATGCCAAAACACACATTATAACTCAAGATGATAGAAAAATCTTGATGATCTCATTACATTTTTTGTTCTTACTTTTTGAAATCCCTCTGTTTTGTTTCAGATTTCAGATCAATCAAGTTTATCTATAGTATGTTTGGGATTAACCTAGTTCATAGAGTAAATCAAGGACAGATTGTATTTTGTACAAAGTTTATGGAAGAGAACTAAGACTTCTCCCTACAAGACAGGATAATCTAATGGGGAAATGTCTACAGTCTTTGATTGATGCAAAGGTACTAACATAAAAACAATTGGGTTAGAATGAGAGGTATTTTATTTCCATACAATATAAACTCGTGCAGAGGAGGGCGCAAGGGTTAAACATCAAAATAATCATTGCAACACATAGCCAATATTTCAATAGGTTTCAATATTTGGATGTCATCAAAGTAACTCATCCTTTTTAGAATAATTATCCCTAAAAAGATTAATAATCTACCATGAATAAACCTTTTCAATTCCACTTCTCTCAAACACTCTACTAATAAGTCACGGTTGGAAGGTAATTCATGCAATATGTGGCGTGTTACATTCACTTTCCCTTATGTGAAAACCCCATTCGTTCCAGGTGTTTAAAATCAGTTATAGTCAACACACGGACTCCGAGCATGAGAAGGGAATTCCACCAACTTTAGAGGGATGGTTTTGTTTGGCTAAACACAAAACGCCTTGAATTTGTAAAACAAACAAATAAGAAATTTCAAATTTTTATTAATGGTCTATACTTCTGCCTTTTGTAATTCGTTCATTACACTAGTAATCCTAATCCAAGATTAATACTATGACAGTAACGGATATTTCTACTAACTAATTATTATTTCCACTAGCCATAGGCAGATCATTTCCCCCCCAAATTCACCAGTCACCAGTGGCCATCAGCCTCACAACACCGAATACCTCTCCAACAGTGCAGAAAATACATTTAGTTTGACCACATCAGACACTTTGATCCAACATATGGCTTTTATATGACTTGCACAACCGATTGAACATACCAGATTAAGAAGAATTTCAGACATTGGTAAATGATGGCCCCAATAAATCAAACATTGTTCAAGAATGTTGCTTCCAGTTATGTATCCAAGACATCTGTGCTACCATCAGAAATGATATATATATTTTTTTTAACTAGAACTTTTAACTTTTGAACTCTGCATCACCTGCCGTTCAGTGCTAGGCTTCTACTTCTGCATATTCTCTTTGTCATCTGGGACACCAAGTTCTAAGTCTTTTTTCACAAGTCTATTGCATGAGGAACAGTTATCACACGGAAGACTTTGAACCAAAAGCCGACCGCATTTGTTCATTTCCGGCACATGTGCTTCTCTAGCTCTTAAATCCAAATAATATACAAAAAATCTAAAAACTCTGTTTGAGAACTCAAATCAACAGTCGTTCAGCCGATGTAAAACAGCTCCAGTAAGAACAATGTTTTTTAATGTTGGCATATCTAAATGGAGGTGTGAGCATTCCTCACTGCTATTCACAGAACCAATCAAGTGGGAGCAGACTTAAGTTATTCAGCAACAATACATGTCTTATTTTTTCAAGATACTCATTTTCAATACAAGCGATAACTACATTGATAACTTACCTTTCAGCATTTTGACGGCCACCGTTTTACAGGTAGACAGTTTATCGATCCCAAATGCAGAGGCCTCGACCACTTTTCCAAAGGCCCCATGTCCCAAGGTTTTGCCTAAAAGAACGAGAGGGTATTGGGTGAATGGACCTAAGCGATTGTGCCCTGCCCTGGGAAGCCATAAATCAGGCCTGAACTCCCTGTCAGGAAGGATATGGCTTCGTAATTAAACCAACCTGCCGGGGCTCCGACCACTGGGCCTGCTCTCGCGGATATTTACGATATGGTTACGACGGGGCAGTGGGTCACTGATGAGTAATGACCTGGCACGCCCACTTCAGAGGGGGCAACACCTCTGTCACATACCATCCACTAGCTATATCACTCACATAGATATGGGCGCCGTTTAAGAGGAGCCTTTGCTAGGTGGACAAGCTCGTTAAAATGACGTTTACCTCATGCTCAGGGTAGGGCAAACCCCTACATGGGCCTACAGTAGGTGGGCTATTATTGCCTGTTTTCGCGGTGAGTTATTGACACGTGGAATGTGACATCAGAGATGGCAGAGTTTGGTCGGCCTGGGTTGCGATTGCTCACCAAGTCTGAGGCGGTCTCGTGGAAACTCCCACTTGCTGCCATCATACTGGAGGCGCTCACATTGCTCATCCAGGGGACACTCATCTGGGTCAATGATGATGGAGGGACCCATCTTATAGTTGGCTGGATGCTGGGGTGATAAGGTCAGAATACATCAATAAACAATAATATCACAAATCAATATAATAATGTCAACATGATGGAGGATATGACAAATATAACCAAAATGTCTTTTCATATCGGCATAACTTGGGGGAAATATTTTAAAGCCATATATGTATGTGCTCTTAAGTCCTCCAGTGGGACAGATAATTTAGGAGTTACACAGTTCGTTGCATGTTTGCATTGAGTATGTTCCCATCTCTTCTAAAGAGTACAGAACACACCAGTTTTCAATTCGGCACATATCAGCTGTCAAAAAAATGTGGCAACATCTAATCATTGGCTAAATATATCCCTTCAAGTCAGCTGCATTTCACAAGAGACATGAGTCACTGATCAAACTTCAGTTCCATAAAGTGTGCTTGATAACATATTTCTTGAGAATTGCCCTAGTCTTCGGAGAAAACGGAAGTTCATTCGTTTGCTAAACGCTATCATAGGAACATACAGTACAGTGCAAAGAAGGAAAACAATAGAGTGCCACATTTAAAGGTACACATTTAAAGATATGAATGGGAGCAACTACGTGCAAACCAGTTCACAAAGGTTTAATTTTACCTTTCTCAGCTTGCGGATGAAGAGGATGAGCATGAGCCAGAGGAAGGTGGCCGCTGCTCCTGTACACACCAGGATGATCACCTCAATGTTGGGCTTCCCTTCATCACCTGGAAACAAACAACAAACAAACAGTTTACGAACAATGACAGTCGGCCAAGACATGGGGTTATAGAGGCTAATTCATTATTTCTCAACAATTGCCAAAGTCTGCCTGTAAGGTCCCCCTACCAACATAGAGAATGGAACTGGTTCAGACCACTGAAATAATGTAACTCTGTAATGTTAAAAAACACAAATAACAACGCAAAGAGATGTAAAACAACAACAACATACTTGCACAGAAACTGTAAAACATCCTGCAGTATGCCATCTGCTTTATGTTAAGCTTTTTATTGACAAAGCTAGATCATTAATAACTGCACAGTAAACGTGTAAGATTTTAAGAGTGTTCTGGAATTGAAGCCTTCGAACAGTTTAGTTGTGCCAACAACAGTCTGTATGGAAGTCTCAGGTTGGATTGAGACAGATTCCAGTGTAATGTTGATATGCACTCAATTTATTGGCACAAAATACTTGTGAATGAGAGAACACGGTCTTGTTATGCAATGCTAAGGTACACATGCAAGACTTTGGGCGAGGCTAAATAGTTTCCAATTCACCATGAACATTTATTTTCACAACAATCCATGTCTACATTCAGTGCTGTAAGCTCATACCTCATAAAGCTGCAGAAATTCTTGAGTGGCTCTCATTTCATGTGATCCATGCATTAAATACAACAGAAGAACACTCACTCACACACACACACACACACACACACACACAAGTTTGAGAGAATATCTTTCTGATGATGGAATGGATGATCCTGACACTATGGTTGGACATTGGGGAAATTGGCCTGGCACGGAACTGCAATCCATTTCGGTGCCAGGATTAGTTAGATAACCTCCCTAGTTGCAGCCCCAGGGGCCCCTTACCGCACTCACTCACACAATCACTCTCTCCAGCAGCCTGTGTTATTTTTGTACTTGGATTGGACCCATCCAGTGGACGTGGCCACAGTCATTAAAGGACCTCTTAACACTGCTCAAAAGGTCACGTCTCCTGGGCAGAGACCCTGACTCAGAGCCTTCATAAAACGCAGCAAAGAATTCTCCGGCATTCCTAGCAGCCCCAGCCTCCCTCTCTGGGGACATTTTCAATACAGAAGTCTAGCCAATGCTATTTGTAGTGGTGAGCAGAAAACAGAGGCCTGTGAAAGGCTTCTGATTAGTCAGGGTTTAGGGTCGGGCCATGCTGCATAGATTGACGTTGGTTATACTTGGGCCCTGATGGGCTCAATGTACTGTAGCAGGACTGATAACACAAACCAGTGTTGGAGCCATTAAAACACCTTTTATAACTGTCAAGGAGACCAACCACTTGCAATGGACCTCAGCAAGTTTTACCGCAACTTTTTATTTTATTTTGGAAGCTATTTCAGATATTGTAATAATCTTAAGTCTTGATCACTAAATCCTATAATTTTAACTTTTGTTTTCTTGTCCTTTGATACTCTGTAGTTGCATTAGAGAACTTGTAATCTAGTTTCAGTCATTTAGTCCAGGTTATAAATTGTTTGTCATTTTACTACTTTCAATACGATGAATAATGCTCTTACACATTGTCATTACGGAATGACTCTGCCTTATGACAATTTCTGGGAAGTTATTAGTCAATTAGTTAGTCTAACTTTAGGAACTGGTTGAACTTTCAGTTTTAGACTGTAAAGGAAATTTTTTGTCTACTTTCACTTTTGAAAAAGCGGTTTGAAACAAATAGTTTGATTTGACTAAATCATTGGCACAGACACTCACCAACAACGGTCACAACGGCACTTGTTTTCACGGTTCCCTCGTTGTTGCTCGCTAAGCACTCGTACAAACCCTCATCGTCTTTCTTGACCCTCTCAATTGTCAGAACCCCGTCGTCTCTCAGGGTGATTCCTACAGCACACAAACAAACCAGTTTAGGACTGAACAGTCACAGCTCTGCAGTCGCTACATCGGTTCCCTGAAAGTCTTCAGAATCATGAACCATCGCTACAGTATGGGCATCCCATCAGCTTTTACCTGGGCCCTCCTCCACAGGGATGTTGTCTTTGTACCAGGTGACGTAGGGTCGCGGTACCCCCAGGGCAAAGCAGGCTAACGTCAGGGTGCTGCTGCTGTTCACATCCTGATTGGTCAGATTCTGACTTAGCCAGGGCCGTTTCCTCTCTGTGTCAATTAAGTAACACACACACACACATTAAAAGTATCATTGTATAAAAGTTTTGCAAATGTACAGTAATGCTGCCCCAGTTGTAGTGAGTACTGATACACCATTGATCATCACATGTCACCCAGTTAAGACAATAAATAAATACACTGCACCTTTCCTACAAAATCTGCTCGTACTCACCATCCACGGTCAGCGTGGGTGTCTTGTGTATGACCCTTTTGTTGTGGTGGTTGTGCGCTCGGCACTCGTAGCCTGTCGTGTGGTTCCTGGACACGTTGCTCAGGAACAGGGACTGCGACATGGAGTAGGGGCCCAGCTGGAGTGCCGAGACGTTGGCTCGGACCGTGCGGTTCTGGGGGTCGTACCACTGCAGGTCCGTGTACAGGTAGCGAGTGGCCTGGCAGGTCAGGGTGATGTCATCGCCCTCGATGGCTGTCTGGGGATCGATGGCTATTGGCTGAGCATGATCTGAAGTGACAATACAGAGGAGAAACATGCATTAGGTTCAACCTAATGTACAAGACAAGATATCCGTTTTCTTTCTTTTCTTATTTTTTTTTACATGTAGTCAGCCATTACATGCTAGATCCTTTGAGGCTGGCCATGCGATAAAAAGATACACATCAATGCAGCAGACGGAACCCGTTCTATTTCGGGCTGAATCTGAACTTACATTTGCTCACCATGATGTCAGCAGAGTTAGATTGTCAGTTTTCCTTTTTCCTGTTAATTGGAAGCACGTTGCTGGTGGACGGCGGTGCTGATGGCACGCCTGCAGTCGTCCAATAGGGACACAGCAACGGCCGGGCCTCGAGGCATCCAGACCGCGCTTGTTTGTAACACTGAAAAGCATTCGGTGTTCCGTAAAAATGGACAGCTGTTATATTACAGTGCCGTTCGCCTTTGAGGCATGCCAGTGTTCTGTGTCATCTGCACCTCTACATCTGCTTGCTCTTGGTATGTCTCCTGTACTTTACTCCTGGCTTCCTGTCATAGCTCTAATCACACGGTCACTTAATCTTTTACCTTTAACCACTGAATTCTCTGATCACTCAGGGTTCAGACAGACTTGTTGTTCCCTTTAGCAGTGATCTGTCAGCCTATCCTTTCAGTGATGACGTAACCAACACAGTGGGTTTTTAGTTGGAGAACATTTGGCAGTGCTCATATGCACGTACAAAGTCATTCACTCAGCAGCAAGGTTAAGCACAAGAGAAACGACCTGCCGGTATTCGAGCGAGCTGATTTGTTCAGAGATTTCTTTTTTCAAAGCTGTGCCATTAGACGGCACCATATGGCTCCGGACAACTTTGCCTTGCGTTCGTCCCGAAGCCCTCTGCTCGGGCAGGAAGATGGTTTCAATTAATGCCCCCCTCTGGTCTCTTTATTGCACAATACAATCTGCGTTCTTGCTCTAGCACGGAGCGATTCATTACAGTGCATATGTGTAGGTTATTTGAAAGAAAGTGAATGTATGGTGTAGTATGCCTGGCTTTTAAAATAAAAACCAGCCGAGCATTTCTACTTGTAATTTGACTGCGCTGGTTAAAATGCCCATGCTGGTCTTTCAGCTGCCGCCTCGTACTGGATCGTGTTGTACATACTTACCATCCACATAGAAGTGTGTCCTCAGTGTTCGGGTGCCAAGATCATTCTGTGCTGCACAAGAGTAGATCCCTGACACAACGGCCGCCTTAATCACCAGGGTACTTACAGTCTAAACAGAAAGAAATGAAGTATTATCCCTTGGGTCCAGGTCAGGAGATTCATTAGGCAGTACAAAATACATACAATGCACGGTTCAGGGGTTTGCTAATGTCGGTCCTCATTTAAACAGGTTCTGTCCAAACAAGCGGTGCAAGTCTGGCCTGTTTCATACCCTCCAGTGCTTCACGTTAATGGAAGGATACATCTGGACTTTGAAAGGACACCGTGTCTCCCTGAGCTCAGCTCAACTGAAGGAGCGCCTGGGTTCCATGTCATTTCCTGAGGTGCATTTACAATGCCGCACTTGTTTCTGTCACCATTCAACTGTAACCCATTTTAGAGGCTTAATTAGATAAAAAATAATAAGTACAGGTTTGGGCTGAGGTCCAGATCGCGTGGGGTTCTGTTTTGTGTTCAGAATGACATCTGTTTTCAGTGTAGCCCTATACATCAAAGATGCTGAATGCAGTGGGTGTATTGTCTGGATGCATGCTGCGGAAAACTTATGGGTTTCTGGGGCCTAATGTGCTTTGACCGACACTCTCAGGCTTCAGCCGTCCACTAAAACTCAGGTGCACACATCCTCACAGCTAGCCATGGAACTGTGTGATATTTTAATGGTTTATAAAGTCCTCGCAGGCCCAATAAGAGCTTGGCAGACCTGCAGTGATAGAAAAATAAAGCTGTTCAAAGTTACTATAAGTTGTCAACCTGCAGTTGCTTGGCCATTTGTCAAAGTACTGATAGTGAGACCAAGAAGTGTTACATTACGGCCATTACTTACTATGATGTAACTTGAGCTGAAAATAGTCCTTTCAACAAGTGCGCATGGTTCCTTAGTGTTGACCTGACCAGATGAACTGTGACCCATTGCTTAGGCCCCCCTTCCGCCCTCCACTGCTATTGTGACCAAGGCTGGTACCTCTCTCTGTCAAGCTTTCTGAGAGCCCCTTGGAGGCCCGGCCCTGACCACACTCACGTTCACAGGCCACAGCGATTTATGTGGGGTGACAGAGAGGAATTCACTCCCAACAAATCCCTCTCTTTTAAACCAGCGCTTGTTATCACTGACCCTTAGTCCCTACCCCTATAAAGCACTGGCGCTTTGGCCAAAAGTGCTTGTAAATAAGAGCTGTCTGCCCATTTATGTCAATCACCAATTAAAGCGTATGCACTACAAATACGGCCAAAGTTCCCATAACTAGGAACTCATACAGTTAATATGACTCCAAGTTCCATCAACCATACGAAAGGGAAGAAAAATACCTTCATAAATCAAGGACAAGATTAGGAAGAATAACCTAATGGGGTTTGCTAGTGCAGGGTCTGTGTTTGTGTAGGGACTGATAAGCATTATTTTCTTGACCAATGGCTTGTCTTTCCTGTTGAAAGGCATGCTGTTGTATTTATGCATTTCACCGACTCATTGGAAAAGCTGCATCCACCTAATTCTACAGATGAGGAAGGCAGGTAAGCTCTGCCCGTAAATTTAATTTTGTATGGTTTTGGCAACATCTCCATGGAACAGTTGGAACTAAAGGCTTCGGTATTGGAATGGCACTAATGGTCACAGCCTGTAAGAATAAGGGATTGACTGAAAAGTAAATTCGTATATCACGTCTGTAACTATGCATAGGTCTATAGTTTTATTAGTGGATTTCATTCATTCTGTAATTTGGAAATCCATACCTGAAATAGCACAATTATAATGGCTTTTCCATGTGTATAATAGCTCATCTTCCAGGTCAGTGGCACGCAGAGCCTACAAAAAGTAATTCTAAGCTGTCAGCACATGCATGGCTTAAGCAAGAAGGCTATTTTGCTATTTATTAGAGGTGCAAAGGTAATCATTTCTCAATAGACAAATAAAAAAACGAGTTCTCTCTCACAGTGTCGAAGACTGGAGCTGCAACTACTTCATCCACAGGCCTACTTTGTATTGAGCAACCGGTGGTGCAATTAAAGAACATATTTCACTCAGGCAGGGTGAAATTAACTGTGTCTATCAGTTACAGAGGAGATGCTTCAGGAGAGAGCAGGCCAGGGAAAGAGCAAAAACACTTTTCCTTGCCAGAGGTCTTGCTCTCTTTATGGGCCTCTTTTCACAAAAGCCAATCATGTCAGATATGATGGTCTCCATCGACAATATATCAGGAGACTGTGCTATTTTTTAAATGGCTGCTGGTTCTTATTACTGTGGTCTAAAAAAGTTGGATTCCTTATAAAGGGAGAAGTGTACATATAGTAAATTGAGCTAACCATATCTTAAACATGAAACCAATTTTAGGTTTCCCAATTAAAAATATTTTTGTATGTACAGATTTAACAAAAGAGAGCAACAGATAGCACTTCTGTTATTCAGAACAAATAATTCATTGTGAATGAGGAATAGTGAGTAATTTAACGCCACCAAAAGTCACACTGAGTGAACTTTAACTTCAAATGGTGAGTTTTAGATACTGCAGCATTGACCTAACTTGTCTCTTGACATCTACCCCATACTCAGCTTATCTAAATTAAGTGGACATACCTTACACATGAATATCTACACCTACCTTGTTCTTTCCTTTAACAAGCTCCAGTTTGCTGTTGATGCCCTCAATCAAGTTGTGTGAGTAATTTCCTTTGGTGTCCACCTGGACTGGAATT
Source organism: Aplochiton taeniatus (assembly GCA_017639675.1). NCBI lineage: Eukaryota > Metazoa > Chordata > Actinopteri > Galaxiiformes > Galaxiidae > Aplochiton > Aplochiton taeniatus. The sequence continues at coordinate 8,929,822 of CM030186.1, read as the reverse complement.
GGTTCCGTATAAAGCCTGCACCTGTGAGACAGTTATATATATGATTAGCCAGTAGGACAACCAGAATTGTAGAAACAATTTTGCAGAAGCTAAGTCGCCACACTCTTCGTTAGAGGGCACATGATTAGTTTGAAAGTTCAATAAATCAAACAAAAACATTGCAACTTTCACGCTTGGGTGCCTGACCAACAAACCAACAAGACCATGAATGGACCAGATGAGTCATGCAGCTCCACGAGGTTATGGCTAGTCATTAGTGTCCATTATACCAAGCAATCTGGGTTGAGGCCAGTGAAGGAGGCCAAGCCGCCATGGTTGTTAAAGCCAGACAAAACCCTAGACTCCCTGTCCTCCCTTCTTCCCTCCCTCCCTCCCGCCTATGGTGGGGAACAAACAGCCTAATGAGAGCCGAGGTAGTGGAGGAAACGGCAGCGTGACAGGAAGGGCTGTGCTCTGCGTCACCTCGTACAGGAAACCCTCCTCTACTCTGGCCAGGGGAGATAAGGCTGATCTCCAGACCTTGGCGGGTCAACAAGGGACAGCTGATAAGTTCTCACCCTGCTGATAATGAAGTTCTTCCCCCATACCTCTGCAGCCCCCCCAGTCCCCCACCATCCAGTCTATTTCCCTCCATGCTCCCCATACCCTTGTCAACCTACTGACCCCCGGAGATACTAATCAGGGACAGGACTCTTCCCCTACCATAAAGGCCTGTGATTTAGAAGAGGCGTGATCCCTCTAGGGTTAGTGTACCATTTGTAGTGGCAGGCACTCAAAGCTGTCTGAACTGTGTAACAAACATTTGGCTCAATCTACCTCCCACCACGCTGTAGCAATCCTTCTGTATAAGACAGTGCATCTCATTAAATGGTGAAGAAAACAGGCCACTTCACCCTGATCGTTTATGAGCCACTGTTTCCAGTGCCAGGCCTGATTATCTTTAGCGCCGCAGAACGGGGCACTCCAACACTGTTGACCCCACAGCCATCATTCCGGTCATACATTTGGCAATGAAGGGTGTTTTTTTAAGCAGGATAATTATGGACAATTAACAGAGGCACCCGTCAAATTGCACACTGGCTGTGTATCATAGTTCAGGTCCTCCATTGTGCCTGGTCCTAAACACTGTTTTCCCAGTGGTCGTGGGTCCTGATAACCCAGTGCTAATGGCCCATTGTTTTCCTGAGCTTGCATGGCAGCCGGACCACTGGCTAAAGATCCCAGGGAATGTTCATCTCGTTATGAAGGTTCACTAGTAGGCCAGCATTTTTGCAGAATCATATATACCTTCTACACCCGCTAAACTTTATGCCTTCTGTGCTGTTTAACCCCACTGTGGCCTGGGGAAATAAGGCTTATCTGTCGACCCAGCACAACTCTCTCATCCATCCACCAAGTCAGGGGCCACAAACATGGACAGAGTTATCCATGACTACGTGTCTTTAGGCACGTTTCAAACCAAAGTACCCAGAACTTTTTTGTCCTAAGAACTACTTTTCAAGGAACTAAAAGGTTCCTTCAGGCCCTTGTTGTCTGTGCTTTCACCGCAGTCTAAAGACCCGCGAAGACTATGCAAAGTAGTCCACTGACGTATGAAAAAGCGAAGCCCCACCCCCAAAGTTCCTGTATTTTTGAAAAAAGTTCCTCCAAAAGGTTCCTAGTTCCTGGGGAAAGTTCCTGCGGGCGAAACGTGGCTTTTGAAATATATGGCATCATTTAGGTTCTGGGAAGGTCTAAAATTCCCGGCTCTTACACAAAGATGGAATGTTGCCTCCTCCGGCACAGAGGATGTGTAGTGGCATTGACAACCATATTCTACTGGTTTACTAATTATGTTAATTGTTTCAGCAGCGAAATATCAGAATACGACTGAGGGTCTATGGAAAAGGCCCCCTAAGCACAAGATAAGTACATTTACTTTACAATGAGTAAATCCAGCCATCCCTATGACTCTCCTCCATTCTCTACATGTGGCAGTTACAACTTTTAGTTTTAGTATAAATCAGTTATGTCACTCAGACATGGATGACCGCAAAGATAATTCTGCAAAAAAAACTGATCGTTTTTACATCCATTTATGCTGTTTTTGATTCGATTTTGTAATTACGAATGTACACACAGTTTTTGTCATTAAAATACTTCGAATGGACATTACAACTATTTATATAACACTTTGACAATTGTTTGTGCGCATACATTGTAAACAGATTGTACATATTTTAGCACACACAAACACATCAGGTACACATCTTTCTATTAGTGGGTAGTTCTGAACCATTCTGGACTGAAGGCCACTTTGAATCACGTTGTGTGCCCCTCGGAGATGCCTTTCAGCACAACGCTATAGTAAAGAGGGGTTATTTGACTCTTACAGCCTTCCTGTCATCTTGAACTAGTCTGGGCATTGTTCTCTAAGAAGTCTCATCAAAACAGCTGTGTTTTTGCCAGGGGAACTCTTTTTCTGCACTATTCTCTGAAATCTCTAGAGACTCCAGATTGTAAAAATACCTATGAATCAGCAGTTTCTGAAGTGATGGCACCTGAACCTGTAAATCTGGCACACCTGCCTCTGATTGTCTTATATATCACAACTGTTGGATCACTCATCTACAGTGGTTGCCAAGTGGGACCTGTGTAACCATAATATTAGATTAAATTAGATTCATATATATATATATATATATATATATATACTGTATATATATATATATATATATATATATATATATATATATATATATACATATATATGTATATACGCAGTAAATAGTGTTTAATTAACATATGATTATTTTTCTTTAAATATACTTTATTTCAAAATAATGAAGTGAAGGGTTAGGTACTCACTCTGTGAGGGTGGGGTCCGGGTAACACGGTTGCCAAAGCCATGTGATGCTAGGCATTGGCACACCATAAGAAGTGCAGGTCAGCTGGTGCTGCTTGCCAAACATGTAGGGTTGCACGTCTGCAGTGGCCACTCCTTCCTCTGAAATCACTGGTCGTGCTGTGGGTGAAACACACACAGATAAAGAGAGAGAGAGAGAGAGAGAGAGAGAGAGAGAGAGAGAGAGAGAGAGAGAGAGAGAGAGAGAGGGATAAGACAATCTTTTGCTTTTTTGCTTTAGTTATTTCACAGCCTAGCTCACATTGAGACGGACCCAGAAAAAAAGTGTATGCACGGACGACAGTGAAGATGGATGACCGTGAAAACGAGGCTACAGACACCAGCTGTCTGTCAGACTGTGAGCTCTGGTTTGAGGCCTTAAAGAGGGAATAGATGCTCGGATAGGAGGCCATGGGTCAGAGAGTGACCCTGCCTCAGGTCTAGATGTGGTCCAAGCGAAGGTCAGTGGATCAGCCATGGGAAAGGAGGACGTGCAGTAAAACACACCAGGCTGACAGAAGTTTCCACCTCAGAAAGAATGCAGCAGTAAGAGAGGCTGAGGCTGTGGACTGGTTATGCCAATAGGGCTCTCTCTACGTAACCGTAACTGTCTGCATGATCTGGAATATAATCCTAATCTGGACCACATTAAACCCCTTAATGAATAACATCTGAAATAGTCCCCCATTCTGTAACCAGAATTCTGTTCATTTTCATCAAAATGTCTATTTATTGTCATTCCAAAAATAGCATGTTTTACACGGCGGGACTGCTAAGGATCATAAATAATGTTGATTCAGGCCAGAAGGGGCCTGATCTTTACACCTTGGCACAACGGAGGGATTCCTGGATAATGTGCAAAGAATGCAGTGGAAATAGTTGCAATACATACCCCCCCCCCCTCCCCACCCCCACCCACCCACCCACACACACACACAGAGTCATATTAGAGAAGAATATGACTGACACATGTGCTGCTCGACAGTGTTCCAACAGCAAGCGGTTCCAAACACTATCAAAGGCTCACAAAATGGATCGTGTTAACGGCCATCAGTCCTCATGATATAACCAGCCATCAAAACAATGCCTGCAGACATCATAACATAGTTGTCAGACTCAGCACGCCCCCGGCTTTACCTAAACCCCGTACAGTACAAGTCGTTTACATGAGTCATGCTGTATATACTCATGGTGAGGATGTAAATAAAGTCAGGGGCCTGAAAGGGTTGCAGCCACCGGGGCCTGCGTGGAGAGCGGGGCGCCCAGTGCGTTTGCACACTGGTCCAAGCCCCTTCAAAAGAGCCCTGATAATCAACACCAGCTGCCCAGACTACGTCAATTCAGCCCTGGAAACAACAAGTCCTCTAATTCCTTTCATGCCAGAGGCGATACCTGCCATCCAGTCCTCCGGACAGAGAGGCTGGACGCCAGAATGCTGAGGCAGCCGGAGACCGCCCCCGTCCAAAGCCCAGGGCATTGCTTCATTTCCTCAGGCTCACAAGTTATTACCACGGATATGGCGGGGCTTACTTTTGACGACCAGAGTGTAGCTCAGATTTCTGAAAAGGCCTTTGGCCTGGTTGCCCACAGCGATGGTGAAGACCCCTGCATTCTTCTGAATCACGTCCTTGACAAGGAGGTTGTAGCCTGACACAGTATAGCAAGTGTTGTTTTCGTTGATGGGCATGTCATCTTTATACCTGGAAGTGGGAGGCAATTCAAAGTAATTTAGTGCATATAGTCACAAAGGGAAAGCGATTCATTTTAAGACTCAATAACCGAGTAGTAATGAAAGGAAAACGTAAGAAGAGGAGTTCTTGCTTGCTTAACTTCTTACCATGTGACCGTGTCTGGGGGTGGCAGTATGTTGATCTTTGGTTCAAACATCACTTTCTTTTTACCCTCAGGAACGGACACGATCCGAGCGTGCTCGCTCTTGTACGAAAGGTTGATGAACGGATGCTCTGAAATCACACATTGGACTTATTCACCCATTAGAACGTCATACGACAAAGAAGTATAATAAAAGTTGGACCTTCTCTGGGTGCCAGGAAGCCGAGTCTAGCCTTAGCCCCGAGGACCGTAACACACTCACCGTAGACAATGACCTTGGCAGTAGTATTCTGCGAGCGATCGGGGGCGATCTCCGCGATACATCGGTACAACCCCCTGTCCTCAGTGGTGATGTTGGGGATCACCAAAGACTTCCTCATGGTGATCATAAGAGATGGTTTGTCCCTGGACTTCACGGAGTAGTAGCTACGATTGACCTGAACACACAGAGTTGGAGGGAGAAGCATGTAAACAAACATTGCACACAGCAGAGGGGCCTCTTTTGGATGAAGAGGACGGACATTGAACTCACACTCCTCTTCGGGAACTCCCAGGTGAAGTTGATTCGACCATTGAAAGTGGTCTCTGCAGTGCAGTTGAGAGTGAGGGTGTCTCCAACCAACACCTTGACCCGGTCTGGGGTGATTTTTAGGTTCTTCATAGACAGAGCTGTAAAATGGGCATGTGGAAATGGTTATCTAACTAAAAAGAATCCATATTTAAGTATTACATCCTTATTTTTCGTGGACCTGGTAGGGTACATTTTTTTACCAGCTTTAGTGTAATTTCTTTCAGTAGGAAATAGCAGAAAAGACTCACTTTGCCTAACAGGGATGTAGCTGGACTGGACCCGCTGGCCGTTGACTTGAGTGGTACAGGTGAGTAAATGGTAACTGGTGTAGGGGCCATAAGGAATCCGGAAGCCCACCTTGGGATCCCATTTTATTTTCTGCTTGATATCCTCTGATAATGGAGGTACCTGTACAAGGCACAGTTAGGGAGAGGCATCTTATTCAAACATTGTAAAGCGAGAAATGAATCCCTCAGCCAGCCAGACTCTAGGTATAAGGAGGCCAACTCTCTTTGACTAACAAGTCATGTGCAACCGAACTCAGCTGGGGACAACTGCCTGTTTGGATGTGTAATTCACTTTTGCGCTTTTATGGAGAGAAACCATTGTGATTTCCCACACAATGATGCATGGAATATTGTTGACTCAGAAAGGGATGTATGTGCTTGGCCGGGTCCTGCCATTGCTGTTTGTTCTCGGGCCAAGCGCTGTGCGAGGCTGAGAGAGGAGGAAGTACGGAAGGAAGCAGGAAGGAGGGAATGCTGTAGATCTTGCAATGACAGGAAGGTTGCACACACCACTATCTGTGCCATCTGACAAATACATGTTTGTCTGCAGCAAGGCATTGTAGATGCAGTCATATATCAAACCACTGGATACCACTCCTGCACACAGGCGTCCATTTGTGGGGTTGGGGGTTAGGGTTAGCCTCACTGCACTACGCTAGGCTGCAGAGCCAACAGGCTGTTAAGTAAATGTGATGCATCAGATGGGTTCACCTATTAAACATAGGTCTAATAGAATAACCAGATTAATGTACGCCTTCTTTAACTGATGCTTTGCATCTTGCTGTTTAGCTGTTTATTCTTATGAGGATCATTAACAATTATTATTATACTTTTTTTTTTACCATGATTGGTATCAGCTTGCTTGTGTTTTTTTTTTAGCCTGCATTTCCTGCATATGATGTTTCTAACAGAGTAGGGGGATAAGTTTAGATATAATCTATTCTGAGGGACTTCAAGCACCTTCCTGTTCTTACGGGAAGCAGACAGGATGACTCCCAGCACTGGCCCTGAGCTTCCCTCCAAGTAGCCACTGTCTGCCGTGCTGTTCCACATGCCTTAATAGCTTACCGTATGAAGAGTGTGAGAAATGGTGACGCGCCTAAAGTGCTAAGGAACTGCTTTTATAATGCTCTTTTCATAAACAGCCCAGGTAAGGAAGTCTTGAGGACGTTCTGACGTCAATTAACATTTTCCGCATAGAAAATCTAAATAATGGTTGACAATTCATTTCCTTACTATTTGACGAGAAACTATCTCAAATTTTCAATCGGTTCTGATAAAAGTGCAACTTGCAACACACACAGAGTATTATTATACAGCACTGTAGCATTGCAACAACAATGTCTTACCACATCCAGTTTGACAATGGTGTCAGGAGATGTGGTGGTGCATGGGATCTCAAGGATGGTGTCATGTCTGTATGTTGTCAGAAAGCTTGGAGTGAGGTCAAACTGGTGCACAAACGGATGCCGTTGGTCTGTATGAGAAATTTGTCAGAAAAGACAGAATTAGTCAGAGAAATGGCATGACATGAAATCAGACGTTACTATTAGGACTTTCACTACACACAGCAGAGAGGTTACCTTTGCACCATTAAAGTCAATCAGAGCAAACTGATCGTTTGAACATCCTGCCCAAACACCCAGGCTGTGATTTAAGAGTGCAATTGCATCAGGGCATTGCTAGGCCACACAGAGATCAAACAAAATCTTCTAGAGCAGCTGGTTCCCACTTAGTACTGAAACACATCATATAGCAATCAGGTCTCTGTTCTTTTCCTACTGTGCCGATATATTTTGCACGCCTGCTGTGGGAACTTCATGGCTAGACAAATACTAAGTGATTTGTGTCGGGTCAAGAAGTATTGATTTGATAAAGGCACTCTTATTTGGAAAACAAACACGGACAATGATCTAATAAACAGTTAAAGGGCTTTGCAGAAAAAGAGGGTAGACTAAACATGGCAGTGGTAGGCTACCCAGGAAGCCTGGCCAAGACAGCAGCTCGGCCAGGGCCACTGGACCAGGGAGATTTAGGATGGCCACAACTACGCTAAAAGCAATGAGGTGTGCTCTATTTAACTTGGTAAATAAAAACACATTCTCGAAAAATAAATATTACACTATTTTCACGTTCAATGCAAATGTTTTCTATAAAGCCATTGTTTTATTGACACATGAATAGACCATATATGTTACAGTGTGAAGTGTAAGTGTTGATGTACTGAATTGCTGGTAACAGTCAAATCAGAAGCCTAAAAAGGAAACGATAGTAAATGACCAGGGCTTCCCACTAAGTGACTCTCCTCTCAGTTCCACAGAAGGGTCTTCCTTCCTAAGTAAATAGCTGTGGGATGGACTTTCATATCTTTAGTTTTTTGGCTCCTAACAGGATTGGAGGATATCCATTTTTTTTTTTTGCATTATCATACAGGAAGAGGTCTGACTGCTCAGTGACCGTGCCTAAGCCGCAGACATTTTTCAAACAGTTCTTTTGTTTGTTGGCTCAGTTAACAACACCATAACCATTTTAAGTGCTGGGCCATTTATAAGAACTTTGTAGAACATATGGTGCTGCAATACAAACACACTTGGTTAAATTGTGGATGGAAAACAAACAACTTGCTTAGAAATAGTCTTTAGAGATAAGGTTTATCTAACCAGTCAACAAATATTTTAGTTTTTAAGACATAACTCCTGGGGCCAATGTTTTGAAAATATACATATATATACTGTATATACATATACTCAATCAGGCCCACACATACTCAGAAAGTATCTTGCCATGAAATAATATTAAGAGTAGACTTGTGTCTCACCTTTGACATAGAGATAAGCAGAGCTGACAAGCTCTGGGGCATGCTGGGTGTACCTGCAGCTGTACAGGCCAGTGTCGTTGGCATAGAGATGTTGGACCAGCAGCCTACTGCAGTGGGAGTGGACCCTAAGGTCACATGCCTCCACCTTGACCCCCTCCGAGGCCAACCGCCGCCAAGGTAGGCTCCACTGTAGCTCCGCTGAACCCCTGGCACAAAAACAGAGAGGGTCTAAGAACCTAGACAATATAGGTCCAACTGCAACTACATTTAGTTTCTAACTCCACTCTCCAGTGGCAAAATTAAACACATTGTATAGGATAGGATACCACCAACTTCCCCCCTGGAACTCGCCACAGATTATTATTTGTTATCACTGTTTAGCAGCTCAACACGATCTATGCCCAAAACAGGGCACTGAAGAATATATAGCGGATTAACAGACAACTTCTAAAATTGTGCGTTTCTCTTGCGACCCATAGAGCTTCCAAGAGAAATTGCGTCATATCACTCTTAGCAAAGTCAATAGGTTATATAAATTATTAACCGTGCAAAACTTGGTTAGGGGGATTCAGGACAGTGAGATCAATGCAACACAACTTCTAACACTCGAGTCTACAATTTCAGTTGCTTTCCTGAACATGGAAAACCAAATATAAAAATGTTTTTTTCAAAGATAATATCGCATCCCTCCCAAACTAGTCAGCTTGACAACCTAACTTTAACTTGCTATCTGGCTGACAAGGTAGGCCTAGTGGGAAAAAAACGTTTGAAGAGAAGCGGGACAGGTGACATGCTGGTTGTAGGGAAAAATACTGCCAACCTTAGCAGTTGTTTTAGCAAACTTAAAGTTGCTTAAATACATCTCCCCTGAGCCAACAGAAGCCCTATGTTCCTATTTTTGTTTCTGTTGTGGTCAGGCAAGCACTTCCATTGTTTCCACAGGTTCCATCACTGATGATGTGTTCAAGAGCATCGAGAGATGTATTCAACTAATCATGCAAAGATTTACGGTGAAAATAAAGCTTGTTAAACCTTTATTAATTAATTTAATTTAATTAATTAATTAACCTTAAGTACAACAGGCTATTTTTCGATCGCAATCAACACATATTTCATAACGAGAAGCTAAACAAAGTTAATTGTGACTGCATAAGTAAGGAACCTAATCTGCAAAATGATTTGCCTAGGACACACCACCTTTAATTGACATCTAAATTGTAGTTTGGGTTTTTACCTACAAAGATAACGTACAGCTTCAAAGATAAGGAACAGTTCTTGGGAAAACAACATGACAAGTTGCTTTTGGTATCTACATACACTTAACAAAATTCCAGGGTGACATTATTTGATCTGGTTGGCAGGTCAAGACTGTGGCCAGCTCCTTCCTTTTGGACTTCAAAATATGTTTGTTTTAGTGTATTTGAAGGCCCATTCCAATAATATGGAGTCATCGGATAACTTGGGACATTCACGTGGGAACGCGCTTTTCTTGGAAGATGTGTCCAAATAACACATATTCCCAAACTGTGTCCATATTAAAGATCTCATTAAACAATCCCAGAGGAGCTTCAAACATATCTCAAATACCATTGCCTTTGCCTACAGCACCATGAATCAAGCAACTTAAAACGATCATCCCAAGCCAGAAAACAAGACTCCTTAGCACATAGCCTTGTAGGGAAGCCCTGCATTACATAGGTCCGCAGGGCTTAGCATTCCTGGCGTATCTACAAAATGATGCAACATACTCTAAATGCTTATCAAATGTGTACACTGTGGTCTCTTAACGCCTAAGGGCGAACTGGAACAGATTGATAAAAGGGATTCACAATGGTTTTTTTTTTAGGTCTGAACTGAAACCAGTTTTTCAGACTACTGTGATGAAGTCCAGAGATCAAGACCACTCTTCATCTTTCACCTTCCGATACCCCTGCTCTGCTGGGTGACCAGGGAGACAGAGGCCGAGGGAGAGTCAAGGCCTGCACCTGCTCTGTTTGGTTACAGCATGAGGAAAGCCAGGCCAACGTTGCAAATAAGAATATGTTCTTATTTTGACTTGCCTAGTTAAATAAAGGTTATTATTGTTCTTTTTTTATTATTAAAACTAACGCAGGGTCAAGATTCAACACATGAAGAGATCCCATCTGAGCCAGAAAGTCCATTATTCTATGATTATCATAGATACATTTTGTAAAAAGGATGTATCACTTAACATTAAGATAGTATAGGCGGAACATACCAGCAGGTGAGTGTGAGACGGTTTCCACTGTGGATAAGGTGTGTGTCCCCGAAGGGCAACAGCAGAGGAGCAGGCAGGTTCTCTCTCTCTGGCAGACCTACAGAACACACACAACCACACACCCACACACCCACACACCCATCCACACACACACACACACACACGCACACAAACAGAGAGAGACAGAAGTACATGGCACTTAGTGTAGTGCAGATGTTAACAACAAACATCTGTGCCTTTTACAATGTCTCATTAATGTTGGAGTTTAACCACAGTTTAACCTTATATTAGTAAACAGTAGTGTGACAAATGTGTTTAGATTCCTCCCATGAGTCAGTCCAGCTCACTACATGCGTATTCACTTTGTCCCCATCTATTCCTCGCTCTTATGCAATTGGCCCTCTGCTGTGAGGGGGCGGGCATTTCCGGTGCACCCTGGGGAAGGCAGGTTGCTGAATGGATACCGGTTCACTCTGGTACTGATGAGCTATGTGTGAACTTGTGTGTGTATGTGTGGAGTGGGAGTAAAGGGGAAGGTGGAGGGGAGGAGGACACAGGGAGCAGCTGTGCCCCTCAGCCAGAGAGGTCAGCTCAGCTAGAACCGGGGAGAGCCGGGCAGGCCCAGATGAGCCCATTCTAACATGTCCTCAAGCATTTCCTCCAGATCAATCAGTCAATCTGGCTTTGTGGGTATACGTTCTCATCCGTTCATTCTCTGTTATATAACAAGAACTATCTGTTTTGGGGGCAATATGCCTTTTTCTTTCACAACTGACCTTGCTGAGGCCCTGGATGCTATTATTACATTCATCGAGGATTAAAAGTCTCAGCTTGGTGTGCAGCCAGTGGAACCTGTTGATAGGCCATTCTGATGGTGCTCAGCATAGGAAGCTGTGCCATTCTCTAAGCTGTCCTGTCCAGGAGGTGTGACAGTCCCATAAGTGATTTCCTTCTTTTCACTGAGCTCCCTTAGCAGCTTGTGTACTGTCATTGTATGCTCCGACTGGTTGCTGAGCAAACAGGTTTATTGAATTTTCTCTTGAAAACGTGTTTGTTTCATAGAACATTCAGAAAAACAAAAGATTGACACAACAGCTTGACTTAATTCCCTTGCTGATGAATGAACTGCAAATAAACATACACACACACACTTGTGCACATGTACACATACACACACACACACACACACACACACACACACACACACACACGCACACACACACACGCACACACACACACACACACACACACACACACACACACACACACACACACACACAGACACACACACACACACACACAGACATACACACACACACACACACACACACAAACACATTCCAACACAACACTGTACTTCATAAGCTGGAAATACATCTCTGAGTGTATTCTGTGTTCTGTGTTCACCTCAGCAACACACTACAGATGGGAAGATGAGCCGGGGCAGACAGCAACCCACTTAAGGAGACTCCCTCATCTCATCCCTGACGTTCTGCCTTCTGCATCTGTGTCCCGGACAACCAACCCCCACCAACCCTGATGCCTGCCCAGTGCTGACCTCAGCAAGCCAGCCCCAGCAGCTGTGTGCTGCATTCCTCCAGCAGAACGTCTAGAACTGCAAAAAATAAAAAGGTACTTGTTGTGATGTCTCTGAAAGAACCAAAGCTGGTTTTCATTAGAAGTCAATAAGAACAAGACAGGCATCAGGAGAGAGAGAGAGTGAGAGAGAGAGAGAGAGAGAGAGAGAGAGAGAGAGAGAGAGAGAGAGAGAGAGAGAGAGAGAGAGAGAGAGAGAGAGAGAGAGAAAGAGAGAGAGAGAGAGAGAGAGAGAGAGAGAGAGAGAGAGAGAGAGAGAGAGAGAGAGAGAGAGAGAGAGAGAGAGAGAGAGAGAGAGAGAGAGAGAAAGAGAGAGAGAGAGAGAGAGAGAGAGAGAGAGAGAGAGAGAGAGAGAGAGAGAGAGAGAGAGAGAGAGAGAGAGAGAGAGAGAGAGAGAGAGAGAGAGAGAGATAGTTTCCATATTTAGCTCACTTTTACCAGTCATAAAACTGACATTGGCATGGCCAACATCCCAATGAGACCCAAGCTCAGTTTGGCCATAACTGCAGGGAGCAGTCAAAGTAGCACAGGACAGGACATAGTGTTTTCAAAAATATTTGGGTAATGTATCTGCCAGGCAGTGCAGACTTTTGCTTAAGCTGTATTATGACACATTTGTAGCCTGGCACAACACATATTCAATATTTAGTCTGAAAGAACAAGCCATCAAGTGTAAATAATGAACATTATACAGTACTGTGCAAAAGTTTTAGGCAAATGTAAAAAAAAAATCTGGCAAAAATGTTAAAGCAAAGAGTGGTCACAGAAAATATTAATTTGATTTAGATTGTTCATTTGTTCATTCACTTTGCATTGATAAAAACAAACTATTAACACTTCAATTTTTGAAAGCATTCTTATTTTACACACCTGCCTAAAACTTTTGCACAGTACTGTATATCTAAACTTTGATCACTTTTAATATTTTTTATTAAACCCTATCATCATTGTCCAATTAGTATGAGCGGATCATGACTGACATGAACTGACAGTACCACACTGTCTATGGAAAAAACTATTCACCGACCCATAAGGTTGAGCATGACAGGAAAAATAAACAGTGAGTCACCAATGTGATGTTCTCCATGTGTCAGCACCATGTCCAACACTTTGAATATATCCCTTGGGTAATTTGGGTGATAAAATCTATTATAATTTTATGAGATGCCTGCCCTGTGCAGTCACTGGACTCAGTGGGCTCTACAGGAAATCTCAAGTCTCAAGCACGGACCTGCTGGGCATAATGTCCGGAATTCCCAGCTCTTCTGCAGTTGGTCCACAGCAGCTCCCTGTGTTTCCCGTTAGACCAAACACCACTGAGGCTGTCCAGGGAGTAAGGACAGAGAGAGGGTCTTTTTGGGGGTCTTCAAGGCAAAAACAACAATGCAGCCTAACGACTGCCTTGTTTAGCCTTGCTACTCTATTCCTCTGTAATTGTAACTGCCAGGGTTACAAAAGTGTGAAAGGAAGGGGAACCTCCTTCACAAAAGCGAGGGGTTAAAAGCTGGTGAGTCATCTTGGCTGCCGTGTGTTCATGGATACAGAAGTACAACAGTAGCTACTAGCGGTAGTCAGTCAGGGGCCACCCATCATACTGCTTTGGTTTCCTGACCTACTGGACTATACGGTCTGTGGCTGAGCTAACTCTTTTCAACCATAAAGTTGCAGGCCTTAATGTGTAATAACAAAGACAATTGGCTGACTAATATAGGTCAACATCTGTATCAGCCAAAGTTCAAAATGAATTACATTTCAACTTATCATATTAGTGCCTTCCTAGTTTATAAGGGCCAGAGAAAAGCATTTACGAAGATTTACAATCTATATTCCAACATAAGGCACTACAAGATGTTCACAGTGCTCATGGGTAACACAACGTTTAAAATGCGTTCATCCATTTCCAGACCCTCCCCTGTCCGAGTTTATTACCAATGATGATTTTGTAAAACTATAGGCTAGCTTGAATCCCGTCATTCTCTAATTGACAAACGGCGTGGCGGTCCAGCAATCCTGCCACAGCGCAGATTTGACCTTGGTGTTTCAAAGGGATTTGTTGAGACAAAAGTAGAGTCTGTGAGGGCAAACAAACAGTAAGACAAACGCACATAAGACTCTGTGCCCGGGTGGCAGATTTATACAGCGGAGCTGAAACCCTTGACTAGAGTCAGGACCACCTGCCAAAACAATACATTGCTTGCCATTAGAGCTTTGCCATGTGGTCTCTATGTGCTGGAACATCCTCTCACACTGGGTCCCTCTGAAACCACTCCACTTTGCCAACTAGACGGTCAGGACAACAGTTGGAGAGACTGACTCTTTTGGTCCTAGATTAGTCATCGGAGAATCAGTCAAAATGCCCCTGACTCCCCTTAAAAAGCTAAATAAAGGAACACCTGACCCAGATGGGAGGTCACTTAGCTATTGGAGGTTATATAGAATTGAGCATGGCAAGTATAGGAAGACCCTGCAAACCAGATTCCTAAAGGGGCTTCCCTTGTATAGACCCTGAAGACTGTTGTTCCATAAGATGTAAGATTAGGACTAACCAGCATACAGAAGCTCCTTGAAATTGAAATCTCATGCAGGGTTAATAGAAAATAATATGGCTGGCTCAGAGCAGGGAATACATCATACAGAGGGGGTTGGGTGATTGTGTTACATGGATGCTGCTGTTATCCAGGATAAGAACAGCAATAAGAAAGGATCTTAAATATAAAAACATTTTAATGCAACAAAAGACTTGCCAGGTTACTTCAATCCAAAAATCCAACCTGAACACAAGATTTATATTAGGGGATAAACCAACACAAACAGACATGTTAGTGTTTCCAAATAACACTATACTAGTGCTGCTGTTAAGGCTGCCAAGTGGAAGAGATACTGTGTGTGATGTGTGTCTCACTTTCTCTGTGTGTGTGTGGCTGTGTGCATGTGTGTGTGTGTGTGTGCATGTAGCATGCACTGACAAGGACGTATTGCTAGTTAGGCTTGAGCTCCTTTTGCACTTGGCTGACCTCTCTCTATCAGTCCTTTTCTCTACTTCATCTTAAGTGCCCAAGGAGGGGAGGGAAAAAAAAGCTATTTAGAAACAATTTAGCAGCAACATAAGCCATAGCTTCAAAAGGGACAGTGGACCATGTCGGTCTGGCTGTAGGGTAGAAAGCCAAATGGACTCTGACTCTAGACAACTTACGTCACTAAAATGACTAGGCGGGGACGCAAGTCATTCTTTTTTGCTTTTCATTTCTGTCGCCAGCCTAATCAACGGGAAAAGCTCACAGTTCGATTGAGATCTGTTCCGTTGTGAATGACAAGTCATTTAACGCCACTTTTTATGGATTGGACCACCACACAAGTGACACAACTAATGTTATGGAATCATTAGACCAAGTGTAATCTACTGGTCAGCATCCACTGAAACACTGAATCTAATGCATGTAATCAAGCATTTAAGGACATTTAGCTTTAAACTTTGTTGGAGTGATAAAGACAATATAGGACTATTCAATTCTTCAGAGTACAGCTCAATCTTAACTACCTACAAAATGATCCGCATTGACATGACAGTCAGGACACCTCAACAGCCCACAAATCATTCCACATTGTAATAGAAGGTTTGAAAAATAAACCTGTTTCTGAGAGAGGACATCTACAGGAAAGCCCTAAACTTCAAGCTAAGCCACCGGGTCTGATACAATGCCAGCAGGCTGCAAAAGTGAAAGGTACTGGATTCATGCCTGGCCCTAAATCTAAACCAGACACATATTTCATTCAAAGCAAAATATCTGTTAATAATAAGCTGTGACATCTTTTGGGCGAATAATTCCTTAATATTCCACAATGCAGTTTGAAGAATTATGCAATCTAAATACATAGTATTAATAATAATAATAATAATAATAATAATAATAATAATAATAATTACATAAATAACAATTATATTTCTATGAATAAGTAATACATTTCTCTAAACAAATCATTACAATTAGTTCAAGTGATAGATGCTATATCAATGTCTTCATTTATTTCAGATACCTTTTATTACTTCTACACTTTCATGACAGCTCGATTAATTCCAACACAAAAAAGGGGATAATCAAATTCAAAACTTGTAACATATAAAATTGCTGCATCCAGCACTGGCATGTTTATGCCAAGTTTCCTAGCAAGAATCAATGTGTCCTTGCATTACTTTGTGGCTGTTGTATGTATGACCGCATACATATCATTCTACAACATCTATGCTTTTGCTTGCCTTGTGTAAAGCACATTCAATTGCCTTTGTGTATTAAATGTGCTATGCAAATAAAATGTATTTGATTTGATTTGATCTAGACTCACTGCAGAATCTTCTGTTAATTACTAATGGCTCTACCAGAGATCTGTGGGATGCAAAACAGAAGGCTCCCCTCTTCCTGCCCCCACCATTGTCTTGAGGTGGGGACATGATGTTGTATGTGAGAGTAAGGAGCTTCGGGGAAGAAGCAGGCTATTTACTCAGGTAGCGTGTCACATTTCCGTGACCTCTATACTGGCCAAAACAATTCTAAGTTGCCTCCTGCTCCTGCTTCCCCTTCCTCCTCGTATCGTTCCCACGCTTAGAGTGTGTGGACAGTGACGGCAATCTACTTGGCATTATAGGCAAAACTAGAGACTGCAAAGTGGCCGTGTTTCCTCTGTTTGGGTGTTCTGTTTATTTAGAAATGGGGAGGAAGAGACGTATGCGGCGGACAAGGGACGTCGTGGAGGAGCATCCACCGTACTGCACTATTTTGGTTTGAGAAGAGATATTATGATAATAAAGCTGCCAAGTGATAACAATGGTACTGCTAAATGGAACGCTTTCTATTCTCAAGATGTTGAGAAACTTTCACATCGGAATGTCCAGTTTAAACAATCGCTGGAATAAATCATTTTTAAAACGTTATACAAGACTACTTATTCAATAAATAGCTATACCTCCCCATGCAAAGCAAGTGCATGACAAATGTAGTTGACAACCAAACCACGTCTAAAGAAAATAAACCCAAACAATGTAAATAAACACATTGACAAAATTATGTGAATGTCTAATCATAATCAATGCAAGTCACCAAATCAGTTAGGTCCACCCGCTTTCGTAATGCTCAGCTTCTATGACTACCACTTCAGTGGGAAGATACTACTCCTAGTGGCAATTTAATTCACAACATCAATGTGAGCGTTGAAGAGCGATGAGAGCGTATTAGAAATAGACATTGAGTTAATCCGACACCAATTAGCACCTTCCAAAAAAGAACAAGTTTCGTTTTAATAAACCCCTTGCAACATACTGCATCAATACAAAATCCAAACTCCGCTATTTAGGCCACTTCGTGATGATTTAAAAAAAATGAAGTTCATAATTTAAATAAAACTCTTGATCTTACCACTTAGAGATGTGATGCAATGAAAAATGACAATAGTCATTTTAAGGCAGTCAAATGGAGCCATCCTCTCTCATAAGCAATAACACAAAAATACAAATTTGTAAAAATAATCTCCTGTGCAGTCGTAGTCCCAAGTAAAATGTCTTCAAAGAGAAATGGGGGGAAATAAAATTTGCGTTTTTGATTCAAACAAAATCCTCAGTCTTCTACGTATTCCATGGTCAGTTCGCAGGGGAGCTCTCCTGCGCTGTCTTGCTTCAACTCAAACGAAATTGCAACTGAAGAGTCAGATAGATTGTCCACCAGGCAGGTGTTATAACGCTGCGTTTTCCTCTTTCACTCCAGACGTAAGTGAATGGAATTTTCACAAAAGCGTCAACAATCTAGCTTGAAAACTATTCTGGCACTCCAAAAATGTCTGCAGTTTTTTCGTCAATATACGATGAGCTACAGATCAATCCAGATCATCCATCTACTTCTTTCTCATAGGCTGTGTGGCCTGATTCATGCACAACTGGGAGAGATTCCCATCCCGCCTCTTCACAGCAGTGCTGAGTCCACGCGGCGGGGAAGCTTTATAGAGAAAAACAGAGGAAGGATGCAACGTCACTTTCTCAGCACTACAGTGACAGAGAACACTAGCCTTTCTGGTGTAGTTTATTTCTTTTTCATAGCAGGCCTCTTGTCATTGAGTTGACAGTTTATCAACAAGAAGCCTATGTTGTCATTAAATATTGTGTTGGAATGCCTAAAATTTAAATTATGCAAATTCCACTTGTTTACTCTAGAAAATGTCAGAGGCATCACTTAATCCCTCTAATCACCTCCAAGAGAAATAAACAGTAAACACGACCCTTTGACAAAGTCAGAGAAATTCAGCCTATATTAAACCATGGCACTAACGTATGTATATATCAGTATATCTCATTTGAAGGCATTTGCCAGAGTTTTTTTGTGGTGTTTGTGTAGGTGTTTGGGTGCAGTGATAGACTCTCAAAATGCTAACATTTTGTGTTTATTTTTTACTTCAAAAACAGGACATGGTGCTTTTTATATCAATGTAAATAATCCTATAGGAGTCTCTTCTGGGTCCCCCATGGTGTGTGGATGTGCTGCAGACTGTTTTCCTATATTAGTGCAACGACTGTGTTTGGCTGTTCCCCGTTGAAGGTACTGTAAATAAGAGCATCCTGCCTCACCTTTCCGCCCGTGTCAAGAGTCAGGTCTGAGGCGGCGGGATAAACCATCTTGAAAATGCAACCCCTACGTCAATGAGCTGTGTTCCTTCACGGCTGCCTCTTCACTGATAAGTGAGACCCATTACTGGTAGTGTGATGTACACCACTCTCCTTTTCCTGCCTTGGGAAAACAGTGATAAAGAGAAAATGGGGAAAAAATTATATTTAACATGTTGTAGGAGAATGCCACCTCTTCTCATGCAAGCGTGTGATCAAATTCAGATCTTGGCAAAAACCCAAAGTAGCAATGAGGTTTACTCTTGTCCAAAATACAGTCTAGGGTGAATCCAAGAGGTTTAGAAATAATGAAGATGTCTCTCAGGTAACTGTTGGTCTAAATAAGATGATTAAAAAAAGACCAAGAATAGGTATCCCACAGATTACAAAACAATTGACGAAAAATACACCGTGTTTCTTAATCTACAAATCATGAGCCTTCTACTAGACTAGATTGACAAATTGATAGTGCATAAGAGCACATTCAACAGTACATTTTCAATAAAACTGACGAGTCACAACCATCAGAAACTATTTACCGAAAAAAAGCACACAACAAAAATAAATAATGCATTTACCAAAAAATATTTGGTACATTTTGTTCACCACAGCATGATGGGCTAAACTGTGCAAATGTACTACTAGACAATATTAAGTCAACTGACTTAATATATAACTATTTATATATATATATATATATATATATATATATATATATATATATATATATATATATATATATATATATATATATATATATATATATATATATATATATATATATTTATATATTGTTTAATTAACTCACTGAAAAGGTTTCTGGACGTTTTTTTATTATTATTATTTTCCTAAAATAAATCCAATACTTATTGTGATTTACACAGTAAAAAAAATTTACTAATTACATAAATAACAAACTATTTTGTACCAAAGATTATCAGTTTTTTTCATTTTGAACAAACTTGCTGTAGGCCTATATGGCATAGAAGATATTGAGCTTTAGAATTGAAATTTGCTACCAAATCACTGTTTGCTACGTCATTCTCTTAACTGTTTTCGATCAGAGCCAACTATACTAGCAACAAAAATAAACCAAGGCTTCACAGAAGGGATGATTTCGAAACCAATCCCTAAACATGCAAAATATTTGTTAGTTTGTTATGCTGAAAGTCAGTATTCAAGGACCACTGCTACATTTATAAACAAGCAATCTAGTGCAATGTTCAATGTTCCGCACTCCCAATGGTGTATGCTCCCTTCCATGGTAAGATTTCAGGGGCCTAGTAAATTCTCATTGGGCCAAGAAGGCAGGAGATAAGACTCTGGCTGGAACAATTACTGGAAGCTGGGAGCCATGAGGAGTGCATTTTGAGACATTCTATTTTAGAATCTTTGTTATAAAGCAGAAAAACGGGAGGCCTATTTGCAAGGAGACAATAGATAGGCTACCCCTGCTACTCGTCAACTAAGCAGGTCTCCTCAGACTTAACAATGCTGCAGCTGTAGCTTAGTGTCCAGTAGTGTGGTCTAAATAAAATGATTAACTTTTAGTGACCATCACATTATTAAGACAGATGGCCAGGTCCATGCAGACATTTTGATGGGCAACTCAAGCAACTTTTGTATGTTATAGATGAGTCTAACTTGAAGGAAGAAATTTACCTCGAGGCACTTGTGCTCTTTAGAACTCTCAGATAACTAACTTCAACGCATTGTTGCTTGTGTACAAATCACTAAATGGTCTAGGGCCTTCAAACGTCTCCGATCTGCTCTTGCTCTTACGAACTCCCCAGAGCCCTAAAGTCTTCTGATGGTTTATTAACCATTCCAAGAGCTCAAACAAAACATGGAGTGACAGCCCTTTTTAACTATCCTGCTCACAGATGGAATAAATTCCAAGATATCAGAAATGCCCACATTCTAACCACTTTTAAAAGCACTTTGAGTTGCCTTATGTATGAACACCTGCTGTAGCGATAAACTTGACTTCAATCTTTCTTTCTCTTACTGTGAGACGTGCAAGGGCCAATACTGAGTCTTTGAATGATTTGTAACATATAGCTAAGCTAGCCAATCATATTGGAAATGGGGAGACATAGCTAACGCACTTGAGGTATCTAAAGTTATTACGTGACTGAAAGGAAGTAATAAGCCGACAATAATGTACAATAAAACTAAAGTGACAGATTGTTTTGGATAGGGGATACATACGTGGGCTTTAGCAAATACTTATGTATTTAATTGGCTGGATAAAGACTCAACCCTTGCAGCTCTATCGCTCCAATTATATCTTTTTTAAATTTTTTAGATCACGTCACTTACTTTGCCCTATCCTCTGTCATTAAAGTTAATGCAAATTGTAGACCTATTTGGTCTAAGAATACCATTGCTAATCATAAAAAAATAATAAATAAAGTAGGATATTTGCTCCAGATATAAGTTACTGGCAAGCGGCTCGAGCTATTTAGACAGTGTACCCTCCACCCTTTGCACGTGCTTGTCCCAGGCCTATGCCGGCGGGGAAATATTTATCACAACCTACCACAATTTGTTGAATAATTTCTAAAAAAAATATGACACATTGCCTTATTTGATAATAATGACATAACGTCGAGTTTTTTTTATTTTATATTTCGGCTTCAGTGAGAGTCTGAAAGGCCATATAACCCAATTAATTACACTAATCCGAGTACCGCGCTCGCGCGGCTGATAACTAAAAGAATTGAAAACAGCTTTAGTTTAGCGTGAAGCTAGCCGCTATCAAAGGACAGTAGCTAGCCTGCTTGCTAACATTGGGAAATATGGAGACATTTGCGTTAACTATTAAACGTAAGTAAAGTGAACGTTAGATACCTCACAATATACGCATATTCAATGCAACGTGTCAAGACATTACAATTACGTTTTCTAGTTACAATTACATTGACATTTAACTTTAGCGTTAATGTTTGCTAGGTAAGCTAACTTTAGCTGACAATTTAGTCAACTTTTAGCTAACCTTTGCTCATTTTTTACTAACGTTAAATCGTTTGAACGTAATATTCTATGCAGCGACGTTGATACTAATAGAGTCAATCAAGTAACGTTAATGTAATGTTATCTGGGCAAGAGAGTTTTGACCCAAGGCGCGACTGGGCGCCCACTCTGGTTGTAATGTGGTGAATTATCATGAGCGTTGAGTCTGTCCTCTTCTGACTTGAGTCTTGTCTTTGTTACCTACATACCACGTAGGTCTTACAGAACACCTGTTGCAAAAACAGCAAGCAAACACTGAAGAGGTGATAGAGCAGCTTTTTGGTGAAATATCTGGTTTAGAAGACAGTCCAAGACCATTAGATGCCCAGGTAACCACCCCCCCCCCCCCCCCCCCCTTAAAATGTGTTTGTCCCAGTTGGCAAACAATACATTGGGGTCTATTATACTTTATTTCAGCTTGAGGAATGCGCCATTCAGCTGTGGAATTGGGCTGTTACCAAACGTGTGGGCACTGCCATAAATGAGCATCAGAAAGCAAAAGGTCGGCCTCCTGTTTTCAGTGTGCACTGGCATCTTAAAAATAAAAACATTATTTATATTTGCTAGTCAACCTTTTTGAAATCATCTTACAAACAGGCACAACCACAGATTTGACATAACCGAGGCAGTCAATTGATGATCTTTTTTTACGGCTTATTTTTAGTACGTCATGTGGCCTGCAGGCTACTGTACGGCTGTGAGGATGAGAATCCAGCAGAGGGCACTGTCCGCAAGCAGATCCTGGTAGGCTATACACTGGAGACAGTCTTCTATATAGCACCAGGCCAATACCCCCTGGGGGGTGCCACTAATTTACTGAGTTTGAAACCTTACAGATGGCAAGCAAGACTGGTCGAACTTGGCTGGACTGTAAAAAGCCCAAACTGGCGGATAACTTCCTAAATCAAGCTGTCAAAGTAAGAAGGATTATTATATGCTGAACCCCATCACCTATCTCCATTGAGTAATGTCTGTATATTGTAACATAGTCAAATGTTGTAATCCTAATAGCACCCTGCATATTACATTTTTAGAGCCTGGAGATGCTCTACAGCAAACTAATTTCAGGAAGAGATGGAAGCACTGATATCAACACATCCAAAGGAGATGTGGAGAAAGACCTGCTGCGAGTTGTCTCTTACCAGGCAGAATCGGTAAGGTCTGCCGAATGTTCTCTTCTACATTTAAAACAGAAAGTGAATCTTTGTTCTTGTTAGAAGTCTTTACTTGTTAAAGGCTTAAGTGACATTCTCATACTCCTGCAGAGTGAGAAGTGAGGCAGTGAAGTACGTGTTAACTAGCAATTAGAACGGAAAATACTTTTGCTGACATTTGTCCCTCCAAGCAGGCTCTTGCTCAAGAGAATCACCAAGAGGCTGTGTCCTTCATGCAGCACTGCAAAGATATGTTGCTGCGCCTACCCAAAGAGGTCATACCGAAATTAACCTTCTTTTTTTTTTCTTTTGGCAGTAGCTAATATTTTAATTCGTTTAAAATTGCAAATAATTTTTGTATATTTCTGATATCTAAATATAATGTTTTGTTTATCTTCTCCTTTAGACTGGCTATCTCTCTCTCATGTGCTATAACTTTGGAGTTGAAACCTACAGTGTGAAAAAATATGAAGAAAGTGCCTTTTGGTTGAGGTAAATATAGCATAACACAATATCTTTCCTCGGTACTGCTCTTTCTTTGCTCAGTGTCCTCTAAATTAAAGTTTTGGATTAACTGTTGTTGTTTGTTTTTTCAGCCAAAGTTATGACATCGGAAAGATGAATCTGAAATACTCCCCCGGTGCTGAAGTGCAGGTAAGGGTAGCACAATACAGACACACAAGCTAGAGATGCCCATAACTTCAGCCTTTGAGGACAAAGTAAGTACTTGATCCCTTTTTCCCCTTGACTGTTTTGTTTCCTTGGTTCTAGGCCAAAGTTTTGAGGCTCCTTGCTACTGTGTATCTTGAATGGGACTGTCAGCAGTTTCAAGAGAAAGCTCTCAATGCCGTGAGCTTAGCCAATAAGGTGGGCTACAACCGCACAGCTTTCTCTTACATCAAGTGGCTGCAGTTACCTCATACGCTCAATAACTGACATTTGACAGGAATGTGTGCATCCGTCTGGGATGTACCTGAAGATCCGAATCCTATTGAAAAGTGTGGCCCCAGATGACCTCATCAGAGCCGGTTAGGAGACTACACGTTTCTATAGTTTCTCAGTACCCCTTCTCTTTACCGCTAAAACTCCTTCACACAGAACTTGGGTCCTCACATACTGTACACTCATTAATTGTTAGCAGTCTATATACTTCCAAAACTGTGTTATTTGAAGACATATTATATATATATATATGTACACACAACATACGATAGTGTGGAGAAGCACATCAGCAAGTACATTTCTGTTTTAGGGATTCAGGAACTGCTGGACTGTGAGGTCCCCCTCGATGTGTGTTTGAGTACGGTGAAACTCCTAATGACAAAAGACAGGTGACAAACCAGCGTAGTTGTGCTTGATTTGCAGTAATGGATAATGTGTGCCCTAGTATTTTATTTTGTTTTTCCGTGCGTCTAAGGATGAAGCCATATTCTTGATGTTTTCAGAGAGATGCTGGCATTTGAGTATCTGAAGCGTGTGTGCCAGCATTTTGAGTCGTCCCCTGAGCTGGGCACTGCCCTAGTCCTCCACATTGAGCTGCTGCTACAAAGGGGCAAGGAGCTGCTGGGCAAACAAAAGATTGAGGACGTCATCACTGGTACGGTACCACTAGCACTTGAAGAGCAAAGAGTAGCTTCAATCTGATTGGTGACATTAAGGACCCAGGGTTGTTGGTGTCTCCTAACTCAGGCCACTACACCGGAAAACAGCTGACTCCACAGACTCTGACCTGCCTGCATCTTCTGCTATGGGACAAAGCCTCCAAACACTTTGAGGTACACACATTAGAACATGCTGTCATTTTGTGTTTTGAATTCTCTGTCCTAGCAATGCTTTGCTAGATCTTCATCAGTAATGTCAGTGATAAGCATGACACGGTGGCAGTCAGTCCCAGCTCTAATGTGTTTTAGGCTAAGAATTACTCTGAGGCTTTGCAGTGGTACAACTACTCCCTCAGCTTTTACAAGGCAGGCCAGATAGAGCCCAACCTGGCCAAGCTTCAGAGAAACAGAGCCTCCTGCTTTCTGCAGCTTCAACAGCTGGAGAAGGTGAGGTTAATCGAACACGCACACACGCAAGAGCAAAAAGGCATACGGCACCCATATCTCATGCTCCGGTTTATCTGTATGTGTCAGGCCAAAGAGGCGATAAAGGAGGCAGAGAGGTGTGATCCAAACAGCATCTTCACCCAGTTTAGCGTTTACAAGATTGCTGTTCAGGAGAACAATGTGGAGAAAGGTACCTTTGATATGCTGGGATCTATTGTAAGAGTACAACACACCCAACCTCATCAACATTCATGCAGTGTGTTTAAGGTACTCTGAATGCAAAAGTGTTTGAGATATAAAGAGTCCCCAGCTCTGTGTTTTTCTTTTTTTTTCCAGCTACAGACGCCGTTAAGGCCATGGGGCTCCTGGCTAAAGGCCCTGTAACCAACGAGGACAGGCTGCTGGTGTCTGAGAACGCTGCGTCCAACCTTCTCAGTCTGGCTGCTCAGATCGCTCTGGAGGTAGGCTGCTCACTGGACCTCCCTTGTTGCTGTCTGCTTGTAGCTGTTGCCGGTATTGCTGGCAGGGATGAGGGCGATGGGAGCCAGCCTAGCTGTTGTTTTGACGATGATAACGATGATGATGGCGTATGCGTCCCTTGGCCCAAACAGAACGAGCAGGAAGAAACGGCCATGAAGGCTCTGGAGAGCTTGTGTGAACACTCCACGGACGACGCTCACGTTATAACAGCGTTCAGGTGAGCGACACCCAGCCAAACCCTGCGTCAACGCTGCCTCCACAGGAGTCCATTGTATTTGGTACCGCTGGTTTGCCAGTCACTTGATGCGTCATGACACGTCATGCTGCTGTAGTGGGGCAGTGTGTGTGTGTGTGTGTGTGTGTGTGTGTGTGTGTGTGTGTGTGTGTGTGAGTGAGAGAGGCATCCACCGAGGACTCCTCCCACCGCTCTGGTCCACTGACCTACTCGTGCTGGTTTCTCCTGCGAAACTGGGACGCTTTGTGCAGTTAGTAGGTGAAAGAAAGGAGGTCATCCGTCCCCATTCATGTTTTGTGTGTGTGTGTGTGTGTGTGTGTGTGTGTGTGCTGTAGGTGTTTGGTTCGGCTTGTGCTTTCCACGATAGAAAAAGCAAGCGAGGAGTCGAGGTGAGTTGGACTAGTGTACAAAACGTCTGATGATACACAGTTGATGTTATATTAACATCTCACTTCTCTTGCCCATAGGAATGCGAACCTGGATGTTCTCCTATCCTACCTAAAAATGGGTAAGTGCGGCCAGCTCAATCTCAAGTCACTATCAGTGTGTTGAATCTTAATGCTAAAGCACCTCCAGGAAGCGGGTTGGTGTTGAGTCCATTAATATTCCGTTTGTTCTGTTTTTGTTGTTTACTGTCACACCAGCACTGCAGAAAGTGTCACAGCGCAGTGCAGGGCCTGGCCAGGATGTGGAGCAGCGCACGGAGGAAGCCCACTGGTTCAGGAAGATTGGTACTGACTGGATACTCCTCCTTTTTGAAACTATTTGCTCTCTCTCATTCTCTCTCTCTTGCTCTCTGTTATTTGTATTTGAAAGCCTTGATGTTGGCTCCGTTCCAGATCTGGCCATTTAATGGTTTCTCTCTTCTCTAAGGTGTATTGAACTGTGTTTGTGTGTGTGTCTCTCAGCTTGGAACTCTGCTCTGCAGTGTGAGAGCAGCCCTGGCAGGATGAGGGATTTCTTTGTGCTCTCCTACCAGGCAAGTCTTCTCATTAGAATAGCCTGGAGAAGTTATTCATCTCCGTGCAGGTAGACTGTCGATAAAGTGATATAGTTTCCCTGTATTTTCAGTGCATAAACCCCCTAGATATCTTACTATGTCACAACGGAATAGTAGTGCGTTACGGGGACGGGAAGCTAGGTTAAATACACAATAAAGTGTGGATTACTCTGTGTGTGTAAACCCTAGCTGTCCCAGCTGTGTCCTCCCGATCGCGCGGTGCTCATGGGTCAGAAGACGTGTCTGCTCATGGCTGCCGCTGCCTCCCTGGAGCTCAGCAGGAAGTCTCCCCACTCTGCCCAGGTGTGTTACCCTCTCCCTTTGCCCAGTTTCCACATTTAGCACGCCCTGCATTCACACGGGTGGGAATGAACCCCGACCAGCAGAGAGGAGAGGTGACTAACCGTGTAATCAGTGCTGGCGTAGGTGCTTATTTCGATTGCCTCTCTGTGCGGTGGCATGGGAAACCACCAGAGGGCAGTACTGAACACAGAATATGTGTTCTCTACTTGATCTTAGCCTGAGCACCTGACACAAGCCCTGGAGCACATTCAGACCTGCTGGGAGGTCTGGAAGACCCTAAAGGCCTCAGGTAATTCACCTTCCATTATATTGACAACATCATGCTCTGTTTTGGCACGTGACTGCAAGTTGAGGTAAATGGAGCAGACTCATTTGACGTGTCCTTGCACCCCCAGGGGACTTCTCCAAGGACCCCACAGACACGCTGCTGCTCTTGTATGAGTTTGAGGCTCGTGCCAAACTCAACGACTCAAAGGTCGAGATCGTGTTGGAGTCCGTTCTGGAATTGGACAACGTTGAAACCAAAGTGCTTGAGACCATTGCAGGTACAGCAAGAAATTGTTTTGCCACAACTCTAGCGAGCCTGTTTGTTTGTGGCTTGCGCCTCCGCTTGTTGTGTTATTGTACTGCAAATATTTCGGTTTGCAGCCTTGGCCATGGAGCCCCCTGCCCACTTCCCCAGGCTGTGCAAGAAGGCCTTGAGAATAGCTCTGTCACTCCACAGGAAACAGCCCTTGGCAGACTTGACTCGCTGCAGGTGCAACCAACAACCCTACTGCTGGCTAACTGATGATAACCGTGACAGGGTTGAGTTGTTATGGTGTATAATGTGAGCGTTTCGTGTTTGCGGTGTGTATGTCCGGCCCCTCTCAGCCAATGTGTCCACAGTCTTATCCAGCTCTCCCTGCCCGCCGGCGTGTCAGAGGTGGAAGCCCGCGTCCTGGAGGAGGTGTGGGGATACTACGAGGAGGCCCTGTCTATCATCTGTGCCGCAGTGAGTCAGCACCAGTCCCTCCCCATTCCACTACCCACTCCTCGTCTCCCCATCATCCCTCCAAGCACTGTAATTACCCCCCACCCCCCCTCCCCTCATGCACCACCGTCCCCTGCCCGCTGCTCTGAAAGCATCTCCTGATTTTTCTTTTTTTTTTTATCAATGGGCTTTTTAGCGACACCTCAATTAGCAGATGCTTCCATTCACCATCCCCTTCCTGCCAATTTGGTTGGTAATGTGCTGCACAAGCTATCACACTGCCGTGGAGCCGGTGCTTTGAAAGATGCTTCAGATTATCGAGGCATTACTGAATTTTATGCTCACTGCATATTTCCTTATTCATAGCATGTTATGATTTTAAAGCGCTGTGGATTTTTTTTATGTCAAAATACGATGAAACACCTTTTACATCTACGGAATTCAAACGTTTATGATTTTTGAAGATCTGAGGTAACCTCACTGTTCTTAATCAGTGTATCCGTCCGTTCCGACTCATTCCCAGCACTGATGAGCTGTGACATGCTCCATGCCAAGGTGAGTTCACTCAGGTGTTCCTGAACAAACAAAGGCAGTGTGTAGAATACGTTGTGGTGTCGTCCTTGTAGCCCGAGGACTTCCCAGAGATGGAGATCCTGTGGCTGCTGACCCGAGCCTGGAACACAGGGATCCTGCTGTACAGCCTGGCTCAGTACCCCGAGGCCGAGAGGTGGTGTGGCCTGGGCATGAGCTTTCTCTGCCACCTGGGCTCCCTGCAGGAGAGCTACCAGACCCAGGTACAGGAGCCATATGAGCTGGGCCAAGGCCAGCCAGGGAGAGGAGGGGAAAAACAACATACACGGTTTTAAATATGGGATCTGCATCGTCTCCGTCTCCAGATGTCAGGGCTCTACAGTGAAGTGTTGGACAGGTTGGATAAAGCCAAAAGAAACCTGATCATGGAAGAGTGACATGCCATGCTGGAAGGGTCAACAGTGACCGAGATGTTTCTGAAGCTGTAGCTGGAATGGGGGTTTGTCTTTATGACGGACCATGAGTTTAGTAAGGTCCACGACAATTTTCATGATTAGATATTTTATTTATGTGGACTGGTTAAACGGTACGTCTGTCTTGCATCATATTGTATTTACAAGTTTGTACACAAAATCTATTAATTTATACATGTATATGCAATATTAGAAACAGTTATGTCAGGTGGAATAAAAGCACATCAAAATCATAACCGAGTCACATATTTTATTATTTTCAAACAAATAAACTTTTGTCAAGACCCCCCTCCCCCCAAAAAACCAACCCAACTGAAAGTTGCAGGACTGTTCTCTCATGACTTGGACAGGAAAGACCTCGAGGCCTAGTGTCCAGATAGGCTCTACCACCTGCAGTAACAAGAAGGAAACTACTGTACAATCGATCCAAGGGTTTATGCTCGCAAGCACTTACTGCACAGGTGCGCTGTCACACAAACAACTCATAACCCAAAAAGAAACTGTGACACCACCCCCCACCCCCTCAAAATAAGCATAAATCGTCATGTCTCTCTCACTGCAATAAAGACCTTCATCGGTAATACACACACAGGCATTCAGGTTCAATCTGGTTATATACCACAACCTCAATGGAAAGAGTAAAATTAAATCAAGTTCTTTGGGCTTTATTGACAGGGCCGACTGAGGTATGATTACCACACACACTGTTAACAGTCAGCCGTGTTTCGACTAAACACCAGAGAGGACCAATTCTATCCGTTCTAAATGACAAATTGATCGATGCTCTTGGTTTGTGATACTGTGTTGTAGGTTACTACCTGCAATAATTGTCAAAATTCTTTACATAATTGTTTTAATCTATACACCCAGACACGTTCCACAAGAATCCACATGTAGACAGGCCCTATTTTAGGGAATTGAATTCCCAACGGACTAGTTAAGTGTTCCAATAGGCAGCTGAAGAGATTTGTCTATAGAGAAATACCAACAATACGGCACATTTGTATGGAAATTATATCAGAATAGCTCAAAGTTTACTTACCTGACACTTGTGATCTATAAAACATGTTTCTCCCAGTTTGTTTCACACATGCATGAAGCACAGGTGAAGGGAATCTGCTAGGGGCATATTTACATTTTACAGCTACCACACCCTTTGAAACAGTCTGCAAGCAGTTTATAAATGGCTCTGTTCCCTTCGGTTGTTCCCTGAACTCAAGTTTTTTGACACAGGTAATGACAGCTGGTTTAGCAGGGGCGCCTGGCAGAGGGGCACACCTGTTCAGAAACCGCCTGCAGGTACAGGTGCTCTGGGTGTAGGCGAGAGCAGGGTGCCCCCAGAAGGCTAGGTGACCACTTCCTGTCGTATCTGGCTCTCTTGAGGACAAGTTCACCTGTCCCCTCTTCAAAAAAAGGAGGAAAATCAAATGTTCTTAAGGTCAGGGGCCACAGTACTCCACCTTCGCATCCTTTCACAGGTTCACACTAAAACACAGTGCCAAGATCCACATAGGAAGATTGGGCAGGCCATTTAAATCTTGTTAGATCTGTACAGCCAACTCATGCAAGGGTTACCACACTGGTGATCTTGACAAAGGTTCACCACATCTCAAGGAAAATTAAATACTAAGTACATCCTGCTAATAAAAGCGACTCAATTAAAAATACCAATGCTCTAAAATTGCTTTGAAGGGTCTGATCAGTACTGTCATTAGCATTAAACATCTGCACTTCTGTTCTCTGCTTCTGCTTAAAATGTCCCCTCAGTCTTGGGTAAATGGTATCTGAGTTAAATTCCTTAACTCACCCCAGACATACCATAGGGCCTAACAGAGTGGAACACCCCTTGACCAGGAATATTAAATAACTTAATAGATAAACAGAGCATATATGTTTAATCATAACAACGTCTCATGTTATTCTGGATAGGGGGCAAAGTGGACAATTCAAAACAGGTTATATTGACTCTTTAATTTTCAGGACATCCAATACAATTATTGTCTTGTTCTACCCGTTTTAAGGCCCCCTTCATGGTGGCATACAGGACAGTACCATGTGACCATTCAATCAGAAGAAAATCATCTCGGAAGGCAGAGAGTGTAATAGGGTAGTCTGCTGCTCAACGTGGGTAAGGGAACTAAGACTTCCCAAATTGGAATCCAATAAATCTGGTTTAAATTGCACAGGGAAGGGTTAAATAATAGTATGGGAACATGCGCCCAAAGAAGGGAGACACTTATCTATTGCACTCTAGTCAGGCCTCCTGGAAGTTGGAGGACAACACAGAACGTTGAAGGAAAAAATAACATTTCCCTTTTTTAAATTATTTGTATCCTCCTTTAGTGAACAGGTAGGTGTTGAACATAATTTGTATTTGATGTAAGGCAGATTGGTGTTTTGCAGAGAGCCCAGTTACACTTCTCTACCCCCATCCTTTACACAGAGCAGCTAAAAACCACAAGCCAAAAAATCCCACAAAGAAAACCAAGGAAATGAAATCTAACAGCCCTCCAAGTAGACAATTCTAGTGAAGTGTAAAACGTGTAGTTTTTAATATGTAGTAAAATCTCAGTAGGATTTCATTATTTATCTTGTGATTTCATTATATAAATGTAGAGATTTATAACTAATTTCTTCCTTTTGTTCTTCCTCCCAAGACGTCTTTATCGGCTGCAGCACAAATAACTGGCAGACGATCAAATAGCAAGCTGGCTTACGATAAATAGATAACCAGTTTGTAGGCTTCTCCACCAATTTCTTTAGTTATTATAAACAAGAGATGACTCCTTGAACAGTACCATCAGCTGGGCTTGATTTTATCCAGTCCATGTAGAAAAAAAAAAAAAACGTAATTAGTCTTGACGTCTCATCTTGCATGTCTTTTTTATGTGATTTGATGAACATTTACAAAGTGTTCCAACTTGTATGATTTGTCTATATTCCCCTGCAACATCTTATGAATCCCAACTCCTTTTCTTCGGAATTCTGTAAAACATTCTGATCTTCACTGTCAGTCCCATTTCACAAAAAGGATTCAATCTTTTTTCCCTTTTTTGTTTTTAAATGACAAATTCATTTGGAATGGCATTTCCAGTCTTGAATGGATTTGTTGAGAAACTCATGCAGGGGGTGTGCACAGTCACAGTAATGGTGATAAGACTTCTTTTCCTTTGAGAGTAACATAATGATGACACTTAAACTTGATATGAAACATATCTGCAAAAAGGGGAGGAAGGAGCTATTTGGGTGTGGGCAGGGTGTCAGGAATCAGGAGCTCTGCACAGACGCAGAGGGGGACAGCTGGGAGCTCAGAGCTTCTCTGAGGACGGGATCCAGATGTAAGGGCCCGACTGCTCCTCAATGATTAGCTTGATTTTGTTGTAGATCTCCTCTAGTGAGTCACCCTGTACAATGGCTACAAACAAGGGGGAAATGTTATACTTTTGAACATTTTAAAATCAAAACAATTCAATAAAAGGTGGCGAACACGGTTTTGACCTTACCTGTGAAGTACTCTCCAAACTCCTGTTCCAGCTTAATTGCTTTGTCAAAGACTTTGTTGGCTTGTTCATATGTCTGCCTCTTATTCATTTCCCTACAAGGCATATTAAAGCATGGTTACGAACATGCAATGTCATCATGCTTGTTAAGCTTCGGATGGTTAAGTAGAGTGCCATAAAATATTCACATCCATTGACAGCAAAACATCCAACTCACATTAGAGCCTCAACGGATTTTGGTTTAATGAAGATTGCAATCGAAAAAAGTTGTGCTTGTTGGAGTCGCTTTATGGCATTCCCAGACACATCCAGGATGCAATGCTTCCCCTGCTGTAGAGAGAATAATAGGGAATGTTGAAAACACAGAACTTGACATCAAGTTGTCGTTGAAGTCAGTAAAATGGCAGGAATTTGTGAAGATTCAGACTAAATCACTTCCAAATTACACAGATCATTATCATGCTAGGTCTGACGCCGCGTTCTTTACAGAGGGCCGCTTTACTGAACTTTAAAAACTAGCACTACTACGATTATAATAATAATGTCATCTTGGGGAAGAAACAGGAGCCTACCCGCTCAGCCACCGCTCTGACAGACAAGATGCTGGTCCCATAGAGGTTCTCATTGAACTGGCCTGCCTCTATGAACTTATTGTCCTGAATGTCTTTCTCCATCTGCTCCCGTGAGCCCACAAAGTGGTAGTCCTGACCGTCCATCTCATTCTCTCGCCTCGGACGAGTCGTGTCTGCAGAGAAGAACACAGGCCCAACGTGTTGAACACACGCTAGCAGATACTGTCTGCGTTGGTAAACTGGTTGCTATGTGGATATTGAGCCAGCGGTTGTCATGAAGCGGGGTTTTGGGTGTGTCATAGACTTACGAGGAACGCATGAACCAAACTTGTGAGGAAACTCTGAGATGAGGTCGTCATTTACTCTGTCTTTCATAGGGCCTAAGATGATCACGGGTCTTGTGTAGTGAACTGCACATAAGAGAAGGAAACAGGAAAGAAGGTGTTGGTATACAGTGGGACCCCAAACCGGTTTTAAATCACCTTCTTTCCCGGAAAACAAAGTAGAAGTTGTTGACTTACTTTCCTGTCTAATAACTGGTTCATAAGACAGAATTGTGTCCTCCTGGCCCTCTGTGAAAGAGAAAGGGAAAACGTTAGCAAAACACTATTATATACATGTTTTTCATTTCTTTCACTTGTCACTACGGCGATGAAAAAGACCGGCTGATATAATCTCAATAAAATGTCTTGTTAGTTAGAAGAGGACCAAAATCTACAGGCTCAAAGAACAAATGCACCCCGTTTCTTTTTTAGACAAAATGTGGCAGTAAGAAGGGAAACAAAAGTGACTCACTTGAACTGCTTTCACTGTCACTTGTGTTGGACGTTAGGCATTCTGTGAACAATCAGACAAATGGATAACTTGCAGACAGTTCAAAGCTATTCACCAAAAGCAAAGGAAATTATCTTGTTTCTTATTTGCGTGAAAACTTGGTCACCAGTCTTGTGAGCCTCGGTTAAGTAAAATAAACCCCTGCCCCACACCAAACAGCCCAGAGGAAATATCAACAGTGGAGAAAAAGAAAGAAAACAGAAATCCTGTTCACAGCGACAGCCTTTCCTTTTCTACGAAGAGGAAGTGGTTAGAGGTGCCAGCAATAGGAAATTAAGTGCTTCCTGTGACTGTGTCCCAATAGACCCTTCAATCCCGTGACACAGTTTCCTATGGCTTGATCTAAGTCTGTGACAGAAGATACCTTCTCATGGATAAGCCAAAGACAACAGACCTTCCTCGGACCTGCTGCATTGAGAAGGCAGGGCCAGGTTAATCAGGGGAGCATTACAAACCAGGTCTAGCCCGTTGGCTGATCCGCACGTCGTTTTCTGACAAACCTTAAAAGTTGTCCTGGGACAAAGTCTAACATTTGCTCTCCAACCTCCAGGCATGTGCTTTTGGGGATGTGTATGTTTTTTTAATACGCACATTACTGTGTCTAAGCTGTGCGTATCTGTATGACATGCAGTGCATCTAGGTGTGTGTGTGGTGTGTATGTCATGCAGTGCATCTGTGTGTGTGTGTATATATGTGCATCTGTATGACATGCAGTGCATCTAGGTGTGTATATGTATGTGAGTATGTGTGTGTGTGTGTGTGTGTGTGTGTGTGGCGTAGCCATTGCCAGCGGATTCAGCATAGACAAAACGTGTGCTCTGAGCTGAGGGGGGCAGCTGCTTGTCACAGTACAACCACACACTTACTCAAACTCTTTGATCCATAAAAGTCATCGCTTAACCCTGGGAAGTCCTAGGTGTCCAGACAGGTGAGAGCAGAAACCAACAGAAGAGAGCAGACAGGAAGAAGAGGTTAGTGAGAGCTGAGACAGGACTAAGAGAGGGGGAGGGGTGGAAGAGAGAAGTGTCGGGGGGGGGGGGGGTCTCTGTGTGTGTGTGTGTGTGTGTGGTGCTGGTGTTGCCCACAGACTTCACTGTGCTGTGCTCATTAAGCCATAGTCCCTATTTATTCCTCCAAAGCCTATGGGTCTATCAATTAGGATCCCAATCCCATTAAGAATGGGGTTTGACCTTCTAGCATTAAGCCTCCCTGTTATGGTAATGAGATTGTTTGTGGTAGGTCAGTGACTGGGAATAGTCTGACCTCTACAGCAGCAGCACAATGCGACTTAGGAGGGCCTGTGTGCAAACACACGATACACACACAGGCAAAGAGCGTGCGTGTGTGCGCGCGCACACACACACACACACACACACACACACACACACACACACGCACACGCACGCACGGCACTCCTCTGGTGCCCAATAACAGACGGGCAAACGCACACCACAGACCCCACACTTCAAACACAGGGCTCACTGTGCTCATGCGTGTGGGGGAGTGCATGTGTGTGACATCTTTCGGCGTCAAAAGGAGGGAGAGGGAGGACAGCAGACAACCGCTGTCTATCCCCAGAGTTGAGCGGAAAGATGGAAGATGAGTGAAAAGGATGAAGCATGAAAGGACAGCGCGAAAACCCCCTCGGTCACACAGCCGGTACTCACGTTCAGACTCCAGCTCCTGCACAATATTCTCCTTGCTCTTGTAAAACGGGAACTTGCGTGAGAGGTTGAAGCTTTTTTTGCGCTTTACTTTTACTTGCTGCTTGGATGGGTGGATGAGGGGAGGGGCGGGTGGCGGTGAAGGGGGTGAGAACAGAACAGAAGTGGTTTCAATGGAGACCGAAAACACGCATGCAAAAATTAAACCAACAAGTCACTCTTAAAAGAAACGATGAAAACATAAAAGCAGACAACTGGGGTGAAATGAATGGCGCACCAATGCAAAAAGGAACATGCTATGGTTTGATCATTCATTGCACACGGACACTTCAAAATCACGGTCTGATCTCCAGTCACTAAAGCTCACAACACAAAATGTCGACCATAAAAGGAATCGTTAACTGGCACATTAATTCTATCAATAATTCACATCCAGAAACTGATTTCTTTTTAAACTTGGATTGGTTAAAATTGTATAGGCTGTATTAAATATATGTCTATATATTTGGTAATAAGCTTCCGCTGTTCTACTCAGGAGACATGGAGTCCATGGGGGCCTAACGCCTCCGCCAAGGGTTGGGACAATAATCTTAGGCGACATAATGTGAGCCCTTTCCTCCCTGCCTCCAGTGAGCAGGTACCTGCCCCTGTTCCCCCCCTCAGGGGGGTGGGGGGTAAGTAGGCCATCTCCCTAGGCGCCCAGCCTCTATGACTGGAGCGTCCGCTGCAGCCCCCGCGGGGAGGGAGGGGGCGGGGAGGCTGGTCGACTGGACGGACCCACAACTTTCCACACTTACCCTGTTGGACTCGATCATCCCTGTCCTGGCGTGGAACTTGACTGTTTTTAACCTGGCACGCTCCTTCTTCTCCACCCTGCACAGAGAAAACAACGCACATCAAACGTCTGTTCTCCGGCACGGCAGTTGAGAAGACGGGATACCAGGCGGTTAATGGACAGCCATTGACCGGACCTCTTTTTGCTTGGAATGACCCCGATCTGCTCGCTCTCGCCGTGGGGTGTGACCAGGCGCGCCTGCCACCACTCGTCATCGGAGGCGTTGATGACATGCAGGATGTCGCCATAGGAGAAGCTGAGGCCCTGGCTTGGCAGACAGCTGTCCCTGGTCCGGTCGTAGTCGAACAGAGCTCTACAGACACACACAGGAAAGAGAACTACACTTTAACAGCAAATACATCGGAATGATCTGGTGAAACGCGTTACTCAGTGTTTCCGCTGGCAACTTAAAAGCCTTTCCGTCCCACCAAAGGCTGGCACACAAAATATTAATATAAAACATAGTCTTCAAACCTTTTACATGTTATATAATCTATTTCTGCTTAAATGCACTTGGATGCTATGCTGTTTCAATATTTGTGTTTATCGTAATAGAGTGGAAGTCTGTTCTGGCTGTTTTCCGTGAGAGTCAGACGTACGTCAATCTTCTGAAACTAAGACAAAGCGCTGTAGCGCTAATTTGGACCGTCAAAGCGGCACAAGCGCGAAATTCACAATGCGTGCTGCGGCGCAATTTGCGATGTCAAAGCGGCGCCTACGTGATCCTTGTTTTCATTAGAAGCGGAGGACAGTTTGTAACTTGTGGTGTGTGTAGCAGAACGTTTAGCAACCGTTTGGCTTTAATATTTGACCATGGTAACAACTGGCGGACACTATCATATATGCTAACTCTATTTTGAAGAATAAGGTATAAAGACGCTCCCGAAATATACTCTCCACTAAGCCCTGCCCCCCCAGACCCTCACCAACAGCTTACTTCCACAGGAATCCCAGTTTTACTATACCTAAAGCCACAACAGTACATTTTGTTGTTTGTTTGGTTAGGTTGCTGCAAAACACGCAATCTTGCGTTACAGCATACGTTCTGTTTTAGGCGCGGGCTGTTGTCAGTTTTGAAAAGGCAGGAATACCTGCTCTCCAGGTTTTCCCCATCACCTGGCCTGTCAGCCTATATCTAAAGAGCGCAAACTCTGGCCCAAACGAGAGGCTTGATGCAGCTAACTTCGCAGCCCTCGCTGCACTGAATTGCTCAGGAAAACGAGTGAGCAGTGCTCACAGACAGCAAGGTTTGTGAGTGAATCCCAAAGCATGCATACCCGAGTGGTGCGATGCCCCCGCATTCCTGAAGCTGGTTTGGGAGGACATGGCTACTCAAGTAGGCGAACGAAGTAACCTTTCCTACACAGTTGTTGGCGTCCTCACACACTTTGGGGGAGGCTCAGCTACTAGCAGTCTATTGCAGGAACGTTAGTCATGCTGTTATACACACCCAAGTCGACATGGCTGGGTCCGACGAGACACACACCAAAAAGTTGTTCGGTAAACTTGACCAAATCTCAAACTGTGTTCACAACACGTTAGAAGACCACAGACAGCAACACCACCCGTGCGGAATACAGTGCAGCAGCCGGCCTGTGGTGCTACGTCATAAGGCAATCCTTTTTACCTTGACCCTGCTGTGTCCTTCCAGCCTCTGGCAGCTGCACTAAGCCCAACACCAGGGCTGCAACCTGCTGTGGCCTCCTTCCTGAACGAGGCTCCGTACAGCCTGGCGGACAGGCCCGAAATGAGCTGCTGGGGGTCTACACATACCACTGTCGCTAACCGGCCATACACTTAAGGTCAAGGCATCAAAACTAGCCAGCGATGGAACAGGAACTGCATGTTTCTTAAGCTCTGTCATTATGTTGACACTCGTGCAATGGACTCTACTACGTAAACTATTAAGCAGATTTTAGAAATAAAACTATTTTTAAAAGTCTGTGCTCCCCTTTGTGGTAGGTAAGTGCCAGGCATCTGCATATTATGCCTGTATTTTGGCATTGGGCAGTGACAGGCTATTTTGCCCA
The DNA here is from genome assembly GCA_017639675.1 of Aplochiton taeniatus. Lineage (NCBI taxonomy): Eukaryota > Metazoa > Chordata > Actinopteri > Galaxiiformes > Galaxiidae > Aplochiton > Aplochiton taeniatus. Next base: position 8,891,304 of record CM030186.1, on the reverse strand, counting down.
ACTGTAAACAGCTAGGATAGAGGCCTATTTGTAGTGTGGGGTGCTTGGTTTGACAACAATGCCTATTATGTCTATTAGAATGTGTGTGTGTGTTCCAGGGTTACCTGACATAGAGGGAACGTTTCTCACTGGTGCGCAGGGAACCCGATCCCGAGCTCATGCTGCTGTTCATCATCTGCTCCCTCAGGTCGTGGATTTTAGACTCGAAGCGGCTGTACTCTGCAGGGACACGGACACACCAAACAATCTGAGTCAACAACAACATGCCACATTCGTTGCACAAACACCTCTGGGCCTGGCTCTCTCACGCAATACCACGCGTGGTGTGTGGAGGGCAAAAAAAAAAAAAAAAAAATACAGTGTTTAGAGCTGACCCTGTTCCCCTGGCCACTGCTGGAGGTCCCAGCGCTCTGGAGAGCCAGGGAGGTGGAACAAAGGCAGGATAGGTTCAGCAGCTCATTTTAGACTGATTAATGACCCCGCGAGCAGATGGAGCTTCCTCACTGATCTGCCTTACACCTTCACCGCTAATATCTCATGTCAGGTAATTAATTATGCCGATTAATTACGTTCAACACAGACTCTTTAGCCTATTAAAATAAAAAGAAAACGGGAGGGAGAAGAAAAAAAAAGAAAGGTTTCCAACAAATTTCAATGCATGGCCATTTGTCATTGTGGTAATTTAAATGCAGTTCCTGCTTGGAGCTGAGGGATGATATATGAACCCACCTGGGTATCCTCATAAAACATGCACTTATTAGCGAGTTGGGTGGTGGATGTGCTGTGCTCAGAATGCTGGAACAAGCTAGGCAACAAACCCATTCAAGAGAGCTACCTGCCAGCAAACAATTAAAAAAAAAGCACTAACCAACAGACGCAGCTAGAAAAACAAAAAAACAAGCTTAACATGAAGGCAGCACAGCGTAGTGCTGGGGCTACAAGGGCTTGAATGAAGTGTGTTGACATTAGGTTTGAGCCTTACTGTGTTGATAAGATAAGTCAACTACTGACTGAGTCGCTCTCAACCGGCTTATAGCTTATAACAATACTGTAGTGCTCGTTTCCTAGGGCCTTCAGTCTGACCAGAACCCATCAATTGAGGAAAAGTGTCAAGCTTGTTCCACATACCACACCAGTGACGTCATCAAAACATGTCTAAAACAAGCAAGCTAGCGCAAGATAATATTGAACTTCCTTGTGTGTGTGAGAGGTGTCCTACCTTATGAATTAGTCATCTGTAGTCAACAACCCTCGCTTATTTCCAATCCGAGAAGAGGAGATCAAAGTCCTATATCACGTACCAGAAACGCCTAAAAGTAGCGCTTCCAAAATAAATAACTATGCCTTCAAAGGTGACTTGAACAATGTGGATTCTCGAAATCCCCCAACCCTCTACCCCACCGTCGAAACCCGGATTGGATTCAAAGCAAACAGAAACCACGCCCCAGGCCTGCTCCCTAGTTCCCGCCCTGCTAGCCGCCTCTCTCTCTCCACCAGGGGTTAACAATGCAAGAGAGTGACACAGCGCCCAGGTAATGTAACCTGACACCACCTGCCTGTAAGCAGGAGCAACACCCGGGCACTATCAGGCGCCACGACGACAGCATACGCGGAAGCAGACTAGTCCACTCAGCTCTTGGAGAGAATGGCGCGGTGGACTGCAGGAAGCAGCAAGGTACAGAACGAGGTTAGGGACAAGACACAAAGAGTCAAAGGCGAGAGCCAGACAACTCAGCGTCCTTCACAATAGCTAGGCCTACACGATGCCACAACTCTATGTGTGGCTCTAGGGCTCTAGGCTAGGCCGACACTATGGATAAGGTCATTGATCCAATGGGCATCTTGAAGCATTTGCATGGCCTGCTACAGCTACTGCCCTTACGCAATCTAAAGCATAAACACATTGGAGTCATAGGGAGACCTCCACGCAGACCACCTCCAGGTGTGGCCATGCATAGGGAGAGCAGGAAACACTGTGACAGGAAACGGCCGCAGTCTGCCTGCCGCAGTCTGCCTGCCGCAGCCAGGCTGGATAGCCCGGAGTTCAGCTGCAACCCGATACACAGGGGCCAGACACACTGGGCCATGACATTGGATAAGGCTTTTGATCACTCCCAAGCAAGGCAGACTCATTGTTAGTTAAAGGAGTTTACACTATAGGGTACGTTTTCATCACCAAAGTTAATAAAAAACCCTGAAACACAACTGATAATAGGCCAGCAAAGTGAACAAGCAAGTCTATATTATTTGGAGTGACCCTATAAGACAGGGAATAGAAACTGGGCCATTTCGGAATCTCGCCGTCCTACTGCTTGTCCTCATTAGGTGCACTGCATTTTATTTTGAAGATGGGCTTCTCTCTACTTGATATGCAACACACCAGGCATGTGTTGGTAATGTGAGAATGTGTTATGTTCCTAGATTTAGTCTGGGCTGCGACCACTGCTAACCTCCACCATGCTGGAAACAGAACACCTAAACCCAGGCTAAACTGTTTCTAAAATGCGCACAGCGAGTTTGCATATGTGTGTGCTGGAGGGGGTTGACATTTCCTGCATTGTCCCCACCTTCTAACCTTTCCTGAATGAGTAAAGTCTACTGTAACAACACCCCGATGCCAGAGGGACAGGGGCGCAGGCTAACATGCCCCCTTTGCTTCCATCCACTCAAAACAAACTTGAGCCAGAGGGAGAGAGTTGGTGATGCTCCAGTTGGTTTACTAGACACAGACAGGCACGCCTGGTGCAGCTCAGTGGTGTGCTATGACTTCATGTAGTCTTAAGCGCTGGCCTTCCATCACAGGTCTGTGGAAGGCTGGACTCTGGCCCAGGAGAGGAGTCCAGGCATCCTGCCCGGCATGAACCAGCCTTCACACCCCACTTAGCCCCTGACTGACTGTCCTCTACAGCCCCTTGGGGTCCCTCCTGCGTCAGCCCGGGCTGAGGACATGTCACGTCAGGGCTCAGAACGCCAGCAGAGATGTTGGCTGCAGATCTTAGGGCACCGGAGGGGATGCAGGAAGTCAATCATTTGCCAGCGCTCTTGACTCGTGTGTTTAGACTGGTTAAGGATTGCCAGTTTGTAACACACTCGACGGCGTGTGTCCTTCACTGTCCTACTTAGAGGGCAAGTCGCCATAAAGAGCTCTAGTGGGTACTGAAACAATAGTTCCCTTACTACAGAAAAAAAGGACATGATTGGTGACGGTCTGAGAAGTGAGGAATGTTTCAGCACAATAAAGAGGTCCTCACTTCTTATACCATGCACATGCCAATTGGTGTTTCCAGATAGCAAGCACACTCTTTAGATCTTCCTGAATCAACTCACTTCAATCTCAAATTCAATCTCTAGTTCTGTGGCCCCGGGGACCTTTGGGTGTCATTGAACCCTTCTCCAGGTTTATATATTTTGGAGACATCAAGAAAAACATATACCCTTGTATTCCTTTATCAGGCCCAATAATATCCTTTTCATAGTTGCTAAAGCTTCCAGGACATCTTTCCACAATTCGACATGGTAAGAATGAAAAAATAGCCATGACAATGTAACAACCAGATAAACAATCTTTTAGTAGTGTGTTTACTGTCTTAGAACCCATTACTTTTCAGCAGAGTAATTTTGTAGTTTCTCAGAATCAATGAACGAACCGGTAGGCAATAATATCAGCTGTAGGGCTACTAAACATTACGGAGTCAACACATATTAATGCATGGTGAAAAGCAGGTGGTTGCTGTCCCTCCCCTTGGTCACTCTCGCAGTTAGGGCTTGGCTTTTGAGCTTTTAACTGTCAATTATAATCTCTTACTGAACTCACAGAAACTGCTCCGAATAAGAGCTGTGTCCAAATAGCGACAAAGAGACCTCATTATGTCCCATATGTTCAGTTGTTTGAGAGCCTTCCGAAAATTCGGTTTAACAATAGGAATTACTAAATTAAAGACATAATAAAGTACGTTGACTATAATGTGGCTCACTAAATAGATTTTAATCTTGTTTAAGGCAAATTGTATTCCTGAACTAATTACGATTCACACCTTTACGTTACAGATATGTAATTGACATCTGTTATACACTACATGCTGTAACCTTACTTTTTGTTGAAAAACATTTCTGTTGTAGCTTAACGTTCAATGGAATAAGAGTTGGCTAATGACTGCTTGTTGTAGCTAGGCTAACGTTACTCTCACTCCTTAGCTTTGCTAAGAATGGAAGCCAATTACATAACTTTCATCTCGCTAACGTTACCTACGTTTTTATAAAAGGAGTAAGCTAATTCACAGGCTTACAGTTACGGTGTGACAGGCTACACTGCCACCTGTGTAACTTAATTTGAAATAAGTGTCATATTTTCAGTGTTTTTCTCTGTTCCAAGGAACACTCGTCCTGAATGTATGCTATTGTCTCACCTTAGTTCAGTGCAGTTCTAGCAAAATTACTTCGCTGCCAGTAGAGTTGAATCCGTACCCTACATTCATCCGATTGTTAGTTCATGCGGCTTCTGCTCTGCTAATACATCGAAGCCCATCCCCCATCCGTATTTGTGTAGGGAAAGAACTTCTGAAGTTCTGTCTTTCCACTTTTTCCGTTACTTGTTCGAAGTAATTCCTCGCACACAACAACAATGAACACTGCTTTCGTGCCTCTGTGATCTCTCGCCGCTTGGTTTGTTTCCTGTTTCATTCACTACCACAGTCAGTGCCCAAGGATTAGAAAGCACGACGAAGTGAGACAAGCAATAGCAAAAGACAACAGCTTCTAGTTTGCCCGCCTTGTAGTCGGCTAACTTCAGCGGCAGCCTTCTGGTGCAGTAGGCTCGGCGCCCCTGAATCTGAATAGTCCTTAGACGAGCCTATCAGAAGCGGACAGTCCTCATTTGCAAGCCTCCCCTCTGCAATAAGCCATAGCAGATAGCTGCAGTCATCGAACTGTAAAGCAGAGGTACAGTGGTTTCGAGTCTTCTCTTTACTACGAAATTATCTAACAAAGGTATTGCATTGGCTGTTTATTTGGTAATTGTTCTTAGTGTAGCAAATTTAAGCGTTTATCACATTCAGAACCACTTTTCACAACAATACAATAATAATTTTGAGAAGAAATTAAACTTCATGTTTTCATGTTTAATTAAGTAGACACCATACATATATGAAAAGCCAGAAATATAACTGAAATAAGCATTGTAAATTGTGTGTTATAGAGAGTAGGAGGGCTCCTACCTTCTGGCCGGTACTGGGCAATGATGGTGACAGTCTGGCCAGCCCTTTTCAGAGCTGCAGCTGCCTGCTCGTGGGTGGCATTCCGCAGGTTCACCCCATTTACCTGAATACAACCAGGGAAAAGCCTCTCAGCAACAGTATGAAAGCCTGTGACAGACTGACGGCTAGTCCCTTATGGCCTGTCTTCCAATCCAGATCGACAGGGCCACATGACTTTCCATGAGCGCTTGTCTATCTAGAAGAGACAGGAGCCTATCCTCCTGTGGGTCACCAGATGGATGATCTCATTTCAATTAGTGGAAGTATGACCCTGCCCCGATGAGAAGTCTCATGCCTAGAAAATTGCTGTCTCGAAATCCCATGAGAAACACTGAGCAGATGTGCGCTCTTTAAAGGCACTTATCTCCGACCATGCAGGTGGAAGCTATGCCTTAACCATCATATGTTTTAATGGAGAGTTTGACCTTGACTGTTAAATTAAAGTTGTCAATATCATCTGGCCTCTTTATGTATGTTACCCTCTATTGGAATATTATATAATCCCTACTATGAAAGCCCTTTTGCAGGGTATATTAACTGTTTGTGCCTGTGCCCATGAGCTGCTTATGGCAAGTAACGTGTTTGTGGATTGTGTGCCTAATGTAACACATGAGGCCTGAAGTACTGACCGAGAGGATGCGGTCGCCCCTCCTCAACTCGCCACTCAGGTCAGCCGGCCCCCCTGCCAGGATGAAAGAGACAAAGATGCCCTCTCCATCCTCGCCACCGACAATGTTGAACCCCAGGCCTGTGGAGCCCTTGTGTAGCAGTACCTTCCTCGGCTCCCTGCCAAACAGAGCGACAGCGTCAGGGCGCGGGGCGGGACTGGGAGCACAGGAGAGAGACAGAGACAGAGGAGGAGGAAACGGAGAGCAAAACGGGGAGAGGGGGGGGGGGGGGGGGGGGTGGGGGGGGTGGTGAGAGAGAGAGAGAGACAGCAGGGGAGACAGAGGCAGTTTAGGAATTATTTCTACACTCTTTATGTTTATTCAATGGCCCAAGCTTATTCCACTTGCAAAAGACAGTACATCCATTTTACAGAAGCGATCTATTGACTTGTACAGATCGGCCACTTTATAGTTCAACCTGATTATCAGCTGTAACCTTCCTTCCAACAAAGAATGGGATTGAGTAATGTGCATCATTTTACCAAAACATTAAAAAAAAAAATACTAACATAATAACACTGTTGGATAACGTATTAAAGGTTAATAACTATAGACAAAACAGATAGTAAAACAAGAAATCTCTACATCTAATCTTCGTCATATCGGAGGGAAAATGCGTTGAAGAGAAGACAAATGCTGTGTTTGGAGTTGCAAACCATTTCCTTTAGCACTGTTCTATCTCACAATACTGTGCACATGCTCACACCTTCACCACTGTATGCTGACATACAACACATATATACACACATAATGAACAGTATTCCTCTTGCCTGTCTCCCTGCAGTTCTGTTATGGAATTGGTCGCTATGACTCATCCGTAGGCAAACAATCGAGAATGCATTGGGTTTTGGATCCCAGAGAGGCCATTACAGGGTTGTACACCATCAAAAGCCTGCCGAGAACATGCCTCGGACTAAATAAAAAAAATACATTTGAGGGAGCCCCTAAAAAGTTTTCCTCACAAACACAAGCACAATGCAATGCACTAACACGCACACACACGCACACGCACATGCACACACACACAATGAAAGTCTCCTCTCTTGACAGAGAATGCCGCATGGTTCCCATTAGTGGTCTCTCACAGTACTCAGTCTGCGGTCCGCAGGACGCAGGAACAATTCCTACTCAACCCCTAATGGCTGTGCTTCAAATCGCTGTACAGACTATTTCCCAATCAACAGAAGCCAAGACAGCATTTAGGAGTTCAACATCCTATATAGGAAGACACTGGAAACAGCCCTCTCACCGCTAAAATATCGGAAGAGCCATAGAAAGGTTAATGTGGATTGATAGCCTGAATGAACAAGTACTTCATAAGAGCTGAACAGTGCCTAATATGGACTATGGGACAGAAATATTCAGTCACTTGTGTCCAAACCTTTGACTCGTACTGTATATATATATATATATATATATATATATATATATATATATATATATATATATATATATATATATATATATATATATATATATATATATATATATATATATATATATATATATATGTACATATATATATATATATATATATATATATATATATATGTACATATATATTTGTATATAATAAAATAGTACCCATCCTTGGTCAAAGTTTAAAGAAAAATAACAGTACAATAAATGACCCATAGCCATGTAACAAGTCTTACTCTCAAACCATTGGCCTACACAAAACACTGTTTTCATATGTGAGCTCCCGTCAGGCTTCTCATTAACAATCCTTATCTTCGAGTTAACCGAAAAGGCACAGAACATCAACACAATGCAAAATAGCAAGCGAACACTTCACGGCAACTCTACCGCGCATAACGCCTAGGTTCACCTATTCAATCTGCAGAGTTACCTGAGGTGCCTGTGCTTGCTCCTGAAAGAGAAGTACTTCCTAACCCTGCGCTCAGGCAGCGACCTCACCAGCCACATGGAGGACGAGATGTTGACGGTGAACATGGTGGCTGTGGCCCATCTCTCCGTACAGTGGCCGCCTAACCCCCCCAGCCTGCTCCCTATCTTTGTCTTGCTATTAAGGCAAGCTCCGTAGCACAGGCCTGTGCATTCCCAACCTCAGCCTGGTGGAGTGTGATGGGAAACAGCTCTACTCTGGGCTGTCACAAACACTCTCTCCTCATCACAGACTTTAACCCTCACACACCCACACAGGCCATCTTCAACACATCCTACTGGGGAAAAAAGTCAGAGCCTCCCCCAAACAAAACCTCCCACGTTTCACCATGCTCCCCTCCCAATAAGGCTGTGTGCATTAGTGTGTGTGTGTGTGTGTGTGTGTGTGTGTGTGTGTGTGCGCGCGCGCATGTGTGTGTGTCATATCAGAGCATAAGGAGTGGGATGTACAGTTGGGGAGCCTCCAAGTCCGTTTCCCTTACAGCATGCTGTCCCTCATCTCTCGCACGCCTGTGCATCACGCCAGCATTCCTGTCCATCAGCTGGGGCCCTCCGGAGAGCCGGCAGACAAGACTCCCAGCAGACCCCTGCTAATTTGACCACTGTGTAAACAAACGGAAGAACTCATGAACTTGAAGCGGACTTTGATGTCATATCCTCGTTGCTGTGACCTGACCACAGGACGGAGGGCCAGCTGAACTTCCTCTTAGCAGAGAATGGAGAAACAAGTGTTTAACACAGCCAGTTTGGTCGGCTGGTGGAGTAACTGTTGGTGGCACTCTCCAGCGGAAATGTTTGCCTGTGTGTGGGTAGGTTAAGTTCATGCATGTGTGAGGAAGGGAAGACAGTCATGATAACACAAGAGTGGCCTGGGCAGTTTTGTGAAAAAAAAACGGGGGAGTGAAATTCCAAAGGTTATGAACACAGGGATCAAGTAGCCCCTCCCTTCTTATCATGGAACCTGCCCCCCCCCCCCCTCCCTTGTCTTTTCATCCATGCCAGGAATGTAAACAGTTTCAGCACGGTAAAATCCGTTTCGCTCTCTCACTCTGCCTGCCAATGTCCCCTATGACTCTCTCCCTGTCCCTCATTTTCCTCTCTCTCTCTCTTTTGCCTCCTCCTCCCCACTAACACTGTCCATGTAGTGACGGAGTCAGAGACAGTCCTGTCCTAATGCTGAGTGAAAACAGACATGGGCAGATCCTAATGCTGAGTTAATAGACATGGGCAGAGAGGGGCTTCAGTGGGTCACACTGCCCCAGCACAGGGCCATCTCTCTCCCTCAGCTCAGTAATTGGCTCAGCTAGGCGGATTAATTGTAGACACTGCGGACAGACGCCATTTTCCTCAAACAGACAGCAGCTCTCACTGGAAAAAAAACATTTGCTTACTCTCTGGCAAGACCACAAGCCTGTATCTGGCATATACAGTTGAAAGAAATAAAGACCTCTCTCTCCCTTCTCTAGTTCCCTGCTCAGTGCTTACATTCTCCGGTGGATGTTCTGCCTCTGCCTCTGCCTCTCCTCCAAGACCTGCGTATTTCATTCTAATTTGACATGGGAAAAAAAAGTGCTCATTGCTTAGGCGACAGACGGTTCAAGATATTTCAAGCCTCCCAGCGCAGCTAAGAATAAACCAGGCGCTATGAATGATTAGCTGACGGTATGGGCCTAGGTGTTATACAGAAGCTGCTATGTTTGCCCTTTATTTTAATTCTGCTTACCATCTACTACTTCTTACAATTGTATTATCGAGAGGCAATTTTGTGCTCATGGAATTGATTTGTGTGTGAATTCCTCTATGACAACCTTTAAGCAGCAGTCAAAGGTTGCTTGTCACAAAGAGGAAAGCGTATAGTTACTCATTAGCTTTACTAATGTCCCTAAAAAGCTTGGGTTGGTTCTACAAGAAATATTTACACATGGTAGTCTGTGCAAATAAGTCTATCATCTAGTGACATTGTTCACTATCAACTACAGCCCCAAAACAGGATTGGGAAAGTATTTGTTTGCATACACACACACACACACACACACACACACACACACACACACACACACACACACACACACACACACACACACACACACACACACACACACACACACACACACACACACACACACACACCTTTCCCTTAATAAGTCAAATAAAGGCTAAAATTAAAATGACAACAGTGTGGCCGGATTGGCACCTCTCTCCAGTGTAACGATCTCACCAGACTGTATCACTAGAAAGGAGGTTTCTGTCAGATGTAGAAGGGAGTGTGTCCAGGATGACACCATGGATGTGCAGATGGGCAGAGGGCTGATACAAGCCCTGACTCATTCACACACTGACTGCCCCGGCTCTATGGAAACCTAGGCTTGCTATAGAAGATTGGATCTAAATAAAACTGTTTCCAACTGCCCCTTATACTAACCCTGTTGGGCAGCAGAGAGATCTCTTCATGGGCTGGACAATCGGATGTCGCTAGACGCTCATCAGTCGTGAGTGAGGTCAAGTCTGTTGTCATCAGTTATGTCATCCTTGACAACGTCACTTTATTATGGGTTGAGCAAGACACTAAATAAAAAGCTTTCTATGTGCTAACAGGTGTATGTATGTAAAGAGAACCGACCAGTATAAACTCCCCATCATCAGTATAAATACGATCGCTTGGTCGTGTGAAGTGGTCCCTTTTCCCACGGCCAAGCAGATAAGGACACAGATCCCAGTACTGGCGAGCCGCAGTAACCCCTGGTTCGATCCCAGGTAGTGAGCAGGGGAGGAAGTGTGAGTTCTCGCTAGCACAGGGGTCAATAAGTCAGAACCCAGCAAATCACAACCGTCATATGTACAGTACCTACAGCGTTCCTAAGTGTGCTAATATTTCGTGTTGTCTGGGTGGGCGTGCATGATTAAATGTGCATTTCTAATAACTGTGTGTGTGTGTGTGTGTGGGTGTGTGTCAGCACATTATGGGGGAATGTCTGACTATATCAGTGTGTGTGATTGGTGCTGGCAGCATGGGTTGCCTGTGTGAAGGGATGGGGAGGTGGAGGACCTGAGAGAATGGCCTGCTTTTCCCAGAGTCCAGATGAATCCAGACAGCTGCAGGAATGTCTGCCGCTCCTAATTTGTTGCTCTGTGCAGGTTCATCCTCTCCTTTCTAAATACATTTATGGCAAGCACAAGGCCCGGTGCTTATATTTACATAAGGACCGCGGCATGGAAAACATTCCCGGCACAGCAAAGTGTGTGTGTGTGTGTGTGTGTGTTCATTGTTTTTCTATAGTCAGCCCTCAAAATTTCCCCAGTGAGGTCTTTTCACTTGGCCCCCACAGCAAGACCTGGATTTAAGTTTCCACACATACACACACACAGTCAGTCTGATTTAAAACGCGATAAACCAACATAAAATGGTACACATGCACGCACAGAAGCACACCTGACACCCACACACATTAGCATGGTCACTAACGCACACCTTAAACACATTGGCACAGCCCCAGCATTATAAAGGCCTTTGTCCTTGACGATGCACGCCATAGATGAGGGGCAGACAAAGAGGCTGTGGATGTAAATTCATGACCAACTACGCATAATCACGTAACGCCATGAAACCCAAACAATCAACAAACACAGCTGTGGGTCTTACACACCTGGCAATGGTGAACACAAACTCACAGGTCTGAACACGGACGTCCATGGATTTCAACATGGAGGGACTGGGACAACGGTAGTGGCTTGGCTGGGGACCCGGGCTCGGGTTTGGGTGTACGGCTCCTGACAGATGGAGCGGAGCAGCTTGTGTGAGTGTGAGGCCCCGTCAGCCTCCCTCCCGGGGAGCTGTGTGTGTGTGTGTGTGTGTGTGTGTGTGTGTGTGAAGGGGCAGGTATGACTCTCCCTTTAACTCGTTCCTCTGCCGGTCTCGAGTGACAAACGGCACAGGCAAACGCTGACTCTCCTTACCTGCACTAGGTTAAGGCGCTACTCACAATCCTAAGCTATGCTACCACAAGACCATCGCTCCATTTCACAATTTGGTGAGATGAAAAGCATATGCACTACAACTTCCGAGCGATAATGGAAGGGAAAAGAAACATATGGATATAATCTGCATAAAGACATTGCAGTCTTTTTTATATAGGTCTAAGCTAAGATTAGAAGAGATAAGCCTTGATAGTTTTAAATTACTTTTTTTGGTACATGCCATCTCTTTGAGGCCAGTAGGGTGCATCTGAGAAATATGACCTCCAACCTTCATTTCAGGTCATCTGATATGACCATTTCCATTCTTCAGTAATGAGTTCAGAAGCAAAGCTACCCAGCAATCCAACTACAGGGAATGTCAATTATAAGCTAGCACTGTAGTTCTAATCTTTCTTGCATAGTCCAAGCAGAGCCACACTGTAAACTGAAACTAAAAGGAGGTACAGGGAAGGCAACATATTTTGTTGTTGTTTTTGTGGCTCCAGCAAATTTGATTGAAAGTGAAACAATGACTTGGAGACTGCCGTCTTTAATCTTAAGGTATTTACATCCACATGCTTAACCATATGGGGAAATGCAGCCTCCTTCTGTACATGGTAACCCCTTTTCAGGGCACTAAAAGGGTTTGAAGCATTAACTCCTCAACCTTTTTCTGTACATGTGTCTTGTTTAATGACAACGCCACGCACAGGAAAGCAAACAAAAAGGGTCTAATTGATTCTAAGGGTGATATGTTAAGTTGAAGTAGGCCGTTATCTTAATCTGTTGACCAAAGACGCGTCAGTAACAGTAATCCATGCATTCACTAGAACAACAAATCTAAATAAGTAATGATGTATTGATATTTATATTTAGACACAATAACACATTAAGTGGGTCAAAATCTACTGTCTGGCAATTCTTGGAGAAGGTGAGTTGAGCAACGGCCTGACAGACCACCGAGCCCCTAAGACCAACATGGTGGATGACAAAGGGATACGTAGAAAGTTGTATACAAAATAAAAATAAACTATTTTCTAACTGTTGAACAGGACCTTCATGATCCAAGACGTACCAACTCATCTGTCACACATGGTGTGGGTGGTGTTCTAGCTGTGGCATGTACGGCTGTCACTGGGACTGCCTCACTGGTGCTAAGTGATGATGTGACAGTGGACGGCAACAACACGTTAACTGTGGATGTACACATGGATGTGAATATCCAAATGAAAGATAACAGTCTGCACTTCCACCTCATAGGTATTGATTTGTTTCAAATCCAATGTGCCGGAGTACAGAGACACAACCACCACAAATACACAAGAGCAGCACTGAACAAATAAGCCGCTGGATACAGACTAATAGCCAATCAGGAATCTAGGAGAACACCTTTTCCATCCCTCCTATTGTCTCCCTCCCTTCGCTTGCGTCTAATCTTCCGCTAGTGAGGGGCAATGGCACAGTGAACAGCTGGCGAGGCTGGCGAACCTCTGCTCCTCCCTCACCCCCCTTGCCAAGTCTCCACTGTCCAGATGCCAGCTTCTGGGGCGAGGTGTGAGGGGTGAAGGTGGAGCAGCGTGGCGCTGCGGAGCGGGAGCAGCTAAGCGAGGCGTGACACACTGGGTTAGTACCTGCCAGAGGAAGGGAGCAGGCCTTCGTACATGGAAGCAGGGGCGGCACAGAAGCCTGCGTCTCGGGGCACCCCGCTGTAGAAACCCGGGGGCGCCCCGCTCTCCCCTTGCTTGTGGATGGCACTGTAAATGGGTTCAGCCCTGGTTGGGGGGTACAGAAGTCACAGTGAATGGGGCTAGTGCAGGACACAGGAAAGGACACACACACACGAGCACACACAGAACGAAGGACAAATAACACACAAACAGGAACGCAACTCATACCAGCAAACAACCAAAACGCCCATCCATACACACACAAACACACACACAGTGTGTGTACACAGACAAACACAGAGAGGTGGAATGTCCCCTCCACCCCGGGGCTGAGGGTTAAGATGACTCAAGGTCTAGGGGACGCTTAACTAAAGCCTGTGGACAAGGCTGTTGATCCAGCACATGGGCGAGAGGTCAGAGGTTAAAACACAGTCAGAGCCAGGACGCGGGATGACGGAGACTGCTTGGAAGGTCAATGCCAACACACACTGCCTGGCTACGGTCAACCATGATATGCTCACACAGACACACAGCACAAACAGCCAGGGTCTATTTTGTCACACCCCATCACACCATGTTGACTTCTTCACGATACACATTGTTTTTGGTGCCACGGAACTACGGCTAAAAAGCAACACCCAAAGTACAAGCAAACAGAACACTATGCAGGGACAGCAACGCTGGACCTCAACTAGCTTTCCAGGTACGGATAAAAAGTAGCACTGTAGTACCTTGTATATTTTCAATATGAAATCCTAAATCAACATTGCTGAAACAAACACTGCGATAACAAAACACAATACATGCAGGCTGTTTTACATTAGGCCCTGAAAAAATATTGAGCAACCTTATATTGAATGAGGACTTGCTATCTAGGGACTGACCTGGTGAAGTCTTCCTCCCCAAGCATGTGGCGTGGGACGGGGGAGTACCTGGACGGGGTGGGCTGGGCCGGCTGGTACACCGGCTTGGGCTCCATGGCCCCCATGTAAGCCATACCCGAGTTGTGGCCGACGTGGTTGTCGACCATGGTGGGGAAGGCTGGGGCGAGGGCCAGGCCAATAGAGGGAAAGAGAGGGGGATTAAAATATGGCAACAGGTGGAGCACAGCAGCTACAAGCTACTTGGTAGATGTTAGCATGATGGGAGGTTTATCCTCCAGAAAGGCCAATCAAAGAACATACTGTAGGTAGTGAGCACATACATGTAAGAATACATTCTAAACATACTTCAAATTCATACTGTTAATATTATGTTTCCCCACAATGTGCTTAAGCTATAGTAAAAGTGTGTAAAAGCCCTCGAAAACTCACAAGGTTTGAAAGTTCAATGTGTCTCCTCCACTTTACAAAAGCATCCTCCACTTTACAAAAGCTTTACATTCCTTTGGGGGGTAGCTGTTTAGGATACGGCATGCTTTGCAAATATTCATCATCTGACTGTGGGTCATACTGTTTGCACTGGATTAACTCGGCATTAACGGCTAGCTAATGCCCTGCCAACAGAAAAGCTACGTCTGAAAAAAATACTCGACGACAAAAAGGCAGGAAAATGTTTGAATGCTTATCGCTGGGGTAGTGCTTGAGATCCCAGTAGTAATGGTAAGGTATTTGAAGGTCCATTTGCATTGTG
The DNA here is from genome assembly GCA_017639675.1 of Aplochiton taeniatus. Taxonomy (NCBI): domain Eukaryota; kingdom Metazoa; phylum Chordata; class Actinopteri; order Galaxiiformes; family Galaxiidae; genus Aplochiton; species Aplochiton taeniatus. The sequence continues at coordinate 8,876,226 of CM030186.1, read as the reverse complement.
CTGTGTACATGTCTTTAAACATGTCTATTTGTGTGTGTTTGTGTGCTGGTGTGTGAGGTAGGAGCTTTAAGACGTGGGTTTTCCGGAGCAGGTGGGATGTGAGAAAGCATCCACACTCAGTGGGAGGTAGAGATCTGGGCTTGTTGTTGCTGTGGGTAGAAGTGTGTGTGTGTGTGTGCGTGCATACTATGTGGGAGTCTGGGCACAGCCATGCTGTGGAGAGCACACTGATCCAACATGCAGCATTGATCTTGTAAGCAGACAAAGCCTAGTATAATATTCATACGCTTCCTGTGGACATTCATGATTTATATTCTCTAATTTGACCATTATCTCTTCTATTCATTCTCTCACTCTTTGTGGGAAATGGATTTGGCATGTCAGCAAAGCGTTTTATCAGGTAGATAGATAGTCTTGAGTGAGAGGCCCAGAGCGTGCAATACTGTAAACATGTTCCAAACACCACTGTGTGCGAGAAAGGACTTCTTCCTTTTATTAAACACCAACAACAGGTTTGAAGAAGAAGATACGTACTGCTGGAGTAGTCGGGCGGGGCGTACATGTCGTTGAGATGCACCGGGCCGGGCTTGGCCACCTTGAGGTAGACCATGTCGGAAGTGTTCTTCAGCGCAGCCACGGCCTCCTCGTGTCGCACGTCCTGCAGGATGATGTTGTTCACCTGAGCACACAAGGAGACCAGCGCACACCCTCCGGTCAACATGGACCCAGGCATGAACCCTCACACCACAAACAGCCCTGGGCTACACCTCAACGTCACGTTTCACAGTGAATTGGGAATGTGCGGAGGTTCGGGCACAGTGGAGCAGGAACACTTCAATGACACGGTAGATCGTCCAGTGCAGAGCCCTTCCGTCGGCATGGCTGCGGCTGATGCGACGGTGAACGGTACTTCCTGGAGAAAACCAGCTGCTTTCATCCAACAGCCCGGCTGATCAATACAGCCATCCGCCCATACAGCAGCAGCAGCTGCAGAGCGCGCCTCCCAGGGGGATTTCTCTGGCTGTAGTCCCTCACAGCCTCTCCATGAAGGTAGCCGCGCTGGCCGCGCGTAGAGGGCTTTGTTCTTATTTACGGCCGTCTTAAACACATCTCATATTTTCTCCGAGCCGCGTAGTCCCTCATTTGCCTGGCAGGTGGTTCTCTTTATCTCGGGCAGCGCGGCACAAAAAGCGCCCGGGGAGCCGCTCGGGAGCTAGAGGCCGCGGCAGCATATCAGTCACACCCAGAGCTACGAACGCTGATGTGTGTCACCAACCTCCCCTGCCTCTCCCCAGGGAGAAGCGGCGAGCAACACGAGAGCGAAACGAAAACAGCCCAGTGGGTCCTCAGGTACAGCAGGAGAGCACGGACTAGGATGTGGGGAAAACCTTTTTGTTCGCTCATATATGTTTACATAGATCTTGCAGATGTTTACCTATCTAAAAATGTGCATATATAATGTGGTCTAACTAAATTGTCGTGTAACATTTACAATCCTATACTGACACATTGTCAATTTACTGTCTTTGGTCACTAGTGGATGGGTTGTAAAAAGCTCTATGATTGCTCTTACAGCGAGCAGGCGGTCTCCAGTCTGCAGACGGCCATCTTTTTGGGCTGCTCCTCCCTCGATGATCTTGGTGATATAGATACTGTTGTCTCCAGGGATGTGCTGGTTGCCGATTCCTCCGGCAATACTGAAGCCGAGCCCTGGGAGAGAAGCACACAGAGAGACTGTCAAGAACCCATTCCATTTCAGAGTCATCCGTGTGAGGAGCTAAAGCAAATGGCAGGCCTTGGAATGAGGAAACTTCAATGTGCAGATTAAAGAGCCATTTTGGATGAGGCCCTGACCTTTGGGCCCTTTGAGCAGGTTAATCTCCAGGATTGTCTCGGGTGGGGCCTGTCTTCTCCTCACCAGCAGCCTGACCACGGGGCCGGCCTCTTTGAGGGCCTCCACCGCCCGGCTGTGGACCACCTCCGACACGTCCACCTCGTTCACACGCAGCACGCAGTCATTCACTCTGCACAGAGCACAGGGCAAGACTGGTTACCAGGGCTTTGGTGTTGTGCTGCAGTCCACAGTACATGGCAGTGGCGGTGTCATCAACAGCATAAAAAAACATACAGATCACCAAATATTGAAAAAGGACACACACAAACTCTACTACGCAAATGCATAATTCATGCTCTCTCCGAGAAAGCAAAAACAACACACCAAAAAGCACTCAAGATAATAATTTTTTGCATGTTTTAGGCTTTGGGTTTTCAGTGAATCCTAAGTCAGAGGAAGCGGACGAGCCCAAACGTACACACACACGCACGCACACACACGCACACGCACACACACACACACACACACACGGGGGGGGGGCACTGGGGTCTAGAAGCACCGCCTTTCACGTCCCACACAGCTCGGGCTGACACGCTGGAGTGTTGAGGAGAGGGCAGAGGAACAAGCGGGGGTGGGGGTGGGGGCGGGAGAGAAAGAGCCAATGACAGCGGAGGAGACTTACCCCAGTCTGCCATCCATGGCAGCTGCTCCACCAGGGATAATCTTGGTGATGAAGATCCCTGGGTCGTCAGGGATGTGTGGATTGTCCATTCCCCCAGCAATGCTGAAGCCCAAGCCAGAGTTACCCTGCACACAGGTCATTGTAAGCATCAAGGGAACACTGACGGGCCAGCGCGCTTACAGGTGCACACATGCATGTGCAATCACAAGCACACAGACACACACATACATACACCAGAGAACAACTGACGTGCTTTCAGCACCATTCACGCACCATGGGAACAAGGTCAGGGCAGAATATGGTTCCTAATGGTATTGGCGCCTCAGAGGAGTGAACACGTGACACACAGACTGCTCAGGGGAATTTTCAAGGCAGCGCCAGGGTCAACTTCGCAGAGTCTGCCCTCATATACGTCACTTCATAATTCCAGCCACATCACTTAAATGTTAGAAACAGCAAGAGGCTGCTCTCGTCCCTCCTGCAATTTGTCCGTAACGGAGAAAAGAGATTTTTCAGACTCAAAGTAGAAATAACCTTTTTAGTGCGGCCTAACCACTTCATTTCTATTGTATGATGCAGAGCTTCCATTTTCTCTCTCTCTACAGTAAATTGACGCCTCCCGCCTCCCCCTCTCAGGATGGCAGGGGACCCTGAGCACTCAGACCCGCACTGCTCCGGCTGACAGCCGCGGCTACAGAGATAGGCAGCAAACAAGACAGTTGAGAAAAGGCTTCACTTTATTATTTTCTATAATTAATGAGCAACGGTCGCAACAAATTAGGACAGAGGGCGGCTGAGGCCTCCCAGCGCGCCGCTCCGGAGCCCAAAACAGTGTAAGAGGAGGCCCCGCCACCAAACGGTCCACCACCCGCAGACCTTTCAAAGGGCGGTTTTACGGCGTTCCTTTAAACTTCGTGCGCGCAGGAACGCCACATGAAGCGGACGAGTGGAGGAAGCAGCTCCGCATCCGTGGTGGAGCCCCAAGATGCATCTCTGTGTGGGTGGGACCACCAGAGCAGGAACATATAGTACCGAGCGGGCAGTGTTACACTCTGCTGAACCTTTCTACCGAGTGCTACCGTAAAGGGCTCCTCCTGTGGATCGAGAGGGATGACGTTGCTCCTGAACAACTGAACAGGCGGGCTTTTGACACATCCCAGGCGTCGGCTGGTGACATGGGCGGGCGGATTATATAAAAAGCTGCGCTTCATTATCATAACACTGCCATCGTTATGCTCACAGATTCTGCACAAAGATGTTCCTACTGAGGTGAGGTCATAATCTCCTGTACATGCGATGACTTCTACAGTTCTCACATGACAGAGATAATGCATTTGCCTGGTGAAAGGGCTGCTGATCTGAAGACAGAGATGTTTACTGCCATCTAGTGGGAAGAAAATTGTCTTGTTCAAAGCTAAAGCGTTCAAATGGAGCACAATGCAGAAAATGCAGTCTCCTAAAAAAAAAATGTCAACTCACCCTCTCCAAAATGATCTCTTCGTATTTGTACATCCCATCACTTCCATTTACCTGTTGAAACAGAAACCAAAAGGTGGTTACAATTCCACATCTACATCTTAAAAAATGGCATTGAAGGAAACCCATTCAAAGTAAATGAAATGGCTTGCCTATTAATATTATTATTATTATATAATTACCATTATGTTTATTTTATGAACCCTTGAAACCCTAAGCTAATATCACAAGCAGAGCGTCAGCTGTGTATTAATACACAATACGACACTAAATGCATAACTCCAGCAAATTCCTTCTCCAACAACGGGCAGGCTCAATAGGATAATGGATGTTAGTCCACATGGCAAACAGCATGCTTCTACCGCGAGGTGAGGGAGGGAGGGAGAGAGAGAGAGAGAGAGAGAGAGAGAGAGAGAGAGAGAGAGAGAGAGAGAGAGAGAGAGAGAGAGTGAGAGAGAGAGAGAGAGAGAGAGAGAGAGAGAGAGAGAGAGAGAGAGAGAGAAAGAGAGAGAGAGAGAGAGAGAGAGGGAGAGACAACAGATGCTTACATAAGGGCCTGCATCCAGTGAGTCTGCGTTGACGATGATGGGGGGAGGGTTAGCCTGCGAAGATGAAGAAATACACATTACCTCAGTGTGTGAGGCTGGCCGCTCACAGACATACGCAGTGCACACACACATTATCAGTCAGGAGCCCGTGAATGGATGCCATGGGAACGATGTGTCTGGCTGGGGAGGACAGGATGGGGGAGATCATGGCTGGGTGTGATGACTGAGAATGAGGAGTGGGCCAGAGAGACTGGCTCACTGCTGCTGGTATTATTACTGCAGTCAGACATCCTGTGGTGTTCTATTAAAACAAACGGCTTGTGTCGTTACCATAGGGATAGTGCCGTCGGATATCGCATTTATTCACAAGCCTTCTCTCCTCCCCTTTAATTCGGTTTCATACACCTCGGGCACGACAGCATGCAGTCCATCATCCGACATGCGCCGTTTTATGGTTCAGCGGTCACTTGGTCAGTGAGACACAGTACACGGAGTGTCGTTTCATTACCGAGACAATATATCGGCATGTTCTCGCAGAGCAAGACGAGGCAGCTATTCTGCTCAGCGCCATTGCGCCACCAAGTGCCCGAGCTTTATTTCCCTGGAGGAGTTGCTATTGCTTCAGCACTGCACCAGCAACGGCGTTATGGGAAGTGTTATCCAACAGAGGCACCGGTGACGTTGTCGATAGTGGCATGCAACAGATGACAGCAATTTCTCGGTCAAAATCCATCACCATTAGGACACTCACGGCCCGCCCTGACTGTGGGACTAGCGCTGCGGAAAGCCCGTCCCCGGTAACATCGAGGAGGGCCGGTAGGATTGGAGGGAAAACGTGGCCGAGGAGAAGGGAGGGCGTGGCCTGTGCCTCAATGAACGCTGTTGCGCCGTCCAACACTAATGGCAACTCTTGAAGCGAGCGCTGGTTGTGTTTTTCTCTATCGACCTGATTGAGCTGCGGGGGTGGGGGGATGCTGACGGGGCAGCAAGGGGAACTCAGGTCCAGCAGAGAGGAGATGGTCACTACCTCCCCCTTCCCTGCGCCCCCCTCCCCCCTCTTCGTCCCTGTGTTCACATATTACCAGCTTCCTTAGGCCCCTCACAGTGAAGCCTCTCCTATTGATTCCCATTGATTCCAGTCTCCCTCTCCGCCAGCCACCATTCCATAGTGTGCGCACATAGATTCCCTGTGTTGGGGCTCGTGCTGTGACAGGCTGGGATATTACATTACTGCCTTAAACACTATTGAGAGGGCTTTGCAGCCACGGCTGATTGGTTTTGTGGTGCCGAATCCAGATCGTTCAATTATTTCTGTACGGCCCCTTCCCTGGTGATCGTCCTGGGATCACTTGAGAACTTTTATAAAAGCCTTTCCTACAAGACGCCTTCATCGCCCCTGTAAAGTTAACAGCTCAATGTAACAAAACTATTTTCGTACAAAGCGACGCAGATAAAAAACAACCACCTTTTAACGCTGGCAAGAGGAACATTTTGATGTTTTTACACTCCACTCATAAACATGTATGGAAAATGAATCACACGCTGTAATGCTTTACTGATGTCATCAAGACAATACAGTGGAGTCCAGGTTCACTTTAAAAACACTTCAAATATTTTGTTCCTTTTATCAGCCTCATCCATCCACCCTTCTTGTAAAAAGTACCACCACCCTTGTGTGGGTAAATCTCCTAAATCAGCATGACATCGCCCTATAATCTACTACGAGATAATATGCACAGACATTAACTTGCATGTGCCTATGTGTAAATACTGGGGCTCGACATTTAGCCACGACAACTTCAGCCCAGGGCGAACAAAGGGCTTAGAGCTCCAGCGGCTCCACTAGCCCAAGTGGGAAAGGCATGGCCGTGTGAAGTAGCCGAGTCACAGCGGCCGCGGTTCTGTTTTTAAGGCAACGACTGTGTTCAAAGGCCACATCCAACAAGTCCCATAGAGCAGCTGTGAGCGAGGCAGTGGCAAGGCTTAGCCTGCAGGCTGACAGAGGGGACTACAGTGGGGAGCCAACTTCACCGCGACTGACCCAGGCAGAGCTACTGAACGCAGCTCCAACGCTGTGGAGCCCACACATACACACACATACACAAACGATACAAATGCAACCGTAACACCAGCAAAGCTTATAGTGGCTGGCTGATCGATGCCAAGAGATTATCCTACGATGACGACCCTGCGAATCTATAAACAGCGCTGTAAAAAAAGGCCCTCAGCCCTATGAAACAGCACATCACCCTGGTCTTGGATTGAAGCCGCGATGCCAGTATCTGTGTGGGACGCATTCAGCAACAACAAGAGGGGTGAAGGAGGATGGCGGTGGGTGTGATCCATCCACCGATGTCCGCGGAGGAGTGTGTGCCATCTCTGAGGTGGAACCTAGAGTGGAGGAGGGAGGGGAGCTGATATAACGGCTATAGGGACCAGGGGACCATCGAGGATCATGATGGGGACAGGACAGCTAAGTATGGCTCCTCAAAGGCCTTTACTGGACATGGACCATAACCCTGAGAAACCAGCTTCCAATCTCTCTGACCTCACCAGCGCCAGCACAGGCTTGCCCAGGCTCATAGCGATCACCATTATTACCATATCAGATTAATGTCAACCCACATGGATATGTGTGTGTGAAGGGCAGCGGGCGGCCATTTTGAGCTGTGGAGTCGGTTGATGGTGAAGAAAGACGGAGGTCAGAGGGCAGCGAGTTAAAACAATTGGCTAGCCTCCAGATGTGGCAGAAGGGGGTGGACGAGGGGCACGGCTGGTATTAACCAAATCTGGATAAGATTATCATAAATCCCTTAATTTCCTTTTAATTCAAACACTAATCATTAAAGGCTGATTTCTCAGCCAGCTGTCGCTGTTCACTTCTGTCCAGCTGCAACGCCGGGCTAAGAGAGGGCTCAGGCGGGACGGACTCACCCACGCCTGTACGTGTTCCCAGTGACACACACACACAGTCCCACTCTCTCCAACACACGCACACACACACACACACACGCGCACACACACACACACACACACACACACACACACACACACACAGACACACACACACACACACACACACACACACACAGTCCAGGCTACTCCCCAGGGGGACTGGCACTGTGGCCGTTGCCACCCGTCCCCACTGACCACCAGAAGTGATGAAAACCCACTCAATACACCACACTCTATCTCTCGCTCCGTCTGTATTGCCATCCATCTGTTCAAATTCCCTCTCCAAATTGGTAAAGCAATCAATTCTCTTCCAAGCCATTCTGTGCATAAGAGCGTTAAACCAGGTTGAAATATTGCAGATCTATTTCCATTGTCCAAAGGTGGATGTCTGTGTAAAATCCAAACAGCGTTGCACCTCAAACTGTAGCCCTGAATTGACTAAAGACCCCCGAGACTGGAAAGCTACTAAGAATCCCGCTGAACATTGGCAAACGCGGGGCACAGGCCTTGTCCAAATTGTTAAATAATCAATGTGTTCCCATGGAAACCGCAGCTCACGGCTGCCTGGGAGGGGCACTTAAGTAGCTCCCTCCCCCCTATTCACCTCTCAGGACTCTGCCATTGTTTTTTGGGGGGGGGCTTCTTTTCTCTTTGCACGTGTGGCCATTGGGCTCTGATCGGCTGCCCGTGGCCCTGTCTGCCCCCATCACACAGGCACTCCATCTACATTTGGATGAAAGGAATGGCAGCAGGAGAATGCCACAGTCACACTGCCGCTCGCTCACCCATCTGACTGAACAGCACCACGTCTCCATGGTTCTCCATCTCAACGTCTCCCAGTTGTCTTTTGACCACACCACACATTACACTGACTGAATGTAATATCAGCCTGCGGCAGTAATGGCATTAGCAGTAACACTGTTACCATGCAAAATCCTCCCGTAAATGATGTGAAGGTATATAGAATAACTCTAAGGCTTTATATACATGGTTGCAAACGGCAAGACGTCATGGGATGGCAACAGAGGGTGGTGCCACGCCCTGGTGGAACAGCCCTGGCAGCCTCCTATGCATGCATCACTCTTCTACACCATATTACAACATGGTTTCCTCTGTGTCCTCAAAGCCTTGGCTTCCCCTGGGCAGGGTTAAAGAAGAAGAAGGCTTGGTGTGCGCATAGCAATGAGATGCTGACAAGACAATAAGCCGCTGTTCCTTAGAAAACACTTCCACAGCAGCTCCACTTCCTCCGCCAGACACGTTTGACATTGCAGGCCCGTATCCAATGGCAACGTCCCAGGGAATTATGACAGTTGACCCTACGCAAGACGAGGTAACGGAGCCAGGCCTGAGAGGCAGCACCAGGCCCTTGGCCTGCGCCTTCCATCATCATCCTCGTGGCGAATCAATCAATCACCAAAGAACACCGAAGGCTTTTGCCAGGCAAAAACAACACTGGTGCGGGCCCTTTTAATGAGGGATGAATGTGTTTTTGCGGTGGCTTTTGCTCAGTGCTGCCCTGCAGGATGGGGGGGGGGGGGGTGAGGGATACATTTGGTGGTGTCTCTCTCTCCGTTTCCCTGGCCTTCATTGGCCTCTCGTATACCCCGCTGCAGTCCAATCAATACCTCCTCAATTACCATGCATCCAACATCTCATTCACGCTGAGGCAGCTAGCCAGAGGCAGGAGGGAAAGAGAGAGACAGACGGATAGAACAGAGAAAAACACAGGAAAGAGGTGTTGTACTCAGTAGCAACCGTCATAGCATTTCTTGGTTTACCTTTTTTGTCAGTGACACAGTGGGAATTGTGTTGCGCAATAAAGTTTAGTCCCTAGTACTGAAGGTCACATGTTTTTCTCCGGTCTTACGGCACCAGCTGATTTTGGGCATTCATTTCAATGAGACAACCATGAGGAAATGAATTAGTTCATTTGTAAAGCAGGCCCATTAAAAAGTGAGAGCTTTCCATGGGAAGAACAGATTTGATGGCCATGATTGAGCCTTGTGACGTGCACAGAGGCAAGCTCTCGCATTCGCTGGTGTCTCGGTCACACATACAGAACCCCCCCACCCCCCACCTTGCACACGCACACACACACATTTTTGAAACCATAATTAATAGCCCGTCACAGCTGTCAGCAGCATTCCCTTCTCATCTTCATGTAATGTTACCAAAGCGAGCTCTGGCTTACCTTTCTGTTTGGTCACGGTGAGCAGCTCCAAATGAGCTTCAGAGAGATGGCTAGTCTGACCTTCAGAATGGCAGAGCACACAGGGAAATTACTAAACTTATCGACACAAAGCCTTGCAAGAAACCAAGCAATATGTGTCTATTCAACAGCCTGTTACTCATGAATTAGCTCTGGAAATGACAATGTGCATGCATGTGTGTCTGTGTGTGCCGGAGGAAAGAGATGCATGCGTGTTCCACAGTGTACAGTCCCTTTTTGTCTGGGCTGTTGTCACTCATCATTGCATGAGCCCGCACTGTTCCTGTGGGTTTACTTTGATTGTAAACTGGGACCAGCCTTCCAGAATTCCCACAGCTACAGCAGCAGCCGCTGCTATTGGTCAGTGGTTTACACCCTGGCGATGAGAGAACCATCAGAATCTGCCCCTGCCCCCGTCAGACAACCCTGGTGCCAGGTTACATTCACCACTGCGTTGGCGATGAGAGAACCATCAGAATCTGCCCCTGCCCCCGTCAGACAACCCTGGTGCCAGGTTACATTCACCACTGCGTTGGCGATGAGAGAACCATCAGAATCTGCCCCTGCCTCCGTCAGACAACCCTGGTGCCAGGTTACATTCACCACTGCGTTGGCGGCATCGTAATGATTCAAACCATCACACCGTCTGTGGCAGGCTCGGCCATTCTTCACATCAACTAGCGGCTGCACCGGGGCCGCGGGTTCTGCGGGGGCTTTGCTTTGAAAAGACTACCAACATGCAGCGTTTCAGTGTAAAGAAGTGGGCAGATGTTCTGATAACATAGGGCAGCATGCCAGCCCCAAAGACCGGGTTTGGTGTGAGAGCAGAAAACAGGCCCGTCACAGGAGAGCATCATCAGTATGCTCCATATAAACCCACCCCCACTGCTTCCTCCACATCAGAGGTCTCTCTCTCTCTCTCTCTCTCTCTCTCTCTCTCTCTCTCTCTCTCTCTCTCTCTCTCTCTCTCTCTCTCTCTCTCTCTCTCTCTCTCTCTCTCTCTCTCTCTCTCTCTCTCTCTCTCTCTCTCTCTCTCTCTCTCTCTCTCTCTCTCTCTCTCTCTCTCTCTCTCTCTCTCTCTCTCTCTCTCTCTCTCTCTCTCTCTCTCTCTCTCTCTCTGCAGCACGCTACCTCACAGCTCTCGGCTGGTTGCTACCCCTTGTTGCTAAGCTGAGAGCGACACCAGTTCCTCGGCGTCGTTTCGGATCCAGCCGAGTGCTGGCGACACGGTGTACCCGGTAATGAACCACGTCACGCTGTGGCGTCCATTGTCAATTACGGTAAGATCATTCAATTGCCGTGGTCCTATTTAGGTAGACGAAGAATACGCTCGTTGTTCTCTCGTTAGTCGATCTCAATCTAATTTGTGTGTTTCCCGTACAATGGTGCTCATAATGGGATGGCCTCATTTTGTCAGAGTGTATGATACTCCCACAGGGTAACCTTTGACCTCTGAGTGTTGGCTTAGTGCAGCACAGTGCCATCAGATCACATCCAACCCATTCCCTGTCATCACACACACCGCAACCATTTGGGATAGATTCCTGCCTACGGAAGGAAGCCTTATCGGCTCTACAACGAAGCTCCGTAGTCAGGCCGTCGATGGCAGAGGAGATCGACAAAAGGGGATGAAGAAATCCCAGTGCAGATCCTCTCATGAGAACCCATGCGAACAGCAGGCAGAGGGAACAGCACTCCCTCTGACCCAGGGCAGGACGGAGAGCCTGCTCTCTCCAGCTCCCACCAGGCTCAGCCTCGTTGTGACACGGCAAACAGCAGCGCGGCCCTCCAGCCCTGGCTGCGGTCTCGGGCCTTTGTATATGCACCACTATCTAACACCCACGTACGCGGCTCCATTCAACTCCCTGTGCCTGCCATCACTTTGGCTGCCTCTGCGTGTAGGTGTTGGAAGTGATGAAAAATGACAGTAAGTAGGACAACAGGCGAGGCAACGAAAACAAAAGCTGTGCCACTAGTTCCTCTGCGACAATTACGAATACATGAGCACGTTGATCCATATGCGGGTGTATTTACTGCCAAGTGGCAGTGGGGAACTGGGCTTTGTTTTAAACGTGCGTATCACTTTGGGGAGCGCCAAGACAGGCAGCCTCCTGTGGAGGGCCCAGATTTGACTGCTTCTTCTGCCCACCTCGGGTCAGGGAGAACGGTCCGTACACACACATGGCCCTGATGGCGTCGTCGCAGATCACAGCCACCTGTCACTGTGGCTCGGACATAGCACGCCAGCACTGGCCTGAGCCCACAAAGAGCGCAAGAGCTTTTTCTAAATGCAACCTTTCAACATGGTGCTATTTGATAAGAGCCGGCCATCAGCCCTGCATTAGCCTTCCATCTGAAGACGGGAGAGCAGAGCCCCAGGTTGAAATTATACATTCACGTCCCAGCGTTCACAATGTAAAATATATAAGGATAGCAGAGCATGCATTAAAAGATTAGCTAATGCTTAATCTCTTAATCAAAATCCTACCGGTGTCAATTGGTGCATACTACTGAATTTATCTCTCCCATGGATCCAACTTAAAGGTAATTAATCAAAAATGTTGGAAAGTCATCCCCCTTAATCTCTAAGGAGGCTCAGTGAAGGGGAGGGTGGGTTGATGTTTGTACCTGTTTGTAGGCTAATATGTGAAGATTAAAGTTGTGGCTTTACACAACGGAAAATACATGTTACATATTTGCAGCTTCCATTTAATAATAAATGTTTTATGGAGTGGAATGTTGTTATTACAGAGGGTGAAAAGAGTGAATATATATATATACATTTATCTCGATGATTTCCTATGTGGATGGGCAGGCTGCTTGATTATGACTTAACCACTAATGTGTTCTGGGCCTTGGAGCATCACTGGCCTTATTCTGGTGATGTTATAGCCCTGGCCCATTTCACTCCTATCTAAACAGCTTCATAGCCAACGCTTCAAAGGACCGTTACGTTGTTGGGTTCAAAGTGGGTGGCCCATTATCGCATCACTCCCCTGTTCTCGGCCTTTCTCGTCTCCGCCGACTGTACCCAACCCCTCATCCCTACCCGCTGATTACATCATTGGAATTTAAATGGGGGAATATGAATCCACCACTGCCCATACTGGGTTTCCTAAGCTCGCTGTTCAAGATGGGTAGCCTCACAAGAAACTGCGTTAGTCTAGCCACCACAGCCACTGTTTAGTTCTCTGTGGGAAAGAAGTGGCAGGCTAGGGAAGAACGCACCACTAACACCAACATCCGCTCGTCTTTATGTTCCACGGCACTGGAGGCCTCCACCCAAGACCAGAATGTATCCTTTACCACTCTCCATTCCAACTAACTACCTTGCTTTGGGACACTGAGAAAAATTTACTTTTATAGATGTGCTTTTGTTTGTGTGTACTATAGGTACAATATGTCTACCACTATGGCACGGTGGCATTGAAAAGAAAAACAAGAGATCTTTGACCGTCTGCATGTCAACAGAGCAGTGTGTGGGCAATTTGCTAGCTAAGGAGCAGAGCTAATGCAGAGCTCTGGCTGAGCCTGCACCATGGCAACACAGAGGGCTATGTCTGAGCACAGCTATTCTCTTCCTCCCTCTTCTCTCCTCCTCCGTTCTGCTCTCTTCTTCTCCAACAGTCTCCTCTGCTTTGCCTTAGTTAAACAGACACAACTGAAGATGTGCGCTGATGCACATGTGAACAGGCCCTGTCGTTTCCTGCTTTGTAAGGGAACAGAAATTTAGGAATAATCAGAGCTGCTTTACTGTCGACCAGACAACACTCCCAATGTCGGCAATAGTTGCATCGCCACATTGCTATCTTTAGAAAGTATTTTCCGTGACATTGTTTCAATTCGACAGCCCTGTAAGCTGCTACCCACATACCAGCAGCTCTTAACAAAATAAGAGGGACAAAATTAGACTATGACCAAAAAAAAACATCCCTCCCACAGTGCAGCACGCCGCCATGTATACAATTACAGGGGAGAATAGTACAGCATGCCGCTGGTATTTTCTATCTTGGCATTGCCACTGATATTTTAGACACATGAACGGTTGGGTCGTTCAGATGATTGTTGATCATCTATGAGGTTCAATGGTCAGTAGTATCTGGGCAACGAGGGAGAAAGATTAGGAACTGATGCCTTGTGACATCACCATGGGCCAATAAGAACACACTCAGTGAGCAGGCTAGCTTGCGCCCCATCTTCAAAACCGTACAAATACATTGCATAGCAGAGCATTTTACCAATACAAGCGCATTAATGGGAGTACATATATTTCCTCATATTTCCCGAAGCAGGCCCAGAAAGTCACAATGACTAATGTCACATGATAAACTCCTCAGCTTTAATTTGCCAGATGCAAAATGAACTCGGCACAAAAATCTATTCCGTACTTCCTCAAGCATCACGGCTCTATCCTCACTTGTCACAAACTGAAAGGAGGGTTTCAGGAAACATATAATCTACATGCTTGCATTTCAATGGCAGCAGCTTACCCTCTGAAACATGACTGAAAAACAATGAACATTAAATTGGGTAACACCAAATACTTTTCTTATTCTAATTACCAGGATTTTTTTTTTACTTCAGCCATTTAAAGTAAATTAATTGGCAGACATTTGAGACTGACAGTTAATAGTCAAGAGAAAAGACAGCGTTATATCAGAAGCTACACAAAGCAAATAAAATGAGAATGTAAGGGTAAAAATTTGTAGATTAGTCTAAACGGCGGGTTCCTCTCAGTAGATATGAAATCAACTTCTAATACTTACGAGTCACTTGTAACGTTGACAATTTTGAAAATGTAAGGTTGGGAAACAAGAACCCATTAACACCTTGCAATGGTGTCTGATTGCCCAAACCCATTCAGCTGTGTTCTTGAAATTGATATTCAAATCGTATACTTTATGCTTCTTGGGTCTATTTAAATCTGAATAAATCAATACAGATGAAATACCGATATGGTAAAGTGTATGCTAATTCTAAGTTGAAATAAGGTCTTAGACAAACAATAACACCATTAATAGGTTTCAGAAGATTCTGAATGATCTCTTTAAAATGGTGCTGTCCTGACTCAACTGGATGGCACATGCTTTAAAATAAGTAGGGCTCAATGGTCTCTGTTTTAATTGTTCCTCTCAACTTATTTACTGTTTTCACTGTTCAAGGTTTTGCTTTTTGGGGTAAGTGTTTCAAACATTTTGTTTATTTATAATTTGAGCAAGTGTAGGGAATACTAAGACATATATTTAAATATACATTTTGGAATTTTGAAATTTGGGATATTTGAAACATTTTAAAAGTATATATTTTGAATCTAAAATATTTAAATAAGCTCCATAGAGAGCTTATTTTCTGAATGATAAAAAAAAAAAAAATGCGTCTTACAACAACTTATCCTTGATATGCTATTATTTTGTACCGTTCATGGATAAGCAACGCAAGAAGACCATGCTTTGAAAAGCGCGATTAACGCTTTAAATCCCTGATTCTTAAATGTATAAATGTATCATTGGATGGAGCAATTTGACAAGTAATCCAAAAACGTACTGATATTTTCCTAAGTCTGTGGGTTTCTATGTTTTAAGTCCTTTATGTTTTTATGTCAACATTCTGTAATTGCATCTCTGTTTTCCGCAAAGCGAAAACCTTTGGGCTCTATATATGTCTTCGGCTTCTAAATCAAATGTCAATCAAATACCCACAAGATCCTCGGCTGCTAGGCATACAAATGAATACGCTGATGCATTAAATCAGCACCAACTAAATGTATTACCAATGTGCAAATTATAATATACTATGGTCTGCTAGCTGAATTTGGCTGCTTCCTGCTGACCATGTATGACTTATAACATTTGAATTTGAGGCAGCACAGTAATCCAGCACGTAATCTGGCCAGAATCTGCTTAACCCTACATGCCCAAGGCAGTGAGAATGGACCAGTTTTGGAGGGGGTGGAGAGATGGGAAGCCTACTACTTCCTCTGTTTATGATCTTCATGACTGGCCTGAGCACAATGCGGACAATGCCAATGCATGAACAGGTAATATGGAATTATCATTCGATATGAGAGCATAAAGATTACACTAAAGAGACACTACCAAAGGGAAATCATTTCAAAACTGAATATTTTTGATGAGCTCAGGTGAGAACATGCCAAAGCCATACAACATAGCAGAATCACAAACATGTAAGCACCAGGGAAACAGTCATAAATCGATATTAAGCATTTTAGAAGGCTAGGTTTTACTCCCCATCTGCAGCGCAATAAGATTTAAGATATTAAACTGGGATTGTTTGTATTGCATGCCAGCTGGAGTCAGGTCATGCTCTCTCCCTCTTTTTTGTCTCTCTTTATCTCACTGTGGCTCTCAGCATATCTAGGCTGGGGCTTCCGAGTCTCAGTTTCTTAAGCACGCTAGGTTAAATGTGCAGAAACACTATCATTTATCCAACAGGCCTTAGTGAAGGGGTGGGGAACCTCCAGCCTCCGGGCCACATGCGGCCCGCGGCACTATTAGATCTGGCCCATAAGGCAATATCGTAAATGTACTTAAGAAATAAATAAAAAACCCAAAACTAAAAAAATATTGATCAAAAAAGGAAAGCTAAATGTTAGCTCGTTTGGTTGCGCTGGCTAACTCTACCTGTCACAGGCTTAATATTATTACTTTATTCATTGGTACATAACCAACTGAGACTAGATCTCTTTTCCAGCAGAGCCCTGTTTAGGGCAGAACATGTATACATTTTGTAAACTAACAAATATAAACTAAGCAAACAAGAAGTAAAAAATGTAATAAAAAAAGAAGTAAAGAAATAAATAATCAAATAATAAAAATGTGTTGCAATATGTTACAATCAGATCACGTGTAAAATGCTGTCTCATAGTTGTAGCAAAGAGAAGCACTAAGAAGATTCTTGATTCTTACAAGAATCCATGTAAGTTATTTGGTTGTAGTTAGTTTCTGAGTTCAGCTCAGCTGTCCTGTTCACAGATGTCCTTGTTGCACGCGCACGAGTGCAAACCTCACAACCGTAACAGCCTAGTAAACTGTCTTTTTTGAATGAATGGAATGAGATTGTTGGGTGGGATTTCGTAAAATGATAATTATACTATCAGAGTGCAATTGAATATGCATAGACTTGTGAATTATATTTTAATAGAATGGATGTGTACTGAAACATTTTATATTATTTATCTATTGTAGATCTGTTAAAATGATTATTCGAATCAGTTGACAGTTGGACTGAGATTAGAGAAGCCACTGAAGACCCAGCTCAACTCAATGTTGCATTTTATTTGTTTTTACAGGATTAAAGAAATCCTCTTATTTGAGTTGCACCCTGGCGTCCTTAACTTCATGTTGTAACATTAGACCGTTAGTGGTGCAACGGATCACAAAACTTACGGTTCGGATCGCATCACGTATTTTCGGATCAGCAAAAATGATTGCCCTGCCGTCTTCTGACTGGTGGGCACCACATCACAACATTGAAATAAGGAGCATATGGTGCCTATTTTGGCCCAGTGGTGGTCCCTCAGGGCCTTCAAGGGCCCAAGCATTTAAAAAAGAAAATGTACGATCCAAACCTACAATTAATTTAAAAAATGTATGAAAAGTTTGGTAAAAATGTGTTCTTTTATCAAATAAAATATGAACAATAAAATATCTATTGTAAAGTCTTATTTAAAATAAACTATTATTTTTGTCATAAACCAGCCATCTATCAGGAACAACAGGGAAAGGGTTAACATGTGAACCTACTCATTCACGACTTTCACATAGGTCTCTATTTTTCAGCAATCTCCTCCCACCAGGGCCTTCTGTGGCCAGGTTGCAGCCAGGCCCTGATCATACAAACTGCATGCGGAATTAATAAAGAGTGACATAAAATCAACCAATCACATTTTGATTTGTAGCGGGTGGGAGTAGAATTTTATTTTGGTTTTTTTCCGACTTCTAGAAGGAGGCTGTGTTCGGAATTGCCTACTATGCATCCTTAACATACTAAATATAAAGAAAAATGGGTATGCAGTATGCCAACGGTACAAAGTACAGTATGTAAAAATTGAGTACGGAATAGCTTCCCGGGTGAAAAAGTATGAGTACCCGAGAGATGTTATTAGACAGTGCTTCATGCCCCAAAATGCAATGCGGCAACTTCCTTCTTGCTTTGACAAGATAGGAAACATTGCCCGGGTTTTGGTCACATGTTCCAGTTAAATATACTAACAATTTAAGTGAATCTTTGTCAAAAGTAGTGTACTAAATTTCTGTTTCAGTAAGTAGTAGGCAGTATGTACTAATTGAGTAGCCTATATAGTAGATAGTATTGAAGTTAGGTGGTTACGAACATAGCCGGAGTCTTGAAGCTTTTGGCTGATGTCATTACTTGCCATTTGGCGCTCTGTGTCAGGCCATTACCATACCCTGCATGCCTGTGTAATGTGTTTTGGTTTGGTATCTGTATAGCTGGTGTAATTTCCATTAGATATCTACATGGTGGTTCTTCAATGTTTCAGTTTCTTGACCTTTCGACTTTTGTTCATGCAGATTTAACATAATGGAATTAATAAGGAATAAAATTCACGCCTGTCGAATTTAGGACTTTTTTTGCAGTGAGGTCGTACAAATATCTGTATTTGTGAGTCGCTCTTCGATCTGCTCCACTGTTGGTTCCATGGCTACGTGTATCCAGATCTGTGTGTTTTCCAACCAAAATATAACCGGAGATCTTCTTGCTCCCACTTTCCTACCTTGTCCAATCAATCAGCGATTGTTTGACACATGGGAGAGAACGCTACACACTATGCACTGCTAGGATTTGGGAGGACAACCCCTATCCACATCTTCGGGCCTCTGTGACCTACACTTTCCCAGAAACCCATTCTCTTCGCAGCAGAGATGTCTAAGTGTATCTTTGCAGAAGCATAAACCAGGCTTAAAGTGATAGTTAAACTTTTGGAAAATAGGATATTCCCCCACTCACCTATAGTCAGACCTAGATTGACATAAATGTCATGTTTGTACGTCCATTATTGAGTTGGTTTGGTTTTAGGCTAAATTTAGCCTAGCCCCTCGGCCGTAAGCTAGTGGTAACCGCGGCAGAATGGCTCTTCAGACAAAAGTGACAAAATACACCTTTTAAAAATGCCAAAGCTTTTTGCTCGTCTTTACAGCACAGGTACGAACCACGATAAAGTCTTTTACCAGGTAAACTGAAAAGCGCAAATCAGTGTGTCTGTAAGTGCAGTCACCACTCTATTTGAGATGCTGGGTCTCGGCTTAGGCTGCGTACTGAAACAAGGTAAAACCACGGTTCAGACAGGTCCGACGGTCTCTCTGTTTAAATAACAACGTCTTGCTTTTAGATTTTAATTTCGACACGTGTGAAACAAAGACAATACATCAAAGCTTTGGAGTTTTCATAAGGTGTATTTTGTCACTTTGGTCTGGGGCTAGGCTACATTTAGCCCGCAACCTAACACTCAATATTGGACATACGGACATAAAATTGATGTCAATCATCTCGTCTGACTAAGGGTAAGTAGGGGCATATTTTATTTCTCCAAACGTTGAACTTCCCCTTTAACATGTTAATGTAAGTTAGCTAGCGATACCTAACAGAGTAACACACATCTGTTTTGTTTGTAGGTCTATCTGTTAACTGCACCTCTGCATCAAAATGTAGGGACTTATTACTTTAGAAAGTAACAGCTGCAGAAATACTGCATTTCACACTATGATGGCTAAACTTTGCAATTAAACCGTGGTGCACATGTGTACCGAACCGTGGGGGGCAATCCGTATGGATCACGGATCAGCTATGGTCCGTTACACCACTAGCGACCAATAAAAGAAAACGAATTTATGTTGGTCCTTTTCTGTAGCTCCCAATGGATGTTTTAAATATGCCAATGGCCCTTTATAGCAAAACGGGTACCCACTCATGCCTTATCGGCTGATAATGATCCAAAGGGCCTGTTAAAGGATCATCTGTGATCTGTGTTTGTACAGTGACATATGTTTGAATAACTTTGGTTGTCCTCTCACTCATTCCTTCTATCCACGGTGGGAATGCGGGTGACAGCCAAACATACGCTCCTTCTATATGGCTCGCCATGCCAATGTTGAACCATCACCTTGAAGAGTTAACAAGCTACACAAAGGAACATTGACAAAGAGGAATACCAATTGCTTTGGCATTGGAACCTGAATGGAAAAGACAAAAAAGAGGTCCATGCAATAAATGTAACCCACAGAAGGAGTAATTAAATCAACAGCAATAAGATCTCATCGTTTAATTGTCAAATGCATTCAGGTCATTCATGTAGTTAATGCGTATAGTAATACTAGGCAACATAAAGTCAAACATTACACTTTAATGTATTGCATTGGGCATCTTGACTATTAAATTTGATACTAAATTGGAATGTAAGACTACGTTGTTCTCCCTCTATAAATTATTTTGAAATTAAAATGAATGCCAAAATCTGTGAGACTTCAAAGACAAAAGAAACCGCATAACAGCATGTGCATACTTTCTTTAAAAAGCACAGAATAGCTACGGTAATTATACCGAAGCCTAAGCTCAGAAACAGTGTTCTGCAGTAACCCTCTGAAAGCAGCTCTATACCCAAAAATGAAGCTTTTCATTCTTACTATATTTAAGAAAGCAAGAGCGGAGGAGGCAGCCAGTGGAAGACAGGAGGAGGGATGAGAAACGAAGAAAACTGAAAAACTAAAAAAAATCGAGAGGCCAGAGCAAATGGCTGAAGGGGTGCTTGGATAATGCATTAGACAGAGATGGCACTCAGAGCAGCTACACATGGTAAGAAAGGCACTGCATCACCAAATGTCCTCCCCACACACACACAGATCTGCCTAGAAAATGGAAGACAGAAATCCAATCTGTGGATAGCAACACTGCATTGTATCATGCGACATGACATTCTGCGTATCCTAACGTGCAGCCACAGGAACAAATTACTTGCCCATACCTACTGCACACAGCCTGCTATCGATCAATGAATGAAAAGACTCTCCACTATGAGGTACCTTCCAGATATGTAGTACCTTTTCTATGCTGCTTTATCACATACAGTTCCACAGACGAAGCTGCAGTCTAAAAGCAGCTGAATATTAGCACCGGCGCTGTGAAAAGCACCCACGGACACCCACAAAACAGGAGAGGAGTCAGAGGGTTTGGGGATCGGCCACTCTTCACCAATATCGATTGTGGTGTGTGCAGATTCCGCGGCAGCATGTGGGCGTTCTAGTACAGCTTGGCGAGGATGCGAGCGTCACTAACAAGCCTACCCAGGCATGTGGAATAGAACAGAGGGCAACAGGGGACGGCTTCACAAAAAAATATATAAAAACTGGTCAAATATTGGGCATCCTTCTTTTATGCCCCTATTGTACAATAGAGCGGTAACTATGGACTTGATCTTCAACTCGCTACATACCATCCATCAAAGGCCTCCTCATCCTCTCTTTTCTTCCTGACAGAACAGCAAACGATTCCATCGCTGAATCAGGGGTTTGGACTAAACAGTGCAGGGTATTTTCTAGGCCAGTCACTACTGTGATCAGCAAAACAAAAACGAAATAAAACAAAAGCAACCAAGCACACAAACAAACAGTGTTGGCCTCCCTTCCCCTCCCCTCTCCTCCCTGTGCTGGCAGAGAGGGGCAGGCAGGCTGAGGCTGGGCCCTGGCAGGGGCTCTGACAGAGACCATATGGATCACAAGGCCATGGTCTGCAGCCAATGCACATACCTGTAAACCTTTGTGTACGCAAACTCTGTCTCTACTGGTCCTATAAAATGTAGTACAGTAAAAGGATAAAAATAACCTAACCCCTAAAATCATACTTCTTTAAACCAACTGGTAATCACAAAACACACTAGACTCAGTACACTGTAATCCAAACTAAAGAGCTTTTGTCCCCCAATGGTACAGCATGAAAATACCGCTCGCCGGTTTCCCATTGGAACCACAGAGACAAGCTCCACCAGGCGGTGAGAGTCAGAGAGTCAAGGTGACGCTAGAACATAGGTAGCTGCAGCTTCTAGGGGAGGTCTCGGAGGGGGGTTTGGAGGTGGCTACGGTCCCCGGTCACAGCGAGAGCGGCTCACCACTACTGATCAAGCTGTACAACTCCCCTAATGGTGGCTCAGCTGTCAAAGGATCCTACGCGCTCGGACGTCAACGTCTAGCTGGCCTTTTCTCAGGCGCACGGTTCCTGTCCCCCCCCACCACCCCCACCCCTCTTACGGTGTCTAAAAAGCTAACCTCTGTAGAAGTGAGCATCAATATTGCAGTGCACAGTGTCTACCCCGCTTCATAGTGCATTTGCTGTGATTCACTATTCTCCCACGAAAACTTGATGGGGTTCAGGACATTTTGTTTCAGAGAAGCGGTGTCCGTTTATTCGCGGTCTGGAGATATACACTGTGTAGGCCGGTGTTCCTGACGCCACAGACTAGACACAGACTAGACAATCGAAACTCCAAGTGACCATCACGGCATTGACGGGCAACACGGCAACATGGAAATTACTTTCAGAGGGAGCCACACTACATGCCTACACTGGAGAGGGTCAAATACCCTGGACCTTCACACAGAGGGCAGTGTACAGTAGGCTGTCTAATTTAGTTGAGTTTAGAGTCACACACGCTGGCCAAGAGAACACATTCCTGACAGAGAATGGAGATTATTAACTGGCATCAAAACATGCCGTTCAAAAAGCATTCATGAGACAACAGTGTGGTGTGATATGTACCTGTGATGAGGCTCTCTCATTATGTAAGCACTCTAGCACCTAGCACCACAGATTAGTCAGAAACAGGCACAAACTGCTCCAAGAATCGAGACAATCACGTAGGCCCTCCCTGTTTCCTTCCCTGTTCAGCCCCCTGTCCCACAGACACACAGCTTTTGGGATGACATCATTTCCAGAATGTCAAGCTGTCTGGTTGGTGCTCGTGATTAAAGAGAATGGTCACAGAGGACGGGGTGCTTTGGCTCCCTTGGGACCAGCCCGAGCACATCGCTGTCTAGACCTAGGCCTGGGCCTGTCCAGTCAGCCAGCAGTGCTGTCTCTGTGTCCAGCTCCATTTCCACTCCACTCACTGGCAGATGAAAATAGTCACTTCTGCCTGTGTTCCACCGCCTTTCCACACCTCCACATTAACTGTAGGCCGAACGTTCTACAGTTCGGCTGCATGCATGTGTCACTAAAACACCTCAGACCAACCCTGTCCAGCCCCCTGTATCGTGCTCACACAGACAAAACAGTATTCTGTGTATATACACACACACACACACACACATACATGTATATACTGTATATATTTGTGCGTGTGTGTGATTTAAAAATGTTCCTTTAATATACATATTGTTTTTCAATCACAGGAATATTACCCAATGACTATTCTGACATTTGACGTTATGCACAATATAAAAGAAAAACGATCTTCTTTGATAATACATTAACAAAAACAGCCATAACGTATAGTCACTAGATGCAAAAACAGTGTTTTCCAGCAATACACAATTAGAATTCCATCTTTCCCATGTTGCTCATAAAAAAAGAACAAAAGGAAATGTAAATGCAATAGTATTTCATTCCTGGATTAGTATATTGTTTGTAAATGTCACACCCTTCTTGTTGGGTATGATTTCCAGATAAAACCCACTTTATCTGATGATTCTATGTATATAAAGAATGCCCCATTAACTTTAGGAGTCTAGGCACAAGACATTGGTGCAGAGAGCAGGTGCAAATCCCACACTGTAATACCTACAGGGTCCGTAAACATTGACCAAATCTCCACCTATAGAATGACTAAACAGGAAAATGCAAAATCCACATCAACAAATCTGCACAGAGATTTCATTTGTGAGCCTAGTCGCAATGCTACAGAACAGTTTTTCTAATACAATATGTAGACGTCAAAGAGTCATATGAAATGCTTGAGCAGAAAGAATGCTCATTGTAAACATTGAATCAAATGCCATTTAGATTCAGCAAAAGCATTATGTTCTTCACGTATTCAACTGTGAGCACGCAGTGGTCGGTTCATCTAAAATTGTGAGAGCCAAAGGTTCAGTCGACGCACATATTGGCCAAGACCACCCAGAGAGCGCAGGAGAGACAGGGGAAAGAGTGTCAAAGAGACATTTCTGATCCAAGCCTTCAGGCTTTCAGCTAGGGATCACCGATGGGAGTGTTCAACATGAAACGCACACCACGCACCGTGCATTAGTATAAGGCACGACCGCCTCTAGGGGAAAGTACTCCTCCCATACAGTACACACCAAACACAGGCAAGGGGGATTGGGAGAGCATTTTAGTTATGTTTAATATCTCCCTGGTAATAAATAAAGTAAAATCCAATTAATATTTCAAGCTAATCATAGCCACAGAGCTGGAGAGAACACAAAGACAGATTGGAGCCTGAGGGGTAGAGGGAGCTTTCTGACTGAAGCTCCCCATTAGACCAAAGTCTCGACGTCTCTCAGAAGGAGATTCAGATGCTCTTGTTTTAAAAGAATGCTCTTCTAATCCCAGCTGAGTTCACGTACATCCATCTGTAATTAACCTAGCCAGCCCATGACGATAGAAACGGTCCGTTATCTCTCTATAAAAGGATATGGAGGGGAGAGCGGAGGAGCACGGACTTGTTTTACAAGGCACTCCCACGGTTCATACGAAAGCACCCAGTTGCGTGAATGTGCATAGCTGTTGTCGATATCACAGATCCAGCTGCAATAGGTTTCTTGCATAATTTGGAACAATTCGATCAGATAAACATTTGAGTTCAACATCAAACATGATGCAACAGATGAAGGCACTATACAAATGTATGAGGCTGTGTGCTAGTGAATAATAGCTGCTCATGTCCATGCCTGCGATGCTCTGGGGCTTCTTGTGTGAGCTGATGTGTGTAGGTAGTGGGGGAGGGGATACACTGCCATTCCAACCCATGGATGAGCAATGGTGACTGAAGAGAAACCGGGAGGGTAAAACGTCCATCAGCAGCCAAACTACAGCCTTCCATAGAGGGACAACAAGGCTATGTGGCCTCCACCGGAGCTGTGCGGGCCTTTTTAAGGAGGCTGAGTGGCAGATGCTCGTCTACAGAGCTGGGGCTGTGTTCTCGGCCCCTCTCTCTCTCTCTCTCTCTCTCTCTCTCTCTCTCTCTCTCTCTCTCTCTCTCTCTCTCTCTCTCTCTCTCTCTCTCTCTGAGCATCCCCTCACAGCACCACCAACTGCCTCCTCTTACATAACCCCCCCTCCCCCTCTCCAGGACTGCTCCCTCCCTCCCTTTATTGGCTTATTTCTCTCTTTTTCAACATTAGCATTTTCCCCCCTCACTCAGCCACGTTCACGTCATGTCTAATTCTTTTTCGATATTTCCTACACTTTTTATACGCCGCTTCTTCTCAGATGGTGGTTTAATCAAACGCACTTGGTTTATGATCTTAAAGCACATTCATGTATTTTCTTTTTTTTCCTCTTTTTAAGACAACAAAAAAAGAGCGTTCCACATAATATGTATTATATAACGCTTGACTTTTCCCAAGCTCCTTAGAATGGAATAGTGGCATGTATGTTTAAATCATGGCTACCTTTAGTGATTTATTAACCATTTCTATAGACTGACTGCAGAACATTCTCTCTAGCTACCATGTACACCTCAACCCACAGAATAGACCACTCTACATGATGATGGTTTGCAATCTAAATATTACGTATTGTGTGCTTAAAATCAGCAGCTGCAAGAGTACTTGGACTCACGGATGGGGAAAAAAAACATCAGATGACAAATGCTTACATAATCAGAACGGCTGTGGGGTTATAAAAGTGTGAAAAATGAAATGAGCCTGATTGGTCTGGGTGTAGCTGACAGAGAATCTGAACAGGGTAGGAACACGTCGTTGATTTTCATTGCAGCACATGTCGAGAGAGCGAGCGAAAGAGGGAGAGGGAGATAATAAATTGTGCAGCGCTTGATCCCCTTTGCCTTCTAACTGCTAAAACCTCTCCTTGGCTGTAGTAGAGGTAATCTGGTAATAACAGTCAGGTTGCGGATCATATGGGGTGGGAGCTTGGTGGAGTCTCTTCGTTGTTGCCAGTGCGATTTTAGCCTCCATTTTACCCACATGCTGTCTCTCACTCTCTTCCTCCTGTCGCACCATGCCATTTGATCAAAACCCATTGAGACATATAGGAGAGCACACATGAACACACAGTGGCTCTGCTATCGCAAACCAAACAGACACATACCCTCACGCACACCCAAAGCCATTTCTTGAATTTCATGATGCACACCGAGCGACCCTTCCCCCACCCCAGCTAACACTCATGCACACAGACTCCGGTACCTTCCTTTAATTACAGATGGTGCTTGAACAGCCAAGCTTTTTTTTTTTTTTTTTTTTTTATCAAAGGTGATCTGTCAAGACGGAGGCAGCATAATGGGAATGACAACTGTAAAATGGAACGCCTGTGTAGGAGAGCTTTATCGATCCACTGTACAGTATGAATGGCACCATTTAGAACCGTGGCCCTCCCTTTCCTTGATCACAGAACATTTACGCCGCCGTCGCTTCTTTCGTTTAGCATCTTATTAAACAAACGGAGACGACCCACGATGACACAAGGAAAGGAGAAATGAACTCGCTTGCTCTTTCTGCTCGTCGGTTCGATTCGATTTTCAAGCTCGCAACAGGAATTCAGCTTAAACAGAACCCTTTCACAGTGATCCGTAAGAAGCCTGCATTTACTGTGTGAATTCTACGTTCAACCAAAGGTCTTATGCAAATTACTGGGGATGAAAATGACTGTCTACACACAAGGGTAATTGACTGGTAATATGTCATGAAAATATGATAGAATATTTTGCTACACAGGGCAGCTGGCTAATCTGTATAAAACCACATATTTTATAGTTCAATCGTTGACGCTAACTTAAGCATTGGAAGCACAATAAGCGAGGAATGTTCTAAATGGCACCTACAGCAAATCCTGATAAAATATATAACAGTGTACCACATCAATTTAACCTGATCTTCTATCCAGTATAAAGACCTAAAGGTCCACTACTCAGTCCACTACTCCTTATAAGAACAAAATACTATACACTAGATCATAGAATGAGTGCTACAACAGACAACTACACACGGTCTTCTACAGGCCTACGGCCCAACAGTGGTAGTTAAGCAGTGTCTCTAAATGTGAACACCCTGGAGTCTGTTCCAGCCTAGCCTGTTCACATGGAACCCCTATCCAGCTTGTGCCAATGCCCAGGCATGGCCCCATAGACGTGGTGTAAGTAGGCAGCAGAGGAAGTAGGGTTTACCTGGTCGTACCACTCTCGGTTGGTACAGGTGCACTCCGGCCACCAGCCTCCTTGGCCCCCAGCGTTGTTGCCATTCACCTTGGGGCCGCCCTTGGATTGGCCTTTGGGGTTAGGGCCTCCGGGACCCCCCCCAGACATGATGCCCTTGCCTTTACTTCTTCCAAGAGTGCCCCCTCCTCCTCCACCTCCTCCCCCGCCACCCCCGCCTCCTCCCATGCCTCCACCTCCCCCTGAGGCTGGAGGGGGTAAGGTCTGGCCTCCACCGTACCCGGCCGGGTATCCATAAGGTTCAGCCTGCCAGTCTCCATATGAAGGGGCGTCCATCCTGCGCAGGGCGGCCATGCGGGTCACCTCATAACATTCTGGGCACTTGCAGCAGTGGTGGTGTTTGTGCATGCTGGCTGTGTTGGCTGGGCTGCTCTGAGCGGCGTGGCTCTCTCTCTCTTTCTCTCTGCTGCTTTCTCAGATCACACGCAGCACACTGCGAGCAGCTCACAGAGCTCTGTTACCGACGCAAATAACACTAATCGCAGGAATTCAACAGATCTTCCCCTTTTCAACAAATCCAATTTCTCTACTCTTAATTCCCCTCGAATGCCAAAAAGAAACAGCGGGGGTCAGGAAGCAGCAACAGGAAAACCAAAAATGTAAAGTAGGTACGTAGTCTTCCTCCTCTTGACGTAGAAGATCAAAGGAAATAATATGCGAAATATCGTATACGATCACACAATCAGAGACCAGCCCCGATGGTAAAATTTTCCTTTTGATTCACAGTGATATGTATATAAATTCATAGATATATATATACATTTGATTATATATATTTACACACACAAATACATATAAAAATATTAATATAAACAGACAAGCACAAATACAGATATATACAGATATATGTATATATATATAGGTATATATATATATCTATATATATGTATATAAATATCTATATGCGTGTGTACAAATATATATATAAACAATCTGTGTATATATAAATGATATCCTCGGATGGAAATTTTCTTCTGTATTTTCTCTGTATCTCCCCTTTTTTGTCAACCAAATCTCTTCTTCCTGTTTTTCGTCTTGGGTTGAGAAGCGTTTTCTTTCTTTCTCTCCCTCTTTTCTTAGCCTGCAGAGAGGAGCTGAGCACTGGATTGCCTCTCAGCCTGCTTGCCCTAGATGTGGATTATACACAGGGATGCGAGCAAGCGAGAGGGAGCAGGGGAGAGGAAGGGAGAGGGAGAGAGGGAGGGAGGTAGAGAGACATCAAGGGGGAGAGGAAGCTACGAAGTAGCATCCCTCCAGCACCTCAACCCTGACAGCCACAGCCAATCAACTCGCAGCATTGCCATCATCAGCAGCAGCAGCACCAACAGGACTGAGCGCTTCACTGGCTGCACTTAAAGGGGCCACGTCCCCAACAGCTCCCCGCTGCCTGCCCAGGGTAAAAACACAGCGTTTCACAGACCAAGAGACTGAGAAAACCGTTGGGCCACTTAATTCATCAATATTTTAGATCTTTGAAATGGATCAAGGTGCAAATGTTTTCTTTCCCTATTCCAATCTCCCGCTGAGATCCACAAACTGTCCGATCCGTGTTTTCCCTCAGTCCAATGCAGCCAAAATCACACAGACAGCCTCCAATCTCCACCCTTGTCCTGACGACTCTGGGGCTGCTGTCTGGCTCTCTCCCCGGTCATCTCTGGTTCAATGGGGACCTGTTTGTACTCTTCTTCCATTGATTGACAGGCCCAGGGCTTGTGTCATTGTACACATCTAGAAATACAGTATTGGATGGGCTGCAGCAAATGGCAATCCAGTTGTATTCAAAAGGCAAACCCCATTCATAGAAAATGTTTGACTAAAGATTATCAAACGGCTTTCAGATGATGGTTTGAAATCCATCTTTTGCAAGTATAACGTAGTATTTTTTGAACCATTAGATATATTATTTTACAGTCCATTTACAGGATGTACCAAAAACCGCACCATACAAAAAATAGCTTTTTCTCACTAAACCCACAATGTCTTATTAAGAAGCCAAAGGGAAAATATTTCATATGTTCACAGTGATGACATCAACATGTGTACGCAACAAACAAGATTACACGCATGAGCCTTCGAGTGGGTGGAGGAAGTGAGTGAGAATGTGTGTGAGATAGAGAACGATAGAACGGTAGTCAAGGAGAGGGTGGGGATAAGGCTTTTATGTAGAAGGGGCTGCATTTTTAGTGATGGTAGGAGACTGCCGGTTAACGGGCTATGAAATCTTATGAACACGGTGATCTGAGCTTGATGGAACAGTCTTTGACACTGAGGTAGAAGGTTTGTCTTTTAGAGAACTGAATGTGAGCGTTACAGCATCACTATTAAAGCCCTGCACATATGCATTATTAATGAAATCTGACGGGGGGAATGAAACTGGGTGTGTCTGCGTGTGGGGGAGAGACTGTTTTCATATGTCTGGCATCTCAGAGTGTGTGTGCATTGAAGAATGCAGATGAATCCTGTGTGCATGTTTTTTTTCGGTGTCTGTTTTGACCACCATCTCATTGTGTGCTGTGTGTTTTGGCGTTGCTTTGGTTCCTGGATCAGACCAAGACCCTAACAGTCAGCACACACTCTCCTGTTGGGGCCCTACCAGGAGGCAAACGCAGCAGGCTTGGCCACACTTAATTACATGCAACGGCAATTCACTTCATTATCGGGGCGATCTATTCCTGGAACTTACGGAGAGAGCAGAAATTAAGTGAAAATGTGTTGCATTTTCTTTACGGATCGCAAGAGCCCCGAAATTCTTCTACCATGCACTGTCACCAACTCTGTCAAAGCCAATCAGAGGCCGAGGCGGTGCGCCAAAGCGGCAGCAGCTTGAAAAGACGGGGCAGGTCTCCATCAACGGGGACACACGGCCGAGCACATGTTGTGGCCTCTCTCTGTCTCCCTCAGCCATCGTCTACATGCCCTCCAACGCCCAGTAAAAGGCAGTCAGCGATTTGCAGGGACAACATTTTCCGAGAGACAGAGAGAAGTAAAGCAGGTAGGAAACGTAAGCAGGAAAGGTGGATTGAGAGTGGCAAAGAAACAGAAGTTGGGGGTACTGAATGCTGACCATAGCTGTGTGTCATTCTGTGTGTGTGTGTGTGTGTGTGTGTGTGTGTGTGTGCAACTTTTATTTTGTCAGAATCAATCAAGGCTTAACTCTGACTACGTATGACATACATTCAGGAATATACATTCGTTTGAGACGAAAAGATAGGGATAGATGCAGCTGGTTCTTATTCCCCTTCCAGAAAAGAGACAGAAATCAAGGAATATGCAGATGGCCTTATAGTATTGGGATCAACTATAACAACAGACCTCTCCTACGGTATTCATATTTACGTTGATGAACAGATAAAAAAAAAGTCCTTACACAAGCTGATGTAACGAGTGTGCGATTATAGTAGGTGTGTGCACGTGTTCGTTTCTGTGTCTGAGTCTCTGGGTAAACACTGAGGACAATTAAACCACTTGACTGGGGAATTTTGGGATCAACAGAATTGGGTGATTCATCTTGTGAAATGAAACAGCTGACCTCTGACTCCTAGTTGACAGATGAAAAAGGGGCACCAGTGATTTATGGCGTAAAGAAGGGGATTATGATTATGATGTGGCTTTCCAGGAGGACTCCGCTACATCCCATCTCACAGCACCCCCACAGCTGTCAGCCTATAGTCACCATCATCTCCCTGAGGTCCCCGCCCCATCAACCATCCCCCCCCCCCCCCCAGGCCAAAGTCGCAAAGCTCTGTGACAAACACATGCACACTGCCAGTAACAACATCACAACTACCCCCACTCCTCACACACACAGCATGTGTAAAGCCTCCCCATAATTTCTATGCATTCCCTGAGAAGCAATGTGACTACTCCCCTCGGTCACCTGACAGGATACATGACTGTATAAGGAGAGCCGGTAGTGAGGCAGTCTTAAAGGGTCAGTCACATCACAATACATATCGCGCTGCTACTCAATCCTTAGTAATACAGGGATGCTTGGAGGCAAAAACGATTTCAAGCACAGCCCAACCGATTTTATCGGCTGATATGGGACTATCACAGATATATCGGTATTGGTAAAAGAAAATGGCAGATTTTTTTCTTTTTTTTTATCCCCCATTTAAGCAGGCCAGTTCCATTGCCAAAGATATGTCTTTCATAAGTAGAACCCTGGCCAAGAGGAAACCATCAGCGTAAAAAATATTAGAACATACATAAAACAAGAAAGCATGAACATTAAAATGATATGCGGTTACATGCCTTGGTCACAAGTGTTTGAAAACCACATTTGAGGGAAATAATTATTTGATCCCTTGCAGATTTTGTAAGTTTGTCCACTGACAAAGGAATGAAAGGTCTATAATTTCAATTTCAGTGATGAAAGACCCACCCACGACCCATTTTCAGTATCCTGGCTGAGGGAAGGAGGTTGTCGCCCAAGATTTCTGGGGACGTCGCCCCGTCCATCCTCCCCTCGATGCGGTGAAGTTTTCCTGTCCCCTTAGCAGAGAAACACCCCCAAAACATAATGTTTCCACCTCCATGCTTGACGGTGGGGATGGTGTTCTTGGGGTCATAGTCAGCATTTCTCTTCCTCCAAACACGGCGAGTCGAGTTGATGCCAAAGAGCTCGATTTTGGTCTCATCTGACCACAGCACCTTCTCCCAAGCCTCCTCTGAATCATTCAGGTGTTCATTGGCAAACTTCAGAGGGGCCTGTACATGTACCTTCTTGAGCAGGGGGACCTTTCGGGCGCTGCAGGATTTTAATCCATTCCTGCGTAGTGTATTACCAATGGTTTTCTTGGTGACTGTGGTCCCAGCTGCCTTGAGATCATTAACAAGCTCCTCCCGTGTAGTTCTGGGCTGATCCCTCCCCTTTCTCATGATCCTCGATACCCCATGAGGAGAGATCTTGCATGGAGCCCCAGACCGAGGGCGATTGATGGTCATTTTGTGTTTCTTCCACTTTCGAATAATTGCACCAACAGTTGTCTCCTTCTCACCGAGCTGCTTGCCGATGGTCTTGTAGTCCATTCCAGCCTTGTGCAGTTCTACAATCTTGTCCCTGACGTCCTTAGACAGCTCTTTGGTCTTGTCCATGGTGGAGAGGTTGCAATCTGATTGATTGATTCTGTGGACAGTTGTCTTTTATACAGGTAAAGAGTTGAGGCAGGTGTCTCTTATACTGGTACCGAGTTGAAATTAGGAGCACTTTCTTAGAGTGAGGGGGACTAATATACCCGGCCTGTGGGAGCCAGAATTCTTGCAAGTTGGTAGGGGATCAAATACTTATTTCACTCAATCAAATGCAAATTAATGTATATATTTTATATAATGTGATTTTCTGGATTTCTTTTTTTTTTATTCTATCTCTGAATGTTAAAATAAACCTACCATTAAAATGATAGACCTTTCTACCTTTCTTTGTCAGTGGACAAACTTACAAAATCTGCAAGGGATCAAATAATGATTTCCTTCACTGTATGTATATATATATATATATATATATATATATATATATATATATATATATATATGGGTCAATGACGTGACGCTAATTTTTTTGTGTCCTTAGGGTTTTATTATATTTAAAAGTTGTCCCCCAGTAGAGGGAAATGTCCTGTTTCTGTGCAGGACCTGGTGCCTCATTTAAAAAGATGTGCAGAGTATTCACGTCAAAAGGTGACGTATGGACAGAGTGCTTATGCACAAACTTATTCTGCACAAACTTATGCACCCACGTCCTATGCCAGTTTCCCTTTAAATCATGATCAACTCGAAATGTAGCGCATGTGAGCGAGTCTTGTCCTGCCCTTTCAACGCCCATAGATGCCTGTAAGTGAAACGCCCGTTATTAACATTCATCCATACTGACTGACGTAACACTTTCGGCTGTGACTAACATTCTGGTCAGATATGAAAGTAAGCCTTTTATGGGACAGGTCAACCAGGTGGTGGCTGAAGGAATGGAGGTGAGCTGCATGTAACAGCCAGGAAGAATGTCTTCACCTGGAAGCCTCTTCCACTCGACTTCCTATTGTATGAAAAGTCAGGGCTACATATTCTCTGAGCCAGAACCTTTTAACTTGTATCATTGAAAACTCATGATGGAGGAATGGAAACATTTACAAGCACACACAGCTTAACAATTCTGATGTTCTGTCACACTGACCGGCACTTTTCTGGACTGGAATGGGACTTAACACGAAACATTTCAAAGCGTGCACACGTTCCTAAACACATACAATTCTCCCCCTCTCAGATGTTTTTTTCTACATTGAACTTAAATAAAACACCATTCCAGTTGACTTTGTTGACTGTCATGCTTGATTTCCAGTGTTAATTTCTTCAAAAAACAATGGCCTTTGATTGTAAAAGCACATGGTCAGGTGGTGTAACTGGCTTATGTCAATTGGGGTAACCAGTATTTTTTACAAAAATATACTAGTATACAGGAAACTGAATATGGAATAAAATGTTATCCTCTATTGTAGATTAATAACATGTTTTTAAACAATTTTATCAGAATATATATATTTAGAAAACGGCTGTTTTCAGCATATGAAATCCATATTTCCAAATTGCATACAATTTAGATGTAGAGATAATCCTAATCAAATATTTTTTTCATCTGATATTTAAAAATTAAGTAATTATTTTTATGAGTTCAATTACAAATACTCAAGGTGGATAAAATATCTAATATTTCTTATTATTTTGTGGTTAAATCACTTGACATTTTCAGGTGCAATCAGTCATACCTTTTGTAAAAAAATTGTGTAAATGTCATTTCAAAATAAATGAAACCAACATAAATACAAAATGTACATTTTAACATACATGATGCAGGCTTTCAAAACAAGTTTTACAAATATTTTTGAATTGCTCATCTTGCAAACCCTTATTTGTCACTGACCCATATAAGGCATGGGGCAACTAACATGATTATATAATCGACGCCATTGATACGGAAATATGTAGTAAGTATGTAATAAGTAGTGCAGTAAGTTGACCGTGCCCGGTCAAAGCATGAATTCCCCTAGAGAACAACCTACAGTTAAATTACCTTGACCACAATCTAAAGTGTGTGAGCATTTTAGACAGAGACCCAAGAATGTGGTGCTCTGTATTAAGCTATGCAAATTGGAAAAGGCTTATCACAGCAGTACAACCGTTATGACCACTTGAAGCGAAAGCATCCTGGAGCGCTTTGGCAAGGCAGTACCATAAGTCCTGTTCACTTTTGTCCCCACCCAAGAATGATATATTACGATTATCAAAAGGCGGAACGTTTTTCTGTTAATAGTAGTGACTTAAAGTGGATTTGCTAATGGTTTCTTCATCACCCCTATGTTAAAAGTAATTTCTGCACCGCTGCGAAAGTAATGTTACACCATGCTGTGGCATCACAAGGGGTCAAGTAGTGGAGAGGTGCTACATTCCCATACAGTACCAGCTGCCACATGCCAAAATGGCTGCCGCTGCCCACACTACACCTCCCAAGAGACTTTACAAATCACACAGGTGTAAAGGCTTACGCCACCTAATTGAGGCAGGACAAAAGGACCTGACATCGCAAAGAAGAAAGGCACTGAGGGACAGGACCCCTTAATGGAAGGACAAATCTGACAATTTATGTTAAGATTTTTTGCAGTTGGAATTCTTTTGAACATCATGTTTTGTTTTGGTTGCATTTATTGAAGTTACCTGATAAATAGCTGCTGTTGGGGAACAAAACTTATTTTTTAACCTCATCTTCTGCCTGTTATTTCCAGTTTGCTTGCACTGCCCCCATCCTAGGGTCTTCTCATGACATGACATATGGTGGAGAATGCGGGCACTGGGCCTTAAGTGCGAATGAGTGGGAGTGGAGATATTGAAGACTTGACGCAGCTTTTCTCAGGACTTCGTACGAACGACCATCCAACCCACATGGAGCACCTTCTCCAGATGCTGGTGGAGGCCCAGAGGGCAGGGGCCAGTATTTATCAAGCATCTGACAAATAGGATCTTTTATTATTAATACCATAAAACAGCTGCGACGTGGAAAACTAGATTTAAAATATGCCACTATTATAATTATTCTAATGTGTGGCAGTGTGGAGGACTTTTCCACAAAAGGAACCCAAATCCATGCACACCCCAGATGGCTGCTGAGCTTTCTGACAGCATCTTACAAATGATCATCATTGTTACATTTGTTTGTTTTTTAAGAAAGATAATTGAATAAAATATTGACATATTAATGAGACATGTTTTTGATATTTATTTTTGGTGAATTGAATTGTTATATTAATCAAGTAATTGTTAGAATGATCAATAAATTAGTTGTTAGATTAGTTGACAAATCGAAAAAAGAATTGTTAGATTAACAGTTAAATAATTCTTTGTTAGGTGCAGCCCTAATATGTTTCAAAGAAATTGTGGCCTTGAATATGAATAAAATCTGAATGCAAATCAAAACTAAATCTGTTGAATTCCCTTACAATGTAAGAAAACTGTCATGATTAAATAAGGCCAATTTATCTCTTGGAAATACATAATATTGACAAATTTATAAAAAAAAATGTGAGTACATGTTGTCCCAATATGGGGGTTTAGAAGTCCTTGTTACCACTGAAATATATGCTAGCAGTCATACATTAAGTCCTTATCTCTCAAAAACATCACCGTTGAGAATTCAAATGCATATACATGTACATACATACTAGCGCTTATAACTTTAAAGTTCTTTGAAAACTCACACTTTTATTTATCAAATGAGTTGCAAAATTAATAGAAAATATAGTAAAGACCTTGACAAGGTTAGAAATAATGATTTTCACTTGAAATAATAATTATTTCGTAAAAAAATCCTCCATTTGCAGCAATTACAGCCTTGCAGACCCTTGGCTTTCTAGTTGTCAATTTGTTGCGGTAATCTGAAGAAATTTCACTCCGTGCTTAATGAAGCACCACAAACAAGTTGGATTGGCTTGCTAGGCGCTTCTTACGTATCATATGGTTAAGCTGCTCCCACAACAGCTCAATAGAGCTGGCAACTACCTTATAGACAGAATACCAGCTGACTGATTCCTCCCTAAATAGTTATTGCATAGTTTGAAGCTATGCTTTGGGTCATTGTCCTGTTGTAGGAAATTGGCTCCAATCAAGGGCCGCTCACAGGGTATAGCATGACATTGCAAAATGGAGTAAGAGCCTTCCTTATTCAAGATTCCTTTCACCCTATCAAATATCCCAATTTACCAGCACCAAAGCACCACCAGACCATCACATTTCCTCCACCATGCTTGACAGATGGCATCAAGCACTCCTCCAGCATCTTTTTATTTGCTCCGTGTCTCAGAAATGTTCTTCTGTGTAATCCAAACACATCAAACTTGTCTGTCTGTCTATAACACTTTTTTTCCAATCTTCCTCTGTCCAACGTCTGTGTTCTTTTCCCCCATCTTAATCTTTTCCTATTATTGGCCTCAGATATGGCTTTTTCTTTGCTACTGTGCCTAGAATGCGAACATCCAGGAGTCACCTCTTCACTATTGACATTGAGACTGGTGTTTTGAGGTCACCATTTAATGAAGCTGCCAGTTGAGGACCTGTGAGGCGTCTGTTTCTCAAACTAGAGACTCTGATGTACTTGTCCTCTTGCTCACTTATGCGCCGGGGCCTCCCACTGCTCTTTCTATTCTGGTTAGAGCCAGTTTGCGCCGTTCTATGAAGGGAGTAGTACACACTGTTGTATGAGATCTTCAGTGTCTTGGGAATTTAACGCATGGAATACCCATCATTTCTCAGAACAAGAATAGACTAATGAGCTTCAGAAGAATTTCCAGTTTTCTGGCCATTTTGAGACTACAATCGAACCCACAAATGCTGATGCTCCAGATACTCAACTAGCCTAAGGAAGGCACATTTTATTGGTTCTTTAATCAGCACAACAGTTTTAAGCTGTGCTAGCATTGCCAATTGCACAAGGGTTTTCTAATGATCAATTACCCTTTTAACATGATAAACTTGGATTAGTTTACAAAATGTGCCATTGGAACACAGGAGTAAGAGTTTCTGAAAATGGGCCTCTGTACGCCTATGTACATATTCCATTAAAAAAATCCAGTTTCCAGATACAATTGTTATTTACCACATTAACAATGTCTAGACTATATTTCTGTTCAATTTAATGTTATTTTAATTGAAAAAAACAGATATCCTTAAAAAAAGAATGACATTTCTAAGTGACCCCAAACTTTTGAGTGGCTGTGTGTGTGTGTGTGTGTGTATACAGTATAAACACATACATACACACATACACACACAGCAAATAAATGCACCAAACATTTTTTGCATAAAAGAATATCAGCCGATATATTGATATCGGAAATGTTTTATTCCGATATTATTTTATTCCCTAACATCGGCCACAAAAACCAAGTATAGAGCTCTACTTTTAAGATTCCAGTGCTGCACTGGAATAGCATCCACACATTTCTCCTAATACAAAAACGAAGACAACAGTCACTATAAAAAGTATCTAAAACAAGAATCAAAATTGCACGGAAAATCTTTCAACCACCCCATGAAATTTGGATGAACCTCCATGGTGTTCCAAATAGGTAAATATGGTGGAAACAAAGATTTCTGACACAGAAAACCCAAAGAGACGGACAAAATAAATATAGAGGGTTGCACAAAATGAGAATGTAACTTGCTAAGGAGCCTCCAGTTTGCGCTCTGAGACACACAGAGACGGAAAACAAAGGCTCCACGGCTGTGACTCCTATTAATAGGCCCCAGTGGCAGAGAACAGCTGCTCCAGCAAACGCAGCCCATCCAACTGATAGAATAATGATAGAGCAAGGCAGGAGGCGGGGTGTCAGGAATAGGAGAAAACAGGGAAGGAAGGGGGGAACCGTACAGAAGGGGGTCGGATGGAGAAAAGCTGTCGATGGGTGCAAACAGGCACAGAGAGAGAGAGTGAGGGCTGTAAAAACGGGGAATGAGTAGGTGGCGAGGGGACAAATCATCTAGAAGCAGGGGATCAGGGAGGTGTGGCACGTGACACAATTCGGAGAGGGGAAGACACTACGTATAGAGCGATGAAACACACCATCATCCGCCAGGGAGACAGAGGCACCTTGTGAGTGGGAAGAAATGGAATGACTGGAGGCAGCATTACCGAAGCATGCTGCGGAACAGAAGGGGAGCAGGGGAGAGCAAAAGAACACAGCGAGAAATAGTCCAACAGTAATGAATGTGTGTATCCATGAGTGCATGAGAATGCATAATAATCTACGTGTGCTGAATGGGTGCATTTAGTTCTCTGCAGCAAGCAACACATCCTAATCACATGGCCTTGACAGCGTGTGTATTATCCCATCTTTGAACGGCAAATCGAGCTTCATGCCTCCGTGCATTGGGTAAATAAAGATTTGACCGAAAAAACAAGAGAGCGAGAGATGCATAAAATAAGGAGATGAAAAACCGTTGAGATGGAGTGAGAGTGAACAGTCTGTAGGGATGCAGGCAGGGGGAGGAATGTGGTTTCCATAGTAACCGTAGGCAGGCTGAGCTCTGGGTGTCCGTTCCTGCTCTGACTGCGCGTTGCTCTGCACCGGCCCTAGCCGCTCAGCCGCCACATTCTCCCCCAGCCTCTCCTCCAGTCCATACCCCCCTCCCTCCCCCTTTGCCTCCTCAGTTCTCCCTCTACCTCCTCCAGCTCCGTGTTATCCACCCCGCCTCTTCGGAGGGCCGAGCAGGCTGTGCTGTATTGTACTGTCACAGCTCTTTCATGCATTTATTACATTATCATACAAGCACAGTGATGCCATACCACCGTGCTCCAGGCCTGCCCCCCCCCCCCCCCCCCCCCCCCCCCCCCCCCCCCCCCCCCCCCCTCCTCCTTTTTTTGTTGATCCAAACCCCTCTCCTCACCCGCCCCCTTGCACTAGTTCTGGGCTCAGCTGTAAAGCCAGCGCCTGCAGGCATTCTGCTGCCATGTGCCGCTGGGCGTGTTGTGATGGGGAAGGCATGTGAAAACCAGGCTTGCCATGATACTGTGGAGCCAGGCTACAAGGTCCATCCTTCACAGGGGCTGTGTCATACTACGACAGCCCATCTGACACATCCGCCAATTGTGTGGCAATGCCACGAATTACGTCGGGATCTAATACTGGCTTTGGTCCTATTGTATGATTTGACACAGCCTTATCTAGCTGAACAGAAAATGAGACATCGCTGTGATAAATTCCTGGTTAAAGAGATAGTATCCAATAATGATCAGGTCAAATTTTTCCAATACAGCCTATTCCATGTAAATGACAGTCAACAAATACAAAATATTGCACATTGATAGCCAAAAATGACTAACGAAAAAAATCTCTTTTGCTACGATAACTGTATTGTAAATCATTTTGAAGATTCAAGTGCAGGCCTTGGTTAGAGGAATAGAACCGATATCACTGATGCCAATCACTGAGACTGTCCTGGGATTTTGTGTGATGCGCTTGCTGTGACATTTCTTGAACATGAAACTATTCCAACGGTCATTGAGCCAATAAAAAGTAACCAGTGTCACTGCACACACCAGACACTCTATGGTTTTGTTCGGTGAACTTTGACCCCCGCTCCTGTGCTACACTGACCTTGGGCGTGTCAACCTGGGATCGGCTCACCAGGCAGGATACCCTCTCCACCTTCTGAGGGTCTATGCTGGTCACTCGAACCCGGGACACACCCTCCTCTTCTTTTTCCTGGATCCAAAAGGCACACAAAAGCCAACATCAAGGAGAGGCCTACAATGACATGCAGCTGAATTGACAGCAGTCGGAGAAAGGACACATTGGAATAAACAATACTAACAGACATTTACAGAAAATAAGCATCAATTAGACATCAATTTGTTTATTTGTATCAGTAGCATTTACAAAAAGGAAATACAGGCCTGTATAAACTGAATCAGTTTGGAACCACATCAAAGTGGAAGTGTTTGAGGCAGCAAGAACGTGCAGGGAGTAGACTAGATTTACTGCCAAACTGTTGTGCCAACAGACCTCAACGTGCACATTTGTGTGATACAAATTATGAGGGCTAACCGAAAGCAGGCCTGGCCAGTTCTATCTGCTCTAATCATGAGCAACAGTTTGAATGTCAAAATAGAAAAAGCCAAAATAAAGACACAGCAAAAGGTCTGCTAAGGTGGGGAACGGAAGTAGTAATGACAGGGACATCTAGTTTTGGGATTAATATGGGTTAATAAAGCAGCCACAGAAGCGACAATGAATGGGTCGAGAGCTGTTGTAATAATTAAGACGGTTAATCATGCACAGACCCTTCATGGACAGCAGAGGGCAGCCTTTAGAGGATCCTTTAGAGGATCCTTCGAGGTCAGAAGCGAGGTCTGACACATTTGGTTGGGGTTTTCCAGTCCTAGGGTACATTCCTTGTCCTTCCAACTGAAAAATAATACGCTATTCTCAATCTCATCACTATCAACACTATGTATTTGCACACACAGACTCCTAACCACAGACACCATGGCGACCTGGTATGGACACAACTTGTGGGGCAGCCAAAAAAACAGCCTTACATTTCAGACTAATGAAATTCTCACACAAACGGTCCTTAACTTAAGATCAACATAGGTCATCCTAGAAGTCAGCTGCTCTGAGACCACGTGGGAGAATAGATAGAAAATGGTCCTTCCAGAAATGCTAAGTGGCGGCTCTGTGCCCGCATAGCAGGGCTGACAAGCAGGTCAACTGACATCGCAAGGACCAAGGGTGCCCCCCCCCCCCGCCCTCTTGGCTGCCCTCTCTGTCTAACAGTGACAGGTTCCAGTGTGCTCCTGTGCAGCAATAGACCTGTGCATCAAGAAAACACACACACACACACACACACACACACACACACACACACACACACACACACACACGTCCCTGTCTATGAATTAGTCATCATAACTCAACATACAATATTCAATAGAATTAAAATTTCAAGCAGCCCCATCGTCCATCAATCATGTTATTTTAGGATAACAAACTGACTGGGCAGCACTCCAACGTTGAAATGCATCAAGATCATCAACCAGCACACAAAGGAAGTCATGCTACATCCTGGTCAGAGCCGTCTGTTCTCCTCCCCGTTTAATTCATCCCTTTCTCTAAAGAAGCTTTTGCTCACCATCAGCCGCCTCTCTGCACCAGATCAGGGAATTTGCAGACTCATTTAATTTCCCTCCAATCCACCACCCAGGTGACAGCATGGCTGGAATACTGATGAGGACCTCACTGCGTGTCCACTAAGCCGATCTCTCTGTCTCTGTCTATCTAGTCATTAGCTCTCCGTGCGTTGCTGGGCCGGACGGGCTGGGCCTGGGCGTCCGAGAACCATCTGGGTTGCAGGGAGGGCAAGACCAGGGCACTGCTGCACTGAATTAGTGGCTTTCATGGGTGGATCACAGCAATGGTACGAGAGGAGCACATGCCATCACCCATGCCACAGTCTCAATTAAGGGCTTTGGTGCATTTCTGAGATGAGCCTCTAGCACAGAATAGAAACAAGCACACGGAATCCTTCTTGTCTATCTTTCAGACTGTCTGTCTGTGATAAAGCAATGACAACGTTTTTTTTTAAATCCACGAACTGCAATTCCCCAGGCTTCTCTTTACAGTGCATTAGGTAATAAAATAAAACCTATCTGAATATTCCTTTATATAGAGGTATGGTATTTTTAGCAGCTCCCCATCATGTCGCAAACTAAGCTGTATGAGAACAGCGCTTCCTGTGGAAGTAAGCTGTTGTGTGGTGGCATGGGTCTGGGGTAGGCCTAGGGGTGTGCGGCAGGGCTTAACGGAGACTATGTTGGGACTGAGTGTACTTTGACAGCGCAAATTAGCACTACAGCTCATTGTGTTAGTTTTGTGCCACAGAAGATTGAAGTATGTGCGGATGTTGCAGAGAGGAACCAGAACAGACCTCCACTCTACTGGGTGAGTAGACATGAAGATTTAAATAGAGAAACCACCAAACTTCTAAGTGCATGTAGGTAGAAATTGATAACATAACATTTTAAAGTCTGCGTTTTGTATTAATATTTTTACTCGAATAATGTAGGTCTTTGGGATGGCGGTGAGGATTTCGACAGTGGTGTTGCGCCCTGGCAAAGCGTTCCCACAGGAACACTGAGAAGCTGAAGGAGCATTACTGTACAACACAATCTTTTATTAACCCACCCATTCAATTCAATCTGGTAAGAGATTACAGGCATGTTTGTTGGTTTTCCCTATGTTGTTGGCTGCCCATACTTAATACTGGTCAGACTTAGCAAAACACATTTCCATTAAATGATTGTCTAGGGTAGGGGGAGGGGTTGGAAAACTCGGTTTGGGCTGTAGGAATGTTCCAGATAGTTTTTTCTAAAGATTTACTATGGAGTATTATTATTATATAAAACATAACCTTTTCATTTATAGCTTCTAAGGAAGTGATTTATAATTTGATGTGTTGGTCTTGAATACAGCACACACAGTCACCAGAAGCTGAAGGAAAATGCTAGAAATAAAGTTAAAGGTTTTCTAATCCTTGTGCTAAAATGTAGTGAAAAAGCATACACTAATTGGCTGATACAAATGAGCCCGAGATCAGTTTCCATAAAGTTTTGGTTTTGCAGTGAAAAACCTTTGAGAAAACATTATACCATGCATTCGATTTGAGCATCGTGGACATAAGGGAAGATAAGCCCTGGGTAATACATAAGAGGAACATTGG
Source organism: Aplochiton taeniatus (assembly GCA_017639675.1). Classification (NCBI taxonomy): domain Eukaryota; kingdom Metazoa; phylum Chordata; class Actinopteri; order Galaxiiformes; family Galaxiidae; genus Aplochiton; species Aplochiton taeniatus. Next base: position 8,833,341 of record CM030186.1, on the reverse strand, counting down.
GAATGAATCTAAATAACTATTGGAGATGGATTTATATGGCTTTGTTGCTCCAAACCCTGGAGTGTCAAGTCAGGCTTTGCTGTACATGTACCAGGTGATCACTTCTGAAAGGCCTGCATGTTGTTGTAAGAGCAGCCCACTGATAAGCACATGGTGTAACCACTGCTCAAGTGACTAATACAGTGGTGTGTGTCTGTCTACCTCTCCCTCTTCCTGCGCTTCCCTCGGCCCAACTTTCTCTCTCCGACAGCCTCTTCTCTTTTCTGCCCTCCCGCTTCCTCTCACCATTCTGCTCCGAGTAATATGGAGTATGAACATACAGTGTGTTTGCTTTCTAATCAAACTTCTATGGCTGCAGTGTGTGGGAGGGAGGTGAACAAAGGTAATGATGTTATTTCTTTGTTGCATAATGCCTGACGTGGAAAGAAATGATAAAAACATTTATGAATATGAAGCAGGAAAAAACCTACCCAATGAATGTATTTTTTTTCCCCCCGTAATGTTTTATTGATGAAACAAGCATTTATCTTCTCACCTCCCACACATCGTCCGTCCTACCCTCTTTCACGTCATTCTGCGCTGGGTTCAGTTGCAAGGTCACTTCGTAGCACTCCTGGATGTCTGCGAGGAACAAAATAATTCACCAAAATAATTCACCGACAGAATGATAATCTTGAAAGCGTACCTGATTGCAATTGCTTCTTTTCTGCTTGTTCGTCTTGAATGGATCTAAACCCACAAGAACGCCACAGTTTCAGTTGTATAACAGAAAGTTCTGCTTCCGCTTCTATTTAGTGGTGCTCCCAGAGCAGATGTGGGGGAGGGACATCTGTTTATATCGGAGTTTGACCTGCACTTCTCTACACAGAGGTGTACAGAACAATATGAGTCAAGGCCTGACGGGGAGTTCCATCATTATAGCAGTGTCACCACAACCCAAGTATTCACTGTTCTTACAATCCGTCCTTTGCCGCAGCTTGATATGTCCCATTCTGTAGGATGTGTCCTTAAATAGCGCGCTAAAGACCTGTTTTGCCATTCCCAAGTCTCAACAAATTCCAAGGTAGAATTCTGGGCCAGTCTGTCGCAGCTCACTACCACTAGGCCATGCTGCTCTTCCGCTATGACTAACCCTGAGCACTGGGCCTTTGACTGCCCCACAACCACAATACACACACACACACACACACACACCCGCACACATTCTTCAGTATCTCTCCAACCATGACATCCTGCTCTCCTTCCCTCCGTCAACTCAAACCAAGCTTCCTTCAGCCCTTTTTTCCCCCCCATCACATTTCTCACTCCTTACTCCCTTCCTCCCTTGGGTCACCAAGCGTGCTTGTCCTGTGGTCACCTATTGAGTGGCAACCCGTTGATGAGAATTCAGGGGGACAATGTTGCTGATGTCACATGCCAGCCCCCTTTCTGCACTGTTGACATAACGAGGTCGTCGTGCTTGTAGAGAGCCACAACTTCTCAAAGCTCATTGTCACGACAGAAAGAAACAATAGGAAATAACAACAAGATAAGTGAAATAACACACTGTTGAATATGTTTGTCTAACTTCAGTGGATTTGAGGTTAGCAGTATTCCGACTATTTAAACCATTTAAAAATGTTCGACTTAACCACAAATATGTGGGTAGGTGTGTGTGTGTGTGTGTGTGTGTGTGTGTGTGTGTGTGTGTGTGTGTGTTTGAAGTTAATGTGTGTTTGGTTGGTGGGGTTGGTCTCTCCCAACAGAGTGCAGTAAAAGAACAAAAGCAGAAGAGAGGGGCATGTGACTCAACACCATGTAAGAGTGTCTGAATGTGGAGGAGTGGAGCTATGTGTGGGCAGAGGATTTTACTGCCCAGCTGGCTCGAGATAGATCACATACACACACACACACACACACACACACAGACACACACACACACACAGACACACACACAGACACACACACACACACTTAAATACCTAAATGTTTGGCAATATGCCACATGGCTTTCACTCCTTTACACAATGCAGCATACTCTTATCCAGCCCCCTGAGAATTAGGCGGACCATTGTTTAAGTACATTACCATTAATATCATAGATAAAGATACGGTTATTTGTAAAGCCCTTGACTAAACAAATGTGTTACAATGTTAAATAAGTTGCAATCTGCTCTGATAACGACCAGAATCCTTTTTGGTTCACTTTGTTCTCAAAGTAAGGCTTTTGCAGATTACAGTAATGCAAGTCTGGAGCTTTTTCTAACTTTCCAAAAATGATGTAAAGCTATTCCAACCTTCATAGACCACATAAAGTCTATACTATCTAAGTATATGACATAAAGTAACTAAGTATCCAAATGCTCTGGATATCTTTCGACCAATCCTGGTTTGGGATGATCTTTTCCTCTGATACAGTGGGGTTTCCACTGTTTCTTGTTCCACAAAGAACATGGCAAGCAATAAAAGGCCCTATCCCACTGAAAACCTCCCTTTGAGTGTGTGCAGGAGTGAGCGAGTGGGTGTGTGTGTACTTAAACTGTCCTCTATTTGAAGGAAACTTAGTCAAGTGGAAAGGAGTCATCTGTCAAAATCTCTGTGAATCGTCTTCAAAAGTGAACGGTAACCCTGCGTACTTTGCGTGGCGACGAGTGACATGCAGCACGTGAGAGTGCAACATTCAACAAAATGGGGTCACAAACACAGGGTTTTGGCGTGGTGGAACAATTCCAGCCCTTCCCCCCTTCCACGGCAAAAAAAAACCTCCTGCCATGTATGCTACTTTTGGACTAAGTTATGAGGGTGCTTGTCTGTGCCAAAACTCCCTGCCACCCTCCAGCCCTCTAGCCCCTCCTGCATGTTTGGGAATAACGGGATGAGTCCACAGTTAAGGCAAGCTTTGTTTGTAATTGTGCAACCATGCAAGCCGCTAATCAAGAGAAGCGTATTCGAACTTCCCACACTGTTTCACAGGCTATACAGAGGGACCTTGGAAACAAGCGCTTTCACACGACTTTACACCATTTTGTAACACTTATGCTAGTCATTTACAATAATATAACCCATTGAAATGCTATCCTCACATTATTTAGTAAGCCGATATTTATAGAAATGTCAAATAAGCAGATAAGCGGACCTATTATCTCTGAGCTATGAGGAGGAAAAGAGCACACTTTAATAATTTTTGAACGATAGGACTGTACAAATGTACAGTAGCTGATAGTAGCAGCACAAGGCCCCCGTGGACACAGCCCAGGGCCTGTGAATGTCAACAACAGTGGAGTGTAGGAGGCCATAACGGCTGAGTAATGTTTGTCCCGCCCCACTGTTAGCTCTGTAAATTTGCAGCGCCTCATTGGGAGCCCCGCCTGATTCAAACCAGATGTTGGAGCACAGGGCTGCGTCTGGTCTGACCCCGCTTAGCCCTGCACCTGAGACCCAAAAGACAGCAGGGGCCTTCCATTCCCTGTGCTTTCACGTATCCTAAGGCTCATCTCAGATCAGCCAGACAGGGCTGGCCAGACCACGCAGGGTACAGCAGTGGATGGGGACTGCCAAGGAAACTATTGGCTGTTTGATTTTCCCATACAACTCCGTAGCTCCGCCATGATTGTACATTCCTGCAAAGGAATGTTTGGAATCCAGCGTCTAAATCCTGAACCTCGTTCCGTTGTTGGTTCAGACTGGTTTTTACTGTGGAACCTCCTGCTTAATAATGAGTGAGATATTAGGTACAGAGAAACCAAACACCCTCAAAATATCAAACATACTGTTGATTTGAACCCAACTAATTTAGACATTTTCTTATGTCACTTCTCAGTGAAAAACCTCTCATATGGAAATCGCTTTCTCCCGCCTGTTAATGATAACTTCCACAAATGAACAGACATACATGTCTGGAGAAGACCACGACTAGGGACAACGAAGGACCCCCACCCGTCATGCTAAACCATCCTCCCTAAAGCAGTGGAACAGCCACAGTTCACCCGCAGGCCGAAGTCTTTACAACAAGGCTAGGGTGATTACAAGGACCACTCAACCATTGGCTGAATGCGACTCATTCGTTTCATTCACTGTGTAAAACAATAGACGATTACTCTCAGAGGGGCTGGAGAAGGAAAGGCGGATCAGATGGGCTTCGCTTGTCATAGTGGCAGTTGGTTTGAAAGAGAAATCCAATACTGATAATATCTGCTTAGTCAGTGCCTATGGCTTTAGCACATTGCTCACACTTCATAGCAGCAGTGATCCATTAACACACACACACACACACACACACACACACACACACACACACACACACACACACACACACACACACACCTTAAGCTATTTCAGTTACTTCTGAGTAATGGTCCAAACAATGTTTGTATAAACTGAAGACAAGTTTTACAAAGAGTCTATTTATCCTCAGACTTTAAGAAATTAAGACTCCATGAAGAAAACACTCAGATGTTTGAGTGTGCTATAGAATGGCACAACAGATAGAGATTGTAACCATGTTAATAGGATTTCATTACAATCTGAGTTGGTTACCAAGGGGGTATACAGCAAACCTTTTGTGGGTTGAAATGAAAGGACTCTTTCATGGGGCTTAATTGGGAAAAATTTAGACTCTGTTAACTTCCCACACAAATTAATAAAACCTGACCCTGTCTACATTCTGTGGGTCTGGGTTGAAGGGATAAAAGGATACACACCAACAAAATATTGTTTTAATATTAAGATAGATTTAGAATTAGGAGGAAAGAAAACACAATGTTATACAATATCAGCATGTATAAAACGACATAGGTATCATGTATTATGTCTTTATGTCTTTTATGTAAACGTTGGCTATGTTGAACAACAAACGACTACATCTCAACCAAGTTTAAAGTTTAATGTCTTACCAAGTAGGGCTTGAAACAGCTGGCTGCCGAAGATGGCAGACACTTTTCCCACACTGTTCCTCAGAGCCTGTTCCTCAGGGCTGGTCAAGTTGGCTTGGTACTTTGTTAGCAGCCCAACTGCTCGCTCTGTATCTGTCAACATGAACATTCAACTCAATAATCATTCACTTTTTAAATTCTTAAATAATGAGTTTGTATTTGAGCATACACAAGGATTTTAGGGAGCTGTCGGTTGTTTTAATACAATAGGCCTACTTGAATAACTGTTTTAAACGTATAAAACTTATGTTGTCTACCAAGTCACAATCTAGTTGTTGACTATAATTTGGTAAATATTTGACTCAAATAGGAGAACTTGTGCGTGAAAGTTCTCCTATTGCACCATCATTTTTTTCAGACCGGAGCAGCCATCGGTCCTTGACAGGTAGAGATTTAATGCACGATATGTGCAGAGCAGAAGACAACTCTATTTTGTCTATGTAGTTGTGGTGGAGAGCACACGGTATATCTTTAAACGCCACTACACCGTAGACTATTGACTAGTAAATGACTTGATTTGGTGCTCAAGTCAGAAATTAGAGGGAAATACTTCCTGTTTTCCTTCGGTAGTTTGTGGACTATTTTGCACACAATAACAGCCCACAACTTCGTAGTAGCCTATATATAAGAATGATGATGAGCATGTTTATTTCAAACCTAGTTTTTTATATTGGCATTCCTTTGCATGTAATAAGTATTGAAAACAAACTTTTAATGCGTAAGAAAAACATAATCCAAAGCGTATGTGACTTACCATACTTGTGGACCATGGTATGATAGCTAAACAAGGTCATGAACTTGTCGAGGAAAAATCAGTTTTAAAGTTTCGATGTAGAGTTCAACTGTGAGAAATAATTATCAAAATGACAGGATAGCCTTCACAAATTAAGCCTTAGTTATCGAGCACATTCTCCCATAGTCGTTGAAAAGTTACTTTGTAGCGGCAGCAGCTGTACACATAGGCAAGTTTTGGTAATAGGCGTGTTTCATTTAAAGTTCCTGGGAGTTCTGTTAAAAGTGAATGCGTGTTAGTGTCATCTTTGAAGCCCCTGTCCCTAAATAATGCCACAATGGTGCTATCATAATGATAATTACTTGTTATCCTACTCTTAACGTACCAGATACGTTTCGATCATTGACTGCCAAGAATTGTTTTTTACAAAAACGTCCATATTATATGTTCGTCATGTTTACAGGATACTATTATGTGTCCCCCAATAGTATAACGCTAGGTGGTTTTCACAAAGGCAACGTCTGCTATCTAGTGGTAATAGTAGGCTATCACATACCTGAGTTGATAGATAAGGGATGCCAAATTGAACGATACAAATGTTAACATTGATCTACTATGTAATATATTACAATTTAATGGAGAAGGTAGTGTAATCAATGCATTATTTTTTATTTAAAAATGCCCACGTTTATTTTAGAAACCAACACATCAAGTGCACATATTTGATAGACAAACACACAGACAGTCAATGGCATTGAAATTTGATGAAAAAAATACAATTCCCAAAAGTAAAGGCCTAGTAAAGTGCGGAAAAACTAGTTTGAAAATGGGGAACTTCAAATGAAGTCTTCCCAAGTGAATGGGACGCTAAAGAAACACGAGCAATATCATAAAAAAATGCAAGCAACTAACATTTCTAAAACTTATAAAACAACTTTTTGTTCTTCTTGAAATGCACCTCTGTTGTACCATATCGATCTTTGATATTAACTTGGTTGTATATAAATGACGATTTCAACTGTAAAAAAAGTGCACTGCATAACCACTCAGACATCTTTCAAAACAGTCGTACAAATAAGCTTCCTTTCTTTCTGGTCCCGTCTGATCTATTGAGGTGAGAAGCACAGGGGGCCTTCTGCCCTCTGTCGTTTCCAGGACAAACTATTTAGAATGTAAGAAGGGGGACAGTTCTACCTTGTCCCAGGCTGAGGATTTGTTTCCTGCTGAGATTTAGAAATCAAGAAAACATGTTATAAATTGGCTCACACATATATATGTGATGCCTTTAATTCAAAGTAACCTACATTTTTCATAATACTTTTCATTTAACTGATTTAAGTAGTCAACTAGTCCAAGTCTATTAACGTAATTTTCATTATCAAAATGAATCGGGGCACTAAACATTTTGTCCATCCAGCATAAATAGTTCAATAGCAAAATACAGTAAACTGATTAGCTTTACCCACGCATCTTTTGAAGATCCAGTTTTATGAAGTAATTTAAAACAATCTTGAGTTAAGCATTCATAATCAAATTGGGATTGTTTCACATTCACATCTATCAAAATTCTTACCTTCAGGATGACCAAGACAGCTTTTTTTCCTTGGAATGAGAGTGTAGAGTAAAAAGTGTGCTACATCAGTTTAAAACACGCAATACAATTGTAACTGTGTTTCCAAAAAATAATGGTGCACTCACCTCTGTAAGAAAAATAGTCCAAGCATTATGAGTATGGATAGCAGGTCCACTGTGATCCATATTGCACGGTACACTTCAGGTCCCTTAAAACACACATTAGGAGATACAGATAAAGAACATATTCACACTGTACTTAAGATGAATGATTTTTATTCAATCACAACAGTTATCTCCAAATAGCTATAATGGATTCCCCAGCTTCAAATCATATTTTGAAAGGGTGTGTTTAAAAAAATAACTAGGTGGGATGTAGCTGGAGACCATAGTATTAGTCATATTTGTCTTTGTATCAGGACACGTGAGCACACTAGATATGCTATCTGTGTTATTGACTGTGGCCCAAAGAAGGTTTCTAAAAAAACAATTCCTATTTTCAATCTATAGATATAACAGCAACTAACACCACTAGAGGGCGCTCTTGCCATAAGATTAGCATGAAAACTTATGAAATAGTACTATGTGACAGACGGTATCCTTTACCATGGTCCAATTGGGCCGGGTCATGTCCTTCAAGAGGTGACAAGAGTTGGTGGTCACAGAGCTGGCCCCTGCACACCACAACACAGAAAATAACCAGCGCTCGTTCACCACCCACAGGTTCACTGACACGTTTCTGCTCCGAAGAGCCCTGTCCCAGAGAAATGCATGGTAAGTACGCCAGCACAAGCACGGATACACGCATGACACACACACACACACACACACACACACACACACACAGAAATGTGTACTTAGAGGTAGCAAAATGGTGTTTTACACTTTTAAATCACCTTAGGAATTGTTTAATTTACCTCCGTTTATGGTGATTAAGTTTCCTTTTGCTACATTCTGCCATTATCCAACCCAGACTATTTTGAATGCTGCATGTGACTCTTGGATCTAGATTCTAATCTCTTATACTGACCTCCTATATTCATTTGGAGTTTTTACATCTGACACTATACTTTTCTACAATAATAGGGGCATTAGCCTATCTGCATATTATAGTAAAACAGTATTTCATTCTGCGTCTTTCTCTCTACCTTTGACTTGATTGCTGTTGCCCAAGGTGACAGTTATAATTTCCTCTAATAAACCTTTCAAGGAAACTTTACAATTTCTAGTTCCGCAACAACAGGGCTAAAGGCTTTGTGTCTCAACACGCCAAAATAACACTTTCAATCACAAAACGTGTAATCCCTATAAAAATGTCAGAACTTGATATATTTGTTTACGTAAGCCTGTCTTCTGAGAGTCTCACTCAATGATTGTACCTGAGTTCTCCGACACTCAAAATATTATATTTCAAATTCAAGTGTTGTCCTCCCTCCTTTTCCATAACAGTAACGTTGTTGTAAACTTGTTTAAACCCTGGAGCAGCCTCCTTTACAGACTCCCTATCTGATGGGGGAAGCCAAAGCACCTAGGGAGATGGAAACGGATAAACGTGTGAAGGAAAGTAGTCACAACAGAAGACACGTTGTTTCAACAGCGGTACAGTGATGATCAGTACCAAGTGTTGGGCAAAGCCAGAGTGAAGAACGGTGTGGACGGTGTCCATGGTGTCGTTGTTGGTGTCATTGTGGGGCACATTGTCATTCTTTAGGTCAAAGATGATGGAGATGTTGTGCTGACTGGCCAGATCCAAGAGCTGGCGTAAAGAGGGAATCTTTTGGGTTCTAGCTGTTTCCCTGTCGTGTTTTGAAAGCTGGGAAACTGAATAGAAAGGATCCGTCTGGAAATGAAATGAATCAGAAACACATCTGATAAGACTGCGTCATAACATACCCACACAAAAACTTGTTTCTTTATAATATACAGTATGCGTCATCAGAGCCAGACTACAACACATAGGCCTATACAACAAATGCGTTTAAAATTACAACACCTTAGAATTGACCAACGTAGTAAACAACTTTGTAAGTCAAGGTTGGGTTTTTAGACTGCCAGGATAAAGGTTTTCTTAAAAATACTGATTTATTAACATTGTTGTCTTGTATATCATTTGAGATAGGCCTACTGACAGTTCACATAGCGTAAAGTTTGCCACTGCCCAAGGACCAGTGCATCTGGAAAGATACACTTAGATCTAAGATAAGGCTGCAGCCCATATCTAATCCAAGTGCATCTCAGATCTATTTCCTCAAAGCTATTTGTAATTTGTATGTGCCTATGCTTTTGTCTCATTTGTGGCACGTGAGCGGAATCATTTTCATGCAAGCGTGAAATGACACCATGGCAATTGCCTCCCTATTTCCCTTAAAAAAAAAAGATATGAACAAAGGTATCAGCTGAGAACGTCTTGCGCCAACATAGTCCTCACCTTCAGAAACCAATCACCAGCATCCAGCGTCTGTAACTCTTCCCATGTCAGGTTGGTGCTATGGTTGAAGTCCTGCTCTGGGAACTTCTCTTTCACATCTGTGGTCCTCCTCAGGAAACCAGATGGTCCATGGTCGTGCATCAAGAAGGGAACTCTGTCCTTGCTGGGTTAGCCAGACACAAATAAATCCCCAATTATACTCCCCAAACACAGGCAAAAACAGGTATGTTAGTCTAGTAAATTCCTGATGATGATGATGATGATGATGATGATGATAATAATAATAATAATAATCTTTGTTTATATAGCACCTTTCAAAACAGGGTAACAAGGTGCTTTACAATAAGAATACAAGTTACAGTAAAATAATAGCATGATGTGTGTAGAGGCGGAATAAAATATACACTGTAGTTGAGACAGTAAAAATTAAATAAAATAATAAGATCAAATATAAGAACAAAGAACCAGAGCAGAAAATATATACCTGCCTCAACTCTTTACCTGTATAAAAGACAACTGTCCACAGAATCAATCAATCAGATTGCAACCTCTCCACCATGGGGAAGACCAAAGAGCTGTCTAAGGACGTCAGGGACAAGATTGTAGACCTGCACAAGGCTGGAATGGGCTACAAGACCATAGGCAAGCAGCTCGGTGAGAAGGAGACAACTGGGTGCAATTATTCGAAAGTGGAAGAAACACAAAATGACCATCAATCGCCCTCGGTCTGGGGCTCCATGCAAGATCTCTCCTCGTGGGGTATCGAGGATCATGAGAAAGGTGAGGGATCAGCCCAGAACTACACGGGAGGAGCTTGTTAATGATCTCAAGGCAGCTGGGACCACAGTCACCAAGAAAACCATTGGTAATACACTACGCAGGAATGGATTAAAATCCTGCAGCGCCCGAAAGGTCCCCCTGCTCAAGAAGGTACACGTACAGGCCCGTCTGAAGTTTGCCAATGAACACCTGAATGATTCAGAGGAGGCTTGGGAGAAGGTGCTGTGGTCAGATGAGACCAAAATCGAGCTCTTTGGCATTAACTCGACTCGCCGTGTTTGGAGGAAGAGAAATGCTGACTATGACCCCGAGAACACCATCCCCACCGTCAAGCATGGAGGTGGAAACATTATGTTTTGGGGGTGTTTCTCTGCTAAGGGGACAGGAAAACTTCACCGCATCGAGGGGAGGATGGACGGGGCGACGTACCGTGAAATCTTGGGCGACAACCTCCTTCCCTCAGCCAGGACACTGAAAATGGGTCGTGGGTGGGTCTTCCAGCACGACAATGACCCAAAACACACTGCCATGGCAACAAAGGAGTGGCTCAGGAAGAAGCACATTAAGGTCATGGAGTGGCCTAGCCAGTCTCCAGACCTTAATCCCATAGAAAATCTATGGAGGGAGCTGAAGCTTCGAGTTGCCAAACGACAGCCTCGAAACCTTAAGGATTTGGAGAGGATATGCAAAGCGGAGTGGACCAAAATCCCCCCTGAGGTGTGCGCAAACCTGGTAACCAACTACAAGAGACGTCTGACCTCCGTGCTTGCCAACAAGGGTTTCTCCACCAAGTACTAAGTCATGTTGTGCTAGGGGATCAAATACTTATTTCACTCAATCAAATGCAAATCAATGTATATATTTTATATAATGTGATTTTCTGGATTTCTTTTTTTTAATTCTATCTCTTAATGTTAAAATAAACCTACCATTGAAATTATAGACCTTTCATTTCTTTGTCAGTGGACAAACTTACTAAATCTGCAAGGGATCAAATAATTATTTCCTTCACTGTATATACACACACACACACACACACACACAGTTGGAATACAAATTATTCATCCCCCTCGCAAATTAGGTTTATTAGCGATATCTACAAACTTTCAGCTGTTTGCAAAAAAAACGATTTCTCAACACTAATGTAACAAGTGGTTTTTCCACATTCAACACAAAATGCCACTTTTAATAAATACTGCAGTTTTAGAATTATTCAACCCCCTGATAGAATCCCTCATAAGAGCACACATTTGCAAATCAGGAGCTGGGAAACTGAATGGAAAGGATCCGTCTGGAAATGATATTAATCAGAAACACATCTGATAAGACTGCGTCATAACATCCCCCACACAAAAACTTGTTTCTTTGTAATATACAGTATGCGTCATCAGAGACAGACTACAACACATAGGCCGATACAACAAATGCGTTTAAAATCACAACACCTTAGAATTGACCAACGTAGTTTTTTAGACTGCCAGGATAAAGGTTTTCTTAAAAATACTGATTTATTAACATTGTTGTCTTGTATATCATTTGAGATAAGCCTACTGACAGTTCACATAGCGTAAAGTTTGCCACTGCCCAAAGACCAGTGCATCTGGAAAGATACACTTAGATCCAAGATAAGGCTGCAGCCCATATCTAATCCAAGTGCATCTCAGATCTATTTCCTCAAAGCTATCTGTAATTTGTATGTGCCTATGCTTTTTTCTATTTTCTATTATTTTCTATTCTATTAAAATGCCACTTTTAATAAATACTGCAGTCTCAGAATGATTCAACCCCCTGATAGAATCCCTCACAAGAGCACACATTTGCAAATCAGGAGCTGTCTCAAGGGTTTCATTAGTTGCATCAGGTTTGCTTGAAATAAATACATCAAATACCTGGACTGGCAAGGGCTTTGTTGACTGTGACATTTGGTTGCATGTTAGAAATAAAGCTAGGTCAAGAGAGTAGTCCAAAATGTAAAGAAAAGAGATTATTGCCTTGCACAAACAAGGAAAAGTATACAAAAAGATGGCAAAGGCACTGAATGTTTCTAGAGATACAGTTGGAAGCATAGTGTACCAGTTCAAAATTAAAGGAACCCTGGCAATACTACATGGACGTGGCAGAAAAAGGAAGATATCACTGGCTGCCACCAGATTCCTGAGGAGGCAGGTGGTCAAAAACCCTCAATTGGCTGCGAAAGACCTGCAGCAAGATTAGATGGCAGCAGATATTGAGGTTTCAGTCTGCACAGTAAGGCGCACACTAAACGCTGAAGGTCTCCATGCCTGAACTCCAAGACGCACACCTCTGCTGGCCCAAAAGCACAAGAAAAGTTGGCTCTAATATGAACTAAACCATATAAATAAGCCACAGACGTTTTGGGATTCTATTCTGTGGAGCGATTAAACAAAATTGGAACTTTTCGGCCCTATGGATCAACGGTATGCCTGGAGAAGGAAAAATTAAGCATACGCTGAAAAGAACACCCTGCCTACAGTGAAGCATAACGGTGGATCGGGAATGCTCTGAGGCAGCTTTGCTTCCTCTAGCACTGAAAACCTACAGCGTGTGGAGGACAAGAAATTCTATCAGGAAATTCTAGGAGAAAACGTCATGCCTTCTGTGAGGAAGCTGAAGCTTGGACCTTCCAACAGGACAATAATCCGAAGCATACTTCAAAGTCCACCAAGGCTTGGTTTCAGAAGTCCTGGAACATTCTGCAGTGGCCGTCACAGTCGCTTAACTTGAACCCCATAAAAAAAATCTTTGGTCGGATTTGATTAAGGCGCAGCACACAAACCCAAGGATATTTGTGAACTGGAGGCAATTGCGCATGAGGAATGGGCTAAGATTCCTCAGGAAGGCTGCCAGAAGCTGGTGTCTGGCCATGCATCACGTTTTCAGCAGGTCATAACAGCAAAAGGGTGCTCTAAGTACTGAAGAAGCTTGTCATGAAGGGGTTGAATAATTCTGATACTACAGTAGTCATTAAAAGTGACATTTTGTGTTGAATTTGGAGAAACCACTTGTTATATTAGTTGTGTTGAGCTATTCAAATTGTTCTTGTTTGATTTTTTTTTTTTTGCAAACAACTGAAAGCTAATAAACCTAATTTGCAATGGCGCTTGAATCATTTTGATTGCAACTGTATGTGTGTGTGTGTGTATATATTTATATATATATATATATATATATATATATATACATATACATATACATATACACACACACACACACACACACACACACACACACACATATATAATATTAGACAATAAATAAGATAAGGCAGCAGTTAAGCAAGCAATGGCGCTTGAATCATTTTGATTGCAACTGTATGTGTGTGTGTATATATATATATATATATACACTGCTCAAAAAAATTGAAGGAACACTTTGAAACCACATCAGATCTCAATGGGGGAAAAAATCATGCTGGATATCTATACTGATATGGACTGGGTAATGAGTGAGGAACGAAAGGATGCCACATCGTTTGATGGAAATGAAAATGATCAACCTACAGAGGGCTGAATTCAAAGACACCCCGAAAATCAAAGTGAAAAAATGATGCAGCAGGCTAGTCCGTTTTGCTGAAATTCCATTGCAGCAACTCAAAATGGTACTCAGTACTGTGTATTGCCCCCACGTGCTTGTATGCGTGCCTGACAATGTCGGGGCATGTTCCTAATGAGACAACGGATGGTGTCCTGGGGCATCTCCTCCCAGATCTGGAACAGGGCATCACTGAGCTCCTAGACAGTCTGAGGTGCAACCTGGCGGCGTCGGATGGACCGAAACATGTCCCAGAGGTGTTTTATTGGATTTAGGTCAGGCGAGCGTGGGGGCCAGTCAATGGTATCAATTCCTTCATCCTCCAGCAACTGCCTGCATACTTTCGCCACATGGGGCCGGGCATTGTCGTGCACCAGGAGGAACCCAGGGCCCACTGCACCAGCGTAGGGGCTGACAATGGGTCCAAGGATTTCATCCCGATACCTAATGGCAGTCAGGGTGCCGTTGTCTAGCCTGTAGAGGTCTGTGCGTCCCTCCATGGATATGCCTCCCCAGACCATCACGGACCCACCACCAAACCGGTCATGCTGAACGATGTTACAGGCAGCGTAACGTTCTCCACAGCTTCTCCAGACTCTTTCACGTCTGTCACATGCCCAGAGTGAACCTGCCCTCATCTGTGAAAAGCACAGGGTGCCAGTGGCGGACCTGCCAGATCTAGTGTTCTATGGCAAATGCCAATCGAGCTCCACGGTGCCGGGCAGTGAGCACAGGGCCCACTAGAGGACGTCGGGCCCTCAGGCCACCCTCATGAAGTCTGTTTCTGATTGTTTGGTCAGAGACATTCACACCAGTGGCCTGCAGGCAGTCATTTTGTAGGGCTCATCCTGTTCCTCCATGCACAAAGGAGCAGATACCGGTCCTGCTGATGGGTTAAGGACCTTCTACGGCCCTGTCCAGCTCTCCTAGAGTAACTGCCGGTCTCCTGGAATCTCCTCCATACTCTTGAGACTGTGCTGGGAGACACAGCAAACCTTCTGGCAATGGCACGTATTGATGTGCCATCCTGGAGGAGTTGGACTGCCTGTGCAGCCTCTGTGGGGTCCAGGTATCGCCTCATGCTACCAGTAGTGACACTGACCCTAGCCAAATGCAAAACTAGTGAAAAACAGTCAGAAAAGATGAGGAGGGAAACAATTTCAGTGGCCTCTACCTGGAAAACCATTCCTGTTTTGGGGGTCATCTCATTGTTGCCCCTCTAGTGCACCTGTTGTCAATTTCATGAACACCAAAGCAGCTGAAACTGATTAACAACCCCCTCTGCTACTTAACTGACCAGATCAATAGCCCAGAAGATTAATTGACTTCATGCAATACTCTGATTAAAAAGTGTTCCTTTAATTTTTTTGAGCAGTGTGTATATATATATATATTTTTTTTTATATATATATATATATATATATATATATATATATATATATATATATATATATATATATATATATATATATATATATATATATATATATATATATATATATATATATATATATATATATATATATATATATATATATATATACATACACATACACATATACATACACACACACACACACACACACACACACACACACACACACACACACACACATATATATAATATTAGACAATAAATAAGATAAAAGGCAGCAGTTAAGAAAAAGCTTTAAGATAAGTACATTTTACGAAGTGATTTAAAAGAGGAAACTGAGGTAACCTACCTGAGATCACCAGGCAGGGAGTCCCAAAGCTTAGGGGCTCGGACAGAAAAGGCCCGGTCACCCTTATTGCGGAATTTTGATTTTGGAACTATTAAAAGCTGGATGATCTCAGGCAGCGATCGGGATGGCTACAAATGGCTACAAAGAGCATCCTGTACTTAACCTTGCGTACCTGAGCTGCACGTCCGTCTCAAACGCGGTCACATTGCAGGCCACACTTTTGCTGAATGACATCATGGTGTTCTCAGGGGCCAGCTGAGCACAGGGAAGACAGATAGGTGTTGAATACACAGACCAGCCTAAAGCGGGTTTAAACACACAGACCTATTCAGCTGAGTTAAGGGCTTACACAGAAGTAAAGCAAATGGTAGGGTCAGTTTAACGGGAGCATATGGAATCATCATATGATTCTATAATTAATTTGACTCGACTCAGACTTTTTGCTAAAATGTAAATAGAAATGAATATTTAATACAGAGTAATTACACGTGCTGATAAGTCACATCGAAGTAAATCAGAAAAAAATCAACACAAGAGATAATGGTAATATGGTCCATACAAACATGATTCGTTTTCTTTTCCTATGGAAAACAGCAGATAAAGCATAGTATGGTGATATTGATCTGGTGAGGAAAGTTGAAAAATACGTCCGGCCTTTTACCATTGGTGCACCTCGATGGCCAATGAGGGCAGGTTTAGGGGGGAGCTCCGCCAAGTCCACAAGACAAGGAGAGTGGATGAGAAGGGGACTGAGGAAGGTGGCTATTGACACCCCAGCAAATGTCACAATGATGAGGAGTTTTGCAACTGGGAAAATAACAAACACACAAAAAACACTATTTCTCAAAAACACAGACTTACTGAAGCAAACATTTTACTACATTTAAAATAAATAAATAGAAGGAACATGTCACACAAACACTGGATTAGAAATGTGTGGTTCAATAAAGACCCATGGTACTGTCATTTGACTGGCTGGAATGTCATCGACAGTATACACTTCAAGATGTTATGTGTAACATAAAGTTTGGTTCGGATGTCTGGATCATGTGCAAGCAGGTCAGTGTCTAACCTAGTCTGCCCGCCCTGTGAAAACTCTGGAACACCATCCAGCTGAGCATGGTCAGGGCTCCCACACCACCCATCTGAAGAAACGGAGCTGTGGCCTAAAGCAAACCAACCCACACAGCATGAAACAAAACACACACACACACACACACACACACACACACACACACACACACACACACACACACACACACACACACACACACACACACACACACACACACACACACACACACACCCCAAAGGAAAGCAAATATCTGACGTATGCTTCAACATTCCGCCTCGCAGACGTACATCTTGTCATTTGATCTTTATAGCTCGATACAGCAACGTTACCTGGAATGAGAGCACAACGGTTGGCCACTCTTTTCTCCACTGAAGGCTTATCCCTGTGACTCCCATTGCAACAAACAGCACCCCTAAAAACAGGAGGATCTGGGCAGACCATAGGGATCGATCTGATTAGCAGAGCGGGTGGTGGGAATCCATGTTCTTGAAGCTAGCACACACATGATTTTGTGACGATATTTAAATTCCCACTTTTTACATTATTGCAGTTAGCTGAACAAACACGGATGACTTAAAACAAATATTGACCTTGTGCAGCCAATGCAGGTCTAGTGGTTCACTCAATGCAACTTGGAACAGTGCAAAAAGCTGAAAGAAATCATATGAGATTATGCTAAGGAGATAAAGTATGCAAATATATACAATTACTGCAGCATAGGAAAACAAGTAACAATCCCTTAGGACAAAGCCTAGTTGTCTGTCTCTGTCTCCCTCTTACCATCAGAAGGATGCAGTAGCTGGTCAACACAGCCGAGATGATGGTCAGCACCATGAACCAGTTCACCCATAGCTTCAATACTGCGAAGCCTTTCCTGATAATGGAACAATAGATAGCCATAGAGGGTCAGCAGCAGGAATGTGCCATAGAAAGAAAGGGGTCAATCACTTTCCAGGGGCTACATTGTGTGTGTGTCTGTGTTTGTGACAGAGGAAGGGAGAGAGAGCGAGAGACAGCTCACCAGTTGATATCCTCTCGGTCATTGAAAGTAACCAGACAGATGTACATCCAGCACAGTGTGAGCAGGGAGGCCAGCGTGACGATTGAGAACCAACAACAGGCAGACTAAGAAAGGTGTGGACAGACGGGCGGATGAAGTGAGTCAGGCAGCCTTACCTGATAACAATCATACTTTCACTGAACTCAAATACCTCTGAGGTTAACACCTCAACCCTAGCTGGTGTGTGTAAAACTATGCCACCAGGGCATGGGTCCCTTGAGGCAATTTGGAGTCATTCTAAGGTCTGGTCATGTTGAGTTTCGTTTGCCCGCCGAATGCCAAGATCCTCGTCTCCTGAACCTAATTGTGGCCATGACCCAGATAAGACCTTTACAAGCCTTTCAGAGCCTGGTTATCCTGTAATTAGTCCTGGCACACACAACAATTTCTGCCCTGAATATCACGCTTTTAGTTACTCAACAGTTCTGCATGTTTTCGTTACCCTACACTTCTCTCCAAGTGGCAGCTTCAATTTGCAAAGCACTATGCATGAAAACAGCATAACGTTACCAATGGTTTCATAATATACCATCAGAATGTTAATCCCTTCTAAGCTCACTTCAGAGCAGGTTGAAGCAAGTACAATGCAGAGCACTCAGATGACAGACAACCCTTGTTGGCAACTTGTAAAACCATTAGGCAGTTTGCGTTACGTTGCGCTGCACACTTCTACTCGTGCTACCAAACATGCTACCCAAAGCAGATAATTGAAATTGGTTAATTACACTGTGAGATATCATTGAATAGAATGGTCTAAAATGTAGCTGTGTTAACAGTTTGTCGATTCCTGAGAACTTCTCGCCAACTACTCTGTGGCTGTGTTAAATGTTCATCGATAGGTGACACAGTTGCACTCTGTGTGTGCTCAGCTGTAAGTTCCCCTTGCACTGTTTAATTTCGTTGTTACAGAGCAGGAAAGCCCCTTGAGATAGCATGAGGTAACCAGGGCAGGGCTGAAGCACCTGATTCACAAGATGCTATCTTACTGGTTCACCAATGAGAATTAGACTACTCTTTCCTGTGAATATTAAGCGTAAGCTGGATGTATCATTGCAAGTGGGGAGTTCCGCTATGCATACTTACCCTTTGCTTCTTGTTACTTCGGGGCGTCAAGTTACAGCTATAGAAACCCCTGGAAAAGACCCGGCAGCAAACGTTGTCTGATGCCATTGGACCCCTAGTCTTCATTCACCACAAGGTTTGATCCTCTTCCGAGTAGTCCAGATAGTTATCCAAACCGCCTGTAGGAGATGGAGAGAACGGAGTGGGACACCACAACTCTCTCCAGCAGCAATCCTTCAGAGTGAGAAGAGGGCTCTGGTCAGGCTCCACAGTGAGTTAGCCTACACAGTGTGTTTGTGTGGAGGAGGAGGTTATGGTGGGTAAAGTATACTATAAAAGAAATAAATAAAGAGGATAATGTGTCTGTATTGCAACAGGCTATTGCTGTTCAATAATCTCCCCAATAGAGCCACTTTATAAGAGAAGAAAAGAAGAGAAGAGATGGGCTGCTGACACGGCATACAATCGCCAACCCTGTGGGGTACTGAAGAGGAGCACTGTGCAGCAGCGTCTGGGGAAATCGGTTCCAAATCAGTGGGCGAGCACTGACAGTGACAGGCACATCCACACACAGGGTGTGAGTGGATAAATGAGAGAGAGAGAGAGAGAGAGAGAGAGAGAGAGAGGGGGGGGACGAGGAGGGGACATCAGTACAGGGTGAGCAAGGAAAAAAACTGGTTTTACTGCTCCATAAAGAGGTGAGCAGTTTCTTATTCCATTTAAAAAAAATTGGGGATGGGATTCAATGGATTTTGTTTTCCATGAAGAAAACAGGTTGCGACATATTCCTGTTGGTCGGCAATCAATGGCATCTCTACAATCAAGGTGGCTTATCATCCCCGGAACTCAAATGAAAAGGATATGGCTATTATGCTTGACATACCCTTCATTGGTCTAACACCTACTACAGTTTAATCAAAATAAATGAATGGTGCATCAACCTTACTGTATGTGTGCAACTTTCGTGAAGCAATAGACCTAATACTGTTAAAAAAAAATGGAAGCTGTTTCAAAAAAGGACTTCATCTGTGTTGGAAAAGTGCCAGAGTCAGAAGCCTGTGTATCAGACAAGGCAGCAATGACAGAGATAGGCTTGGGTGTGCTCATCACACATCTAACCCTGGTTTGCTGCTGGTTTGTAATTGATTAAAATGATGAGAAAACAATGTGAGATTATGGACCTGTCTTGTTTAGACTGACTTGGGCTTAATTCAATTTGATGTAAAAGCCAGACATATTTTATGCGTCGGATCACAGCAGGTCACCGTGTGAAGCATGTTTGACATCGTGAATCATCACTGGTTCTACAATGGACCTGTATAATTTGAACAACTACCAGGAAGTTTTGAAGTAGATGGCAGTTATTGAGCAATACCAAACGTTGGAATAAAGAAGAACCACAGGGAGAGATTAAAAAAGTATCTAAGCCCTAATAATTGCCTTGCATCACTCTAAAGCTAAATCTCTTTCTAATACACACACACACACACACACACACACACACACACACACACACACACACACACACACACACACACACACACACACACACACACACACACACACACACACACACACACACACGTCATTTAGGGCCAGGCAAATGCTGGGAAAAGAATGATCGAAACATTTGAGCGGATAATAACATGGCCAAGACACTACAGCAAACCTGCCCCCATATAGCCAATTGTGGGCTTACTGTTGCACTGTTACAGGGGAAAATGCACTGACGCTGTGTTGGCTAGCAACCAATGATCAACTAATACCAAACCCATTTTCTTATGAGTGTTACAATGAGTGTTTTCTTATGAGTGCTTTAACAATAGTACAGTGATTGATGGAGAAAGTGGAATATGATTAAAAAAAAATAAGCCATAACAAAAACTATTAAAATAAATAATGCATTACATAAAGACACATAACAAAGAAATTAAATATAAAAAACGAGTCAGCCAATCTTATATGCTTTCTGTGGGAGACCTGCCCAATTGTAGGCTGTATCGGCCCTAACAGCAAAACGGAGGCCAGGACCAAGGCAATTCGCTCAGCCTCGCTGGTTTACAGTAGGCCCTATCAAAACCTTATCTTGAAACCCATTCTAAATTTTGAACGGAACATAGGGTAGCAATGATAGCACCGAGGTTATGTGTTCTTCTATTGGCATTTTATATCGCCTTCAACTGAGAAAGGGTATTTATTTTCTATTTCATAATTAAGGTACAAGGTTACTGTCACGCAACCTGCCTACACATAATGCCTCGAGTCAAATGGCAAATAAATCACATCCACAGATAAAATTGAGCGCATAATTATATATTAACAATCCTCTAATAATTTAGCTAAACAATCCGGACAGTGGTCAGCTGCCGGTCCACTCAAAAGAACAATGCGTTTGTTTTACTAAAAAAAGATAATTTCAATGTAGATCATTGACAAACTGTGTTATATTGACTTCCATGCAGACTCCAAAAATTACATTCCCACTGGGCCAACATACTAACATGGCTACGTGACTTTGACCAACAAACTCTTTTTTTCTAAACGAATAACAAGAGACAGGAACAGCACCAGCAAGATGCAAGAAAACTTACCTGTGGCTCAAACGACGTGACAGCTCCGAATGAATCTCTTACAACTCACATAAGCTAGTCACTCACTTCTCATATTACTCTCCGAAATTTAGGATCGCACCTTTTTTGTATTTTGTCTCTCGCACTCAGGCTCAATTTGAAACCCGTGGACGGAATGTTAATGAATCTAATGAATGGGTGCGAGATTGGGGGTTGTGGGGAGAAAATGGGAGGAGAATAGGAGGGTGCAGAATCCGAATAATCACCCGCATTTTGTGTGTATAGCTTTACGAAGACATGATGGTCGATGATGCCTTTTATGAACTTAAATAGGCTAGGGATTAAACTCTACACATAAAGTCTTCGAAAAGTCACAACACAGAGAGTATGAGTGAACAAGAAGTTGTATAGCCTATGAGCGCCAGAAATCGTTTCACTCAGCCCGTGATTAGCAATTCCTCCTGGAGTGAATATCGTATCAATCAGAATGGTATTAATCCACACAGGTGTGAACATTGTACAATGAAAAGTGTTGTTTAAGGCTATTAGTCGATCATTGCTTGGTTGCCAGGTAGCCCTATATTCTTTAATATTCCAATGCTATGGAAACACTAATCGTTGTCAGAAGTGAAGTGTGAGACCTTGACGAATTTAATAAATCCAATGGTTTAAAATGAATGAAACCAGCTAACTCCGCTGACAACTATGCATGTGCATAGTTTTGTAACGCTACGCATTCGGGTTACAAAAAAAAGCGCAATATAGCTACAGTAGTTTGCAAACGTGTTGAAGACTACAAATACTTGTGAATTTCCCTGTGCGAAAAGTAATAATTTCATACTCGTGCTTGAACTCACAAAGAAGGTGAAGAGCAAACTTGGAGCCATATGGGACAATATCGTATTTTTCTCTTGAAAACATAATGACAAATGTAAAAGCAACCCACTTGTTTGTTTGGGCTATGGTGATATTGCTTATATGCATGCAGCCCCAACTATTTGAAACTCCCTTGATGGAGTTGACGACAGTGCTTTACGCTTTGTACCGGGAGAGATTTAGAACCCACCCCTGTGTGACGGCCACTGCCTTGCTGGTGATGTTCATTGGTTGTTTCTCTTTTTTTAGTTATTTCCAAGTGGCAGCAGCGAGGAGTTCTGGCCCTACGTGGAGGCAGGAGTTGAGTGAGTGATTGGAATCACCTGGACTAGCTTGGGGCAGAGCCGGATCATTGTCCCTTGCGGCCCCTGGGCACATGTCTTTTGGAGGCCCCCCCTCCTATATTGGTGTCTTTCCTGTCTTCCTCCTCGCAAAACCATCCCCTAAATCGTCAAAATCGACCTGTCTGACAAGGTCTGACTCAATTGACAAAAGTGACAATGAGCTGAGACGTGTTTGCACATGCTACTCCGCAGCGCAAACACTTCATTTTAAGAATGGGGCACAGGTATTACAGTTGATGTATGCACCCAGGGGCCTAGGGGCCCTAGTGGTCAGCTCACGCTTTAAATACCATGGGTCCTGGGGGGCCCTAACACTGTCGTGATAAGCGGCCCTGGTCACGGCTTGAGACTTGGAGCCCCCCTTGTAGTCTGAGGCTCTGGGGCACTGGCCCCACTGGCCCGGTGCATAATCCAGCCTTGGCTAGGGGTGTGCCTATATCTCCTGGATTCTTCCTGACGGAAAGAAGAACTGGCGTTGTGCCTGGTTAAAAGTTTTGGTCTGTGCAAACTGGTTTTTTTGAGAGGGCATGTAAGTAAACCTCAGAGCTCAGTCGATTGTTGTGCGTGGTTTGTCAGCCTTACAGAGCCACAGGGCCGTGACAGAAAGTAGGATGGTCTTCTATTAGTGATAGGAGAGAGAAAAAAGCATTGTCTCTTTTTTGTTCACAAGGCATTGTTGGCCAAGTTGCCTTTTCACCTTACAGCACAAATCCAGTACGCCTAATCATAGTCCTACTGGCATGACCACAGGACTTTTTCACCCTTGAAAGCCCCAAAGTGAAAACAGAACTTGGAGAATTTGCTTTCAGTTTATTTTTTTGCCTCAGATAAATAGAACAATGTTCAACAGGTTTTGAGCAGGTTGTTTTGGTTGAACAATTCAATACTGTTATTGGAGGATATGAGTTGAAAAGTGTACTTGTTTTGGTTGAAACTTTGTATATAGCAATATTTTTACCAAAAATATTGTACTGTATTGTAAATATTGTAACATGTTTGTCTGCTTATTTATGATTGTATAATTGTTATTTATTTATTCTGCCTCTAACAAGGCACTGCTGGAAAAGAAACCTAGTCTCAGGCAGTTACCCTAATAATAAAATAGCACGGTCCATAAAACAAAATTCATTAACCTTTTACAATTTTTCAATAGCTGTTTTGAAACAGAAGCCCTTTTGTCCCAGAAAATAACACAGCTACCAAAACAAAAACACGCGAAATCTCTATTGCAAAATGCACTAAGATTACCAAAACTGAAAATACAAAAAAAGAATGAGTACTGTCGCGGATTTTTTATGTCTCCGCACTCCAGTGAGATCGAAATAATTAAATACTTTGAGAAATAACGTCCGCTTGCTTTTAGTGGTTTTAATGGAGATGAGTAAAAAGGTAACAGAGTTGATATACTATATATCAACCACAAAGTAACAAAATAAAACTGATCAGATAAAAGAAAATCCTAGCTGCAGTCTAAAGTCATACAAAAATGAGGAAGTATAACTGGTGCGCACAAAATCACATCACCCCCTAACGTCCCTTATATACACGCTTCCTTAAGAATGTTGATTAGTGCAACTGCAGTCAGCATCTCCTGTCTTTCGGACCTACCTAGGTCCAAGTATTTTTTGCACTGCACAGGGCAACAAATAGTGCCACCTGGCTGACCGGTCCTAAAGTCCACCACTTATCTTACCTAAACAGGGAGAATACACAAACCTATAAGTCACTTAGTCACTTGTGATGACTGTTAGGTGAAGAGATTAACCCCAAGGGTTCAATCTAACTACAAAGGGAACTTTGTTTGAACTCATAGGAAAAACACAGAGTAACATTTCATAGTTAAGGCTAAATTACATTTTTCCCATCACAGTACATCAAAACGGAACAACTTGTGAATATGTTTTCATAACTGAGACGTCTGTCACAATACACACAGTCGATCATAACAAAATCTATTTCTTGCAAAATGCTCTAAGACACTCAAACTAAAAATGCTCATCTCAACACCAGATAAATTCAGAAAATAAACCTAAACCTAGCTAATGAGAAGATCAATTGAACAGTTATTATCTACGGGCACTCTAAATGCTGACTACAACCATCAATATACAAACTTCAAGCTTTCAATTCTGGCAACTTTGAATGCGACAGCTGACAAGTTTTAGGAGAAAACACTTCCACAGGAAAAACGTGTTTACAGTATTTGTTTACTGTCACAAAAACTCAACATACCAAATACAATTTATAAATCCGGACCAAAATATACAGCATTTCATTGCTAATGAAAATACAAAATGCATTCACTCAATAAATGTAACAATCAGCACGGCGAATTGTGTAAATCAACTAAATAAATCACTAAACAGTATCAATACGTAAATAGCTTCAATTTAATCTTTCACCTAAGTCTAGTCACAAAGCCTCATCCACGTTGCAGCGTTTGTCTTCAATTGCAATGCAGCGCAGGAAATATCTCTGTGGATGTCGAAACCACCCCATGGCAGGTTTCTGCAGAGATGTCCAGACAGCCGTCACTCATAGCATCTATAAGGGACATTCGGTCGTGAGGATGATGACCTTCCATCTCCAGGCTGAGAAGAACTCCTCATTGGGGTTTAGAAATGGGGAGTAAGGAGGGAGGAATTCCATGGCCATGTGTGGACGGGCCTCAAACCATGCTCTCACTTGGCGAGAGTAATGGAAGGCCACATTGTCCCATATGACCACATGAACAGACCTAACTTGATCCCTCTCTTCTGGTGGCACACGTCTGTCATATAGAGCATCCAGGAAGGCAAGGAGACGTTCTGTGCTCCTACTACAGGGATGTGGGCAAGGACGCCTTCGATTGAGATGGCCGCACACATTGTTATGTTCCCTTCCCTTTGGTCTGGCACACAGACTGTTGCTCTGCCCAATGATGTGTCTCCAACGTCTCCTCACTTTGGAGAGGTTGAAGCCTGCTTCATAAATGTTCGTTCCAGAAGATCCTTACAATAGATGCCACTGTTGATCTCGGAATATTGGCTGAACCCCTCGTCCAAGGGACAAGCCATGGTTAATGACGGGGTCCACAATAGTTGCACGGGAGTTGTCAGAAACGTCTGTTCTGCCTCTTTCAGCTCTTCCACCATGCATACGTACCCCTCTTCCTCTTCCTCTTGAATGAACTGGGCCCCCTCTTCCTCTTCCTCTTGGATGAACTGGGCCTCCTCTCTGGTTCCCTCCTCCTCGGTGATCAGCAAGGACTCCTCTTCGATTTCCTTGACCAACTGGGCCCTCTCTCCCTCTCTGAACAGCAGGGTTCCCTCTACTTCTCTGAGCTCCTTCAAGAGGTGTTCCACCTCTGCCTGCTTGATCTCCCATGTTTTCACATACACCAGCTCAGTGGTGGAGGACTTTTATGACTAATTCTATCCATAGGCGGAGTTAACAAGGAGGCAGGGGCATTGCCCCCGCTAGCGGCCGAAATACGTCACTACATTAAGTCTAAAATACACACCCCACGGCACGCACTGACATAAATAATAAATGTCTGCCCCCCCCAGCGCTATGTCAGACGAACAACCTTCCAAAATATCAAACAAGATATACCTCAATGGGCACAGAGGACAATGATACCAATTACTGACCGTAAAAATCCCGGTAATGATAATCCTCCCCGTATAAGCCAACTACTGTAAATCGTATCAAAACGGTATATCTGTACTGGACCAATCTTTTCATCATTTTACATTTTACAGTAATATGATATACATTCCATGCAAAACAATCAAGTCCCTCTTGACCTTTTTGCAATGGGATGAATGACTGATAAAAAAGTGCTTACATTTTGCATGTAAAGGTTTGTGTAGAGAATTGTGACTTCAGTTAAAGAATTGTGGGAACTGTTTTGAAAAAGACTGCTTAGCATTTACATTTTGTGTGAAATCATTGATAAATGATTTACTGCTGGGGAGAAAGGTTAGTCTGCTTCAATGGCTGTGTCTTTGTTTTGATAAAAGGAATTCTGTTTCAAAACAGTGGGTTAAGCCATTGAGAAAAACTGTAATGTAAAAGCAGTGAGAATACAATTTTCTTCCAGAATATATATATAGACAAAAATATAAATAAAGTAATGAAACCAATAAATGAGAATGACTCGAGTTTATTGATAAAACGGCAATAGTCTCCTATACGCAACGGGTTTGGTGCTGTAAATTTACTTTGAATGCCCCTTTATCTGGCACATGCGCAGATGGTTAGTAGCGGACTGGGACCTGCTAGCAAGGTAGCTACCAAGCCCGTTTAAGACTGGTAATGTTGTTTTACTTCTGTTCAACTTTATTTCTAACTATGGCTTGGTCATGCTTCTTCAAGTTAATGCAATGTATTATTATTTACAGATGGATGGCAAAAAAAATCGCTATTTCGGAGATCTGTCAAAAAATAGCTACTATCACTAACAGCCGCTCGACAAGGTCCTTGCTTAGCGAACTTGCTAGTATCGTTACTGTTATTAATTCTGAATGTTTTACACTTGTTTTTACGGTAGCCCATGTCCTGTTTAGATTGTAAACTAATGTTATACATAAATATGCTTCTGTTGATGAGAAAGGTTTATAAACAATGGACCAAAAGATTCCGTATGACGACTACCAGCTCCCTGTGGTGTTCCTGCCCTCGTATGAGAGTCCCCCGGCATGGATTGCCCCACAGGAGGTGCTGTGAGCTTAATCTGGACTTTCTATTAAGAGCCTTTCAAAAAGCTCCCAATTATTGATTAGACCAGTCAAATAATAGTTCAAGAGCCAGCACTACACACAATCTAGGCATTTATGAAGGCTATATAAGCAACGAGTGTAGAAGATCTCTGTCCAATTTTATGTCTTCAATTGCTAAAGTGCCTTTTGTACCATGTACAGCGGATTCACCACCCAGACTACAATAACGAGCTCACTCAGTTCCTGCCTCGCACTGTCGTGTTGAAGAAGCCTCCGGGCGCTCAGCTGGGCTTCAACATTCGGGGAGGCAAGGCATCGCAGCTAGGCATCTTCATCTCCAAGGTGTGTGTGTGTGTGTGTGTGTGTTAGAGAGAGAGAGAGAGAGAGAGAGAAAATAAGAGATGTGGACTGGGATAGTCATGGCCAATCTAGGGTACTCCTCATTTACAGTTATATTTCCCTCCCATTTTAATACAAAAGCTAGCTGAGGCAGTCTAACTGTCCCTTTGGTTATTTGTGTGTGTGTGTGTGTGTGTGTGTGTGTGTGTGTGTGTGTGTGTGTGTGTGTGTGTGTGTGTGTGTGTGTGTGTGTGTGTGTGTGTGTGTGGTTGGCAGGTTGTTCCAGACTCAGATGCCCACAGAGCAGGGCTGCAGGAAGGAGACCAGGTGCTGTCAGTCAATGAGGTGGACTTCCAGGACATAGAACACTCAAGAGTTGGTGAACTTCTTAACTACCTGAATTACAATTGTGTAGCTTATCACGAATAGTTCAGTTGCAGGTTGTTAATAATGCTTATTCCGTTACCTGTAGGCTGTTGAGATTCTGAAAACGGCAAGAGAGATTCTCATGAGGGTCCGCTTCTTTCCCTACAGTAAGTTTGTACTCATATTTATTATATGTAATATAAAAGAGAACAATGATGATTAATATCTATATGATCCATCTCCCAGACTACCAGAGACAGAAGGAGAGAACTGTCCACTAGATGGCAGCACATCATCCTTTTTTTTGCTGGTCATGGTCCTCCTAAAGACTACTCAACCCTGTGTTGAGCCTGAGGATGACTGGCTTATGACTGAGGAGGCCAAGTCAGACTTTTACCTCCTGGTAATCCATCCACACTCCTCCCAGGGCTGCAAAAATGCTCATCAGCTTCTCCCCAACACAGAGATCAATTTGCACTTGAGGATGTTCTTTCAAGTGCGCACAGATTAATGAAGAGAAGATGCTTTCAAGTAGTTTTTACTCCCTAACACTAGCATTTTGTTAGCATACTCATATAAATCCCTTTTGTAGAAGAGGCATGTTGTTGTCTTCAAAATAAGACTATGACTGCAATATGGTGTGTAAATGATGCCAAGTTTATTGTTGGCAGTTTAGCTTCTCATTATCAAATTGAACCTCTTCTTAGCTAAAAGTATTGTCATTACTCTCTTGTAATATTTATGAGTGTACCCAAAATACAGCAGTATTGTAATGACGTCTTCGAAAAATGTTGTAATGGCATATGACTTGAGTAGTAGCAGTAGGTTTTATTTCGTTTTTTTTATTATATTTTCTAAAGATTCTAAATGTGTCTTACACCTTTATTATACATTATATTATTGTATTTCATAATTACTCTTTGAAAGGTATACTGACACAAATAGCAATTGCTACTTGCTTTGCTGACCTGTTTATGAAACCACTGACGGTAGTCAAACCAATGAACATCTCTAGAATATCTTACTGCATTGACACCATAGCATGTAGACTCTTGTAGAACAATGCTTAGTGAATGAGAGTAGACTAACTGAATTTAAATTAATACATTTTCCAAATGTATTGTAGAAGTTGGCTTAATATGTGGTTCT
Source organism: Aplochiton taeniatus (assembly GCA_017639675.1). Classification (NCBI taxonomy): domain Eukaryota; kingdom Metazoa; phylum Chordata; class Actinopteri; order Galaxiiformes; family Galaxiidae; genus Aplochiton; species Aplochiton taeniatus. The sequence continues at coordinate 8,804,098 of CM030186.1, read as the reverse complement.
AAAGCTCAATATCTTGATACATCTGTAAAATATATGGTTTTTCAAGGAGTCATCACATGGTTAAACATTTTTCTTGGGATTGCTTTTTGGTTCCTAAAAACTGTGTCAGTATACCTTTTAAAGTACTATTAAGTAGCTAATAACATATTTACTATTAAGGTAGTAGGCCTTTAAGTATCTTTCGAACTTCCATGCTTGCCTGCCTCTCATTTTCTAGGATCACTATTTGTGTGTGTTTTTAATCAGCAAGGTTGTGCCAGTATTGTCAGGTGCTATCCGCATGAAATTAATTGCAAGCATGAGTTAAATAACTATTTAGAATACATTTCTGGATGGATGTATTTGGAACATTTAAAAAATCTTTCAATGCTTTGTCATGTGTCAAATTTGCAGTCACTGTTTTACCCTTCCGGTAATTTCATCATATTTCTCATCTAACGCAGTTGCTTTCACTTTTCTGATTTTGCTCTTGCTCAAAACAAAAGAAATCTGTTCATGTTTCCATGCTAAGTACATAAGCCTACTTTATTAAAAAAAAAAATCCAGTTTAAAATATACATTAAAGAATAATACAATGTACATATTCCCCTTGGCTGGGGCCAAGTTATGAATCCTCAGTTACTAGCCGATTTTATGAGTTCTTCAGAGATGATCGGTCAGTGAGCTTTACTAAAATAAATTGCAGACAACTTATTGTCATGGTTCCCCCCTGAGCCAAGTTAACCCTGCCTAGTGCTGTAATGGAATTGAAGGTAAGGTTATGCTTCAGCCTGTTCTGTTATGGTAAAAACAACACCCAGTGACAAACTATAGTTTGTTCCAGTGGCTGTAGTTCAGCTTGTTCCACTCTGAAGCGTTAAGTTTCGGTCAAGTGTCCCTTGCATCACTTAGACAGCTGTCAAGCTTTGAAGACAGCAAATTACAATCATTACGAAAATATATTGTGCACCATGTGATATTTATATACATTAAACAATCAAACGTCTTCAAAATACCAAATTCAAGAGCTTAACAACACTTCAGTGTGTCTTCTCTCTAACTTCACAAGATCAAATGAGCTCTAGTTAAAAAGAGAAATATAATTCCAATCCTTCAGGGAATCATACAACTAAAACAACGATCAAATCATTCACTTAAACCTCACTTCTCAAAACCATATAGCAACATACTTAAAAAGAATAAGAATTGTACATTCAGTGTTTAAAATACGTTTTCAACCATCCCACTGAGTACACTCCCTGACAGCCAAATAGTTTGAAACAATAAACTCAGCTAGTTTATCAATATCATTGAACCCCATAATACACATTACTGTAAATATAGTTTATAGCAGTAAGCAAATAAGTGTTTAATAAATTCTAAAACCAACATAAAATAAGAAACTTCACTTCTGTTGATAGTCACTTATCAGTAGACAGTACAGTAAATAGGCCTTTAAGCAACTGCCTTTTTATAATTATACCTTTACTTCACTGTGAATGATAATATTTTATCATGTTATACACAATCAAAATATATTTAGCAAATACAAAAAAAACTGATGTAATTAAATATATTTAGAAAAGTTATAAGCAAAAACTGAACAAAAGTCATCTCATACTAATAAACTTGTCTGCATTAAGTACAGGCAAACACTGGATGATTAGTTAGTTCAAGAGGGCTAAATTGATCTGATTTGCTACCAGCTGTATTATTAGCTCTGTCAGGCAAAATAGCTGTAAACGGTTACTTCCCTTTTGTTCATTATTTGATAAGGGACACATATTGGAGACAACTGTTTTAAACTTCTTTTGATTGTAAGACTTGGGCGAAGTGCATTGGTGAGGTGTTGAACTTCAGAGCGCCAAGTGTTACCATCTGCGAGTATGTATGTTGTCTAGCCTCTGTAGGTCCAGCCTTCCAGCCTTGATGCCTTAGCACGGTCGTGTTCAGCTACTGTCCTCGTTCTCTTGACAATCTTGAGACAAGCTTTCGTCGACATTCTCCAGGGACTCGGCTCTCTGCATCACCAGCTCGGCGGGGTCCATCATCGTCAGGGTGCTCTGCTCTGGGTACAACCAGGGCTTCTGGTCTGGAGAGTTCTGCTCTTTCCATTCTTGGTAGTTCTGGCCTGCCTTGTGTACACACTTCATCACCTGGGAGGAGCCAGCCAAGAGATATAAGCAATCCCTGAGGTTAGAAGCTGACATAGGGATACTGGCACACCTTAATGTTACATACGCCACGTCAAAGATAAAACTGGGACACAATATGATACCAAATGTTAACTGAATAATATGTAGGCCTCATGGTCATAGAAACGTTATCAGATACAGCTCCACCTTTGATGCAAATTAATACAAAACCAAAACAGAGCAACAAAACAAAAAGCCTCAAGGTGGTAGTGGACCATACAAATGAAGACTTGCAAATTCTGCCTTTAATGCCTATGCATATAATTGCTTAATCACTCATGTTAAGCCTACCTTCCTAACAATGCATTTTAATGTGCAAAAAAAGATGACCATGGACTGTTTAATGACCGATTCAGGGTTAAATTCAATGACACTTTCAGTCAACAAATCTCAGTTTGACACAAAATGTACACCTTGGCCTACATAATTTAAAGCTGCAGGTATGAATCCAGACAAACAAGTTTTACAAGGACAGAGGCAGCTCTAACTAAGACTTCTTTGTTAAAAAAGCAGGACAGGCCTCCCTGCCAAGTTTCTATGGTTACCATTGTCATTCAATAGACATGAAACCTACACTCAGTCCATGTGCACAGATTGTACGCTATCTAACAAGTTCAAGGACAAGTGCATCCAATGCATGATATTAACTGATGATATTAACACATGATATTAACTGATGTTCAGACTAACTAACCTATCTTAGAACCGTTGTCAGAAAACAAAGCAAGAAAGCTTTTAAAGCTAATCCTAGCAAGGAGGCGTTTGTGAAGAGTCACATACCTTGGGTGCTAAAACTTGAGATGCTTTGTTCACTACCCACTTTGGAAGAGAACCTGGATTGTCAAAAAAACACAAAGGTAAAAGGTAGTTTGTATGATAGTACAAACTACTAGATCACCATATTTGTAGATTTAATGTACATTTCACCTTTGGGATCAGCCTGTGAGAGGTATGTGAAGTAACAACTGTTGGGCCCTGTGGGCCTGATCAGGTAGCCTGTCAGCAGGGAGATAGCTCTCACAAGGTCTTTTCGAGGACCGTGTTTCTGTAAGGGGATAAATAATTTCAAAATCCCTGAAGAATAAAGCAAATACTACAGCCCTGAAGATTCTTACAAAGCCAAAAAAAATTACAATAGCACACAATAGTACAACAGCTTGGTTTAATGTGGTGCTGGTTCCAGAAATATATGGGTAAAGTTAGAAATTATATTAGATACAACTGTCATTATAAAATCAGCGCATGTGAAACTTGGGAACAATGGATGATATTGCACCACAGCAATGGTATGTTTGCGATAAAGACTGTTGCATGCTGGGGTTACTATGTGTCCGACAGTCTCAAGGCGGTACCATACCGGGTGTTTGACAGAGAAGTTAATGATCACATAGTCGTTTTCCGTCACTTGCCACGAACGCAATGTCACCACATCTCGGTTCTTGAGTGGGGTTGGACAAATCCCTGAAAACCAAAGGAAGGAAAAGAATTCAGAGCTACATAAACACGCGAGGACATTTTCTACATGCCAAGCCTTTCCTCTTACGTGTCAAACTGGAAGGGTAACCTTAGTTCAAGAGAGCCAACACAGGCAACTTGCACCCATTTGTTGACTGTAAATATACACAAAACAAAGGCCTTCATATTTCATCCTGGTGGGAAGCAGCCGTATTCTTTGGGCTTCAGAAAAGCCCTATATAATAAAATGTATTATTATTACAGTAGGTCCTACTAAATCATAACGAACTAGACCTGTCCAGACTGCAAGAGTTATTTTAAAAGCAGGCTAGTTGAGGCTGCCAGCTTGCACAATCTGTCCTATATTATCTGTTTGCAATTGCTTAGGTATAATTAATCAGATTTGTATGTTGTATCAGCTGTTTAATAAGTTACATGAAATGAGGTCTCACATGAGTAGTATCCCACATCAGCATTAGGGGAGAGACGGGCAATGTCATAACTCTCCAACATGGTTGGGTCCCACTTTTTACGATACTGGCCATCATGAAGCACGTCGAACATGGTTGCTGCAGACACATCGTTAATAGCCATCCTGCACTGAAATTAAAACAAATACAATTCAATAAAGAAAGTCTCATGGAAAGAAAAATCGCCCTTCAGTTTACAATAACAGAAACGGTCGATGAATAATAGCGATACACACAAATCCAGAAGTCATGAAGCATCATGATGCCTCAGTGATAAACCAAACGCAAGATAGCTACATTTTCCATTTTCCTAATAAAATGTTTTATTAAATTGATTTAAATCCTTTTTTACGAAACAAACCGTCAATGTTGCTAACAAAGGTAAGTAAAGTATAAAGTGCCTTGAATGCAGCACAATAGTCCTTCATGTTATATAGTCTTACAATTACCTTGATCTTGTGAACTTTCGGGACATTTTTGTTTCCTTGTGTATTAGCTGGGGTTGCCTGGACCCAAACCTCCATTCCGTTCTTGTCATACTTGCTATACCAATTGTCCATTGAAAAGCACTGCCTCCTGAAGTCAGAGAAGGCAGCTTCATCTGGTATAATACTGGAGCCCCGAGACATCTTAAATAATTGATAAAATATTCCCAAAAGTCAATAGGTGCTTTAAATTAGCCTCTCAACTGTCGTTCACTTCGATCACAACTCAACCAAAAAACAAAACAAATGGCTTTAGTAGTTTCCCTACACTGTTACTGAAATGAACTCGTTATATAGTCAATGATGCCAAATTTCCAGTTAGACGAGATTTTTGTGTTGAATTCCTGACCCATCCCGCTTAAAACCACAGAACGCACTAAGACAGGTATCTCTGACGTCACAACTTTCGGAAGAAAAAAATAAACTCAGGTGAGTTTTACAGTGGTTAAAAAACGGTTCATCCTTGGCCACACCCCCTTAGGCAAAGGTTATGATTGCCTCACCAAAAATAAATTGAACGTATGCAATAAAATCACTTACACATACCCACTAAAACAAAACGGTTAACACAGCAGGACTATTGAAGACGCAATCGTCAAATAATTTAAAAGGCAAGAGAAAAAACTAAAATGCCTACCAAGCTTTGAAATTGATTGAACAATTCGCATAATCACAGGTGAGAGTCTATACAAATCTAACACATCCTTCTCTAGAAACATGAAACTCCGCTTCCGCAGTCTCAGACTTTATAGGCTATTATTAGCAGGCATGTCTTTGCAGTGAGAACATTCCAATTACACATTTAATTAGGCCTTATAATATATTTTAAAAATGTACTGGCAACTCCTGCTTTGGTGAAATAACTATTTTATTGTGATACACTTCGGTGTTTCTGTAACTTTCCTTTTTATACAGCAGATAGTAATAGTACATTATTCACACAAACGTTGCCAAACACTAGTAGACAGCATACTTCAAATGGACAGAGACACTGGAGAATAGCAGAGCTGAGCAGTCAAGTCCATGAAAAGTAATAGAAGATATGTAAAGGTTAAAACAGTTTTTAATGTAATTGAATACTTAGATCTATATTTTTTATTAATTTTAAAATGTTTACATTACAAAACAGGCTACAGCAAATGTGTGGTAGTGATGTGACAAATGTGGCAAGTTCGGCGTTGTGTTTGAATGACTGTGCAGGTTATCAGTGTATGTGTGTCAGGGGACAGGGTGCAGCGAAGCCTTTCCTGTGACAACACACCTTAAAAAAGGCCTCTCTAGCATTGTGAACAAAGCAACAAGAGAAATTCTACATATTCAGGCCTACATTTTACAATGTCAAAACTAGACACAGAGACAATAAATAAAACACTACCTTGTCACATGCGAGCCAACATTTGCAATTTTGGTCAAGCATACATATGTTAATCATGTTTGCTTTAGTTACAAAATAAACAAACAAACACATAAAACCAGGTCCTACACAATAGCAATAGCTATATAAACTAACTTCACTGAACTTTTTACAATGCGTTAGTAAGCATAGCTTTATCTGAGGACAAAACCCATCTACCAGCTCAACAAGTAATGAAGCCATAAGCCTCTCTTTATTCTTTACAATATTGTGGCTTGAATCAGTGCACAACGTTGATGAACAAATAAGCAAGGCATCTGTGTTCTTAACGGTCTATAAATTCTGCATGTAGAGCATGCTGTTCCTGCAATAGTGCAATGACAACATCACAATTAATAAATGGAAAGGGTGGTAAGGGGGAAAATGATGTTTTTATTAGTATATGCTTCACTAAAAAGGTCCATGCCTGCTTTAATACACCCCTCCTCTCAGGTTTGTTAGTTTACGTACAGCTAGTTGCAGAAAAGCTATTGTTTCCAATTTAAGTCTGCATGTAGTTTCAGGTTAGTATGATATTTTTCCATTATAATTGACTTAGGATGTCCTCCCTTTTCTGTAATTTCTTTTTTTTACTGGTCTTCCTGCGGACTGCATCCCTATTGAAGTGCCCCCCCCACCCCCCCCCCTCTCCAAAAGGAGTATAAGACAATAATATCTGTCGTTTTGGGGGAAAACCTCTTCCACCACTACATATATAAAACTGGGGAACTAGTCAGTAACATATATTTGTTTATCATATAGATACAATACACTAATACTCCTCATCTTAACTCTCCATTGGAAGTAAAAACCAAAGAATCAAATGGTTAACACCGCGACCTTGCAGAATTATTAAATAATTTCAAACAATATAATTTTACAACAATGACAAGTGTGACTACACTGATACCCCCAACAGGTGTGATAACTCATAAGCAGTTAACCTGGTCAGTCTGTTTTCCTATATAATGCCATGCAGTAGGATGAAAACTGGAACGTATCAGCATTTACTCTATTCTGTGTTTTAACAATTTTTTTTTTCTTAATTTTTCCAGATAAGTTTGTTTAAGTACAGAGTAATAGCACATCCACAAGGTTACTCCGAAAAGTCACTGAGTCGTAAAAGGGAAAAGACAGGTCTTCCCTCCCGATGGCAACGTGCCACGGGTGGGGAGAGTGGCCACTGAGAGACAAGCTGTTGGTGGGGAGGAGGCTGGTCTGGTAGAGGGGTGAGGTGCTTACTAGCAGGAGCAGCTGCTCTCGGTGACCGCCATCTCTGGTGGCTTCTCCAGTTTGATGTCAATCACTAAGAGGTGCTGGGTTAAGGACTATTATTGCAAGTCATCATATCTCCAACCGTCTCACATTGACACAAAACACATGCACTCTTCCATGAAGGTTTGCCAAAACTGTTTTGAAAGGATACTGTCCTCTTTGCTTTTCTCTGGCGTACTGTCCATTCCAGGTAAAGCTGCGGCGACACGACGGAACAGCTGTGGAACATACCGCAACATACCGGGTTCAACGCTACTCAAATGATTTGACAATATGTATAGACGATAAGCATGAGGCTAATGGTAGGAAGATTTAAGGAATAAAAAAAAAAAAACTGATGACTAAACACGGAAGCATGTCTGTGCAAATAGTGTTAGAGCTACTACTACTCCATTAAGATAAAAGGTCAAGGCAAGCTAACAATCTGAGAAATATTCAGTGACATATTCATGCGAAAACCAAAATATTCAAAACATTTGTGAAACATTTGTGAAACATAACCAAATCTGGATACGCTCAAAAATAAAGAAACGCTGCAAAGCAAGTGAGCTAACTGTGAAGTATCTAAAAACAGTGGACCTTTAAAAAAATATTCAATTGAACTTTTAATAACTCACTAAGAGGGCTAGGAAAGCGTTTGAAAGGAGCCGAGGCAGGAAAAAGGATTAGAAAGAAGAGTGCAGAAATGGAGGGCAGACTCAGCTGTACACTCCTGAGTGAGCAGCAGCGACTCTACCTGTTTGACATTGTAGCCAGTCTTTGCGCTGGTTTCAATGAACATGACATTCAGTTCCTTAGCTCTCTGCTCGCCCTCCTCCGTGGTAATCTGTCTGCTCAGGTGGGAGCAAAGAGGGGGCGATGCACCAGAGAGTCGCAGAGAAGAACGGCGGAAAGAGGACAGGCCGAAAGAGAAAGGGGCAAGGTTGAGAGAAGACAACAGACAAAACAGAGAGCTCAAAACAGACTCTGGTGAAAGTTCAGTGAGAAAGAAGAGGTTAGTCTCGTTATACCACTGACAGACAAGGGGATGAAAGAGAGGAGCTGTGCAGAGAAAATAAAATGTGGAAGGGTGGGAAACAATGATGGCATATCACTCACTCCCAACAGATTCACTGTGAGCTGATTCACATAATGACCAAGTAGAGAAATGTATCTCGTCCCTAAGTCTCCCCGGCCTAAAACAAGTCACAACTCATTTAGGAAAGCTTTAGCTGGTGCAATTCTAAATCAGTGGTTACTGAACACCAACCTGTTTGACGTTATAGCCAGCCTTGGCACTGGTCTCTATGTACATCACATTGAGTTCACGAGCTTTCCTCTCTGCAGCCTCAACAGAAACTTGCCTGCCATGGTTCCAGGGAATGGAGGTAAATGTGGAGGCAGAGGGTTTGGGAATCACAAAAACCAAGCAACATGGAAAGATAGACCAAGAAAAGTAACAAAAAATAAATAAAATATCAAGAAAATCTTTGCAGAACCAAAATATATACACACGTATGATAAAATCATAATAAAATGGACAATGCGTCCTAAAAACGTATATATATATATATATTAGATGTTTAAGTCAACAAGGAATGAATATGTTGTTGGACAACACAGGGCATGACAGGGTAAGTATATTGAACTTATAAAACAAGGGTAAGTACATCAAAATCAAGATGAAATGCAAAATAAATTGAAGGAAAATGGGGAGGGGGAAGGTACTGGCATTGGCGGAATTCAAAACTACCAGTTTTCTAAATGCACCATAGTAGATATTGGGAACACAGCTGTCTCTGCAATCCTCAGCATCTCTCTGTTCACACAGTCTTACACAACCGTGTACCTTTTATCAGCCAGGTCGGTTTTATTCCCCACAAGCATGATAATCACGTCACTTCCTCTTTCTGTTCTGACATCATCGATCCACTTTGAGGTTTGTTGGAAGGAATTGAGATCTGAGCCAGGGGGAGAAAAAAAATGTTTTTAACGCATTCAGACATTATACAGATGGACACAACACCAATACTTAGCAATCAGCATAATATGCAGTGATTACTTGTTGACAGTACAACCACATTTAATCAGATGTAGCCCCATGTTAGTAATAAGCAAAGGTAAACAATAGAGGAGGTTTGAAGTAGGGGAAAATAAGTTGCAGAGTATCAACATTTTCTTTAAATAATTTTTTCTTGAGGCAACAATTACAATAAAACTGATCTTCAAGAGCTACATGAGGCTCAAGACTACAGTACTACTGTAGACCCCTACAGTTAGAGTACAACCCTGACTCACTGGTAATGTCATAAACCACTACAGCGATGGTGGAGTCACGGATGTAGCTGGGAATGAGGCTACGGAAACGCTCCTGTCCAGCAGTGTCCCAAAGCTGGAGCCGGACCTAAAGATTGGTACGAAGGAGGAGGAGTAGAGAAATAAAGAGGAGGAACGGGGCAAGGTGGAAAGAGAGAGTAGAAAACAGGACAGACGTAAAGGAATTGCAAGCCAGGCAGAAGAGGTGAAGCTAACATTCCATGCAGAAGTAAAGAAAATCCATCAAATGATATAAGGCAGGTTGAATGATTGCTTTAGTCATCCACTGATACCATTTGAAGGTGTCTTCCTTAGTCCTAACATGAGCCTCATAGGTACAGCATTCCAGAAGTCAAAGGTATCAAATGTATTACTGGAAAAATAGAGCCTAAACTTTAGGGACATGGTGCCTTAAACCTAGATCATCCCAACTACACCTTTCAGAGAAACAGTCCAGTGGGGTACCCAGACTGCTGAAATGCTCTTCCCCTTTCTCCTACCCGTGCATACACATAGGGAGGAGCAATGAGACGAGACAGGGCCACGATACCTACTGGCTATGTCATAAACCACAACAGCGGCGGCTGAGTCACGGATGTAACTGGGGATGAGACTGCGGAATCGCTCCTGTCCGGCTGTATCCCAAAGCTGGAGCCGAATCTGTGGTCAACCACGTATTTTTTTTTGACCCAGCCATGAAGATGGAAAAATGGACAAAGACAAAAAACCAAACTAAACTAATAAATGATGATGGAACTAAAATATGTCCGACGGCAATGTTTAAACACATGAACCAAATGATGTGGAGCAAATAATAAAAACGGAACATGAATGGCAAACTACAAAATGTGCAACATACTATGGCAAAAGGATAAGAATCAGACAACCTAGATAATTAGCAGATAACCCGTCTATTTTTAAAAGACGGAAACTACCTAACGCCTTGTTCATCTAACCCTAACCCACAGGACCTACAGTACAAGTAACAACATTCCTGTTGTTGGCAAGGTACTGTGTTGGTTTAACACAGAAATGGAACAGGGATATAAATGACCTCACAACAAATTATAAGAGCACATACCGTGCGATCTTCTAGATACATGGTTTTCGACAAAAAGTCAATTCCAATTGTCGCCTGAAACAAAAAACATGACCTCTCAGTTAAAAATAACCAACAAACGATAAACAAAAAATCACAATTTATACAATTCATAATATACAGGACATGTAAAGGAAGTGTACCTGATAGGTGTTGTCAAAGCTGTCATACATAAATCTTGTGATAAGAGAAGTCTTCCCCACTGCAAAGGCAAACAGAACAAGAACATTGGCTGAATTTATCATGTAGAAAGAGTTTATAGCAGAACTGCACTGACTTAAATAAGGGGAAATGGACTTTTGGTTTAAAACAAATCACGAATAGAGTGTAGTTACACGACACAGTTTGATGCAGTACATCGTTGTTTATAAACTGAAGCAGTCAGGTCATTGAAGGCATGACAGGCAGAGGCTTGTCCGTTGTATAGCAATACATGAAAGTAACAACAAGAGCGATGTGTGTACATCATGACAGCATAGGTGCACAATGTGGACCATGAACCATGCTGAGCTGGCAATAAGGGTGGAGTCACAACTCCTTCACTGCTAGTACTAGTGGGGGAGTAAAATCCAATGGTCGGACGAATAAGGCTAGCGTTAGGGGAAAAAACGTTGTAACAGCATCAACTCTCCAACTTTATCTCTATAACAATTAACATTCGTTTTTTTTCAAACTTAGCTTAATACAGTAGTAAATGTCAAGAAACTTGCTAACGTTAGTTAGCTTATTTCAAGGTAACGTTAACGTTAGAGGACCGACAGACGTGGCTTAGCACTAATAATGCTAACCAACTAACGTCAGTCAGAGCTAGTATTAAATGTAGCTAACCTCGGCAAAAGTATCTGTGTCATCTCATCAAAACATCTGGAATTTAGAAACAGGTTATTCCAATTAAGTTGACTAGCAGGTACACGTGGGGTTAGAGACATGGTCAAATATATAAAACGCAAGACATAGAAGAAATTGATTAGGTAGCTAACCGAGCTACGTTGGCATCATCACAATTTCTCGGACTGGGCCATGGACCCGTTTAGCCGGCTAACTTAGCTATGGCAACTAACGCTTAGCTTCGACAGTTACCATTGGCTAACACTGTCGAGCTTAAAAATATATAAAACGTTATGTTTGATGCAGTAACATCTTAAAAATGTAAAAAGGAGTTAGTTAGAACCGTCCATTTAAATGGCATCTTTAGACCTCAGTCCCTGGCCATGAAATCTAAACAAGCTAGCAAGCTAGCAATGGTTAGGTTAGCTTCTACTTTTAATCAGAAAAGAATTACCAACGGACCAGTTTTGTCATTTTATAACGCTACATACCACTTTGCTCTCCAAGGAATACGAGCTTGAACTTTCGTAATGGGTTGCCGAACTCTCCACCGCCTGTCGTAGTCGACATCTTTATCAACAATAAACAAGGGATAGCTGGCTATTAAGGGGAATGGCTTGACTGTACACGCTATAGAGAGCGAATAAGGCAGCCAGTATGCACTACTACTAGTCACTAGCTATTGGTACTTTTTATTTGCACGATGATAACAGCGCAACCAAGTGGTTAGTTAGAGCTGCACCGCTGGAACATTGTTAGTGTTTTACACGACCAAATTCAACCTTGCAAATACATAAACAAATAGTATAGTTAATATTGTTACTAAATAATGGTGGTCTGACTTATTTTAATTTATTCTATTGCCTTGGCTCAACAAATCCTACACCAAGCAGACTTTCGGTGGTTTCAGTTATTTTTTTATTAAACTAAATTTCACTAACGTATTGACTTGCACCCAGATTAAAACAGAAACATAGGCAATATATTCAGATGTGGAGTTAGAAACTCACATAATAGACATAGTAGGAGAAAAGCTGTTGAAACAACTATATATGTTATAGGCTAAAGTAACGGTTGTGTCAAATGTATTTGGAGTATTAGGGAAGGTAAGAGAGAAGCATTTTGCAACTAAACATTGAGTTTACCCGCATCAGCGAGCGCACATCCAGGCTTCTTTCGCATACATGCAACACTTTTGTACTTGAAATAAAAAAGCATGACATGTTCTTGGCTTTTGTATTTTTTTTAAGCAAAGAACATTTACATTTTGTTCCGTCAGAAAAATATTATCTTACAACTTTATCGGGCTAAAAAGGAAAAACGCACACCACACTTAGCGCCATCACATCTGGAACGAAAAGCCAAGCTAGTATATATATATTTTTGGGGGGGGGGAAATAATGAAACGCGATCATATTTAATATGCTTATAAAGTATTGAGCCTAATAGTCCGTTTTAGGACTGGTATCAGTCCTAGATCCTAAAATTTCGCACACTGGGTTAGTTGATTTTGTCTGAAAGTAGGCCTAATAGGTCCTTAATAACTCAAACATTTGGAAATAGACAGACATGGCGAAATACCAATATTTTTGTAATTATTGTTCTAAATCTTTTTATATCCGTTCTTAGTTGACATCGAATATCATTTTGTTCTGGGTGCCTCTGTTTGCTTCTCCGTGTCTGCATAATTCTGCATGAAGTCTTCTCTCCAGTTTTTTGTCTCCACCCGTATCCTGAATCCTCTGCTGGGTAATCTACTCAAGCCTGATATCCAAGCTGGAGTCATGAAACACGGTAAAACAGCAACGTCAGCAGAAACGCATTAAAATATTTTCATTTAAGTAGTTTCAAACAAAGAAAAGTGACTCAGGGCCAATAATAAACACTTGCAACACATCCCCTTTTATGTTATTGTCAACACATTTTATTCTCTGTGATAGCTTATTCTTGGGGCTTTTATCGATCTGGTGGAGTGTGACCTCACCTGCACTGTAGAGTTCAAAGTTAGGCCTACTTATTCTGGCTTGCTGCAGTTTATTGAAACATAACATAGAAGAAAACAATTCAGATGGTTGACAAAGCACACTATTATTTACTTGACCCTATTGCACAAAGAGATCCATTCAATATCAGGGCTGTAGTGTTCCAAGATATACTCACACTTCTGCTCAGCATAGATGTATAAAATAGGGTAAATGGAAAAAGAACATGTTTTAGAATTTATGTGCATACAGAAAGTGTAAGAATTTAGCTGATATAATTCTCTCTCTCTCTCTCTCTCTCTCTCTCTCTCTCTCTCTCTCTCTCTCTCTATATATATATATATATATATATATATATATATATATATATATATATATATATATATATATCAATCATTGTGCTTTCGAACACGTTATTATTTAGATTCCCAGGCATGCCACAGCTCACCCGCAGGTTTGGGTGACATCAATATCACAGGAACTTCTACACAAACATCACTTCCAAGCAAAAAAAAATGAACGTAAAAAGATAATATTAGCATTTCATTTCATATCAAGAAAATGTATTTAAAAAAGAAAGGAAAATGTAATTACCATTTATACACTTACCTAGCTGTTAGGCCTCCCAAGAGGCTGCAATTTGAAAGCAGAAACATTCAAATTCATTTTTACACTTTCATTATAGAGTGGTAAAAAAAGAAAAAAAAGAAAAAAGGTTTTGAGAAGGGAAGCTTTGCCTTACCCTCCACTAGAGACCATTAAGGTGACCTTGAGTTTGTATGAAACCAAGATTCCTTGCACATCATTATCCCCACCCTGGATCCTGAGGAATTACAGAAAAGGTTTCCTTTTCAAAGTTTGACAGTGAATTAAGCCACGATAAGAGTACAGTGTACTAGGCGTATGTCACTGCAACAGAGGAGAGGGTGTGGCTGCTGGGTTTAGTTGTAACTTCTTTGGCACGAGACTGCATTCATTGACTTACAATGTGGTGGATGCCAGGTTGGTGTCCTCATCCTTTAGCCGCCCGTCCACTGCAAGACCATGCTTTTCTGAGTTGCTTGCCAACAAAGGGGTGACTTTGAGTTCCTTTTCAAAAGTGGAGTTAGCATTTACTTGCTCCCTATATTAGTTTGAAAGAGAGGTGCCGTTATATTATTATATTATTGTATGGCTACTATCTAACTGTTAACTGCGCTTGAAAGCTTACAATTGGGGAAACAAAAGCCTTGATGTCTTACCCAAACTCTTCATTTAAAACTGTTTTGGTATATTTGTCTTTGCAGTAAAGCACCACGTCCGTTTTCTGATCAACTGGTTGGAAAAATCCCTCTGTTAGAATTGAATTCATTTCTAATAATTAGGAAACAAAACAAACAGTCGTCCTTTTTCCTTACTCACTTGTGACATTGATTTTCTTCACTACTTTGGTGGTTTCATTGTTGATTTTTACTTTCACCGGGATTGCTTCGCCATGATAGTAAAGCTGAATGTAAAACAGAAATTCAGCAATGTAATACAACTACATACAACTTGAATTATAAAACTTTATGGACGGTATATGTAGCTCTAGACATACCTCCTTTTCTATGGAGGCCTCCAGGTGAATTGGTTTGTCAGACATCATAAACTGCTTGCTGATTTCAGCCTTGGGTCCAGCAGCAGTCTTGGCTGGTGCAAACTGGATCTTCCGAATGATTAGGCGACAAGTGTCCCTTGGAATTAAGAAGCAAAAGAAGACAAACGGTGACAAATGCATCTTTTAACCCAGTGAAATAAATTGATATGGACGTGGATATGGTGTGAGTTTGTTGAGGCTTTCTTTTTACTTTTTTTCGATTTCCTCATCAGCATTGTCTGCTTCATTGGCAATGTAACCTTTCACCTCAAAGTCAACACCACACGCCTGTGGAATGCAAGAGAAAATCGTGTGTCATGTTTAAGTCAATTGAAAGGTTTCAAGTAATATATCACAGTTATACCAAAGAAAGACCAACCTTCCCAGCATCCCCTGGTCCCGGCTGCAGGGTGACCGAGCATGGTAAGTTTGCTGGAAGCTGAAACATATACATAGGCACATTTTGGAGTATTAGTTTACTTGCTAAAGAGCTATGTAATGCACTGGAGATATATGCTGAGGCATTTACGGAGAAATTAGAAAATGTATATATTAGGGCTGCACATTTTGAAACAGTGTTGTGTGGCCTTCACTCACTTGGAACAAAAAAGAGTGTCCTTCGTCCCCACATTTTTTCAAGAGTGCCTCTTGCATAGGAGTGCTGGCTGGCTTGGAGCCAGCTGGGACAGGGTAAACCTGTACACGCTCCACCCAGATATCTTTCCGGAAGGATAGGCCAATTACATCCAGGTCGTCAGTACCATATCTGAAGGCGCAAGCCATTGACACAAATACTGCAAAGATACAAGACATCAAAAAGATAGTTTGATTATTATTTTTTTCCCATGGAACAATTCAATATTTAAGTGAGTAGTGAAATAAATCAAAAACATACCTTTCCGGCCATTAAGATTAGCAGGATCTACTTTAATCACCCCATCTGCAAATCAATATCACTTTGTATTATACACTTGTGTGAATGCACACACAAACACAGACACACACACACACACACAGACACACGCACACACACACACACACACACACACACACACACACACACACACACACACACACACACACACACACACACACACACACACACAGCTATATACACAGATTTTCCCACACCAACAGGATTTAAACTGTTCAATGCTATATTACAAACCTATTGGCTCAACACAGTCGACATTGTCCACAAAGTCTCTCCTTCCCAGGTAGAGGGTTATCTGGGGAGAGTAGACAGAGGGAACAGTTATCCTGTAGAATCATTATAGCTCCCTAATGGCTCAGAGTGCGCCTGGAGGGGCACTGTGAACGTATGAGGCAACTTACCCCGCCATTGCCACTTGTCTTCTTGAAGATCCTGCAGAAAAGATGGTATAGAAGAATTAAGATATAAGAAAAAAACAAAACCCCAAACATTCATATTGGCAAGGACCCAGAGCCAAGACTAGGCCTCATATAAACTTGTTTTTCAATACTCCTCCACAAACTGGGCATTACTGCCGATTTCCCAAGCACATCTTTTGATTTACTCGATAAATGTCTCATTTTCCCATCTCTATTCCTGGTTTGCATCTAAATTAGAAGCTTAGGCGGCAATACATCTGAGAGCACAAAAGGTGCCATAGTTTGATGTGGACATCTCTGTAAATATTAGTATTATTTATGTGGTTGGTCTAACCATGAGTATATCTTTTTTTTGAATGTCATAAATATTTCTAATCTGACTTCTTTTATGACTTGGCAGAGACTTGGCTTCTGTTCACCAATCAAGTCTAAACATACCCACAAAAGAATGTGAAAATAATGTGAAAAATATATTGTCATCTTCATAAGGATTCTTTTTCTAATGATCTTCACAGCATCCAGTGTATTTGGTTTTACTGTATTTTAGAGTCATGCCAGTGATCAAATATTTTCCCCTTCTTTTCCCATAAGGTAATACCAATTTAAATATATCACTTGCTCTGCTAAGCGGGAGATCTAATCTACATGATCCGTCCTAATCAGGATTAATCCCTGTCTTGTCAGTCAAGGTGTGACAAAATCCCCGATTGCAAGGTCGTGACTTGCCAGGAAGACAACTGAGTACTTGGTGTGCTTCTGGGCAACCTATGGCTGACCAAATGTTTCAATTAGGTAAGCTAATGCATCTCGGAAGCAGCAGCATTAATTCAGGACTGGTTACCAAATAAGTAACATAAAATATATGTAAACTTTAACTCACTTTGACATGTCTGTGGTTGTTACTGAAAAGTCAAATAAAGGGAGGGGAGAAAAAAGATAAATAAAGAGTTCATTATTTATATAGAAGTGAAATAAACCAACCCACACCACACTGTGATTTTATATTTGAGCAATATTATTGTTTAGAAGAAGTTACTAGGTCTGAGGTCCTAAAAATTATCAACAAAGACAGAAAACTATTTCCTTAATCAACAAAAAACTGTACTTAACAAATATCGTACATATCGTAACTGTAGATACTCTGGATTTGCAAGTTTTCCATACATTGAACAATTTTCGTTAACAGTCTGATCATTGAAATAATAAAAATCACACAGAGTTACTTACCAATCAGAAGGAAGTTGCTTATTTAAAGCCCATTATGGTGTGCATTATTTTTAATAATAGCGTAGATCTAGTGAATTTGAATATTGAATTGCTGGGGGTTGTTTCAAACACAAGGCTGAATTCACGTACCTCCTCTTTAACTTCGATAACCTCGATGATTCCTTACAGTGCGGTCCGTAATCTGTCACTGCTGCTGTCCCTGTGTAGCCCGTTGTATCTGTTTCCCTCACTCCTGGGCCTTTATACCTCCACCTCTTAGACCCACGGCCCTCCCCTCAGCGTACCACACCTGTGATGAGAGGCTCCTTATAGACCCAATCTTCTTAATTCATTAGCCCACTGCTTTTTGAGGCAACAATATTTTTTAAAATAACCCCAGCGTGTGGCTTAAAAGGATTAGGACTGCCTTGAGTGGTACCGTGTGTGATGGAGTGGGCTTTGTTTAGATTTGGGCGGGTGTTTTGTTTGGGTTTCATCTAGAGAAGGAGCAGGGTCTTGTCTAATGACTGTCTGTGTGGAGTCTTGTAGTCTGTGTCCATTCCGGACCATTAGTGCTCTCCCCAGTGATTCAGTGGAGGGGGGTAACCATAATACATTGTAATCCACCCCCAAACATTTCTCCACTACAAAAGTCTCTAATTTTTTTTTATGTCATTTTTGTATACCCCTATCAAACTCCCTTTGCTTCTTCTCAGGAAAGCGGAGTGAAAGAGAAGTGTATGCCACATATGATGGTCTTTGTAATTGTGTCCTCTATGAAACGGATGCCTGAAATTCTGTTATTTGGCAAAATGCTTGGTGAACTTCATGCCTGCCTATTTTGTTTAATATCCAGGAAACATATCAAGTATAAATATTTGTGTAATTTGCAACCACATAAGCAATAATCTGAAGTTGAATATGATATGTGCAATGTCTAAGAATAAGTGATGATCCAGCAAATTCCCTCCTTGTGGCCAGGGGCTTAGACAGAGTTAGAAAAGCATTACAGTGGTGTTTTGTATGTTATGGTTACTGGAGTGACAGTTGGCACTTCAGGCAAATACTTGCACAATCTGTCCTAAGGGTGTTACCATATGGGAATCGATCTACAGATGTATATTGTCAGGCATGCAACAGCATGGCCGTTATGTGAGTGTATTCAAATTTGTATTTTACGGAAGATACACAGTTGAAATTAATCATTGTTTAAAACAGAGAACTTCAATGTACATTGCTGAACACGCCTATACTATGGTGTTGTGATATGCAAAGTGGAAAATAGCTTAGCCCCTACCAAATCTCTTACAATGGGTGGTAAACAATGACATTACATTGGACAAAAATATTTTTTACAAAGGGTCTTGCTTTCGACGTTTCATGTTTCATGCACTTTCCTGGTCTCCTACCCTGAAACAACCTTGCTCCTATTCAATCAGGTGTTGGTGTATCAGGTATCAAGAAACTGGCCACAAGAACACACACTAAAATACTACTAATACTGACTGTACATGTGTTACACATGAACCAAGTGGTATTTGACCTTACACATGACTATGGTTCATATACTGTATGTTTGAATGAAGAATGTACATACAAGTAAATTACATGACGTTACAGTAATGCATCAAAAGGCCAGTACAGGTGTAGTCACTGCAATCAGCCTGACAGGTTTGTGGAAGATCACACCTATGTAGAATGGATTAGTAAATCCGACTGCCGAACACCTGCTATGGATGATGAGCTTCTTGGAAGTCTTGCCACCTCTTTGGCCAGGTGTAATTAGTAAAATGTATGGATTGCTTAACCTCCAGTACACTGCTGTGTTGGGGCACAGGCAGAGATTTATTTAAAGTTTGCCAGGCCAGAGGACCTCTTTTCGTGGATTACACTGCCAGATCACCAGCTGAGGTTAACCAAAAGTGCACAGGGGGTAGACCTGCATAGTTAACATGCTTAACATTATTGTGTTGGCTGTCATTCAACCTCAGGTAAAAAGCCATGTTATCTATGCTGCCTCTCTCCTGTGACTTGTGTCTTGTTCTTGGGTTCATTTAGACAGTTTATCTAAAGGCCTCACTGATCAAAGATGAGGCGCAAGGGATAACAACTGCATGTTTGCAGATCTTAAGAGGAACCAATGCTTACACATTGACATAAACGTTTGGGGAGAGTGGTTAGTTAGTGGAACCATACAAATGTATGCTTGCTGTACTGATGGTTTGTGCCATGTTTGTATATGTTGAAAAGGAAACAAAAGTATTCTATTGTACATTTATGACTATGAAGATTTTGTTTAAAGTAGAGAATTACCAAAATATCCTTGAACCTTGCAGTAAAGCAGTGTTACTCAAATTTCTTTTTCAAGCTTTTAGCTGGGATTATCATTTAGAGGGCCCCAGCCCCACAGATCTGTAATCTTTTATTTTCCATATAATAGCCTACTATTTATCACATTAATGTACTGCACATCAACGCCATACATACAGTACATACTAGTATAGGCTACATCCTATATGTACATAAGACTTACTTCTAACACAGAAACAGAAGACAACTAAGCGTTCTTTTAGCAATAGTCTGATGAGCGAAAACGGCACTTATTGACTGCATCCTGAATGTGTAGCTTGTTGTTGCTACTCTTGTTAGTGTCCAGATAAGCATTAGTCAGTCTGTTTCTTTGTATTTGTTGTCCGTTCATTTGGAACAATAAATAGGATTGTCATTGCGATCCTCAGATGAAAGACTCTAAAATAAGTACCACTGTGTAAAGGTTGTGGTTAGGGTTGGCTTGGCTAGCTGAGAGAAACTTTGTGTATGATCTTGACTGCAATCTAATCGGTAAGCCTCTTATATGTTGTTGGGCTTCTTACTACTCGACAGTTGACTTCAAAAGAAAATCCTGAGCTGCTTTAAGCGCCCTGCAAATCACCTTTTGCTCACACCTCACACTTGCTCCCTTTCAAGGCTAATCCAGGGTCAACCCAGCACACACTAAATCATGGAGGTTTCAGTCACAATGCAATGTCAATACTCTCTGTATTTTCAGTAAAAAAAAATCTTTTAACTTTAAATTGAGTCTGAATTAAGCACACCACAGTAATGAATACATTTGTCTACTACAGTAATGCTAGCAGGAGCTGAAGGAGCTGCTTAGACATGGCTTCAACTGAATTAAATCTATTTTCTCGCTTCTCGTAATCTACTCTCTCTGGGGTGTTATGCCGGTTTCAGCTGTGGGAGGTTACAGTCGATGTGTTCGTGTAATCCACTTACAGATAAACCACATCCCTTTCAGCCACATACTGTACGGACAATGGAATCCCTCCGTTGCACATGTAGACTCTGATGAGGTTCCGCACCACAGCATTACCACACTTCATCAACACTATGTTCCACACATTCCGTGGGCACGGCTGGAAATGGAACCTATTCAATTACCGGTAGTCATTAAATCTGTTTATGCGTTTATGTTGTTATTGGCACACTGATATGACGGAGGGGGCTGGACTATGTTCATTTGCAGGTGCCGTTGGAATCGCAGCTCTCGCAGTCTCAGTGATCTGTGGATCTTGGGACCCTCATCATTTCCTGTGCACCAGTTCTAGTGTCTGTCTCAATGGCACGGAGATTTAGCCCATCATGCCCATGAATTCCAAATATATAACCCTTAAAGTTGTCCCAAAATAGTGTTGAAATGATCAACACCCGGGGATAACATGATGAGAGCTTAGATGAAGGAGCACATCCCAATAATGTCCTGGTCAGAGTGGAGAACGAGCGAGCATACAGTCTGAGCTCAAATGACATACTGTGCCTCAACAGTCAGGCTCATGGTGAGATGAAGATCACAGGACATCACCATGTGATACGCTGGGCTGAGAGACCTTGAATCTTAGACAACTTACGTACTGGAGGTTGTAGTACATGTTCTCATATCTACTGCATATCTACTGCAGACTGATTGTGGTTAGGTTCAACCTCCTCTAGGGGAGAACAGAGGGTTGAGAAGGAAAGTGAAAGGTATGGTTTGGCTATAGGATTTTTGCTCAGCTTGACTTGCCTTATCCTCTGTGTGCATCAACAGCAGGTAGCAGGGCTGCTGATAGATGGTAATTCCAGCTAAGGAGTTAGGGTTGTAATGTCTGATGAGATCCAAATGGCTCAGTACCTTCCAAAATAAAATCCAAAGTATTGAACTATAAGGTGTTTCTAAGTTTGACTAGTCGGTCTCAGCAGCCAATCCAAAGTGAAGTACAAAACATGGCATTCTTAATACCACTTTGTAGACCCGCCTGCAATAAGGATAACTAGTACTTTGGAGTACAAATGTGTTTACAAACTCAAATGAAGATACACTGCGCACTGGACAATGTCTGTGTGTGTGTGTGTGTGTGTGTGTGTGTGTGTGTGTGTGTGTGTGTGTGTGTGTGTGTGTGTGTGTGTGTGTGTTTGGACAGTATGTGTGGGTGTGTGTATAAAGTGACTTCCAGTAATCATTGGCTGAAAATGGGGAAAATACTATGAGTAATGCATCAAATCAAACAGAACTAGTGTATTGGCAGACATTACGCGGCTTTCTTGTTTGCATGTGGTACGGTGGTTGTGGTTTGGGGGTGGGTTCTGGATTATTGCTGACAACAGAGTGAGATAGTTACACAGTGCACACTAGCTAATGCAAGACAGGGCGTAATAGTAGGAGGGACGTAGGAAGGAAGGGGGTGTATGGGGGGGGGGGCGGGGGGGGGGTCGATTGGTGTTGTTGTGGAGGAGTTGAATAAAGCTTCAGAAAGTGAGGGATGATCAAAACCATGTGCAGGCAGTATTCTTGGTGAGAGTGATAGGAAGAGGGGAAAGTTAGCAAGAGAGACAAAGAATTAGGGTGGGGGAGAACAGAGAACAAGGGAAAGAGAGAGAGAGTGAGTGAGAGAGAGAGGGAGAGAGAGAGAGATAGAGCGATAGTGGTTGAAAGAGAGAATGCTGCCAACACAGTGGAAAAATAGGTCCCATAAAACCAAAGTCAGAAATACTGAGCCAAGCAACCCAGCTGAGTCTGCAAGACTCTGTTTTGTTTTTGGAATTTGGGGAAGAGGGGGAAGAAAAGGAGGCGGAAAAGAAAACGGGGGATCAAGAAAGTGTGGGAGGGGTGGGCTGGAGGGGGAAGCAGCCTGCAGGCAGGGTCCAGCTCACACTCTGGTGATGAAGTCAAGCCGTTTGGCGGAATTCTTCCGTCTGTTTTTTTTTCTTTCTTTTCCCCTCGCTCTTTCCCGCCCATCTGGAGCTGGGAGTCACTTCCTCTGTCTGGACGTGCACCCTAACGGGGGCCTCCTCTAGTCCGCTGCGCCCTCCTTCTGTTGTGCAGACACCCGAAGGAAGCCCCTGGACGCCACGCCACGGGGAGACTGGACTCAGCCACCACAGACCCACACACGCTGACACTCACACCGGACGGGACCTCCGGATTATCTCTCATTCCCCCCAGACACAACGGGAAACTTAACTCGTGGACAAAGAGTAACAGAGGAGAACTGCACCATCAGCTCAGCCTTCTGCAGGCTGTTTGTTTTTCCTTATATGGCCAGAGAGACGGGAATTCATTTGAATTAATCTGGGTTTTCGGTGCATGCCTGCTCTCCTGCTGACGGAGCTCCATCTGCCGTGTGTGTGTGTGTGTGTGTGTGCGTGTGTGTGTGTGCATGTGTGTGCGTGCGTGTGTTTGTGTGTGTGTGTGTGTGTGTGTGTGTGTGTGTGTGTGTGTATGTGCAGCAGCAGTCCTTTGAGTTGCTATTCGTGGCTCTTTTTAGCAGGGTTATCTGCGCGTGTTTTTTTTTTGTTGAGGGCCAGCAGGAAGGCCTGTGTTTCTAATAAAGACGCAGGCACCGTCACAGCCTCAGGGTGAGACACCTTAGGATCCGTTGGGCCTCTCGTTCTCTCGCGCTCTGCCCCTCTCTGCATCTCTTTATTTTTACTTTAGCAGAAGGGGCTGTGTCGGAGTCAGCCACACACATGTCTGTATTCAGTAATCAAGCAAATCAAACTCATTTTAAAGGGACTTGCTCAGTGAGGTGGGCCAGAGTTACTCAGAATTGCGCAACCGGACATTCTTGACTCGCACGATAATTTGTCGGAATGGCTGTTTACCTCCAGCAGACCTCACAGCCGCAGGACGTGTGACCCGGCAGGACCCAGGAAGCACCAAGCGGGACCTCTCATGACAAGGAGGATGATGGGAAAGCGCTAAAACACTCTGGAGGACCATGCAACGACTGCCCCGGATTAGAATGCCAGTCCAGTGATCATGGTGCCGGGGACTCTCCTCACCAAGTAGAGCGAGAAAGATACGCGGGGTTGGTATGGCAACGGTTGCCTGGTACCACCGCGACATCAGCCGTGTGCATGCGGAAGACCTGTTGGCACAGGCTGGGAGGGACGGCAGCTTCTTAGTCAGAGACAGTGAGTCCGTGCCAGGAGCCTACGCCCTGTGTCTACTGTGAGTAAACGACATGCAAACACACTGGGAGACAAAGAGAGGGAGAGGGAAAGAGATGGGGATTTGATCTATGCTTTGTGTGTGTTGGTATGTTATTTGTTGATGTGTGCATATATGCCCCTGCGCTGGTCTTGGCACCCGCAAATATTTCTTGATGATAACTATTACATCGTGCTCCTTCCACACACCCACACCAGCTAACTTCCTACCTCTTTCTGTTGAATAGGAAACTAGCAGAATGTCTCTATATCTGATGGATTCACAAGCCTCTCTCCCTCTGTCATCTCCATTAAGCTCACTGTAGGCAGCAGAGAATACTGCGGTTTAGTGGGCTGGTAGTGACCCTCGGCTTGCTACACACATCTCCACTTCTCCAATGCTGTCAGGGCATTCAGGCCCAATGACCAGCCCAGTTCAGACAGCAGAGCCCTGGCTCATGCCTCCCTGTTTCCCTCTTCCCCTGGCCCCTGGAAGAGGGCGGGTAACCACAACGCTCTCTCACTCATCGGCAGAGGCCAGATACATTCCTGAAAATTGAGCCCCACTATTAATGCTGCTCCCTGTCTGTGTCTCTGTCTGTCTGTCTGTCTGTCTGTCTGTCTGTCTGTCTGTCTGTCTGTCTGTCTGTCTGTCTGTCTGTCTGTCTGTCTGTCTGTCTGTCTGTCTGTCTGTCTGTCTGTCTGTCTGTCTGTCTGTCTCTCTCTCTCTCTCTCTCTCTCTCTCTCTCTCTCTCTCTCTCTCTCTCTCTCTCTCTCTCTCTCTCTCTCTCTCTCTCTCTTGTGTTAATCTCTTACTTTCCCTCATTACACTATCTCCACATTTTAGCAGTTTCATACTTGCAATCTATGCTGCCATACCAACTCTATAGATTGTTAGGTCTGTACCATATTCAAAACATTATAAGTCCTGCTGTAAAAACAACAACAAACCTCTTCGAAATTGTTCGACTGAAGTGTGTGGCAGAAAGGCATATACTTAATTTCTCATTCTGGTTGTTGAAAAGCAACCTCTTAAATAAGCCCCACCATACGTAATTTGTCAATATTGTTGAGAAAGTTAGATTGTGTCTAACAAGGGCATACGCACCTACTCCTCATTTGAAGAATGACTTGATAGCTACCTGTCTTTGAGTGTTTGCTGCTTAGATGCGTAAATCTATTGTCTTTACTCTTTACATGTTAAGTCATTTTCATACTTTACAGATTCCAACGTCATGTTCACACTTACCGTATTCTTCCTGATACAGAGGGCCTTCTAGCAGTGCAGGTGAGTGACCACCCCCAAATCACAGCAATGCCACATCACAGCACAGCACAGCCCAGCACAACCCAGCACAGCCCAGCACAGCCCAGGCCAGCCCAGCACAGCCCAGCACAGCCCCACACGAAATACTAACCAATAAACACACCTTACACAACCAGCAACAAATGGTTTCCAGCTACAATGTAAATATTAATTTATTTTGTTCTTACTACAAGATTGCATTGTTATGTTTTTAGTCTGGGATCTGTTACAAAGGGAACAGGAAGGTGCTTGTGTTCCCCTGCTATACTGCCACAAATGCAGCAGTTTCACGGTTTGAATTGCATCCCCACCTTGTGGCTTTATGCCTGGACAATGACCTCAGCCGTCCTGAGGCGGAGCAATTCTGTACGTGTGTGTGCTTGTGTGCCAAATATTCCTGCACTACTATGTCATTGTGCACCAAGTAGTTGGTCTATTTATATTTCGTATCTATGATGTGTTTGTGCTGTGCATGGGTGTGTTCAGTTTATATGTTTGGCAGTTAAAGTATGTGTGAATTTGTGTGTGTGCGTGTCTGTGTGTGTGTGTGGGGTGCTTAGACACACTGGCTACAGGGGACCGGTTCATCAAAGAGCTACCACGCCTTGTCTTAATTAGAATCAAAAGCACAATAACAAACATGTTGTAGCGGCAAACCACAAGCCAGCCTGTTCTTTCTTTTAATATGTCTGCAGTATTCCACTGACAAGAGACCCATAAGGGTTGCCTCAGAGTAATGTAGCACGGTCTTTACTTGAAACCTCCCTCCATTTTGAGATGAAAGCTTTTCATACAGCATGGCTATTTCAGCAATTTTCCACAGCTTTCAGGGAATACCTCCTTTAAATGTGTCTCATTAGATTTGCTCATGAAAAGCACACCAACGTTTCCATCAAAGCAAAGAAAAAAGAAGATAGTTTTGAGCTACTCTGCTTCTCAGTGTCTCGATCCTTTCGCTTCCTCTGTAATCACTTCTCAAGAGATCCTTGTGGGATGAAATATAAAAAGCATAGCCTATTTGAAGAGATCCTGTCGACTGATTCAGGTAACTGCTGCCAAAAATGGTTTCTTCCACCCCACTAGGAAACCAAAAGTTTCCAAAAAAAAGACAGGAAAAGGGTTGTTATTTTGTCGTCTAGCAGTGTTTGCCCTCTGCACATCAGAGTCTTTGTGTGAGTTTGTGGCATCATAAGTTCTCTCTCTCTCTCTCTAGTGTCTTTTACTTAGCTTTAAAGTGTTTTAAGGTGGCCATTGTGAAGTTGCCACTTTACTATATCTGCCTGTTTTAAAATTACGTTTAACATTTTTTTTTTTTTTTATGTGTGCGTGCAATGCTTAAAAGCCTCATGTAATTGGGGTTGAAGAGATTGTTTGTGCCAGTAAAGTGGTGGAACAAGAGTCTGTCTCAGGGTAGCCAACCCTTGCAGGTACCAGGATGTTGGTGTTAGTGACCTCACCTACTCAGAACAGCAGGGAGTCTCAAAACTGGCCATGTGTCTGCTCTGCAAAATGGATGCTTCTGTTGAGTTCCACCACGCAGCAAGAGAAAATAGCCAAATCAGTTTTTTAAGCAAAGATTAATGAAGACCCATGAAACATTTATTTTTTTCAATCCATTTAGTTTCTCTTTTGTTACTATTGTTCTGTTTGCATGTCACATAATATCCATGTGTACATGGTATATGACCTTTATGCAGGATATTTTTGTCTGCTGTTTGTTTCATGTGAATGAAATATGCATATGCGTGTTGCCTGCAGACCACCCATGGAGTGCAGGTGAATTGTTTCCGTACTCTGGGAGATCTTGTGTTGGGCTATCAGCACCCTCATAAGGGTCTGGTGACACCCCTACTGTACCCTGTGGGCCGGGACCTGGAACCTGGGGACGAGAGCTCAGGTGAGACCGCCTCAGGCTACCGTTCCCACACACTGTGTCATGGACAGCACCAGTGTACTTTCCACAGAACAGAGCTTAACAGCAGTTGTCAGCGAATCGGAAGCAAAGCCAACGTTATCTCTGGCCTGGCAGATGGTGACGATGAGAGACCTGCCGCTGCCTGCGTCAACACATGGCTGTCCACAGTGCATGCAGCGGCCCCAGCCCCAGCCCCAGCCCCAGCCCCACACAGGATCTTCCTCCACAGACTACAGGAGCTCAGCACTCCCAAGTACACTTCTGCATAATAATAATAATCATAGGCTGTGTTTTAATGGGCTTTCTGTACTTGTTCTGTGGTCAAGTGAAATGAAGGTTAACCAGGTGAACGCATGAAACTGACGCGGTGCCCCTGGTTACCTTTCATGGCAGCGTGGCAGTGGAGGTGGTCGGCCTGCTGAGCGAGTACCTGCGCAGCGAGCTACCTCTGGACGTGGAGGGGCTACACCGGGGGGCGACCGGCCTGCTGCACCTCCAACACACCTTGGGCATCGCATGCCAGGGACTTAACAGGTAGGAACCTAGAGAGAAGAGGGCAGATCATGCAGTGCATTGATATTCAGATTTTCTTTTTTTACTGTAGTTAGGGCTATTTTTCTCTTGTCATCATTCTCCAAATGTTTTACTCAAATTTTGATCTGATCTCCAGTGAGATTGAGCTGACCCTATCCAGTCTAGAGACGTTGGCCATGGTGTTTGACCATCCCACCTGCCCTCTGAAGTGCACTGCAGCGCAGGTACGTTCTAACGGACACGTTTAGCCTACAGGGCCCAATTGATCAGGGACCGTAACACCCGAGGAACCAGCCTGACTTCCCTCTCAGGAGGAGAGTGTAATCATTTAAAATATCTCTTACATGATGCTGCTTTGGTTGCCAACGTTTCCTGCTCAAATTCAGAACAAGGGTCCTGAAGTGGAGATGGACAGCTTGCTGTGTAAAATCTCAGCCTTGGTCAGCGTGCTATCTTCCCTAGAGAAGAGGGTATGTATGAAAGCCTACACACAGAAAACACTGCTTTACGTGAATCTGCACAGGGCAAAATACATTTCCCAACAAAATGAAAGGCATTGCTTGCATTTTTACTGTATACTACATGCATCATTTATCAAATGAATATCTGCGCTCATGCAGGTTTTGAAAGCGCTTCAGGATGCGGTGACCAATCACAATCTGGCAGTGCAGCCAGCCCCTCCCCCTGAGCCTGCACCTGCTCCTGTGGTCAGGAACCATACCACTCCGTTACCTATCCATTCCTTTCAGGTGAGACGGGCTGGACATTTTCATTGGAAGTTCTTAGCGCCTGTCTATATACGTTTTACGTTTTGGGTGTTTCTTTAAATAGTTGTGTCGACATCTCTTTGCACCCATTGTGTCCAGGTTAAGATGGCACGGTACGGCAGACAGACAGTGTCAGTGGATGTGGATACAGGTGTA
This sequence comes from Aplochiton taeniatus, assembly GCA_017639675.1. Classification (NCBI taxonomy): domain Eukaryota; kingdom Metazoa; phylum Chordata; class Actinopteri; order Galaxiiformes; family Galaxiidae; genus Aplochiton; species Aplochiton taeniatus. The sequence goes on along the minus strand of CM030186.1, from coordinate 8,775,319 downwards.
CTCCACTTTGATAAGAAGACCGGGTGCTTTGGTGTGGAGACCGTCTCACACGACAGGAGTAAGGGAACACATGGTTTCATAGAGCATGGCAAGGGAAAACAACAACAACTCCGTCCTTCGGGCCATCTCCTCAGAGTTCATTTCCTCAGTTTGAAAGAAATGTCATCGTCTGAATGTGCATGCCCGTGTGACAGTTTTGCAGCTGGTCCGGTTCCAGAGCAGTCCCGCCAAAGTGCACATGGTGGTCGACAGTCATCAGAACACACCGTGCGAGCTGATGTTTGAGAGTGGCAGGGTAAGGCGCCGTTGTCCAAAACACAGGGTGCAGGTGTACCCGCAGATTAGCCCACCAGCTAACCTGCCTCACCCCGGGATTTTATTGTCGTCAACCATTCATTGTTTCATCTTGTGATCCTATCTTATCCTACAGAAGCGAGAGGCTTTCTGTCAGCTGCTGCAGCTGATGAAGACCAGACACTCTCAGCAGAGTGAACCAGACCTCATCTCTGTGTTTGTGGGGACCTGGAACATGGGTAACACAATAACTCCTCACACTCTTTAATTGATTTCTCAACAGATGTATGCTCAGTAGCCTGAATTGTTAAAGGCCGGCTAAAACATTTTTTTCTTTTGTGTTTACAATTAATACACATGCCATCCAGTTTGGAAATACTGACTGTCTGCTCTGCAATGTGTGTCCCCAGGTGGATGCAGTCCTCCCTGTAGCCTGCGGTCGTGGGTGACCTGCTGTGGCTTGGGACGCACCCAGGACGAATCTACAGCCCTGCTCCCCCATGACATCTATGCCCTGGGGACTCAGGAGAACCCTCAGGGGGAGAAAGAGTGGACCGAGCATGTCAAGGCTACCCTTCGCAGCTACACTCATATCAACTACAAACAGGTGAGCAGCATATCCTTTGATGTTAACTATCGGCAATGCAGAGGTTGCAGGGGAGTGCCAGTGTGAGTCGATGTAGTACACGACCCACCTCCGTTGTAGTGTGGTTCAGAGGCACGACGCCATCCTGACTGCACTGTGGTGCTCTCTCCTGCAGGTGGCAGTGCAGTCCCTCTGGAACATGAGGCTGGCTGTGTTCGTGAAGCCGGAGCACGAGCGCCGCATCAGCCAGGTCAACACAGCCAGTGTGAAGACGGGCCTGGGAAACACACTCGGTACGCCACCTTACAGATAGGCCCCAACTTGTCACCTACAACCCCAGTTCTGACAGTCACACAGAGCAGACACACACAAGCCATGCCGTGGCCAATAGCCAAACACAGCCTGAATAACAGAAACACATGATGGGGTTTCTGTTCAATCCGGTTTGGCCTCTTCCCCCGTTTCAGGAAACAAGGGAGCTGTTGGAGTCTCGTTTCTCTTCAATAAGACCTCACTTGGATTTGTGAACTGCCGTCTGACCTCTGGAAGTGAAAAAGTCCTGAGGTGCTTTTTTTTTGTCCCGATGACAAATGGGCTGTGGAGTCCTTTCAGTTGCCATGTACACAGTAAGTGCTATAGTGTGTGTGTGTGTGTTTGGTAAATCGATGGGATTATATTTTGTCTTCAACAGGAGGAACCAGAACTTTGTGGACATTCTCCGGCTCTTGTCCCTGGGTGACAAACAGCACAGTGCCTTTGACATCAGCTTGTGCTTTGCCCACCTCTTCTGGTGTGGAGACCTTAACTACAGACTGGACCTGGATGTACAGGTCAGAGGCCTCAAGTCATGTATCTGGTATGCTTCCACCTGTGTGCGTGTGTTTGTGTGCTCACGCCCGTGTGGGAGTCTGTTTGTGTGCTCACGCCCGTGTGGGAGTCTGTTTGTGTGCTCACACCCGTGTGGGAGTCTGTTTGTGTTTGCGAGTGTGCGATATGTTTTGTGGTACCCTTAATTGATTAGTACACACAACCCTCCACCCATGCACGTAACAACGCACTTTGTATACCTCTCAAACAGTAGTTCCAAAGAGTCATTATTAACATACTTAATCCCCACTTGAATTTCTCCCCATTTCTCAGGACATTCTGAAACACGTGTCCAAAAGGGAGTTTGAGGAGCTCATGTGCGCAGATCAGCTGACCAGAGAAAGACACAAGAGAAAAGCCTTCCTGAATTTCAGTGAGTTGCAGAGTCTCCTTGTTTATCCTTCATAAAAACATACTTTTTAGGATTGAATGCATATCACAGCCTCGACTCTTTGAGGCAGTTGCGATCATGTAGAAAGAAATTCCTTCCTCTCTTTGATTCTTCTTGTGCTAATTCTTTCACTTTCTCCCTGCCTCCACCACCATGCTCCACTTCTGTCTTTGTCCTGCTTAAGAGGAAGAGAAGATAGCTTTTCCACCCACCTATCGCTATGAGCGTGGCTCCAGAGACTGCTACCTGTGGGAAAAATACAAGAGCTCTGGGGTGAGTCACCCAGCTTTTCAAAACCTCCATTGAGAAATGATTACCATTACCAATAGGCAGGTAATAGTCAACGTTTTTATACTTCCCGTTTGCAAGACACATCTTTTCCCAGTCGTCTGACCAGCATATTTAGGTGTCTTAAGATAAAAATGGCCTCCCACTGTTCCTCTCTCAAACATGGGTTTGAGTATGTGGTAGGTACCTTACCAGCAGCTGTCATGAATTCTAAAAATAAAAGGAGAGTGCTGCCCCACAAACTGAGCAAGAATGCAAAGTCCCTCCCTACAGATTATATTGCACATCGACAAAGACATACTGTGCCCATGCCTATTTCTGTGTCTACAGGTTCGTATCAACGTGCCATCATGGTGTGACAGGATTCTGTGGAAGTCGTACCCTGAGACCCACATTCTCTGCACATCCTATGGTAGGTTTTTTGGTCATATAAACGAACAATGAAAGCACAAAGTTCCTTGTTAAGGAAATGAATCAGTCATAAATATACACAAAGATGTGACTGTGGCATTTTGTTCCGTTGTGATGGTCAACCCACAACTTTCCCTTCGGTTAACTAAGCGAGAGAGAGAGAGTCATTTCCTCTCTCTTCCCTTTGTCCAACATAATAAACCAGTGAGAGACAATATACAAATAAAAGAAAATGTTATCTAAAATTTAAAATTAAATCTAAAGTTCTCTGGATTGTTTATGGAGTCCAAAAATATAACAGCACAAAAATCCGTTCCTGCACTTTAATTGACAATAGGAGTTGGTTTGCTTGCCCTTACGCACAGAATTCAAACAATACATTTTCCACTTCACCTATACATTTCATACACTAATACAAGATTCTACCATTATTCATATACTAATTGAAAATTGTGTAATCATATAGAAACGTAATATATTTGTTATTGTTACATGTTTTTATTTTTACATATTTCTGTTGGCGTTGAACAATACATAATGAATCACTAAAAGATAACTAGTGTGATAATTGATGAATGATAACTAACACGATAGTATCACATATCTCCGCCAGGTTGTACAGATGATATCTTCACCAGTGACCACTCACCGGTTTTTGCTACATTCCAAGTAGGAGTAACATCACAGTTCATTTCCAAAACAGGTGGACCATTGATCCTCAAATACACACAATAAATGTCATTCAATGCTATCATTGCTGTACCTTATTCACCTGTCACCTGTTATTCCTATCAAATAGACCCTAAAGCCAGCATGGAGAAGGCTTGGATAGAGTTGGAAGGCATTGAGGCCATTGTGAAAACAGCCAGTAAAGCCAAGTTCTTCATTGAGTTTTATTCCACTTGTCTTGAAGGTTCGGTGAAGTCTTATTTATTAAATTGATTTTTAAAGAACCATGTGGCAGTATTATTAAAATAATTGTATTTCTATGCAGAAACTAGGCATTCAAGTGAAAATGACACACAGGGGTGTGATGTGCCCGGGTTTCTCAAATTGGGTTGGTCTTCTAAACAACTACCTAAGGTAAAACACATAATAATAATTATCTTTATTTGTATAGCACATTTCATACAAGTACAGCTCAATGTGCTTTCCATGACACAGAATAAAATCAAAAATGTAAACTGTACCATTACAGTTTGGAGTGATTTCATACCTAAATTAAATAGCTAAATAACGTGTATTTCCCCTGTATTTTATTCATAGCTTCTACCAATTGTCTCAGATATGGAATATCTCCAGGACCAGCACCTACTGCTGTCTGTCAAGTCATGTGACGGGTTCGAGTCATATGGTTGGTTAGATACTCTCCTTACTGCTCCTCACCATTCTTATTCATACATTGTTTTTTTCTGCCATCAGTGTTTCAACCAACAGCCTTTGACCTCCATTGACCTTTGACCTTACTAGTTGCAATAACTTCTGCTATCTGCTGGCATAGGTGAGTGCTGTGTGGCGCTACGCTCCCTCATTGGGGCCTCCGAACAGTTTGAGACGTTTCTGAGCCATCGTGGGGAGGAGATGGGCTCCATCCGGGGCCGGGTCTGGATCCACGTGCCCAAAGACAGGCGAGGAACAAGGGAGAAAATCTATGGTGTGTCAGACCGATCTCTTCCATGCCTTCACTCTCACTTCCTACTGGGCTTCTCTCTCCCCTATCCCTGTGCTCTGGCTTTCTGGTGTTTCTACCCTTTTGCTTCTTCTATTTGGTTCCTCATTCCGCTGTTGCCTAGCGATGCCCTCGCCCTCTGGCAATGCTTCCTCTTTTGCGTTGTTGCTGACATCTGACGGACCCCGACAATATGCATCTTGACCCCACAGAATGTATGGAGGGAGAGTGTGACTTCCAGGTCAGATGCCATGGCAACACACTCAACAAACTGCCTCAGTGGGCCAACTTATGCATTGCCGTTACCTCAGACAAACAACCCAGAGGCCCCCTTCCTACCATTCTATGATTGTCTTGTCATCTTTTTCAGAGTGGTTCTGTTTTGAGAAGGAGGAGAAGGGTCGTGTGAGGGGACGTTTGTCTCCTCAGTCCACGAGGGCAGTCATCAGTCGGTGAGAACTGCTGCTCTACAAAGTTACATTTGAAGTTGTGTCCTGGTTTAACACGAGTTATTACATAAAAGGACATCTGACATTGTCGTCTGGATCTTAGATTGCCCGCCAACCCTGCCAACCCCCTGCCTTGGAGTTACACTAACCCTGCCTACTTCATGTTTGAGGGCGTGTCAGTGTATCGAGGGGTGGAGGAGACTCCGCCTCCACGCAGAGACCCTCAGGTGGTCTGGTCTGGCGAGGAGGCCCTGCAGCTCCCCAAGCTCTCATGGGGCCGTGGCTACGACAGGAAGTCGTCTCGCCGCTCTGACTTCACGGAGATTGAGATCCCCGCCTTACTGCCCCACTGCCCTTCCACTAATGATCTTCATCCCGCCCAAAACAACAGCTCCTACCAGCTGTTCCCAACCAGAGAGCTCTCCCCTCGCCCCCCCAGCCTGAGTGGCAACGCGCCACAGTACCAGGAGCAGCCGAGGGTGGGGAAAAACAGCGGGGTCTATAATGCCATCCTGCCGGTGAAGAACCTGAAGAACTTGTACATGAACCACTCGGCCATCGTCCGAGAGACAGCGCGGACCGACCGAGCATCTCGGCCGCAGCGAGATCGGGCCAGCCCTGCGCCTGGGGCCAAGCCTCCATCTCTGGATCCCTATGCGTCCACACGTGTGCCCCACCGTCAGGTCTCAGCTCCCTGGGCGGTGGACCTGCGGCCTGGGCTTTTAGGGGACAACTCCCTCACTGCGCTGCAGATAGCCAAGTCCCTCAGCGAGGTGGACTTCTTCCCCACTGAACACAGAGGTCCTTCCATGCCCAGCCAGAAGTCAGGCCATAAAGACGGTTACTACTTAGCTGCAGAAAGAAGCTACAACTGGGAGAAGGACGTAGGTGAACATGTATAGTTGCATACTGCAGAATTTCTTTTTAATGCCAGATTGATACGTAATCTCTTAAAGTGTGAAAACTTGTTACCATTAGAGTATGGTTTAGAATTATGCATATACTGTTAAACAGCTATGGTTTGCAATGTAAAGTTTATTTTAAGCACAACAAAGACATTAAAGGAAACGGATGTTCAAACGGGAAGTATGAACATCCTTTTCATTGATTTCCACATTGTGATTGATGTAGGTGTCAGTTCTCGATGGTGCGCCAGAGACAGTTCGGGAACTCCTCAGCACCTTGGGACTCCAGAAATACACATTGGGACTGAGCCTCAATGGCTGGAATGACCTTGACTACTTTAGGTTAGACAATTTAAGATTTGTGGATTCAATTATATATATATATATATATATATATATATATATATATATATATATATATATATATATTTCTCTCTCTCTATATATATATGTATATATATATATATATATATATTTGATGCCCATTTAGAAAGAATGCCAAATATGGGGTGCAAATAGCGCCATTGGTTTTTAACCATAAAAAGGATCTTTTTTTGCAGAAGATTTGCAGTTGCAAACCCATAGTTGCGAATTAAATTGTTATTATTATTAAACTATAATTGTAAAAATATGGTTTGTAATTTGTAATCAGGAACCCAATTGTGAATGTAAAAATAGCTCTTCAGGACAAAATCCCCCAAAATAGATAGATAGATATTAGATATATAGATATTATTAATAGATATTAATACACATTAATTCCCATTTGACTCATTGTCTGTTCACACAAATACTAATAGCCCATAGTCCTTCATTCGCTTGCAACTTGTCCTTCATTCATTCATATCTGGGGTTTTTTACACACACTTTTAGCACTAACTTTGCCAGAAAAGAAAGCAATTAAAAAAAATGTGTGATTGAAAGCCAATATCTGCACTCCATAACCAAATGTTTCAAAAATTGCTTTGCTGAAGGTCAAAGAAAAAAAAAAGTGTTTTCTGAATTTACGCTTACCCCTCCACAGTGGAATAACAGAGGAGGATCTGCTTGCTGCCGGGGTTTTAAACCCTTCACACCGCCGCAAGATCTTGGAGAACCTACCTAGGGCCTGGGACTAACATGGGATGCACAGACTAGTATCTCAATCAATTTGTTAAAGAAGTTAGAATCAAGAAAACAACAGAGTATATGGATATTTATGATATATGCCAGCTGGATGCCAAGCTGCAATGTTCGTAGTTACTGTAGCTTCTCAATACAGTGACAATAGTTTGCGTCTTACAACAGGGAAGGCACATATCTCTTTTAGTACTCCACTTTACCAATATATATATATATATATATATATATATATATATATATATATGTATATATATATAAAGCCTGTTCTGTCATGTGTCTATGCATTTAGGCCTTTTATTTAAAGCATTTACTCAAAGTAGACACACCAATGCACATTGAAGTGACACCTGGAAGGTCAGTCTGACATTTTCAGAGCGCTAGGGCTAATTGTATTGCACCTACCACTGCCACTACGCTTGTAAAAACCTTTCTTGAAAGCCATGTTGTTGAAAGCCATAGTGTACATATTTGCTGTTACTTCTTGTCATATAGGTAATGCCCAGGGACTCACTGCATCTATTTGTTTTTGATGTTCTATACCATCACTATCTTGCACTTAATCAAATACTTTTGCCCACGCCTCACATTTTTATTGCCTTTTAAAGCTGAATTGTGTAAGCAAATGTTGGCTGAACAATGTTAACTCAATGATGAGGAAAGTGAAATTCACTTTATGATATACAGCCTCGAGCACGACAAACAGATATTGTTTAGCTATTTGTTTGTTTCATTTGGTTCCAATATAATGTTTACTATCATGCCAACTTTGTAAATAAAATATGAGCAAAATTATTTTAAACATTGTCATAACATTACATTATAACTTGCACAAATGTTCATCTGTGTAAGATAAAAGATAGATCTGCAATGGAAAATGTTTACTTTCCCAGCTTGTTTATTATCATGTATGTTGATTTGGCCTTCTTATATAACTATAAAACAGTTCAAAGCGAGTATTCAGTGTTCCTTTAATATAATGATAGCATGACATGTATCAGTGGGGAGAACAAGTCGTGCCGCTTCTTGATATATGCGGACTATGCGATTGCATAGGGCCCGCGAAACAACCAGGGGCGCCCAAGCTGTAATTTTTATCTTTTTTTCCTCTACAAATGAATATGACTGGTCTGTATTGGTAACCAACCACCTTTGTGTGCTGAGTGAAAACAATTATATGCATACATTCTCCACAGATCTCAAAGTGCACTAGATTGATGCATTCCAATGTTAAATGCATGCCCCTGGCCCACCTTATAGGGTTTGGAATTTAGTTTCACAAAATAGGCCCCCCCCCCCAACAACATTTTGCATAGGGCCCCCCAAAAGCTAGAAACGGCCCTGATAACTGCGCATCCAATTATTATGTATTTATATTCAAAATGATCTTTAATCAGATAAATGTTTTCTGCAATAAGGGTAACATTTTCCAAATCCAATTTTAACATCTTGACTTTAGGCTTTTCCTTTTCTTAAAATAGGTTTAACTAGAACTAACAAGTGGTTTCTGCATTCAGTGAACTGACACCACTTTCAAAGATCGGGGGAGGTTCATGTTTAGCATGACAGCAGAAAACAACTGATTCTTTTTTTCAGGTTAGGTACAAGATTTCTATTTATAGAGATTCGTAACTGAACATAGGAACTGTCCAAATCATTACCAAAGCACACATATCATTCCGTAATTTTCTAAGCATACAACATAATTATATTACACACTTACATTTCAGGGTGAAGTGAGTGTGTCTGTGTCTCTGTGCGTATGAGAGTGTTTGTGAGCTTGTGTGGGGATAGTTACTCATTAAAGCATGTACCAACATATCCCTGTGGGCCGCCTGAAAGTCGGTGTGTGTCGGTAACCGTTAAGACAAACCTGTCTTTCAATGGGCTCCTCAGCTCTCAACTCATTCAGCCAGCCTATTATATAAGACCATTGGTCACTGGCAAATGGCTGCAAAGTCCACTACTATGAGTTGATTAAACAAGAAACTTTTTTTAAAGGTAAAACCCTCAATGTGTTTTTGGAAAACAATAGCAAACTAGTGAAAATACAGGTTTGTTGTCTCTCTGCTTAAACATTTTGCATAGCTGTCATGTGCTTGCTATGGAGTGGGTTCCTGTTGAGAAAGTGCTGTATTAGAGGCCAACACACATTCCATGCCAATGAGCCAACAACAGTTTGCCCCCTGCCCCCCACATACACACACACAATGAACAAGCCACACCACCTACTCTGTATGCGCTGGGGGTCCGTTTTAGTGGAAGTGGGGTGAAAAGGGGAAGGAACAGCCATCAGTGCAGCACTGGCTCCTTTCCAAACTTTTTCTGACCTCGGATATCTTTGGCAGCCCTGTCTCCAAAGAATGCGGAATAAAGGATATGGAGTGCCCAGTTCGAGATACAAGGAATAAGTATTGTTCTCTCTCATCTCTCATTCGCTCATACATACATACATACGAACCAAAGACTCATATTAATGGACAAATATCAACAGATCTACATCTGTCTGGCAATCAGTGATGGAGGATGAGGGTGTCTTTGTTTGACTCCGGTTCAGTTGCACTATTCCTGTAAGAGGTCATCCACACTGAAAACACATTAGGCCCTACCAGGAAACATTCATGCCGTTTAACTGTTTTTTTCACTGCAGATGAACTCATTTCTGGGTATTGATTTGTTCTTTTTAGATTCTTTTACTTTTTCAAATCTCTTTTGGTGGTAAACCTCAATGTGGCCTTGCAATGTTGGTTGGGAGACAGGGGGAAGTCTAATGGGATATCCTACTGGAATGAGAGCCCTTTGGTATTACACAACAAAAGGACACATACTGTTGAATTTCCGCCTCCTTTCAGACAGTAAAATTTGACCTCGTATGACGTCCTTCTTAAAGCTGCGCCATTATTTTTTTAAGCTCCTTTGTCTACCAGATAGGTCAGGCCAGTGAGTATGATGTTGTGTGTGACTGCCAGTTGACCAAGACATACAGATCCCAGTGATGAGTATGAAAAGGGGCACCAGTTACAAAGTGAATGGCAGAGCGGGGACAGGTGTCAAGGCTACCCAAGGTCGTTTTAGAGGCAATTCTATATATAATGTCTCTGTAATCAAAGATTGCAATGAGAACCGAACCACCTGAGTTTGCTTCGCTGAGTCAATGAAACAAGCATTCTTCTTACAGAAAGCCTAACTTGGATTTGACTTTGGCTTGCAGGTGTATATGATCTTTAAAAGTGAGTCCAGGAGCTAGCTAGAGACCAAAATATTTATAATTAGACAACTGTTCCAACTCTGACCCATAGTGTCAAACTTTGATCAGCCAGCAAAGTGTTTACACATATTTCTGCAAAAGCTGCACATTCATTTCTTTATGAGTCAGCTTTATGACTTGATCACAAGATCTCCAGCACATTCATGGAAACTACACAGATCTCTCAAAATAGATAACAATACATCCATCAAAAGCAAACTCTAACTATTCACTGTGTAATTGTGGTGTTCTGTGACAAGTACAATTTATTTACAGTATACTGTGTTCAAACTTCCGACTGGTATATATATATATATATATATATATATATATATATATATATATATATATATATATATATATATATATATATATATATATATATATGTATATACATACATATATATATATATATATATATATATATATATATATACAGTACTGTGCAAATGTTTTAGGCAGGTGTGTAAAGTAAGAATGCTTTCAATTTATTTTTTTTATCAATTAACTAAATGCAAAGTGTTTGAACAAATGAACAATGTAAATCAAACAATATTTGCTGTGACCACTCTGCTTTCAAATTTTTGCCAGCATTTTTTCACATCTGCCTAAAACTTTTGCACAGTACGGTATATATATATATATATATATATATATATATATATATATATACATATACATATGCTGCATATACAGTATAAGAGGGAGCAAGGGATCCTGTAGACAGGGCTTTTTTTATTCCATTTGCTACGAGGAAACAATCCTTTGGTGGGTTTGGTAATACTACAAGTAAACTACTACAGAGCTTGTGTCTATATAGTGCAATAGCGTGTACTGTGTTCATAGATGGATATTTGATCACACTTGAAGAGCAAAAAGATTCGACTACTATTTCAATTAAAAAAATATTTGTAGAGTTTTTTAGTTGATCGGTCACAGCAAGCACTATATGGATAACCTTTGATGTCTCAAATTATTTAAAACTTGATAGTTCATTGTTGACACTCAAGCGCTAAATCCAGCGGACAGTCTTTCCATCAATATCGGTGGTAGATATTTATGCAGGGCAGGCAACATGCCAGTGGCCCATTTAAACCAAAAAACATTGTATTGTGCAGAATATTAACATTGATTATAGCTTTGCAGCCACATGTGGGTTTTGAGGAGTGACGTTAAAGAAGATGTAATAGCCAATCTCTCCTTGATTCGCGCATGGGACGCCCAGTTAAGTACTTACTCGTTCTCCTTCCAATTCAGTGGACTACGCACAGCGCTCACTAGCCTATGTAGCCTTACACTGTTGGTCTTGGAAGTCAAACCACACAAAACTTTTTATTAGATCTTGCAGGGTAAGTTGGCTATACAACTTTACTTAAAAACAACACCTGGTATAATGTCAGCTGTATTAAAGTCGCATAGTAACTGGTTGACTGATGGTACTACTCGCTTCTTCATGGAACTTTATGCGCTTTTACGATACGCCATTGACTTATCGCGCAAGTTTAGCTCACTGAGTTAAGAAGTTGCTGTCAACATTATTTCAACAATGTTTTTTAAGCTCTCAAATTAGTTTTACGTATAACCTCACTGATATGTTATTCTTATTTTCTGTAGGTCTGAATGAATAAGACGACCTTTACATTTTGTTGGCACAACTTTAAGGATTTTTAAAATGTTTCAAATATACTATATATTACAGATCTTATAAATTCTGTTTGTTTTATTTAGGAGACACAATGAAGTCGTTAAACATCAGCTATGGGAAAATAAACCAGTCCATGAGTATCAATGGACACTTCAATACCAGCTGCCGCTTTGACGAGGACTTCAAGTACATCCTATTGCCTGTGTCTTATACCATTGTCTGCGTGGTTGGCTTCGTGCTGAACTCGGTAGCCCTATGGATGTTCCTCACCAAGATGCGTCCGTGGAACCCCAGCACGGTCTACATGTTTCACCTGTCCCTATCAGACTTTCTGTATGTTCTCTCCCTGCCCACCCTCATCTACTACTATGCCAACCGTAGCAACTGGCCCTTCGGTGTGGCCACCTGTAAGATGGTGCGTTTCCTGTTCTATGCCAACCTCTACTGCAGCATCCTCTTCCTCACCTGCATCAGCGTGCACCGCTACCTGGGCGTCTGCCACCCCATCAAGATGCTCACTCTGGTGAAGCCGCGCCACGCCCACCTGGTGTGCGGCCTGGTGTGGGCGGTGGTGACGGCCTGCCTGGTGCCCAACATCCTCTTTGTCACCACCTCGCAGAGGGACAACGACACGCTGTGCCACGACACCACCAGCCAGGAGCAGTTTGACCACTACGTCAACTACAGCTCTGCCGTCATGGTGCTGCTGTTCGCCATTCCCTTCACAGTCATCATGGTGTGCTACTGTCTGATGGCGCGAGCCCTGTGTCGTCCCAGGCGGGGGGTGACTGCCAACCAGCAGGGTGCCTCCTCGCGCCAGAAGTCCATCAAACTGATCATTGTGGTGCTGGTGGTGTTCGCTGTGTGCTTTGTGCCGTTCCATGTCACACGGACCCTCTATTACGCCTCGAGAGTGCTGGATCTTCGCTGTCAGACGCTCAACATCGTCAACTTTGCCTACAAGATTACGAGGCCACTGGCGAGCGTTAACAGTTGCATTGACCCCATTCTCTATTTCTTGGCTGGGGATCACTACCGCTCCAGGCTGGTGAAAGCCCTGACTAACAAGAGGCAGACCACCACCAGTCGCTCTGCTGCTTACCTGCAAACACGGCCCAGGGATAAGCATGAGATCGCCATGGTCTCTAAGAATATAGACCCCAAAGCTACTGGGGAGCCAGAGAAACAGATATAGTAACCCTGGAATTAACTTGTGGGCTAATGACACAACCATTAGATTTATATTAAGGATTTCTCTTTTGGTCTCAGACAACATTCCTGACCTCAGCTCTTTCTGTAGAGTCTTGGAGAATATGTTATGCACAGTTATCCATGTTCAGTCTTTTGCCTTCACAGAGGTTTATCCCTGTTGTGAAAGCATACAATTGTGTAAATTGTGCATAAACAATGTGAGACGTTTAGTCTTATGATGAACAGCCTTTGGAGGAGGTTCGTGCGTCAACGTGTAACCAAGAGATTTAAGTTTGAGGATCCATCTTGCTTTCTGGATATGGCACCATGTGTTAGCCATTGGCTCTGAAGAGAGGCAATGATGAAGTAACCCAGCCTATGTATTATTAACAATAACAGCGACCCCATAAACCCCTCAGCTCTCCTATGTTTGGAGCCTGCCCAGCCAGCTGTTTTGTGTGTTAGCTGCAGCATTCCACAGCAGTCAGGAGGCCATTGCAGGAGAAGGACTAGGACCGTGAGTGAAGGCTGGCATACTGCCTCTTATCATCCCACACGTTATGAGAGCGAGGGGCAGATGGAGTGTTTTTTTGTAGATTTTTCTGTATTCATAAACAGGTCAAATGTGTTTTCTCATGAAAGGGGGGAAGATATACACATATATAATATTCAGTTTTCAAATATGGCAGCATGTCATACACACGAGATGACTCTAGTCGTAGCCGTAGGTCTGCTAGAGACTTGTGGAAGCTATTGAACAGGGGAGAAACATGGGCAGGAAGTGCTCTAGTGAGGGTATTAGGGCACCAGTGCTGTGTCTGGGTTATCCCCATCCTGGGCATGTCAAGGAAAGGGAGATAGCTTCCATGTGGGAAATCAGTCAAGGAAAGGGTTGTGTTTTCAGTCAGCAATACTGCACAGTGATTCACTTCAGTTCTTAATCATTAATATTTTGATACCTTGGAATTTATTCCGCTATAAAGGTATCCAAGTAAGACTGCAGCTTAAACACAAAACTTTGTGGGCTAAGGCTTAATACTGCCTCTCTGTGGTCTGAGTTGGTCATAGTCTTGATGTGTGTCAGACAGGCAACACAATCTTAGGCCTGGCTTTGTATTGGTGAAAATAAATAACCTAAAAGATTTATGAATGACGCATTTATCTTCTATGTAATCCAAATGTAAAAGTATACATGAAACAACCTTTTAGGTGTATGTTATACACAAGATAAGATTCGTATTTACTCAAAGTTTGAACTGTGGCTTCTTTTTTTAAATAAGGACTTGGTTCGCCCAGAAACAGCCAAATCAACCAATAAACACAAGGCACTCAGGAGTCACTCAGTTGGAAACAGAAACACCAGAGAAACCAACAAACACCAATGGGAGCGCTTTCTGAGCCGAATGGGAAAGGATTTGACACCTACAATCTTACTTTTGGAACCATCCGTGCGAACACGCTTTGTTACCTGTTCACAATAATATGTGTAGCCTATAATAAATGTAATACTGCTGATAGGCTACTGTGGCTAACCTCACGATAGCCAGCTTGGGAAATGCACTCCATTACAATACATCAAGGTCGCTCCAGTGTGTCATCTCCTTTTCAGCCTGCCTTTAACTTCTTTGTTGGGTTTTTCGAAACTTTTCAGTGGGCTCCCAGCCTCTTAAATAAATAAGTCTGATTTTCTGTCTTTTTTCTCCACTGGACATCTGATCTATAATGCATGGGAGTGTAATATCAGAGGATAGCAAGAACAATAGGTGTGCCCGGCAAATGTTCTGTCAAGTACACATCTGTTGTGATATGCATTCAGTTGTGATTTTTGTAAGCATATGGGTCTATAAAACAACGGCACCAATAAAACATGTTTAAAATAGTTAGTCTTAAAACCTTAAAACAACAACATTATTTAATTCTAAGTTTATTTAATGAGATCATGATCAATTCCCTGCATCTGATGGTTTCAATGAACATGAAACAAAGGAAATGGTGCAAGTGAGATCTACATCACTATAGGTATAGCCACGTTGCGATAACATGCAACAGGTGGTAAAGCAGTTAATTTTCAATCTAGCTTACAATTAAATTGTACAGCCACTACAAGATACTCGACTTAGGCAGTGTAATGCAAAAATGTACCCAAAAAAGTCATACTTTGGCCTGCATTAACACACTCGGCCATCAGTTCCAGTAGTGCAATTGAGTTCAGTGGCCAATAGTGTGTTGCATAAAATAGTCAAAATACAGCATCTTGCAGATGTGCTCAGATGTGAGAATAAACAATGAGGAAAGTGAAAACAAATACTGGATTGTCACAGTTATAAAACAACAGCAAAAACGAACATCACAAATAAGGCAAAACAGTAAGAGCAATCATCTTTCAGTTTTCAAGGCGAGGACATCAGAGACAAAACAAATGTTCAATTATTAACAATATAAACATGACAAAGACAATAACAGTTTCAAAATGAAATTTTTTTTGAAGTTGTAATGCAGGCAAAAATAATTCATCAATGCTATTCTGAGATACTTTTTTAATGTATGTTCCTTTTGACAAAACTGAAATTTCCCTTTTTTGTTTTGTTTTATGGCATTTTTTTTTTTTTTTACAGCCACATGCACAGGTGTGGCTACAGTGGTTGCAGCTACCCCTGTGCCCTCCTTTGCTGAGATTTCCCTATAGACCTAATAAATCAATTATATTGATGATATTTTTGCTGCAGCAGTTTTCGTTTATAATTGTGAATACTATTGTAAGAACAAATAGGGTTGATATTGTGTGTGAGTGTGTGTGGGTGTGTGTGTGTGGGGGGGAGAGTAGAAGTAGCCGACAGCAAATGGAAGTGTCTCTTTGTCGTTGCAAAGTTTGAAATGAAGCGGTACCAGGCCAGCAGGTGAAACAACACTTCTCGAGGTACATAGCAAACATACAGTATTTTCTCTCTGTCACATTTGTCAACATTGGAAGTTACCTAACTTTGTGTTTTTGAATAAAGAATATTTTATTTACCATAAAAGTAATGTGCGTGGAAATATAGCTGCCCTCAAAGTATCTGCCCAAGGCCTGACCATAGACCTAAATTTATTAAAGAACTATTAGCTATTGAAAATAATAATTTCCTGTATTATCCTATGTGAAACCGTCTTGTGTGCAAATTGGAATTATTTCAAAATCCAGTGCTGCTTAAGTGGTCACAAACTTATTTGCTACACCTCATTGTGTGGAGGAGTTATGTTGCATTTGTGAACACATGTTTGTAGCTTTCAGAAGTATGTAATTGAGCATCATGTCATGAAATAAATAAAAAGTAAAGCAGCAAGGCATCCTCTGGACAGTTTGTTGAGTACTGGTCTATCTTTTTGTTTTGTTTCAAAATGACAAGGATGAAATGAGAAATTTCAAGGACATGTGAACTCCAGTTAATCGAAAAAGCTGAGACCGAATAAGAAGAGTGACATAAAGGGGAGAGAAGTTCATTATAACATTGAAAAGGTAGCAAATGGCTTTCATAGTCACCATGGTAACTGGCATTTCTTTTGCTGTCAGACTTATGATAAGGTACTTCACAACATTAAGTACAATGTTACAAAGAAAACAAAGGAAATATTGATTTCTTTCAAATAGATGCAAGGTAGACTGGCCCTAAACGTTGCAGAAATGTATCTTTTCTCACCTTTTGAGAAATGGATGCAGCTAGATTGCATTTGATTGCCCCCTTAGTGAATACTGTTTCAAAATATGAACTTCTGTTTTGCTCACTATCACAAGTTGTCATCATAAATCAAACCCCCTGTTCTGCTTGTGTGGTAGAGAGAAACA
The DNA here is from genome assembly GCA_017639675.1 of Aplochiton taeniatus. NCBI lineage: Eukaryota > Metazoa > Chordata > Actinopteri > Galaxiiformes > Galaxiidae > Aplochiton > Aplochiton taeniatus. The sequence continues at coordinate 8,758,434 of CM030186.1, read as the reverse complement.
ACTCAAGTCACCAACCTAATGGTGCTTATCAATTCTCCTTTTATAAACACCTTTGTTCAAATGGTTCAGGCTAGCGTCTCAACAAATTCCCTTCCGCCTTAATATAAAAATATTAAATACTAAACAGGGCCTGCTTCCCATCATTAGCATGCCATTCTGCCTCTGATTGGCCCTTGGTGAACTCTCCCATACAATGTGTGTATGGCCCTTGGAGCAGTGAGGTCAGGACCAAGCACAAGACCAGGCCATGGGGGGGCCATTGGATGGTGGCAGCCAATAGGCAGTGGGTGAGGGGACCACAAATTAACATCCTTAGAGGAAGGCAGGGGGACTGGTTAATGGTGAGGCTCTGGCACTTCTGGCAAATTGTTTTAACCCCTATTACAGCAACGGCATGGCGCTTCTCTTATCTAGGCTGCTGCAGCCACTCATTAATATTCCGGACATATGGCAGCGTTTTCTGTATCATTGTCTATTAATGGGAGGGATAATCGCTCATTCAATTATCAGACAGTCAGCGAAAGACCAACCCTGCCTGGCTATCCTTGGCTCAGACAAACGGCAGAGCCAAAACAGAAATGCGCCAGTGAGAAGGTGAGTGCGATAGCAGGGATTACACCATATTAAGTACTTTAATAGGACAGGGAGCAGTCACACGTTGAGCCAATAGGCGTCTGCTGGTGTACAAAAAACAGCCAACTCTTTAGTAATAAAAATAAATATGGAAGGGCCATGGCTGAAATGCAACCTTTCTATTTCACCAGACCAATCAGTGACTGATCCTTCATACTGTACATCAATGTATTTCGCAATGTCAGTCTTATTTCATTGTGCTCTGTGAGAAATTTCATACAGCTTTTTAACCAGACGCTGATCCAGTTTTACAAGCAGAAATAGGAGCTGATAGCTCTGTGATAGAATTTGAAGGGCAGTCTTTCCTTTCTGCAGCTTGACCCAAGTCTCTGAAGGCTAAAGGTCTGTGGTGTGATGGAGTGCAGGGTTCGATCTGGTTGATCTGTTCTTTGCAGCCCCTGCCCTCTCCGTGTCCCTGCCGTCTAGGCCTCAGTATGGGGGGCTTACTGAGTAAAGGATGACCTCTGGCTGCCTTTCGTCCTAGAGAGAACCTATATTGAGGGGCGCACAAACATATGCACACACCAAGTCCCACATGGACACACACACTTGCAACCACCCCTCCACACACATGCACACACACACTCACACACAAACACAATGTGCATACACACAAAAAGCCAGAATGAGAATAAGGTTGTTTAGTCATCACCTGCAATTTCTTCAGGGTGTACTGTAGGTCGGGGGATATGAGTGCAGGGCAGTAGCAGCGAGAAGAGTTTGCTGGGAGTGTAGAAAAGACAGGAGATGAAATGTTAACAAAACTGTATAAAATCCAGAGTTTGATAATTGTTCCTAGTTTGAAGGAAAATACGTGGCTGTGGCTGTGGAAGGCCTTTGTTGGAGGTCCAATTTTCTTCGTTGGAGCTGCGCACTCTCGGGGTCAGCAAAGTTACGAAAGTAATTAAAGCTCCCTGATTCACCGCCTGCCGCTGAGAAAAGAAAGCAAGCTGTCATTCTGATTTAGAAAAATAAATTACAATTTTAATAATGGCGGAGGATGGGGGTGTGGGCACGTCTTGAGCCTGGCCGGGTAAGAGGGAGGTGGGGGAGTGCATGTTGGGATGGAACAGGGTTGCTGGCAGCCTACTTATCAATAGTTGCAATTTTTTGAAACCGCATCGGTAGTACATTGCGAGAGCACAAGTGCCCTTAAAAAAAGAAAACCCTGGAACATTAACATACTGATTTCATGCGCGTGGCAAAGGGCCTGAGCCAATATCAGAGAGGACTCAGCACTCCTATTGTCTGCTGGGACTCTGGTCCCCTCTGATATGAAAATTCAATTATTTTATAACTAGATCTGGTGCTGCGTTTTGACAGTCGACGGTAGCGTCTTGCCAGCTGCATCAGTGTGGGGGACCAGAGGCTCCTGATAGCGAGAGGGAGGCCTTTCAGACAGTGACATGTTTTTCGGGGACAAGATTACTTAAATGTGTTGCATTTAAGGAATGAAAGTTAATCTAATGCACTGCCATTATCTCGCTCAGGTAATTCCAATACCATCCTCAATCTATGTTTATGCTCATGCACGCACTTGCGTACTTGCACATGCTTTCATTCTTCAGCACTTTGAATCTGATTCCTTGGCTGTCTGCTTCCAAACAGGTTATGTATTTATTTATTTTTCAAATGTGCATATGCTTAGTGAGCTTTAAACTGTATCTATATCTGAGAAATCAGCAGTTTTTAACAGGGATTCAAAAGTGCACAGGCCTCCAGGATAGCATAGCGCAGTAGGAGACCAATGCTCTACATCTGTATATTGTCAGTTTGCCAAAACTCTTTAGAATGTTAAATTAAACTATACTTATATAATTGTATATACTTTGTACTTATTATATATATATATATATATATATATATATATATATATATATATGTATATATATACTGTATATATATATACACAATATATATATATATATATACATATATATATATATATATATATATATATATATACACAAGTATAAGGTATATACAATTAAATAATTAATTATTATATTTGTTTACACTTTATTCTTATATATTCATTTATTTATAATTCTTAATCATAAAAAAATGAATATACCTGTATGTGATATTGTTATTATATACCTAGTACATTCAATCTTATTGTCCAATCTAAAATATGATTTTTATTCATATAATATACAAATCTGTCATATCGGACTGTTCAATAACCTAGCCTGATATTGGTGGAATGTATAATGAAAGAATAATGAATGTATAAATGTTTTTGAGCATTGCTACTTCATTGCTATTTCCCTGTCTCAAATCAAATTACCAATATACAATGTGATGCTGTCTTTGATGCCTTAAGTAGTCCCGCTGTCCAAGGTTGTGGCCAGGCCCCTTTCATTGCCTCAATTCTCCATTAAATGTCCGTGAGTGTGAGCGTGTTCTGGGGGATTTAGGGGGAGTACGGCATGGGAACAACCCCCCCCCCCCCTCCCCCACACACCCTGTGCCTACAGCCTCAGCCACGGTTTTCTTACCTCAAATTGGTAGGGAGACGTACCTTCCTCCCCCCCATTAGACCACGTTGGGGTACTCGCTAGGTCCTCGGAAGAATAGAACATTAATTAGTATTCCCTGCAGTGGGAACAGCCATTAGCACTTAATTAGCAGCTAGAGTACCATTCAGTCAGGGGGTGGGGGGTCCAGTTAGTGTCATGTGTTCTTTGTCTTCTCCCTCTGTGCCAGTGCAACAAATCTAAGAAAAGGCCCCCTTTTGTTTGCGTTATGTGTGTGTTTGCGAGTGTGTTTGTTTACCTGCAGACATGTGTGCTAAGTGTGCTGCTTCCATATGCTTTCCATTTTTTAGATGGAGATGGTTACACTCCAACTAGGCTGAGGGCAAGGAAATTAATACAGTTCCTCCATTTCAACAAAATTCATAAAAGTACAGACATTTAAAGGTTAGCCTCTGTACTCAAGACGGCAGGGCTGGTCTCTAATTGCCGAGGTTTAATATTGCATTTAGAATGTACTCTTTTATATGGGAGAAATGGTTTGTTTGACTGCAATCAACCTTTGATCCCTTGATCTACTGCCCCAGCATTTCGCCCTTTGTTCTCTCTGTACCTGTACCTGCACACAACAACCAGGGGAAAGACATGGAGAGGAGAGAGGGGAGTGTTGTCCCAGTCCTCCCCCTCCGCCAGCTCTCCTGGTTTCCAGGGCTGCGAGGGATGGTGGCGGTGGTACCTTTCACTTCCCGAAATCTGAGAGACGGAGAGCTGTCATTTGCCAATTTGGGCTGAATGGGTTGGTCGGCAGATTGAATGTCGTTTTCCCACCAGGCTGTCCCATACAGCCCAGCGGGGGAGGGTGGGCGGCCCCGGGGAGGGGGTGTAATGTTAGAGCAAAATTAGTGCTTTGATGGCGGCTAATAGTATGTGATGGGTGGCACTGACGTGGATTTCCAGTAAGGAGGCCACAGGTTTCCTTGCCTGCCTCTCTCGCACGGCTTAGCGCTGACACACCTATAAGACTATACAGGCCGAGCCTCTTCTCTCAAAGGTGTAATTTCTCCCTGATCAACGTAATTATACAACTCCAGCTCAGCCTCTCTACACCAATGGGCCAGGCTGGTCCTGTTTCACGGGACTGAGAAAGTGCTGGCTGGTTGGCTGACTGACCAGCTGGAAGAAAGGCAAGGAGGAGCCCTAGGTATGGGAGTGGAGGCCTATACAATCTGTCTGCATTAATCACACAGCCCCACCTCAGCCTCCTCTCCCAGTCCTCTACTAGCAATGGACACCGGGGACGCACGAAACACAAAACTAGATTATCCTTCAGGGCTACCCAAGCCCTTCATAAGTTCACACACTACACACTACACCATGAAAAAGCCTTCACTATCTCATTCTTTACAGCACAAGAGTCATGCTCCTATGCTCTTGACAGATGGATGGTTTGCTGCTTCTTAAATATCTATATGAATCTGCACAGTTGTCACAATGGCAGAGACAGAAACCGAACACCGTTGACTATGAGGACACGTCAAGCACTACCGTCGTCTGAGAAATGTCTGGTTTTCAGTCAAACATGCTTTAGACGTTAATAAATCCTTTTGGTGAACTTATTTTGCGTATTGTTTTTAATGAATAGGACCATGTTTAAAAGTTGTATATTTTAGACGAACACTGTGATATCCTGTGACACTACTGGTCTGCTTCCACTGATGGATTTCTCTTGAGAATGCAGATATGCTTGTGTGCTGTATGATGATTGTCCTTTCTCACCACCACAGATAGCTTTGTGGTCAGTTTAGTGGGGCTAAAATACATTTTGTTTTTGTGCTCTTTCCCTCCAGCACACGCTTTTACAAAGCGCCTCTCTCTTTTCTCTTCCCCTGCACGGCAGCCCTTTCAATCGGGAAGCTCCAGGTCAGTTTCCCTTGCCAAGTTTTGCGAACTGCCATGTTGTCTATTCTGTTCTGCTATTTAAAAAATGTTGAATATCAACAATGGCTTTCCCTGGTGCATTGTCAACTTTTGTATGAAGCAATCTTGGCTGAATGAGATGGGTCCCAGAGCAGGGAGGGCTCGGCTGCGGCGTGCACCCCAACACCAGCGCCAGCCCGGCTATCGCTCTCACTTCATCGGCGTGTTCGGAGCTGCCTGCCGTGTCGCCGCGCCACTCTCCGTAGTGGGGGCCTCGGATGGGATCTGAGCTGGGGAAGCCATCGCCCTGCCAGTCCTGGCTTCACCCCTCTCCCCGTAGCGCTGGGAACTGCCTGCCGCTGGAGATGTGTGTGTGTGTGTGTGTGTGGTTTTTTGTGTGCGTGAAATGCTCTCAGAGGGATCGAAGAGCAGGAGTCTCAAGGCCAGTCATAACTGGGTGAGTGCCCTCTGTTTTTTCTGGCCCGAGCTGAAAGGGGGTGAGACGTTGAGGAGGAGGAACGGGGGATAGGGTGGTTGGGCAGGGGGGGTGGGGGGTGGGTGGGGGGGGGTTGTTTGTTTTGGGGTGAATGGTGCTCTACGCTCGTTGTTGTTTGTATAACACAAGAATGTACAGCATGAAATATTTGAAAAACATGTTTCTCTTTTAGGAAATGCTAATATTATATATGTGGACAGTTCAAATGCAATACTTTTGACCATAGAGAAAACACTGATCACCTGTTGGTCCATGTGATTTTATTGCGTACCATATTATGTTCATAATTGGCAGTTTGGGTCAATTACATTTTTTTTTACTTTGAATGTATTGTATAATAATGCTTAAGGCAATCTCAGCCAAAATACAGAAGTAAAACAATTTTGAAAAACTTAATAGGCGACAATTATGCTAGTCACAGTCTTTGGCAATGCAATCTAAATCCTTCAAGCGTCAAACCAGCAGTTTACCACTTTGAAATGTAACACAAGTGCTTATGGCAAAAGAGAGATTCCCTGTCCCATAAAGGGACCTATCCATGAGCTTAAGTTGTGCATGATGTGTTTGTACAAGCAATTGCGTCTGTGTTTGACTAAGTGAGTGAGAGACTGATTGAAAACAGAAAGATGAAAGAGGAGACGAGAGCCTGGCTCCAGATAGTGGTGGCTTAGTGTCTTTGTCCTGCTGTCAGAAAGGAGTGCATTAAGGCGGTGAGACATCTCCTCCTTTGCTGCAGCAACAGCTTGCAGCTGCCGCTTTTACATCCGCCTACTGGGCTAGGAGCAGTCCTTTCTGCTGCACCCCTCCCACCCCTGTCTCTGGCTTTGTCAGGATGCATGGATTACTATTCAGATCATCAATTCAAATTCAATTGCACGAAGTAAGCGTAATTCTACTTGACAAATTTGACTTACAAGGGAAAGGTTGCTTGTGCAGCCAGTCCATACAAGTTTTAAAGCAAACTATTCCCGGGGGTCAGTTTGACTGTGATCACTTATCCTAGCCAGCAGGCTATTTGTATGTAGTGGAACAATTTTAGTCGTTTTTTAAACTCTTGACAAGGCAATTTACATTCAATAACTACTTTTAATGAAATGCACAGTCTAAGGGTCTAAATATTGTATGCCTATTGCTGAGCACAACTCCAACACATACATTACACAATTTCTTTTGACAAATTCCAATGCACTTATTTGTCTGAATTTACCAAATATTAAACTATTATTTAAGCCTATCATATTAATACTGTGGAACTGTGTTAAGTGTTAATTGTTGTTAATATCATTCATTGTTTGATATTGCAAACCCACGTACCACATTTTCTATACTTCCAAAATATTTATTAGATATAATAATTACTTCTGTTTAACAAAGTGTAGTTAAAATATTTAATAAAAAATTTGGCATTGAAGGCAAGTTGCCCATGTTTTGTACAATTTTATATTTGTACTAATTAAGAATAGAGTTCACAAATATCAGAAACAACGGTCTTATAAATAAAAGGGATAAACATGTTTTACAATGTTCATCATTAGATTAAATACGGGTATGGGTTTGTGCATCATTATGCGGTGTTTATTCTTGTTCAAGGCCATACTGGGCATGCAGCTTTCCAAGCCCCATGTTATGCAGTGAGCTGGAGCCTCCGCTGCCTTGGAGGTCCTCTGTCTCACCTCTTCGTATACGCTCCCTCGTTTTACCTCAGGCAAGGTTACCATCCCCATCTCAGGCTACCCTATCCATTATCCTGTCAACACAGCCAGCTTCACACCTCAGTTTGCTCTGCACCCCCAGAACACTGGCTGTAACGAAATCAGCACTTATCATCACACTCATCTCTTTGCGCTCAAAGTAATTAATATATTTGGAGGGCGATGGCTAACTCTTAATTAAATTATGCCTCTTTTAATGAGACTGACTGGAACAAAATTTATGACCACTATCTCAATTATCGAGTGCTTAGCATGCAACAGAGATTTGGCATATTCACCAAAATCACTGGTGTATTAGGTGAAGTGACGCTCATGATTAATATATCCATTTATAAATGTTTGTTTTTTCGGTTAAAGATTAATAAATTAGCTTCTTATAATTACCTTGCCTGGTGTTGTGTTTTGCAAAAATCTTTTCTTGGATTACGCAATTACTGCACAAAGTAAACCCATTTCCTATTTATTTCAGGGGGAAATACAGATAGGAAGTTGATGACATTAATCATATTACAAAATTGGGTGTATTTAATTAATTAAAGGTACACTCTGCAAATGAATTGTGTATTCTCACAGTATTATCTTAAGCTAATGAAGGCTTGACAAAGAGACTGTTTCATTTAAAAAGAAGAGGTAGATTAGTTGGATCTCAATTATGGCTAAAACAAAAGACTGTCGCTGGCCACGGCACTGTGCAGAGCAAAAAGGGACGTTTCAGCACTTTCTTGCAAACAGAAAGGGAGAAAGTTTCCATTGTTTTTGGGAGACTGTAAAACATGGCAATGATTCAAAAGATACATGCAAAATAATGAGTATAGTAATTAGCCAGATGGGAAATAACAGTAATAAAGATGATCATCTTACAGTAGTGGGTGCTAAAATGTGGTTATTACAGACAGCATTTCTAAACAGGAGGACATAAACCGGCTATTGGTGTGTTAGTTTCATTGGAGTTTCACGCTGAATCTTCTGATTCCCATTGCACTTCTGAATACCTTTACGGCTGAAGAGCAAACTATGCATGCGTCCCTTTATCATAAAGGAATAGAATGCATGGCGCTTCAGTGAAAATGACACAAATTACAGGCTCTAGCCAGAACACTGTTCTATCGAGGAAGTTTTCGGGCATTATAATTTGTACTTAAGCAAACACAGAGGTGATCTTGTTACCACCAATTCAAAGACAATGGATGTTTTAATCCAGCTCAACCTAGTGGCCCAGAAACAAACCATATTTATTGAAATTTTCTGCTCAATTAAAACTGAATTGAAATTAGCTTTCATTGGTCATAATCTTATAATTTGGAATAATTCAGTTTTTCCTTTATTTAACGCATCATATACCAAATATGTTTATATAAATGTTTTTCCCCTATCTCCCAAGTAAAAGTAAAGAGCAATCGTCTAAGGAATTGGTCCAGAGAAATAATAATCATTGTGAACCCTTCTTTCAATGGCACTTAGTGTGACACATAGTCATTAGCTTTTAGCTTCATTGCTCAATAACCACAGAAAAAAAGCCTCTTAATCATTATTAAATTAAATTAAAGCATTGTGTGATTGACCTAATATGAGGCTATAATAATTAAAGAAACAATCAGACTGTGTTTGTTTATGTAGAGTATTGGTATAGCATGATAATGTGAGAGTATAATGTGTACATGTGTGTGTGTGTGTGTGTGTGTGTGTGTGTGTGTGTGTGTAGCCGTGTGAGTTTAAGCAAGATAGTGAGCACGACTATACATTTCCCTGCTCATTGGGGTTCGAGCGCATGTGTGTTAAAGTATAACATGTTTACTTTACGGGGTCGTATGAGTTAGCGCCGGGTGGGAAGATCCGGAAAACTCCATTGGCAATAAGTGAGACGGAGCAAAGACTAGTGTTGGGTGGTCACGCCTTGTCTGCTCATGCCGGTGGTGGGTTAAAGAGATTACACAAGGGTCTGTGTATGCAGCCTTGGCCCGGTCCTGCTCACACTGGAACATAATGAAGAAGGACATGCTCGGTCTGCTGGGGAAAAAAGAGGCCACTGCTCTAGTCATTCTAGCAGACAGATACAAGATGCAAATGCCAAATTGTGCGTTGTCTCAGCTTCAGTGCCCCAGTGAGAGATAGTCACATTCCACAGGGCAAATGAGTGAAGACACACGACTGCTGGGATCATAATTCTGCCACAATGACTCTGAATACCTCGAATGAATGACTCTGATACTTCACCTTATCAGGGTAAGGACGGCTCTGTCCTCTCAGGGTCAGTCTTTGGCTCTTTTGAAGGTATGACTGACACTCCCTTCTTGTAAAGATTCAATTAAAGGACTTTCAGTCGAACTGATGAGCCTATAAGAGGAAATGTCAATGTCAAGTTAGTAGACTAATCCACTGCATTCCTTGTGGCATCTCTTTGGTGTTTATTAGACCAAGGCTGCGGTCTGTGAAATGAAGGAAAGAACTGCATGTATCCTACTGCCTATAAGAGTGTGTGTGCTAGTTGACAGTGCTACTGGAGAAAAACACCAATTCACTCTTCATCCCTTCTCCTGTCATACACATGCATTAGAAGCCCTTCACACTTCTCTCTCTCTCTCTCTTTCTCTCTCTCTCTCTCTCTCTCTCTCTCTCTCTCTCTCTCTCTCTCTCTCTCTCTCTCTCTCTCTCTCTCTCTCTCTCTCTCTCTCTCTCTCTCTCTCTCTCTCTCTCTCTCTCGTTAGGCCTACTTGGCTGCTGACTTAAGGAATCATCAGTTATTATGAACTTAGAATAGACAGCTTATGAGAAACGTTTACGCAAAATGATTAAAATTGATGCATTTTGCATATAAGATAATTTCATTTGGTTACACATATACAATGTAACATAGTTACATTGCAAGATTACATTCAAAAGAACACGACACATTTTTTTATTAGGTTTGTATGTTCAATAATCCTCCACTGATTCCAGTATTTACCCATGGATGCAACGATAGGCTCTTTTTTTAATATACTATATATACAGTATCTAAATATAAAGATATTTTAAATCTATATGTATTAATCGCATTTACAGCTTATTCCTTTCCACAATATAGCTCTACAGCAAATCCCATAAAATAAATTATCATTACAGCTCTTAATGGTACAAACACACAGCCACTTTTTTTTCAGTGAGCCCATTAATATTATGGTTTTACCTGTGCTATGCTGACCTGGTGGGGGAAGGAGGTCCATTTACCACTTACACAATGGGGACAGCAGACCATATGCAAATTGCTTCTTCATTTGCATTCCTGATCCAAAAATCGTGCAAATCTTAATGAGACAGTCTCTATTGTGTCTTTAATTGAAAACTCTTTCTTTGTTAATTACCGTTTCTCAACGGCTCTGGCCACGGTCACCGAGCAGAAACAAATAAAGTTATTGATTCGAGAGACTTTGTAGTTGAAAGTAATATTGGATAGTTGAATGTGATGTTTTGACCAAATGACCCCATGCATGGTTTAGAATCTCTCCATTCTGTGTAAAGACAACCCTAACATGGATATACGCCACCATGCCCAGAGTGTACTAATGTATTAGCCGATTGGATTGTTATTTTCTCATTTAGGCTAAATTGACGTAATTGTTTGAGACCTTAATACTTTTTTTTTCCAATGCCTGCATCGACCTAACGTCTTTCAGAGGGGTTATGCTAATGTATAGTACGTTTAAGTCTTGCAACTCAGCATATTGTCTGTCATGAATTAAATTCCCCTCACCAATAGCTCCATTCACATTTAGACTGACAGTTATATTGTGCAGACGGACTGCATTTCCTCTCAAATGTAGGATTAACGCACCTTTAACGTCAATTTAACCATAAAAAGAATTTGTATTAATTTATTTAACTTTTGCGACAGCTTGTCATACCGCTTGAACTAATTAGAAGATTTTTTACAGCTTTAATCGATATCGCAAATATCATTCAAGTTAACGGAGTATACAAATATCGAGTGTAGCCTACTTTATGGGCTACTACCTAGGCTACATAAACCAGCTAAGAGTTAGTTCATGCTATAGCTAAGTACAGCTTTTTTGATAAAAGAAATTGAATCGCTGATAATTATTTTGTTATTTTTTTCAACGGAAATTCAATTTGTTTATATGTCATTTTCTAAAAGGTTTTTACATAACATCAGCAAATACAAGGTAGGCCTACATTTTAGTACAAAAAAATATATAGACTGATCAAAAAATTTACAAAGCTTTTGCACGCTTCAACATAAGTTTAAATTCCCGTGGTGATAATGCATGATCTACAGACTACCCGTTTTGATTCAACAGTTTGATTCTGTCCGTTAGAGGCCCGTGGAGCAGATCCCTAAGGCTTGAGACTGACAAGCTCGCACCTACCGCGTTCATTAATTAGGACAGTAGTTGCATAGAACGGGCTCTCATTACAAAACTCCACACAACTCTTAGTTTTCCCCTTCCCCCTGTCTATCCAATTTCCATAAGTAGATTATCAGGGGATCTGCTTTTAAATACAGACTTATAGATAAACAAAAACTGTAGTCTAAGAATTAAATGAGCACTAATTGGGCATTACAATACAGCACATTTTGGTTGAGTCGCCTGTTGATAGAATCAATATAACGTTTCCTTACGTAATTAATTAGGTTTACACTTTAGGGGAATGTAGCCTAGAACGATTCATCTCATTGTCGGGAAAGTTATGAATAGAAAAAAAGTAAGAGGACATTGGCCTACGTTGGTAGGCCTACTTTATGTTGACGTTAGGCCTACTTGGTTACTGTAGGTTAGACTGCATTTTGAACCAGAAAAGAGGTGATTAACATTGCAATGTATATTGTGTTATTATACAGTACTAATATGATTAATATAATATAATTGTTTGTATTATTATCATTATTGCTCTCAATAATAACGATTAAGGATTATGAATACAAAACATATTACACAATAATAAAAAAAATGACAGGGGCTAATTAAAGCCGAGGTCTTACTCTTTATTGACAGCTTGGTAGAGCCGTTTGAGAGGCCCACGCTATTGCTTTCTCATACCGTGTTACTAAAGAAGGTTTCTAGTGCAGTTTTCCGTGCAGTTTCAATAACTTATTTTAATCATGCAACGCTAACTGGTTTTAGGGTCGTATGTACAGAGAAACGTCTGCATTGTCCATGGTAATAGGCCTAATCATTTTACCAACCATTTGCATGAGTAGTGTGTGGAGAATCAATAAGGTTTTCAGATCTATGTAGAGCTATAACTGCAGAACGAAGTTTTGGCTTACCGGGAGCTATCCAGTGTCCCCCACAAGAGGTCGTTGATGTATTACGTTTTTGCATTCGCAGTCAGGCAATCTGTGTCTATGACCTGTGTTGGGTAAGTGTGATTTGAAGGGGCCTGTATGGACTTGCAGTTAGGCTGGACATTAGTATAATTTTTGGAATATAAGCTGGTCACTTTTGTCTTATTTATAGAACGCAACTATTGTGGAATCATAGCGTAGACTATTCATTATGTTTTTTTGTTGCAAAACAATATAATTAACTAATCCTACTCCAGTTTAATTTAATGGCATAGCTTTTTCTAAACATATCATTTTAATGTTTGGATGTTTTTGGTAAGGTTAATGTATTAGTTATTGATTCCAAAAACATAATAAAGTAGGCCTACAAAGAACAAATGCTTATTTGCTACTGTTCTGAAATGTTTAGGCTTTGTTTCTGTAACATACAAAATAAATCTAAATAATAAATAAGTCTAAATGCCTTATTCATGTAAAACAAAATTAATTTACACATCAGTGTGTATACGGCTTCTGTACATGGTTATGCGTTGCACTGTTTTACAGCAAGGAATTCAATATTGAAAGATATATTGGAAATATTTTATAATAGTTTACCGTATTTTAATTATAATCTCAAATATGTACTTGTCCTTCTTGGATGTTGGCATAGGCTGTAATTTCCCGTTGTGTTTAGGCAGACCTATTTTTTTGTTCCTTCGATAAAAAGTATATTCTGATTAAACAGCATTTATATTTGACAAATTTCACATCTTAAAACACTTGACGCTTCGTAAATTAAGGGTTTGGAGCTGTGTCGTTTTCTTCCTACAACTTAACCAAAACACAGCGCTACCCAACTCATTTAGTTAGGCGGCGGATCCAGCTTTGCTGTGATTGGTTGGGAGGCTACTCATTGTTATGCTGTCAATCCAAATCACATGGCCGGGGCGCTAATAACAGCTGAGGTTAGTGGACAAGTTTGCTGAGTGCTGTTTCAGAGCCGCATAGGACTGAGCTACACAGTGAAGGACTTAGCTCTACCAACAACATTATCGCAGTTTAAGAACTTTTTCTCTCCTATGAGACAGGTCAGTAGGCCTATCATTCTACCTCCAGTCTTTAACGGTAGCAATTTGTTTTAACTTTTTTCTGCGCCTAACAGTGTAAACTTAAAAGTCGTTAGAATGTATAACATGATGGAAACCGAGATAAAGAGCCCGCTCCCGCAGGCCAATTCGGGCTCAGCAGCGGGTGCAAAGAACAGTGCTAACGACCAGGACCGGGTAAAGCGGCCTATGAATGCTTTCATGGTGTGGTCTCGTGGACAGCGGAGAAAGATGGCACAAGAAAATCCTAAAATGCACAATTCGGAGATAAGTAAGCGGCTCGGGGCCGACTGGAAACTTCTAACCGATGCTGAAAAGAGACCCTTCATTGATGAGGCCAAGCGTCTCCGCGCTATGCACATGAAGGAGCATCCGGATTATAAATACCGTCCCCGCAGGAAGACCAAGACCCTGCTCAAGAAAGACAAGTATTCTTTGCCTGGGGGACTCTTGGCGCCAGGTGCCAATGCCGTCAACAACGCTGTCTCGGTGGGGCAGCGGATGGACAGTTACGCACACATGAATGGATGGACAAACAGTGCTTACTCCCTCATGCAGGACCAGTTGGCCTACCCTCAGCATCACAGCATGAACAGCCCCCAGATCCAGCAGATGCACCGATATGAGATGGCAGGGCTTCAGTACCCGATGATGTCTTCAGCGCAGACTTACATGAACGCTGCGTCAACATACAGCATGTCCCCAGTATACAACCAGACCTCCAATGCCATGGGATTGAGCTCCATGGCCTCCGTTTGCAAGACCGAGCCGAGCTCACCGCCTCCAGCTATTACCTCCCACTCTCAGAGAGCTTGTTTGGGAGACCTGAGGGACATGATAAGTATGTACCTGCCTCCCGGAGGAGACGGCACAGACCACTCTTCCCTGCAGACCAGTCGGTTACACAGTGTACATCCGCACTATCAGACCGCAGGGACTGGCGTGAATGGAACGCTACCCTTAACCCACATTTGAAAGAGAATAAAAATAGATAAAATACAATAAAAGACTTCAAACTTAAAGTACTTCGGATACTTGAACATTTTGGTTGCTAAACGAATCGACGTTAAGTAGTTTTGTTTTAAAACTGAAATTTAATTTTTTATCTCAATGAGTTGTCCATTTTAAAGCATTTCAAGACTATATATCATGGACTTAAACTGAATGTGGACCCACTTGAGTAAATTTCATTGCAAAGAGGCTTTTATCATGAGTATAAGCAATCAACGTTTGTGGAAGAATTGGACTTCTATATTAATAATACCATCATATTTTATCTCTATGAAAAAAGGCATGTGGCCTCGTGAAGGGGCTGTTGTAGGATATTTCAGAAAAGCTGGATGGAGAGTTGTTTTATAAATGTTTACACTTATTTGTAGAAAGTCAGTTGTGTCGGCTGTGTCCAAATCCTACAGTCCTTTTCCCCATCATGTCCTAGTTTTAAATGAAATGTAAGACTGTGCGGGTCGCAAGCGCAAGTTTATTTATAGCAAGTTGTTTGTTTATTTCTTAGCTTGTGAACTTTGTTTGTCATGTTTTAAAGGTTTTGTTTTGTGAAATGTTTCTTTCTGTGATGTTTTTTTTTGACAGTGCCAGGTTTACTCATATAATGGACGAAAAGTTTTATTTAAACTGACGTTTCTACTTATTTTAAGACCATCCTCTATTCTTAAATGATGAATAAATTTGTACGAAACATAATTTCTGACTCATGACTTTCATATAAATTGTGTGGAATATATAAGACAAATTAATGTGTTATGTGCTTGTTATTGAGCTTAATAGGTAAAATCTTCCAGGTAGGCCTACATAATTGCATCCCTCAAACTAAATGCAGCGTAAAATGTAGAAGCTGCAGTGATAATGTTGTGTGACGTGTGAAACAAAGTGTGAGGAATGAACTTATAGCTATCCTTTCACCGGATAAATAGTTACTTGTCGGTACACATTTTGGTTTGTTATAATATCCCACAAATGCGTCACTTAAAAACATTTTTTTTTTAGATTGCTTTGTTTAAAAAGATGCATTATTTTGTTCTCGCTTATTAGATCAATTACTTTATTCTCATGAGATCGTTTTTCTTAGAAAACCAATGTTGAGGATTGATGGTACAAAACTTTCTCTCTGATTGGACGACTTTGTTTTGAATAATCACCCCTTCCTCATAACGTTTTCTTCACAAATTTATTGATGTTACAACCCATGAATTATGATGAATTGATCATAAAATCTCGTGGTTCAACATTTCTCCACTGTGGAATAGAGCCAATGATTCAATTAGCCTTTTTATATATATTTTTTTAAAACTTTTTTTAATTCAATCATTCATACCTTCAGATATAATTTACAATTGAAGTTGAGAAAGTTACATTTCCTCAAAGTAGACTTGAAAATATTTTTTATTTTAGAATATTGAGTGAAGCATTGCATACTACATAAATGCACATGCTGTTTTAAATCAATAGATAAAGTGTAGCTCTGTTAATGTACAGCACAATGCAAAAACATTTCAATGGTCACTGATACACGAAACAGACATTTTGCCAGAAATATCTTGTTTAATAATTTATGTACCTGGCATATCTATATGCCAATTTGATCGAATGTATGCCACATACCACATCCTGGAATCTTTCTGGGAAACATAATACAACTTTACTGAAAATATATTTTTTCATAGGTTTATGCTACTACTGCTACTACTACTTCTAAAGTTGATATTAATGTTCAGATTGTTTATAAGGAATTTTTCTTCAGAGTACTTATAATCATTAACATAAATAAACACAGTGTGATAAAAAGGCAGTTTGTCACAGAATAATATTACAGAAGTGGCTCATGCACTTGCAGTATGAATTCCGTGGGTATGTTGACATCTGTTCAACGGCTGTTCTGACTACGGAGTTACCATGCATATAGCCAGCTTTATAGTATAGTGAAAAGTTGTATTCACATTTAAAACACAAATTCTTAATATCAGGTAAAGATGTTACGGTTTAGTTCCCGGCGTTTCCTTAGCATTTTTACAATATACCACTGTTTTGGAAAGAGTGTCAGGTCTGACGCAAAGGACCCTGGGAGAAAGTGCCCTGGCCACCAAAGAGGGCCGGCGTGTTGGCGGTCCTGCTGGCCTTCCCACACTCCCTGTAGGATTTGATCCACAGTCGGTACAGCGGCCTGGATTAGCCCCACGCACCTTTGTGGAGGGAAAGATTATCCGGACCTCCCTGCATTCACTGACAGGGTCTTAAGTCACTCTAGCGCGCTAGCAGCCGTCCATCAGCGAATCACCCTTTCCCAGTCATTTTTTTGCAATTAAGCAGCTTTTCTGTCCTTGCCCCTCCATGTATTTGGTGTTTGCGCTGGGGTGGACAGGGTGGAGATTTTGGGCAACCTGTCAAAAATGTGCTTCATCGGTCAGGTAGTATGTGGTCCCACAGTGGCCTCCAGCGTCATATGCTTACATAACGAAAGAGTCTTCTCTGGTATTTTTCCATCAGGATATCACGATTCACAATAGTTGAAGTGCCCCCACTACTTCAAAAGAAATCATTTTCCTCTAATCTTTTGGGAAAAGCCAACTGGTATTACTGTTTAATTTGCTCTTTTTTAAATGTCCTCTACTCCTGAGTGTGATTTAGAATAAAAAATGGGTTGGAGTTGGAGGGGGGGGGGGGGGGGGGGGGGGGGGGGGGGGGGGGGGGGGGGGGGGGGGGGGGGGGGGGGGGGGGGGGGGGGGGGGGGGGGGGGGGGGGCGGGGGGGGTGGGGGGGGGGGGGGGGGGGGGGGGGGGGGGGGGGGGGGGGGGATGTTGAGCTGAACCCCAGCTATTGATTATGTTTGAATGTTCTGGCAGGGAGGCCATCCGTGTTGGGCTGGCTTAGCGTCCCTCTCCCACAGCCCTCCCACCCCCACCTCGCTCCCCCTGCAGAGCGCCCACAGGGCCCCTCTCTCCTGTCATGTGGAGCTCTGTGCCCACTCAGCAAGTGGAGGCCTATCCCTACTTCCATCTGCCTATGACCTCACTGGGCCTGTTTGTTTAACCCCCTCTCCAAAAACGAACCTAATTATACCCCTGTAAAACACGGATTCAGCGGATTCCCAGCGGATCCTCTGCCACTGTGTGGGGATGTGTTTGGTTGTGTTTGCGTGTCTGTGAGTGTAGCTGTGCTCCTGTTTTACTATGAATTTTACGTCAGGACTAGGTTCATGGCCCCCATTTTGGACAACTCTCACAAGTAATTTCTCTTCCATCTATGGCACTCCATCACCATGTGTGTCAATATGATGAATGAAGGGGTGAGTGCTGTGTGGGTGCGTTTTACGTCAGAGTGCTGTGTGGAAATTGTCTTGAGAAGTCTCGTGTCAAGCCAACATTAGTGACATCAGAGAATTGCTTGCTCAACCTGCTTGGCAACCCATGTGGGAGGATTAACTTTGGCCCAAAGAAATACACCCTTTTTTACACAATCGAAAAAAAGTAGCTAATTCGCTGTTACGCGCTTCAGACAGTATCAATAAACGTCACGCAACTTGAGCAAAGTGGGTCAGGGGCCAAGTCGAGAAGTGCTCTTGGTCGCCGTGATACTGGGGGGGAAACCGGGGACAGTCTGGGCATTCCAGAAGCAGGCTTTATTGATCTACTGCGACGGAGATCTGCAGGAGGTCCTTTCAGCTCAGCTGAGCGGCCGGGGCTGGAGTGGCCCCTCTCGTGCTGGACACCAAGACGGACAGCCAAGTGTGTTTGTGGTGTGTTTGTGTGTGTGTGTGTGTGTGTGTGTGTGTGTGTGTGTGTGTGTGTGTTGTGGTGTGGGGGGTTGGGGTTAATCTCCCTGAACTGGGGCAGATGTTGTTAACGAGCTCCTCTCAGCTCGGCTCCCTGCGTGGGAAAATGGCATCAAATCCTCCTGGGGTCAGGGCTTTTGGGCTGACCGACTGAGAGGCATCCCCGTCCAGCACTACGTTCTCTCAGGACTCACACACCCATATGCACTGACAACCCTCACTCACAGCGCTGAGGAGAGAAAATCACTTCTGACATATTATCTCTCTCTGTCTCTCTCTGTCTCTGTCTCTGTCTCTGTCTCTGTCTCTGTCTCTGTCTCTGTCTCTCTCTCTCTCTCTCTCTCTCTCTCTCTCTCTCTCTCTCTCTCTCTCTC
Organism: Aplochiton taeniatus; assembly: GCA_017639675.1. Taxonomy (NCBI): domain Eukaryota; kingdom Metazoa; phylum Chordata; class Actinopteri; order Galaxiiformes; family Galaxiidae; genus Aplochiton; species Aplochiton taeniatus. The sequence continues at coordinate 8,739,668 of CM030186.1, read as the reverse complement.
TCTCTCTCTCTCTCTCTCTCTCTCTCTCTCTCAACCCTCTCATTTGACTTTATATCATCCACTTACACTTTTAGTTCCCTGGTTGGGTGCGGAGGTGCACCGTCAGGCTCATTCCATAATGCAGATGTCTCTTGTTTAATGATAGCTGTGGCTGGATCAGTGTGCTCCCGTAACCACTGAGAATGCTAAGTGGGAGGCACTTCAAAGCAAACACATTGACACTCAAGAGTCGATGTGTAAGCCCATCAGCTAGTGCCTTCCATTGATGTCAGCGCATGTCAATTATTAGAATTAAGGCTTGGAGACTTTCAGGTACGCCTTTGGGCATGACAGCTGAGAGATTCCAACACGTCCTACATTGCATTTTATTAGGCCTTCTTCTCTCTTCATTACCTCCATGAGCCCAAGCATGTGGCAATTGTGCTTGTGGGGGGTAAAATTGATGCCTAACAGCCCTTATTATGACATGGGTACAGGTTGTCTTTGAGTGATCAAGGATAGGGAATCTCAGGTGAGTGATCCTGGGGGTTCGAGAGATTGATAACATTTCCTCGGTCTGCTCTTCGATGATTCCACACCACCCTTAAGACATTTCACAATAGAAAAAAAAGAATGTTGGCAGGTATTGAGTACTGAATGTGATCACAGCTCACAGCAAACTATCAAACTCTTTTACAGCTGTTCACATGGGCATCGGTTTGGGTGGTTTTCAGGAGGCTGGCAGTGGGCTTGGCTGTGGTTGGAAGAACGTATCGTTGTTGTTACCTTCTGCCCGCTGCACGTCGGAGGGCCCATGCCGCATGCATGACTCAGTGGTTGTGTGTGAGGCGACCTCAGGTGGCACGCCAGGGTTGCCGCACGTCGACAACACCCACGCCTGCCCATCCCCGAACCCAGAGCACGTCAACACGCCACTGCGGGCAGGTTTACCCAGACTTAGGCAGCAATGTGAGGGTCATCCATTAAGGTGTCTGACTCCCTAGCCGTGTTTGTTTTAGGCCGGCAGGTGCGTGTGAATATGAGACTTGTCAAATACGAGACAGGCTTCGCCCGGTCTTTGTCCCAAACAAAACAAACACAAATCACACGCACAGTTGAAACGGTGAATTTACTACGACTTTTGCTTCAGTTCGCGTCTCCAGAGAACTCTTTCAATAGCGAGTCTCTGACTTTTCGGCTTGGGAGAGCTGCTGTGGTGCATTTGAACTTGTTGTGAACAATTACTGTAATTACGGTTTGAGGCATGAACTAAGACAAACCTGATCAGAAATATGGCCCCCCCCCCCCCCCCCCCCCCCCCACACACACACACACACGCACACACACTCACACACACAAACACAGCAACGAGCACCAAACACTGCCAGGAGGGAAACCTGATATAGGAGCTTCCACTAGACTAACCTGTATGGGGAATTAAACACGACCGGTTGACTCAAACAAAAATCAGTGCCAACCTATGCTCTAAGAAATTCTCTCTCGTGTAAAAGGGTGCACGGCGCAGATGGTCCGATCCTGTAACACACATTACTTTGTGTGAGGACACTGGAGCATGTAGCGTGGTTTCTAATTTGTCAGAGTTCTGACCTCAGAGGTTACCAGTCTTAGTAACCAAGGAAATTGGGCCAAGTGTTTTTTGAGAGAGCCCTCAGGTCTTGAGGTAGGCTTCAGAAATGCCCAGGGATCGTGATCTGACTATGGGATATTGTAAAAGCAACGCAGCGACGGAGGGGTGGGGGTTGATGGAGGTAGAGGGAGCGTCGTGAGGGGGGGTGGGGGGGCAGATTAGGCTACTCATCTAGGCCACAGATATTGATTGGTGTTGGTTGAGGACAGTGAGAAGGAACCGAGATTGACAGATACACAATGGCGGTCCTGCAACTCAACTCCGATATGATCTTTTGATCATATTGTTATTGTCAGGATGTATGTTCGTTAAGCATCGAGATGCAACCCCCCCCTCCACACACACACACACACCATAACACACAACTTAAATGCACATAGCCACATCAAAGGCACAGAGGCGGCGTCACAAAGTTTAGTGCATGCTTAAGTTTGGGCATGAACGACACACACACCCAAGCACAAGCACATTGCTCTGTTCACCATCCTATAGACTTATGTGCGCAGTTGTCTTTAGATGGGATAAATGCCTTAGTTTAGCCTGAGTTTGCGTGTGTGTGTGTGTGTGTGTGTGTGTGTGTGTGTGTGGTTTATAGGGGGACGTTTCCCTGGGAACATGGGGGAGGTGGGAGACTCTCGGCCACGGCTCAGTCTTGACTGACTCTGTCACTTATTGATTAGTTGCCATGGTGAGTTAGTCGGGCCAGCTCTGCCGGAGGTGTGTCCCCGAGGGTCAGTGCTGCCCAGATGAGCCTGCGGAGTCTTTGTCTACGGGGAGGGGTGTGTGTGACCTCTCTCACTCACTCAGCCTCCCTTCATCCTCATCCCACTTCTTTTTGTTCCCTCACCCTCTACTCTCTTAAGCACACACACACACACACACACACACACACACACACACACACACACACACACACACACACACACACACACACATTAACGACACTCCACTCTCCTCTTGCTGTGCGTCACCCGGTGAGAGGTTCCCTTTAATTGTCAACGCTAATCTGTAGAACATTAGCGCACCCTATGTGAAAATACATCCATATTTATGCATACATGCGGCCACGGGGGACTGGCAATAATGGGGATTATTAAAAGATTGTCCAAAGTTATTGAGCTGTGAAATTCTCTTTATAGCCTCTCAGTGTTTATGATCCCTCTTCCCCCATTCTCCACACACCTTTCTAGTCCTGTTCATCCTGGGCTCTGAGACAGGGTAGAGACCGAGATAGAGAGAGAGAGAGAGAGAGAGAGAGAGAGAGAGAGAGAGAGAGAGAGAGAGAGAGAGAGAGAGAGAGAGAGAGAGAGAAACAATAAAAGAGAGAGAGAGAGAGAGAGAGAGAGAGAGAGAGAGTTAGATGATTACTGTCCCCCCAGTAGCTGACAGCTCTTCTAAGCACCCCGAAAGAGCCCCTAAGGGGCCCATCCAGGACTTCACACCTCTACAGTCGTTAGCATTGCGTCTCTGTAGCTCCAGGGCCATTACAGGAGGCCAGGGGCCACATAGGTGAGGAACGACCCACAGACATGACCTGTCCTGGGCTTTTGGAGAAAGATGGAGGATAGGCAATAAGGAAGTAGTTTCCCCACTGTGACTTTGCCTTGGTCAGCCTGCAGCCAGTCCTCCTCCTCCCGGAAGATGTCTGCTTCTAGGCGGCGTGTGTTAACTAATGTGGTGAAGGTCTCTCCTGTCAGAGTATTAACTGCATGGTGGAAGGCTGTCTTAATCTCTCTGTCAGTTAAAAACTCTTGGGCCAAATTCTTTGTGAGTGTCGTGTATGTTTTTCTCTTTGGAAAAACGGGCACACTTCGACACTCAAGTTTAACCAGAAAGTTGACGACCCCCCCCCCCCCCCCCCCCCCGCCCCCCAGCCCCCTTCCCCCCCGTCCCAAAACCAATGGTGTCCCTCTCCAGTATCACACCTTGGACGCATAAACATGCCCGAGCTCCCGGCCGCCCCAGGGAGCCTGCATGGCTTTAGTGGAGAGCCGTGACACCAATCAGGAGGGATGGCGGGCTCCTTTGTCATGCTAACAGCGATCGCCTCTTGTCTTATTCAAATGAACCCCCTCCTCCTCTCTCTCCTCTCCGTTGCTCTCTCTCAACCCCTACCCCACCCAACACCCCACCACTAGCATCATCTCGCTCTCCCTCCCTCCCTCACAAGGCCAAGGAAATCCACCCTGCACGATGAGAGGGAGACAGAGAAGGCAAGAGAAAAGAGGAAGAGAGAGGGAAAGAAGAGGAGGAGGAGAAGAGAGGAGAGTTCAGGGCACGGGGGCCAGCCTGCGTCCAGGTGCATGGGAGCCCTTGCCAGACCTAGCCCGGGACATTTCATATTGAAATGCTACAATCAGGCCTGTGGCCCTCAAGGGGGGTTCTTAATGGCCCTGGCCCTGGGTCAGGGGGTCAAAATGGTGAGTCAATAGCCCACGCAAAGGGAGGGAGAGCAGGGTGGGGGTCAGCAATTTGAGGACTGAAAAAGTAATAACTAATAAGTTGTCGTGTACAACCACACACACACACACAGGGCAAACACAAACACACACACTTGTTGAAAGCCCCATGTTTCCCTGAGGACGTTGTCGTCCCCCCCCCAAAAAATCAAGAAACTCCACTTTCTTTGTGCCCCCGCTCTTGACTGGCGTCGCGTGATGAACAGGGGTGGGGGGGTGGGTGGGTGGGGGGCTGGGCAGTGCGTAGGGAGCGTGGTGTGGAGAGGATTACCCATGGCGAGAAGCCCGAGAGGCGTTCTGCTGCATGGTGCCACCGTGTCTCCCGCCTCCCGGAGGCTCTGGTGAGGCCTGTTATTCCTGTCCCCGAGGGCGTGTTCCCCTCTCAGACAGCCAGATTGGCTTGCGTTGGTCACGTCTGCTTCTATGTGCATACCGCAGAAACCCGTGCGCGTGGCGGAGGAAGATAAATTGGACAGCTCTGCGTAACGTGTCATGCACGGGTGGCGGTCACACCTTCACGTTCTCCGGTTTTCCGTAGACCAGTCCACCCGCAGCCTAACCCTGTTGAAGCATACTTCACCTCACCAGTTGCGCAACTTCTTATTGGAAGCATGGCTGACTGTGTCTGTGTTTGTCACACAGCCTTGGCCACTCATTCAGACCTCAAAACCACATCCCCTGGGAAGGAGCACCGCCGAGGTGGATGACATGACCTAAGGATCTGTATTGGGTTGGCAAACTGTGCTGCATGGCAAACATTCAACTGTAAAACACCGCTTAAAACCCAGCCACACCGATGCCATGGCTCTCTGCCTGCGTTCGCGGCCCGCTCTGTGTCGCCACTTCAGTACCGATGGGGAATCAATACAACGTGATAACCTCGGACTTTAGGTTCTCAGGGGGGGTCGGCATGGTGTGGTGTGTGTGTGTGTGTGTGTGTGGGGGGGGCGATCGGCCAGAGCCAGCGCAGGGCAGGCCTGAGCAGCGCCAGCTGCCGCCCTCTGTCATTACTGCCCCTCTGCTGGCCGGGAAGAAAAGGGGGCTCCTCCTGGAACTGTCGCATGGCTGCCCGGCCCTGCCCACGGCGGGGGCCCCTGGCCCCTGGCCCCTGGCCCCTGCCACACACGCCCAGCTAGGCCTGGCTGGAAGCACCGGGCGACACCGCACACCGTTAGCACTCCTCTCACGTGTGGCATGGCAGCCGAGCCAAGCAGGCCAGCACAGAAAGAGAGAGAGAGAGAGAGGGGGGGGGTTCTTCTCCTCTTATCAAGCCACTGACCATTCTCTTTCCCACCCCTTACCCCCACCCTCCTTTTCTGTGGCTGGGGCACCTGCAGCCCTTGAGTGTGGGCCATGGAGCTGAAGGATTTGTGTCCAGGAAAGAGGGACAAGAGGGGGAGCCATTAGACGGCACTGGGAACAAAAAACAACAGCGTTATAACTGGGGGGCGTTTGATATGGTGCAGTGGGATGGCGGGGGCAACGGAGGACTGGACATAATGCTGTTTGACACCGAGAGAGGGAGTTTAAACAGATTGGTGCCCCGGATGTATGGCTTGTTTGGGTGGGTGTCATTACCAATCCATACCATGCTCTTAATCAGCTTAGGAACCACTGGCTTGCCTCTTCCGACCTCGTAAATCCCAAGTCTACACGTGCGTTGAACACATCTTCCACTTTGTGGCTTTCCAGCCACCTGTGCTTTTTATTTGAATGAAGTGTAATCGGCTCCTTTCCTGGCTGTAACGCAGACAAAGGTATGTCCAGTGATGATATGTACCAGGCTTTGTCCTGGACACTGTGCTCTGCTCCCCACCTGTTGCAATGTTACCGTATGTTCCGCCGGGCAGAGCTTGGGTCTCCCCATGCGTGCCAGACCCCCCACACTGTAATTTCGGCACAGCCCTCGATTTGGAAAGGAAAAGTCTGGGCTCTTCTAGAGAGCAACTAGGACGGCGGAGAAATCACTTTAAACGGCCTTAATTCTGCCATTAGACGAGAGGGAGCGCTGCGGCGATTGGCTGGCCCTCCGCTCCATATTCACAGGGCCAGGATGAGGCTGGGAGGCCCGCTGAGAAAATGGTGTCGTAATCAGGAGCCAGCGTTTCTGCCTGATCAGGTAGGCCAGCAATCCCCCTCCCCAGCCCCCCCACCCCCCAACCCCCCCTTCCCACCCCCACCTTCTCTTCCCACTCCCCTGCTTCTCTTCTCTTCCTCTGCCCCGTAAGGAGATCCTAATGAGAGTTTGGCCGTACTGAGCTCCTCTTATGTGGGGACTTAGCAGGAGGGAGGAGAGATGGAGCCCGAGGTGGGGGTGGGAGCCAGAGGTGGGGAGTTGTAATGTGGTGCTGGTTGTTAGGGGGCTGCGATGGTGGTGGGGTTGGGGGGGGGGGGGGTTGGGGTATGGGGGGGTGCAGTTTTTTTGTTCCCACATTTGATTATTCAGGTTGGCTAAACTAAATTCTAAACCCATAAAATTCGTATCCCCTCTGGGTGACCATTTGCATACATTTCAGCATGCCCCCCCACCCCACCCCACCACCATCCAATTCCTTTTTTTTTTAAAGAAAGTGAAAGAGAGGGTGAAGCAACCAGGTCTGTCTAGGCTTTAAGATGTCACTGTGGTGTGAAATATGGGCGAACAAGCAGGGGCTTTGAAACTCAAACTATACCCGACCCCACAGCCCCACCACACCCCACCCCAGCCTGTCCCAGGCCGACCCACACACACAAACACACACACACACATACACACACACACACACACACACACACACACACACACACACACACACACACACACACACACCATACCTTAGGCCTCCTCCACACACACATCTTTCTCTCCACTAGTCTATCCCGTCTCTATATACTATAGGGAGGGTGCCTGGGATTGTCAGGTAGTTTGCCACTCTAAAACACACCTTGGTTACGTTAAAATTCATAAAAATGAGTAGATATCGGATGCAAAATAGTGGGGAAGTTTTGATAGGAATTAACATTCTAATATTATAATCACCAGGCCAAAGCTACTGAAGTCCCCATCAGTCTTTGATAAACACGTCAAAGCAATGCATGGGCCAGAGTGGTAATGGTGCCAGTTCTACACTACACCACAGTTCGTGATGGGGATTAATTTTCAGACAGAAAACGTCTGGGGCCAGGTCTTAAAATTCCGTTTGGGATGTGTGCCGAACAGGGTGTAAAACCAGCAGAACACACATGTAGCTGGGGGACACGCTCTATCTGCGACGTTAGCGGGCTGAAGCTCAGCTCAGCCAGCCAGCCATGGGAGACACCTGTTAGTTTGTTTGGCTAGTTGGGTGGAGGATTTGTTTTGCACTGTGCCAGGGCCCACTGGCACTGGTTTTACTGCCCATCTGTGGGGATGGGGTCTGGCTGAAGTTAGATGGCGTTGTTTGGAAAGGGGCCGGGGGCCTTAGGGGTACTTGATGGCATTTTGATCACATGGGGTGCGCTGCTGTCATCCTGTAACCCTCCCCAGGACACCCCCCCCCCCCCTCTCTCTCTCCCCTGCCCGCTCCCCAGTGCACAGGCAGAATGCAGTGTCAGGAGACTGAGCACTGAGCGGCCATTGTGTGTGCTAACCAAAGCGGAATGCCCGGGTGACAAAAGGGGGAGGAGTGGGCTCAGGGCACACAAAGCCAGGGGGAGGAGAGGGGAGGTGGAGGAGTGGGGGAAGGGAGGGAGAGAGGGGCGTTCTGCTAGGGGCTAAATAGACCCACTCAGGCCCAAAAACTCCAGGCACCCCTTAAAGGTCTTTTCCCCCTGTTCCACCTCACCGTGAGCAGAACTCCCTGCTCCTCCTCTCCTGTGGTGTATGCGTGGGGCCGACTGGAAGTTACCCCGTGACTCCCCACCGAGGCCAGAGGGAGAGAACATAAGTGAAAGCACAAAGTGTTGCTTTTGGATTTAATGCATCCTTCCCTCCCCATGCATCACAGCAGAAGGTGTTGTACGTGTTTGTCGTAGTAATGGTTTTAAATGGCCAGGGAGAGAAGTTGAACGCAATGGTCCGTGTCTGTCTTTCTTCTAGTGTCAGGTGTCGGCACAACCAAACCAAAAACTTGATCTGCAGTTGACTAACTAGCACGCTAAGCTGAGAGTAAGCATATGTAAACTTAATTCATATTTCACTGCTGATATGGGAAAGTACATTTTCAAAATACAGAAGACTTTTAGCTTATTTCTGCTTTTCGCCTGACAACTTCCCCTAACACACTGATGAGGATGGGATTAGTTTCTTCTGTGTGTTTGTCTGTGTGTGTGTGTGTGTGTGTGTGTGTGTGTGTGTGTGTGTGTGTGTGTGTGTGTGTGTGTGAGCATGCGTGCCTGTACTAGAAGTTGACAGCAATTTGTATGACGTGAAACGTTTAAATCTGCCATTCAAATCCAATAGCACACCTGAGGCACGGTAGACCGCTTCAAAAGACACAACACAAGCCTCACAGTAACACTTCCTGCAGTATACATCTACCTACTAGGATTAACCTTTCATGGAGGAAGTAGGAGCCCGTCCACCTTTCTCTGGACCTGGAAGAACCTCCGGTGCCTGGGTGCTTTAGCTGGACTGATGGCCAACCTCCTGTGCTGTCCCCAGTGTGCCTTTGGGAAATGCAGGGAGATGTCTGCTCCCTCCGCTTCCCGTGGCCTGGGAGGTAACCTGGGCATGGCCTCCAGACACAGATGTCCCCTGGACCACCCCTAGTCACCTCCCTGCGAAGCCACAAGGGCCACTTTGAAGAGGCTTCTTCTCCTCGCCGGGCCCTTCCTCCCCTCCCACGGCGGAGATGCAAGGTGGATCAAAGGCCAATGGCGTATATATAAAAATAAAAAAACACTGGATGCTGACGCCCGCCCCTTCCCTCCCTCCCTCCCTCCCCTCCCTCCCTCCCTCCCTCCCTCCCTCCCTCCCTCCCTCCCTCCCTCCCTCCCTCCCTCCCTCCCTCCCTCACTCCCTCCCTCCCTCCCTCCTTCTGCTCCCCACATGCACACTTAACATTTGAAAAAAGCCCTTCGGTCGTGGGCCTCTCCCTTTTCCCGTCTATTTACCAAGCCTACTGTAGTGCAAGGGCAGGCTCCATTTTCTCTCTGTTTGTTAACCTGTGGCTTAGGAAGTTGCTTGCTGGGTTGTTTAGGCGTCCTCCATTGTGATGGGAAAAGCCGGGGGTCAAATGCGAGCCCCTCAGGGCACGGACGAGGTCACCCAGTAAACCTGTAGGGTCAACCCACCCCCCCTGCATTGGAACGTCATTGGCGCACACACACAGCCACCTCCGTTACCAGTGTGCGTGCGTTGGTGTGACTCTATGTTAAATGTCAGGTGTGACAGGTTGTATGAGGCTCGGCAGTCAGACGGCTCTCCATCTGCCCTGCTCCAGGCAGTCATCATTATTCCTGTAAATCAACCAGCAATCAGGCCCCAGATCAGGGCCTCTCGGAGCCCCCTCTCCACTCCAGATGATCCCGCCAACCCCCCCCCCCCCCCGCCCGTCTGATTGGCCTAACTGGACTCCTGTCTGTGGGAGCATTAGCATGGATTGTTTTTCTCTATGGTTCCCAGATTGAGCGGCGTTAGCATTCACACCTCCGCACTGGCGCCCGGGTCCCTGGGGTGGTCGCTCACTCCGAAATGCAGAGCAGGGCTGGATTTTTAAAGCCCTGGTAGGATATGCAGCTCAGACGGAGGAGGTCACCAAAAAGCGGCTCCGAGTTCCTTTTTTCATGTTGCATTTAAATGTCACTCGTTGAAACTCAGATGTAAAAGGGATGACTGTGGCCACAACTCAGGTCAAAGGATTTTTAAAACAGGGATAATCTTGAATTTTTTTATAATTATTATTATCAAATGTAATAATAATAATTGGAACTTATTATGGGTTGAAGATCCATCGGTTAACTGAGGATAAGAAACTGAGCTGTGCACTGGGTTACTCACCACTGGGTTGTGCGTTGATCTAGATTTCCCGGATGCTACCGTGTTACCTCTCTAGCATGATCCTCACCCAGACGGGTGAATCAGTCGGTCGCACAGCTACCACCGCTGATCAGGGGAAAGTGCATGCATATGGGGGGTCTGGTCCGCTGGAGATCTCAGAGCGCCCTCTCTCACCTAGGGGCTGTGTCAGCCCTGCTCCCGGGCAGCAGCAATCAGTGAGCAACCCTGCTAAGGCTCCTTATCTTCCCAGGAGGGAAAAGCTCAGGGGAACGATTATGGGATTGATCGGGGTCAATCAGGCTATGACACCACTGGGACATTACTAGGACACCAGCCTGTCCAGGGATCCAGGCTGGCTGTGGAGGTTTAGGTGGTTAGTAGAGGTCATGATCTCAAGTGCCCTAGAAAGGTCAAAGTTGGTTGAATGTCTGATGTTTCAATTTGAACTTCTAACAGGTTGAAGTATTGTTTAGACGGAACGGATGTATGACACATGATCTAAATGTTCTGGCAGGTGAATACGTAGGCAAGGAGTGAGAATTTGAGAAAAGGGAGTAATTACTTTTCTTACTTGACTACACTGCCAGACGGAATTCAGTTAAGCATTGTAGCATGAAAGTATATGAGCTGTGTGTTAATCGCAAACACATTAGCCCCCCTTCCCCTGGCTTAGCTATGCCCATCCAGAGACAGCCATTGTCTAGATCTTGTGGAATCCCGATGACATCACACTTGCCCAGGCTGGAGTGTATGTGGGGATGGCTTGGCTCTGGACAGGCCTCGCGTCTGGCCCACAGACAGAGCGGGAGAGGAGGGGTGGGTGCACAGGCTGAGAGGTTGGAAAGCGTCAGCCCGTTCCGTAAGCACCGAATGGGGACACATCCTGGTCTGCTGGTGGCTACCTTGGATCTTCCAGGGGCTCCATTATCAAAGGGGAGCCACTCAGGTTATTCCATGTTGGATTCCATCGAGGAATACATTATTCTGAGGTGAAAGGCCCACTACAAGGCACTCATATTATGACAAAAGAAAAAAAAAAACGTAGCAATAAACCTCTGATGCGCTTAGCATGTAGGAATGGGGAATTCAAGTGTAGTGGGGCCATGGTGAATATGAACTGTGAACAATTTCAACAGTAACACCTTAGTGCACTGGAAACAATTCTTTAATGGCACGGCAAAGTGACAACCCTGTTCAGCCGGTGACAAACCATGAAGTAACTTGTAGCTTGTGTGTGTGAGTGTCGACAGCCGGCTGCTACCCATGTCCAAAGTGTGGTGTGAGTCGTGTCAGGACACCCTGCTAATCTCAAGGGTCGGGGAGGAAGATGCAGACAAGTAGAATAAAGGGGTGATGTTAGGTATAGAAGGAAAGTTGACAGGTGAAGCGGCGTGTTGTTCTGTATGGACGGGAATTTTAGGTCCTACTTGTCAGCAAAATTGCCTTACAATGTCCAGCTGATCCTACACACGCAAAACTCTAAATACTGCATGTGGGGCAAAAAAAGCTTTGTTAGTGGTCATACTATGTGCTGAGGTTTAAAACCCCACTAACCTGTATGCTACATTTTTTTTTAAAGCAACCACTAAATGTCTATAGCATGATGGGTAAAAAATGTGCGTGTGCGCAATAAAACTGCAATTTTAACACTGTCAATTTAGTGTCCTAAGAGGAATTCGATTTTCACATGAACTTTTAACTGAACATATAACATATATTTAATATAACATATGCTTTTGTGTTACAAGCGCCATACGTGTAAATGTGTGTTTGCAATATTATTCAACTCATTGTGATTTGTGTGTCTGTTTGTGTGTTTCTGTATGTGCTTTTATAGTGTGTGATGACTTGCATTAAATACAATGATTAAATAAGCTGCTAATTCTCCCCCCAAAAAATCCTCTTTATCTCATTAGGAGGCTTCAAGTAATATTTTTCAAAAATGTCAAAATCGTTTTGATTTAAATTAAACATGGCCCTTTCAATCTTTGAGTTCTATTATATTTCTCACGTAATTTTTTCGTGTTATTTTATTTCTTGCGTTGTATAGGCCTGCTTGCCTTACATAAAGCACATTAAATTGCCTTTGAAATGTGCTTTACAAATACATTTAACTTGACTTGACTTGACTTAACATGGCACACATCAATGGCAGCAATTTAGACGGCAAGTTTGACGGCAAGAGCCTGCAAACAGGAAACGTAAAGAATGTAATTTTCCCAAATGAGATAGGAAGGAAAGCGATCATCTACTGGAATTCCGTGTGTGTTTGAGAGAGAGCGAGAGAAAGAGGGAGAGCAGGGATATGCCTAGGGTGTGAATATCCTTCTGGCTGATTGTTAGATATGAAGTGTGTAGTAATTATGGAGGGAGCTGATTTACGGCTTGTCTCTGCACTTTATAACATGACATGTCAGAGGCCTGCACACTTGTGAATTAAAGCGGACAAGAGGGTCAAAAGCACACACAAAAAAAAGAGACACAGGTGTTCTATTATTAGGCGTATGTGCCAATTTTTTATGATTTTGCGTGTGTACTATGAAAATACTTTTTCCATGCGTCCTCTTAATGGCTATTTCGTTAGGTTGCGTGTGTGTCCGGCTGCCTCTTGCTTGTGTGTGCGTTTTTTTTTGCGTTTGTTTATGTGCATCTCTCTGTGTGTGTGTGTGTGTGTGTGTGTGTGTGTGTGTGTTCACACAGAGGTCGCTGGGAATCCAGCTCCCAGGAAGCTCACCAAGCTCCAGGAACCTGAGCTGCCGCCTCCTGAGACAAAGAGAGGAACAGGACAGACGGTGGCACATGGCGGCTAGGGTTACCTGCTTCCTCGGCCTGCCTCCACACTCTCCTGTCTCGACCCCGTTCGTTCCTGCCACACCGCTCCCTTTCTCGGACTCGCACTCTCTCTTGAGACCGCCCACTCCCCCGCCTTCCCCCACGTTTAACCTGTCAGCTGAACTTGACTCTAGCCCCCGGTTAGTCCCTGATCATACCTCTTCTCCCCTATTTGCTCTCAAATGATCTTGAGAAAAGTGTGTGTGTGTGTGTATTTTTGGTGGGGTGCGTGTGATTTCAAACAACACGTCCCTTTTGTCCAGATGTCTGTTGCCCCAGACAAAGACAGGTCGGGCCCCCACCACTGCCATCATGCCGGTCACAGGTAAGTTGCCTACGTTGGGCCAACCTGACTTTCGAGTCTCCCACCCACACTCATAGTACTGGTGTATTCTCACCTGTGCAAATAGGTGAGAGAAAGGCACACATGGAGAGAGAGAATGACATATAGTGAAAGAGAAAGAGAGAGTGAATGAGAAAGACATATATATATATAGAGAGAGAGAGAGAGAGAATGGAGGAAAAAAGAGCGAGAGAGATAGAGTGAGAGAAAAGGAGAGAAAGAATGAGAGAAAAGGAGAGAGAGACATATAGAGAGAGAATAGAGAGAGAGAGAAAAGGAGAGAGAGAGAGAGAGAGAGAGAGAGAGAGAGAGAGAGAGAGAGAGAGAGAGAGAGAGAGAGAGAAGGAGAGGGAGAAGAACGCAGGGAGGAATGGGGAAAGTTAAATCAGGTGCAATGTTTTGGAAGTCACATATTGTAATCTTTAGTCAAAGAGAGAAAAAGAGAGAGAAAGGGTGAAGAAGAGAGAGAGAGAGAGCAACACAGAGAGAGAGAGAGCTTTAGCCTTTGGTAACAGGGTGGGGCACAGTGAAGAGATTACTTTCCAGCTGAGCAAACCTCCCCAGCCACAACACTCCACCTGTACACTTTCCTCCACCTTTCTGTTCCTTGCCTTTTTTTTCTCTCCCTTGATCCACGTTCTGACATCTGCCCCACAGTCACGGAGTGCAAGGGCCGGCCATTAAATGAGACCTTCCCTTTGAGGTTTTTAGACTTGAAACACTCTCCAAAGTCACTTTTGTTTAATACGTACAATGTGGATCAACTGATGTGGGGTGATTTACTGCCTTTGGGGGCCGATATTCCCCTCAGAAGTGTAGGTGTGTAGGCAGAGGCATTGTGTCTTTTGTTGTAATAGCAGCGTCCGCTTTCATCAAGAGAAAGGCTTATTTTAGAAAGTAAATCCTCAATGTACGCTGGTGACCCTGGATGCTAGTGCAGGTGCTGATACACAGGCATAGTGAGGAGTTATATGAGGAGTTTCTAAGGTGTGCTAAAGGCCTCCGCAGTTCATTGGAGAGGCTGTAGGGAAGCATATCAAATGGACCAAGAGGTGGCAGAACCTCACAACCACAATCTCTCTCTCTCTCTCTCTCTCTCTCTCTCTCTCTCTCTCTCTCTCTCTCTCTCGCTCTCTCTCTCTTTGCAGGTTTGGGCCTGAAAGACGTGCCAGACCTGCTGCCAACTTATGCCTCCCCACCTCGCCCTGCAGATAGACACACACACACACACACACACACACACACACACACACACACACACACACACACACACACACACACACACACACACACACACACACACAGAGAGGCAGGATACTCTAGCCACAGGCCCATGTTCTTTCAGACATGACATAGTTCCAAACTGCACCAGACACCCCCATGCACACACATGCAGCATGACGATCGTCATGACAACTGTCACTCCATCAGGTCGCCTGCACGCCGGGGGTTTTGTGAAGGAAACCTAAACACAGGCATGTGCGAGTCTCTCCTTGTCTCCCACAGCACTATTTTTAAACAGGTGGGCACACCCACGCACATTCTCTCATGACCAGACACACCCACCGTGGCTCCTCGTCTTGCGGCTAGCCTGTACTCGACGCTCGTTCTCACACACCTTCGGAGAAACACCCAGTGCCGATCGAGACGGGGGGAAAAGAGGACAACATTAGTCAGTCGGCTGCCATAAATCTGGGGCCGATCGTCTGACACTGGTGGCCTCTCTTTAGGTTGCCGTGCCGCCGCAGTATTTAATGGGACAGAACCCACTGATTACCCCACGCTCGGAGCTAGCGTGGTAATTGCGTGGCACATACCTGCGCTGGGTGTAAGTCCCGCCGCCGAGCATGGCGGCCCCCGCGTTGAGCAACACTGTGGCGGTTCGTAACTGGAGGAGACAGGGGGAGCCCCTTAATCTGTCTGCCATTATCCATGTGCATCTCCACCTCCTCTGCTCTGGGAGTCCATCTCGGGGAAAAGGTCATGTTCTTACACATGTCTATGGGAGACGCTGGTTGGCTATTACAACTGGGGCCCCCGCTCCAGGGTGTGTAGGGTTACCTCGGGGGCCCTTACGGACAGGCTTTTGAATGCTCTGCGGGGGATCTGCCCAGGTCTGATTGTGTATGTCAGTGTAAATGTATAACTTGCATCGCTGCCTATACCTCCGCCAGAGAATGAAAAAAGCTTCCCAAAAAGTAAGCATGAATTACATGGTCAAAGACTACAAGCATTTATGCAGTGTCATATTCACACATGGTGGAATATGTACGATGGCTCAATGTCACTGCCCATGTGGAGAACTCAGAACTCTGGTTAGACGTTTGATGATACCGGGATGGCAGAGGTCTGTGTGTGTGTGTGTGTGTGTGTGAGAGAATGGACCTGCAGCCATTGTGTCAGTGGTGGTTGTGTGCTGGTTTCAGGGCGGTCGCTGTTGTTGCCCGGGGTGGTCTGTGGCTCTTCCTGTCTGACAGGGAGCTGAGGTAACTCTTCGGTAGTCCTCCTTCCTTCCCACTAATTCCTCATTACTTCACAGTAGGCCGTCTCCCGAGAGATTTCCTCGGGGCCCTCCAGGGGCCTTTTCTCCGTCTCTCTCTCTCTCTCTCTCTCTCTCTCTCTCTCTCTCTCTCTCTCTCTCTCTCTCTCTCTCTCTCTCTCATTGTAAAACAAGTGTTGTAGTCAGCGTGTGTAAACCCATGTGGTGAGCGTGTAGCACCACGGGAACCCACAGTGGGGGATAGCTGCAGGCCAGGTGTGTGGCCACAGGCAGGTAGCTACGCGTGTGTGTGTGTGTGTGTGTGTGTGTGTGTGTGTGTGTGTGTGTGTGTGCACGGCGGTTACACGGACCTCTCGTTACCCTGGATTACGTAGGGAGGCTGTGGTCCCCTAAGCTTAAAAAAAGCAGACCCATTAAGAAAAAAAACAAAAAAACATCGCTATCTGACTGACCGACCCTTCCCGCTCAGCTCTGTGACACAGGTGAATATTGATGAGCTGGTGTCGGATCTTATCCTCTCGAGTGAGACTACTCAAATGTTTGGAGAGAAACAAAAGAGCCGAGTGCAGAGTGGAGAAACGCTGTTGGTTTGGATTTGATATCGGGCCATTTGTCCTGTGACTCCGCTCATCTTTTCAGCGGTTATCAGCGTAACTCAACACCCAGCCTCTTCAATCTAGCCCTGTGTGTTTGTCTACCTGACTGTCTGTGTCTTAACCTTTGTCTTTGAGCAAACCCATAAAATCACTGTTGAATCCCAACACTGTTCAAACACAGCGGCCTCTCT
The DNA here is from genome assembly GCA_017639675.1 of Aplochiton taeniatus. Taxonomy (NCBI): domain Eukaryota; kingdom Metazoa; phylum Chordata; class Actinopteri; order Galaxiiformes; family Galaxiidae; genus Aplochiton; species Aplochiton taeniatus. The sequence goes on along the minus strand of CM030186.1, from coordinate 8,723,161 downwards.
CTCTCTCTCTCTCTGAGCTGCGGTGAGGCCCTGGGAAACCTAGCTGCACTCCCATCTGTTCACTGGCTCCTACCAGTGGAGCTCGGCAGTACTAGCAGGGCAAGCAGGTCCATTTGACGCGAGGCTTTTGGAGACTATAAAAAGTGCGCTGACTTGCATATGCATATTTAGTCTACAAAATGCCTCCTGTTTGAATTCAATTCAGTGCCCATTTACAACCTTGGATCGACATCGTAGTTTCTTTGTCATGAAGGAATTGAATAATGAATGTAGACCTGGTATATGGGATCTTTTCATTTGTTTGCAAAACCTTTTCGTGGGTAATATCATTGCCATCTGGTTTTGTAACCCTAAACCTAAAATGTCCTGCATAGTTTACTTAATTATTTTCTTCTATTCTGACAATGCCACTCACCTTGTCAAGGTGTTGTTGAACTAAGTCCTTTGGTGGACGGTGTGATTTCTCCTGTGGCATTGTGTCTCCTCAGACAGTGTTTACTGATAATGGAGTAAATTACCTGTAAAAGAAAGCGCTCCCATGGCGCTGTTCTGTTGTAATCTTACCTACCTGCTTCCACTGCAGATCAAGTCGTCAACCAGCAAGAGGCTAAGCACTGCAGTTTAGCACCACCCAATAGGTGTGTGCGCGCGTGTGTGTGTGTGTGTGTGTGTGTGTGTGTGTGTGTGTGTGTGTGTGTGCTTGTGGTTTAAATAGACGCATACACTATCGGAAAGCCGGTTTGGACGCAGGGAAATCTCAGGAAACAAGAAAGTGTTTAGAGCTTATTTGAAATGATGATGGTGGGCAATTCACAATTGCACAAAATCGGAGAATGACAATTTGACATTCTTTTGTGAGTTTCACAATCCCACCCTGAATGGAAAGTTGTGAGACGCACTTCCTACTTAGACACAGCAGCCTCACCCGCAAAGGTATTTGAAAGACACCGGTGTGTGCTTCTGGCCAGATTTACACAGGCGGAGAAAGTGGTAGTTCTTTTTGAGTTACAACGGCCATTGAGGTTTAGAAAGTACTTCAACATAATGTCTGTGTCATTACGGCGCAAAGAGACCTTTGTAAGTCTCTCCTCACTATTGCTTGGCCTCCATTGGGCTGCTCTGTGTCCAGTGGCTATTTGTTAGAACCTCCCTATGTCTTAATCTCTCTACATCTCTCTCTCCAGCTCTCTTGTCTCTCCAGCTCTCTCTTTCTGTCGCTCTCTTTCTGTCACTCTCTTGCTCTCTCTCTCTCTCTCTCTCTCTCTCTCTCTCTCTCTCTCTCTCTCTCTCTCTCTCTCTCTCTCTCTCTCTCTCTCTCTCTTTCTCTCTCTCTCTCTCTCTCTCCCTCACACACACACATACGCACACACACAATGTCTGTACAAAAACAAAGCAGCTGTTCTAGCCTCTGGCATGGGATACCAGCACAATAGCCAATCATCATTAATCAGATCTCAATGTCCTCATATACTTCAACTACATTTCCTTACTCTCTCCTGCACCCTGCCCTCTCACACACCCATACTGAATACCTGGTCCAAAACTAGTCTTTAAAACTGAAATGAGCAGCGCAGGGCGGAATATTTGGTTCAGGATACATTACCATGCGATTGTCCTAAAAGGGGACAAGCAGAAGTAAACTATATGGCTTTGGGGGGGATCATATTAATGTTGCCCGCACACACAATGATCCCGCAGGGCTTCCTCCCCGTTCCCATTAGAAAGCACACCCAGCGGGAGGGGTAACAGGAGAACTCCTTTCACAGGGTCAGATTGGACGAGGTGGGAAAACAGCGAGGCACCCTCCGCTTTGGTTTCACCTCTCCGTGCCGCTCTGCTCCGTCTCTTCCCTCTCGCCGTCCTTTGCTCGCTGCGTCCATGTCTTCCCCCTGTCTCCCGCACGTTCTCTGGCTTCCTTGCCGGCACTCTCCCTTCCACTTTCTCTCTCTAAACTTCACATATCAGATGCACGGTGTATTTAGATATATTTAAATATGCGTTATCTTTGCTAATTTAAAGTGCCTCATGCATGCTATCTACCCCAGGCCCGGGCTGCTTGCCACTGTGATATTCTTTTTTTTTTTGCCGGCCCCTCCGCGTTTGCTCTCCATAGTTGGCTCTCTCAAAGAGACTGTAATATCCACTGATGTAATGTGTGAGATAGGGATCTTTTGTGTGGTGCGTTATAAATTGTCACCGTAATGCGAGTGCGTGGGGAGCGGGGTTGGTAGGGGGTAGGAGGAGTGGGAGGAGGGGGAGGGGGGGGGGGGGGACGCTGGCTGGATGAAGCAGTGTCGCTGGAATCCACAGTGTTGTGAAAGCTCCATACCTTTCAGCTTCATTAAACCAATTTCACGCCGAGGTGAGCTAAGAGAGGAAGCTCTGAATCTCGGCAGCGGCAACAATGGTGCATTGAAGGGACGAAGCGAAAGTAAATTAGGTACCACTTCACAGACGGCAAATTAAAATCTGAAAGTTGCATTGGAAAAGTTGAGGGGAGATGATTATGTCTTTATTGTGCCCCCCTCGATCTAGAAAAGTCCCCCCTTCCCTTTAGCAACCACCTTTGCCCCCCACATCCCTGCAAGCCAATCCTCTAAGATAAAAATAATGATCTATTTCTTGTCCGGTAATTGGTTTCTAAGATGCCCCCACTCAAAGATTTCAAATACCAGGCTGCTTATTGCCCTCTTTACAGTCACTTAATATGCTTGGGCTTATCTGTGATATTTCATATCCAGGAAAATCATATAAATTGAACATTAATGTGGTGCTTATTTAGCTTCAAGTTGACCTCCCATGGATATTGAGCTGCTTTAACCGGGGCAGCCTGCCTGGCAGTCGAGTGTTTGTGACTGAAAAAGTCTCAGATGCAGCTGCGTGCAACCGCCACGACACAGACCTGGTTTATGTTTATGAAACATTTTCTATCAATGTATGCCAATATGATGCTGATTTAATGTTGATAATAGCAATTTCGCATTTTTATTTGATCATATACTGATCTGGCACATGGAATTTGGACTTTCCTTGATAATGGTCTTATGTGAGTTTCTCCCTTCCATGGACAGATGCAGCTGCATCGATGTAATATGGATGTTATGCATTTGTTGGTGTGCATATATATTTTTTATGTAAGTGCCCATATCTGGACACATGGTTCACTCTGAGCTGTCTTCCATGCAGTTGTAGATGCGAGTGTGTGTGTGGCTGGCTTGGTCACTAGGGAGCTATGGGGGTCCCACACAATGCGCTGGCAGCCAGTGTGTGGCTTTAACTGGGCCTCGCGCCGTTCCTTTTGACGGGGGACAGACGGACCCCCCCCCATAAAGCCATCAGTGGAGAAACAAAGAGGGCAGGTGCTGGGGCCCTCTTTGAGAGCTCACCTGCACCCAGCAGGAAGGAAGCCGGGGCCAGTCAAGCCAAGAGGCCCTCCACAGGCGCGTCCCGCACCGGAGCCTTCCGTTTGCTCGGTGCACGGAGAGACACCGCCTCCCAGGAGAACGCTGATGCGAGGTGACAGGCGATGATCGCTTGACAGCACGGCTGACGGAACATAGACAGATGCGTAGCCATCAGCAATGGCAAGTCATCTGTAGAAAAAGCCCGGTGCACGCTAAGACAGGTCTACGCTCAACTATGTCGCCGTGATTGCCGATGGGAGAATGTTGCTACTGGTAGAGGCAGAATAGAGAGAAACCTGACCCTGAGGTTTATGGACTCCACTCCAGGCTCTGCTGCTCTGAATTACTTTCCCGCCCAAGGACATGTTCGACACTCAGTGAAACCATAGGGAGCTGATATCTGCAGATTCCCCAGACATATTCTGAACAACAAACCTGAAGTAGGTGGTGGCTGGGGTGGAGGTGGGTGCGTAGCAGCAACAGCGGGCACACAGTGTGCGAGCAGCAGTGACCACAGGAACATTGCAGGAGCCAATGTAGGGAGTGACTTGCGGTTTAAGAAGACCGCACTGAACTATTGAACATATGCGAGTGATTGATTGGTCTGACGTGGACAAGCGCTGTTATCTTGGGCTGGCCGCTCTGCCAAGGCGTCGCCTCGGTTCGAGAAGTAATTTCGGCTGACAGACAGAGAGAGAGAGACAGGCCGAGTGAGACAGGCCCAGACAGACTGTAACAACAGGTAGGTGTGGAGTGGGAGAGACGCACAGAGGGACACAGAGAGCCACAGAGGGACACAGAGGGACACAGAGATACACAGAGGGACACAGAGGGACACAGAGGGACACAAAGATACACAGAGGGACACAGAGGGACACAGAGGGACACAGAGGGACACAGAGATAAACAGAGGGACACAGAGATACACAGAGATACACAGAGGGACACAGAGGGACACAGAGGGACACCGAGGGACACAGAGATACACCGAGGGACAGAGATACACAGAGGGACACAGAGGGACACAGAGATACACAGAGGGACACAGAGATACACAGAGGGACACAGAGGGACACAGAGATACACAGAGGGACACAGAGATACACAGAGGGACACCGAGGGACACAGAGATACACAGAGGGACACAGAGATACACAGAGGGACACAGAGGGACACAGGGACACAGAGGGACACAGAGATACACAGAGGGACACAGAGGGACACGGAGGGACACAGAGATACACAGAGGGACACAGAGATACACAGAGGGACACAGAGGGACACAGAGGGACACAGAGATACACCGAGGGACACAGAGGCATATAGAGGGACACAGAGATACACAGAGGGACACAGAGGGACACAGAGGGACACAGAGATACACAGAGATACACAGAGATACACAGAGGGACACAGAGGGACGCAGAGGGACACAGAGGGACACAGAGATACACCGAGATACACAGAGGGACACAGAGATACACAGAGGGACACAGAGGGACACAGAGGGACACAGAGATACACAGAGGGACACAGAGGAACACAGAGAGACACCGAGGGACACAGAGATACACAGAGGGACACCGAGGGCCAGGAAGGGAAGCAGATGGGGAAGCTGGACGACAGACCCAAGCCCAGGTGGGCATGGAGTCAGGCTGGCTGGCCAGTTAGGCAGGCGTGCAGGCTGTCAGCGGGGGCAGATCGCGAGCTGCGGCTGGCCTCGTTGGAGTGGCAGATGTGTGGTGAATCTTTAACTCTCCTCACTCCTCACTGTCACCGCATCTGTCCCCTTCACCCCCCCCCCCCCCCCACCCCTCCCCTCCTCCTCCTACTGTGTGAAGGCTTAGCCCCCTCCTGTGTGAAAGAAGCAACAAAAAAAGAAGCTATCAGTGGTGCTATTGATTAGTCCAGCCTGGCACGGCCGGCTTCATTTAATGGCCTTTGGGAGTCATTATTGGAAAGTCATTGTCTTTGCGATTAGTTCAGACTTTGCCCCACCATATGGGAATCCCCCGGCCTCCGGCTAAACACTGGAGATTCTACCAAAACAACCAGCCCAGTGGTTTATGGAAATCATACACTTGTTGCCCTGATGAAAACAATATGAAGATATTGGAATACATCTCCATATTAAAGAGGATTTTAGGGAATGAGGTCATGTTGGGGAACATGTTCCAGGACACGACCAATGAGAGGGTGGCGTATGTTCCCAACTGAGACAGCCTCCCCTTGCATTGTCTCCCTTTAGACCCAGAGTGTAGCCTAACATCCCCTAACACAATGGATGATAAGCAGCATTTTATTCTCATCCATGTGATCGGTCTAATCTTCCACTACTGCCCAAATGGCCCAGAGACCCGTCTCTCTCTCTCTCTCTCTCTCTCTCTCTCTCTCTCTCTCTCTTTCTCTCTCTTCTCTCTCTCTCTCTCTCTCTCTCTCTCTCTCTCTCTCTCTCTCTCTCTCTCTCTCTCTCCTCTCTTGTTCTCTCTCTCGATATCTCTCTCCCTCTGTCTCTCTGTCTCTCTGTCTCTCTGTCTCTCTCTCTCTCTCTCTCTCTCTCTCTCTCTCTCTCTCTCTCTCTCTCTCTCTCTCTCTCTCTCTCTCTCTCTCACACACACATACACCCACACACCCACACTTTCTATTTTGCTCTCCCTTCGGTGCTGCGCCACTGGCGAGAGATGGTTTATTTTAATTGAAAATTAGCAAAACAAAACAAGGGCAAGAGGATCCCTGAATGGGGCCCCTTTTCTCCCGGAGCTCCTGTGCCGTTGAATAATGCATATGGGAGAAAGTAAACAGCAGCCGCGGGCCTGGCCTAGGGAACAATGGGCCGCACACAGCCCAACCAGGGCGCCTGATTTTATTACTGGCCTGTCAATCCCCCTAGCCTGGGAACTGTGGGACCTAGGCCAGGCAGCAGCTGCTGACCGCTCTACACTGACCCAGCGCACACCCCTCAAAGACCTGCCGGAGAGCTGCACGCGCACGCACGCACGCACACTTTACCGCATGCCATCACTGACCACTGCCATCGCCATAGGCTGCTATCTCTGGGCACGCACACACACACACACACACACACACACACACACACACACACACACACACACACACACACATACGCACACACACACATTCACAGAGAGAGAGAGAGAGAGAGAGAGAGAGAGAGAGAGAGAGAGAGAGAGAGAGAGAGAGAGAGAGAGAGAGAGAGAGAGAGGTTCGCAGGAGGCAACTGTTGAATCCTGCCGGATTGTTAACAGAGAAACACACATAGTTTGTAGCCCGTTTTGGAGAATACTGTATGTGCGGCAGTACTTTCAGTTAGTTTGTGAAGATGTCTCGGGAGAACTTCAGAGACTGCACCACCGTCTTTGAGACCTTGCTCTGGGGTCACCCTTGCCAAGCAGAACATCCTTTGTGTGTGTGCTCTCTTCTCCAGACATTTCGATTCCGGTCTTGCTTCTGGCTTTAGCCGGGGCCCAGTTGCCATGCCGACATGTAAATTGGCTTCCAGGATGAGTAATGATGTGATGTGGCTGTGCTCTAAAGTCCCAACAAAGACCTTATTACTGCTGCAGCGCCTCATAACGGGCCATTGTTGTCAAGTGCTCCTGATATTAACCTACCTTCATTGGGGCTTCCTCCTTCTGCAGGAGACAAGTGTGTGTGTGTGTGTGTGTGTGTGTGTGTGTGTGTGTGCATGTGTGTGTGCGTGCGTGTGTGTGCATGTGTGTGTGTATGTTGTGGGGGAGGGAGGGTGGGGCGGCTGTTGGCTTAAACAGAAACTACTATCCAACCAGTTCGATCCGACGCCAAATCAATTTATTTGACTTAGAAACCCCCACTTCAATAGACGTGAGAGTTTAACTCGGTTGAAAAGAAGGTGGGTTTGAGATTCCACGGCCCCCTTGCTCTCAGCACCCTGGTGTTGACCGCGTTGGGGAGCATGTTTACGTGTTGTTTGCGGAGCCTCTCTCTCTTGGCCAGCTAACTCCGGCTTTTATGTGTTCAGTCTGGCTTTGCCTGACTGACCGAGGGCACAGCGTGTGAAGCCCCGGTCCCTAAACACCGGCCGCGACTGGCCTCACCTTTGTAAACATCCCCGTGCCCGTGAAGAGTCCACAGCGGCCAGGCCCCAACCGAGTGTGAAGGGCCATAAAAGGAGAGGGTGGAGCGGGGAGTGAGGGGTGTGGGGAGCGGAGGGTGTGGGGTTGTGGGTTTTTGGGAGTTCTCTAGGCCAGGCAGTAGGCTGGGTGATGCCGCAGGATGTTTGAGTTGGTTTAACAACATCCTCTGACAGAGACACCAGAGGCTGGAGATGAGGGGACAGATAGGAAACAACCGTGATCCAGGTCTTCACCCCGGCCATTGTTCTTCTTATCTCCACTCCTGTCCTATCGGCTGGGGGACGGCTAGAGGGAGGAGAGGGGAGGGGGACGTAGGTGGAGAGGGGAGGCCAAGCGATAATAAAATAACACTGCACTTTGGTTTAATAAGAGCCGCTTCGGCTATTGGAGCAGAATCAAGCATGCTCACACACACACACACACACACACACACACACACGCACACACACACACACACACACACACACACACACACACACACACACACACGCACGCACACACACACACACACACACATGCTGACACATATGTCATATGGGTATTCTCAGCCATTAGTTGAAACCATGATAGGGTTCCCTTCACAACACAGCTGAAATAAACTGAATCTGTTAGCTGTTGAATGCTCCGCCACTCTACAAATTGAGAGTATCTACAATTGGCTCTTCCTTCTTCTGTGGTGTACTGGAGGGCTGATGTAAGACGGAGCCCCCTTTTGTTTACAGCCAGTGGAGTGGTGCTCAGGTGCGTCATACAGGAAGTCTTTTGTTCTCTGGTTTCCCTGGCAGAGACACGGTGGGGTCTACCAGCGCTGAATCACCGGTCCAACTCCAGGGGACTCAAGGTGGAACCGGTCGGGCCCAACGTGGCATCACTGTTGCTGTGGGACTCGGCATCATTCAAATAAAGTTAGGCATTTACCTGTGTGGCTCGAGTGACGGTGTGGGGGTGTGGGGGCGGGGGGGGGGGGGGGGGTTAGAGGCAGGGAGGGGTGACAGTGGCCCGGGGGGGAAATGGTAACCCTGACCCCTTGGTAGTAGATGGGAGGGAGTGATACGGGGGGTCAGTGTGTGAGTGGCCAAAGCTGGGGCTGGTGCTGGGCCTGGTCTCATGGCCTCGCCCCCTGTCCTGGAGTAGACAGAGGACTGTGGGAATGTTCCCTCCCTAATAGGGCACAGCTCTCCCAGGGGAGCAGTCCCCCTTCCGGGGGTATCAGCGGCAGACAGCAGCGCTCCCACCCTCCTCCCCCTATCGCCACCATCGTGACTGCTACTGGGACTGGAAGAACCAGTTTAATCACCCACCACTGAATTCTGCACTGAGACTGGAACAAGCCCTTTTCACGACGTCACAAGGCTGTAGACGTTGTTGTCCGTGAATGAAAGGTGTTACATTATTTAGGAATAAGACCATTTTACAACTGATATTTGATTGGAATGATGCCACATACCATACATATCTTATCGTACTTACCATACATATCTTATCATACATACCGTTCATATCTTACTGGCCACTATGGCATATTATTTCTTTACCGATCACTTTTTCATGTAAGCTATTTGAAAACACACTATTTACAGATCTACTACAATTGTTATAGCTTGCACATCATTTCTCAACCTGCTGATTTCCATTCCTCGGCAGGCACACATTTTGTAAGTTGGAAGTCTGTCTGGTAACTGTAACCAATCGGCCTCCCACAGGAATCCACACTTTTGTAGGCACTGTGTGTCTCTATTCTCTCCCTCACACAGGGACAAGAAGCCAACGTGGTACCACTCAATACACCCAATAGCCCGACAACAGTGCTTCCAAAGGGGCGTGCAGGTCATTTGCAAGATTAAAAGGGTGTATGATGCGTTATGCTGTGATCACTGGCTAAGTCTCATTTCATCAAGAAACTCTTTCCGGAGGACATGATTAACCCGCATCAAACACCGCCCCCACATATATTATACACTTCAAGACAGATAGAATAGTTAATTACACTCTAAGGTCATTAAAAAGTTGAGTGCTTCAGCGTTTTAATTATGATCACTCCTAGAAAAAGGATGTTTTAGTGGATCATGTTTCTGAGACTGTCAGGAAACCAAACTTACCTTACTGATCACTTCAGCTTGATGTACTACTTGAATTTCTGACATGCGATTTATTATGTGTATTGAATCCCCACACTATAAATCACTTTAGTGACAATGTGAAAAAAAACAGAGCAGAAGACACCTAAGTTGATAAGAAGGATATACGGTTACCCATGCTGATATGGAGATAAGATAAACACGAGACAGAGGGATGAGGGGTTGATGGGGGGAGGAGAAGGGAAGAAGAGGGGGATGCAGCTTCTCACTGGTGCATGAAGAGAAAACATCCATGCTGGTCGGCGTTGGAGCGGATCCGCAGGTGAGTCGGTGTCCTGCTGGGGAGATGGGCAGAGGGTCGGGTGGCATCGACTGGCTCCAGCTCTGACTGCGAGAGCCTGGGAGGAGGCCTGGGAGTCACGGCCCCGGTGAGGCCGCGGGCATGATTGAGACGGAAGACGGTGCCAGGGCCCAGGCAGGGCCAGAGTTGATGGCCGAGAGGTCGCGGGGTCGTATTTACCTGCGGCAGGTATTTCCTCTGAGAGCTGATAAGGCCCACCGAGGGGAAGTGCTCCGTTCCAGGTGAATGCAGGGGGGCCAGCAAAATGACACCATACACAACCAAACTCCACCCCCCTAGGGCTCTAATCCTGCCTGCACACACACACACACACACACACACACGCACACACACACACACGCACACACACACACACCTTCCTCAACATTTTGACTCATGCTCTGACCTGCTTCCTGTCAACAAAGAGGACCTCTTACCATTCCTTCACTGAGCTCATGTCCATGGCTCACCATGAGGGAAGAGTCACAGCGGGCCCGTGCAACACAACCTGACCAGAGCTTCTTCTGTCGTGTGTGCGTGTCATTGGAGCAGGCAGCTGCAGGGCTTAGGAGTTACGTTGTTTGTTTTTGCTTCTCTTTTCCTCCTTCTCACCTGTCTCGACTCTCAGGCTCTAACCCCCCCTGAGGGGTTAAAAGGAGTCAATGGGCTAGAACATGTTAACAAGCACAGTCTCAAACACTGTACCGACAGACATGCACACGCTTAAACACTGAGGGGAGCAAGGTAGGGTCGTGGGATGTTGTGGCCTGATGCTGAAAGGCTGTTCTCAAGGTTAGAGTTAGAATAAAGGGATGAGTTATAAGGAAGTTATGATATATATATTTTTTTGTTTAACCGAAGCAATAATTTCAACCTCCCAAAAACGTAATTTCTTTTTATTATTATAATTTTTATTTACAACTGTTTCTAATTTTGCCGTCTTTTAGTGTAAAATGAAAGAGCTTGCTTAGAAAAATCTAGAGTTAGGGCACAGAAATATTTTAAGAACCATAAAAATGGCTTTGAACGTGCTAAAGTGGGCGTCCCCCCAACTGAACATGCACCTGTGGGTGTAAGTGTGTCTGCTTGTGAGCCTTGAGAGAGACCGTCTTCAAGCTTGGCTGTTGTCTGCCGAGGAGATGAGAGGGCCGGGTGAGGTAGATCTGTAGTGGCTTCACCCTCATCTCCTCCTCCAGCCCTGCAGAAGGCCTCATTAGGGCAGAGGAGCCGCTGAGGTAGCACGCGGTCGCCATTGTGGCCAATCCAAACACGGGGGTCCCCTCCACCCGAGCCCCCCCACTTCAGAAACCTCCACCAAATCCCATTTTCAGGCTTGGCAGCTGCCTCGCTCTGCCCGAGCACTTAGCCGTGTCATTCTATCCGGCCCTCTAGGCTCCGGAGGAAACAGGGCCGTTTTGTGCTCGCCTGGCTCTGATATGACTCCAGAAATGGAAATGAAGCCATGCGTCTTCATTAGGAGAGGCAGGTGTCCACAGAGCCCGGCCCAGGTGAAGGAGCAGGGAAGGGCTGAGAGGGAGGGAGGAGATGGGGAGGGGGTTTGGAGGAGCCCCCTACGCCGTCAGTGCACCCCAACACCGGGCCTCCGGTACTTATTCTGCCCTCCCCAACCTTAACCCCCCCCCCCCCTCCTCTGCCCCCTACCCAACACCCCACTTCTCAACCGTACTCTGTCCCCCCCACCCCTGCACTTAATTGCCCATGTAATGAGCTGCAGTGAATGGGATTACTTGTGTGGAGGCACTTGAGGACCCTGTGCATTGGGGGCACCTCCTGCAGCCCCTTATCTTTGTAGGAATATATTAGAGGATGCTGCAGTCATCTATGAAGCGCAAGCAGGGGCGAAAAAACCTCAGCTCCCCTCTGCATCTGGCCTGTCTGCATTAGCCCCAGGCTCCTGCCTCCAGGCCCCCTCGGGCTTTTGTTTTGGTAATTATTCATCAGAGAGAGGTGGCCATCCCTTTGAGACCTGCGGAGGCGGATAAGGCTTGGCACTGACCCACGAAGCCCCAGAACATCCTAGAGCCTGAGAGTTGTCATTGTGACCAGACACCTGTTATTTCTCAATCTCGCCATTTTGCTCGTCTCCTAATAGCCCTGCATTATCGAGGTATTAGAATAAAAAAGATCACAGGGTTTCTCCCTCAACAAATTATGTCTCCGTTTTTTTTACCTGACTCGATTAGGGTAAACTGTGTTATTTAATAAAAACTGAAGTACATTAATAGCATTGGTTTGATCTGTCAAATGAGACCCCTCATTTAATGGAAGATTTCCAAATGGATAAAAAAATGTATTGGATAAATAACAAAAGTGTTAATTATTGTTGAGTACTGTGCTAATGTGTTTGAGGGAGTTTGAACTTTCAAGAGTAATTTTAAAATATTCATCAGTTTAAAAATAATAATAATCCATGCATTTAAATGAAACCTTGCAAAACATAAGGTTAATAGAAAGGATTTGTGCGGGTCCCAAAAAAAAACATAAAACTCGCCAAGCTTTTCCCCCGCTATTGAATGTGTGTAAACTATGGTGAACCTCCCTCCATCATCATGCCCATCCAAGACACCCTGGCCCAGTTGCTCTTCTCACGCTGTTCCTGGTAAAATATTGGCCCCCACAGTCCTACTGCGGGGCGACTGACAAATAGAGGGCTGTTGTCCCCCTTCTCTCCTAGGGCTGGGGGTTAATGATCCCAGTTTTGGGGGGTTAAAGCCTGCGGATGGCCCTTTCTCCTGCACCCGAACAGATGTTGGTGGGACTTTAATGTGGTTATCAAATCAGAGTGCCCTCTGAGCCTCGGGAACCCATTGTGTGGGGCTGCATTCCAGGACCTCACCGTGGTGACGGGGCATCCCGGGGGCCAAGCGGAGCTCCTGCTGAGTCTTCCAGCAGCCCCTCAGAGCTGACAGCCTGGGCTAAGGCCATCGCTCCCACCACCTCCACCTCCACCACCATCAACAACAGCCCCTCCGTCCCTTCTGTGTCATAAAGTCCAACTCATTAACCTCCCTGAGTCTTCTACGTTAGCCACACAGCCTCTGACTGCAGAAAGGCTGACTTATTAACACTTTCCCTCTCACACACACGCACAGGGTTGCTTGCTTTCTGTATATACTCTCTGTGTGAGAACGAACGTGACACCTCACTACCTTTGGAATCCGGAAATGGAAAATCAAATCATATTACAGTAGAGAATGTGAAGGCCTCTTTACAGCATATCAGCCATCAGATTACTTTACAGTGCCTAAAAGGCTGCTGCCTTTCTTTACCTGACGCGGTTGTTGCTATTCGGATATGTCCTTCTCCACTACCTCATCTCCCTAGAGGAGATGTCTTATTAGTCCGGTGTGAATAGCATGTTTAGAGGGGAGCACCTCTCCTTGCAATGTCTGCACAAGGCGGTCCCCTTGGCAGCAAGCTTAGAGGTGTCCGACGCTTTTGCCCTAATGGAAAAAAACATTTATCCAACACTCCACGTCAACAATGAGGACCCTCTGTCGCGAACCCGTGTGACAGTTCATTTGAAAGTGTAAACAGGTTTAGTTGTTCGGAGGTGTCCCATATAGTGAATAGAGGCCCGACATGGCCCTGAGAGGCGATATTGGGGCTCCTGGGGTCGACCTGGGCTTTCTCTCTAACCGCTCTCCATCTACAGTATCAATGCCGGCAGCTGTGGGATTGTTTGTACACAGATGCGGGGGTGCTTGATGATAATTACCTCGCAGCTGCACTCCCGGCACTGGGGCTGTTTTTTGTGTCTTTTTTTTCTCTCTCTCTCCATTGGGTGGTATTGTGTTTGAGGCGCCCTTGGTTTGAAGCAGGAATGTGGGAAACTGGTGCAATTAAAGTATTCTGTAACCCAATTAAAGATGCTGCCCTCCAGCCCCACAGCCTCTGGCACCACACCGCCCCGGCCAGAGGAGCCCTAAGTCGGGGAGAGGAGGCAACTTCACCCCCGTTCTCAGCCGCACTCACCTGGCCCAGGGACCAAAGAGTTGAACTAACGGCTAGGCTGGTTATGCAGAGAATGTATAGTAATCTGAAGGTAAAGGGGATCTAAGGTGGGGGAAAGACAGCAGAGTGGAATAAATGGGAATCAGTGCTGTGTGAAAGGGTGAGCCCAGACTATCACCGGAGCCAGCAGTCATTTTTCACTGTGCTACCGCCTTGTGGTGCATAGAAGATGGATGGATGACAATTACATCTATGAAAACCTCATGCCCCTCAATGAGAGGAAAGGAGGACTTGACGAAACAATTTGGAAGTAATATACTGACTTTGAGTCTTTTAGACAGCTGTCAGCAAATTCGGACGAGCCATCCATTTACCTGAACCATTTAAACTTACATTCTTTTCATAAGCATGAATTAACACTTTTATTCGATTTTAAGTTTACACAAACATAGCAAACATTCTTTTTTACTACAGCTTACGCACAGTGTATTTGTACCCAATATTTGTTTACTATAGCCCATATAGAGTGTATGTTTTACTAAAATGTTGATCTTTTGTTCCCATTCCTTTTAAGGCTTTTGGCCAGTTGCTGGGCAGTGTTTCTGAGGGCTCTCAACAATGACAGGCAACAATGGAGGTGCTCAATTAACTGTATAACACCGCCATCAGTTAATACATCAATTACTAAATTGATTGATGAGGCTAAATGATCCGATTCATTTTCTCCATCTAGCGTAAAAATTGGAGGCACCAATTTGAGGAAATTAGTTGATAAATGATTTAAGTGTATGGAAAGCATTTAATGGCCAAAAATACTGATAGTACTGTATGTGGGCAAAGTGTCCGTAAATACTTGTGCAAATGTTCTGATATTTGCTGCTTGCCAGAAACGCGTCTGTGCTAAAAACTGATCAGCCTAACTCTGGTTTCAAATTGATGTTTTTCAATCAAATTATCCCCAATTCATTAACAAATACTATTTCATGAAAATAATGATATACAATACCTATAATACACAGCAAATAGATCCGCTACATGTAGGCTAGACGTATTCATACAGAGCCCTTGATGCTTCTCCCCTTCTACATTTCCACAATAGCCGGAACAATGTCGGAGAATGTCTTGAGACCAGCTTGGACTCTGGCTTGAGTTTTTATTCACTCCATGTTGTCAATGTGCAGCGGGATAATGGAAACGGCCCTCGACTATGGGATCTCTTTATACGGAGCATAATTCCGTCTGCATTCAGTCATTATTATGGTGTCAGAATAGGGACAATGGCACAATAAGGTCAATATAATGAAACTCCAAAACAATATGGTGTCATTCCTATAATAAAAAGTGAGGCACCACTGATTGTTGGGGCTTATTACAGAGGCAGTTTTTTTTTTATTGAGCATCTTTCAAAGGGAGCGTAATGATTCCTTAGTACGCATCTAAGGAGCTGTATGTAGCTTTTCTTAGGCTACACTTTGAAAAGTTCAAAGATCAAAAAGATAAAATGTGAAGAAGAATTTGTGAATTAAATGTTTTATTCTGTTTCTTGGACCGGAAAAAAAGGTCTAATTCGTGGTTGAAACTAAACCGTACACCAATACACAAGGCATTGTATTTAAAAAATACCCCCAAACATTTGTGAATACATTTTTTTTTATTTACTATACATTTAGTACCTAATTTAGCAGTCAAAATATAATGCTGGGCCAATTTAATATTTTTTTTCCAGGATGGCTTAATTTAATTGGTACTTTATTTAGAATCTGCTGTTCCTCACACAGCTAAACTGGAGCCAAAATTACATCAGTTATCCTCTTTTTTCCATTAGCAATTTGACAAATACCGCCTTTATAACACCCCCATATCATTCTGCTTGACTTTCCCCAGGGTCTGAATTCAGTTATTGATTGCCTGTTCAGAGTCACTGGCAAAAGGTTGATAAAAGGAGGTTTTCACTTTCTCTATTCGATGTGACAGCTCCCTAACAAGAATAATGGAAAGCCTCCATTCACAGGCAAATCAAGCTAATCCAGCGTGCCCCTGCAATCTCAATGGAGAAGTCACAGTCCCTCCCGGACCATTCCATCACAAGCCTCTCCTCTCACAAAAACCATCAAAGTTAGCCAAACTCTTCCAACACACAACATGGCTCTTTGTTACCCTCTCTCTCACACACACAGAGCACCAGATAAATAAATAAATAGGTTGATATATGTACACAAATTCAGAAAAAGAAACTAAGTGGAAGCATATAATTGGCTTGTTTAAAATGTAATCTGCGGTTTTAATCTCTTTTATTTACAGTTTATGGACAGACATTCTATTTATTTCTCTTGAAGATAGTGCTGGCCAAGCACGTGCTTCTTTACAAACACAGACAAAAGAAAGCCCTGGCCTCATTGAATAAAAAGCACTTTAATATAATATATTTGATCATAACATGACATATACATGGAGTCCATTAATTGCAATCTATTTTTATATCTTTAATTACATTAAATAAATGTGACATGTTTACCCAGAAGTTTGCAGGACAAAATGTAGTTCACTTTTAGTAAAAATAATACATCATGTGTGGCATCTGTAATCTTGACTGATAACTCTTCAGTATCCTGTTGCCAGTGGAATAAGCTGGGGCTTTACAGCTAATCTCTATGACACCAGTTGACAGCACACAGGTGTATGTGGGTGTGGGGACACGTGAGTCACAAGGTGTGTGCCATGACTTTCAATTACGCTTGTGTGCATGTCTGTTTATTTGTGTATGCAAGCTCGTGCAAAGCAGAACATGTTGAGGGCTATTGGGAAAACACTTACATTCTATTGATATATCCTACTGTTTGTTTCCGTAAACTGATGCTCTGGAAATTAAGTGGTCAGTGCAGAGCTAGAAGGTGCTAGAAGTTAAATACTTCCATGCCTTGTGTCTTCCTTTGCCTTTATAAAATGTATACGAGATAGATTCGTGCACTTTTGTTCGGGGCCAGGCAGGAGTCAGAGCAGTTGGCAAAAGATGAATACTGGGCTTTAGAGAGACTGTGGACCATTGAGCTGCCACTCGCTGACACCCATTCTGTCCTTAAACCAGAGCAAAAGGAGATTAACATGATTTCACTTTATCTTACACATATATACCTGCAATCCATAAAACACAACCGAAAGGCCTTTGCGTCCTTCTCTGAATGTGCACTTGTTCCTTCTCTCTATTCACCTTTCAGCACCCACTAAAGAGACATGGCCCAATCACAATATTGTCAAGGCTCTGTTGGTTTTCTGGTTCAAATCCTTGTTCATGCTGTTTGCTGAGTACTCATCTGCTGTGACAGCCTTCAGAAAAACAGAGAGTCCTGAAAGAGGTCTTCCACAACCAGATCTGTCCTGCTGGGCAGCGGATGAAACGCCCCTTTCTCTCTCCATCAAGTGGAACCCGGCCTATTGAGTTGGCCCCTGGGATCCCTCTATTGAGATGGGCCATGGGCCAGTGGTTCGCCCCTCGGAGCCCCAGGCCACCCTCATTCTGCCAGGACACCTGTACCCATCAGCCCCATCGTGGGAACCACCACTCAGTCTCTGCCACCTGAGCGGTTCACTGTGCCAAGGCACATCGGACCAGACTATGTAAAACATAGTTTAAGAGATCACGACAATCTGATGTTATGAGGGATTATCTCTAAGCATCAGAGATACCAAGAAATAACTAAAACGGCTGAAAATATACTCATAGCAACAGGCCAAGAGAGCCCCCCTGGGCCAGAATTCTCCCCTGCCCAGGCACCCATCCCTTCTAAATCTCCATGGCACACTGCAGAAAAATGGCATCAATTAATCAGCATTCATGAATCGTTTACTTGAGCTCCCCTTTGTGTAGTGCGGGGCCTAATCCAGACAGAGACCAGGCTGTTCAGCAGCGCCACAGACAGCGCCACTCCACCTTTTATGGGAGCGACCCATCAACTGGTGTTTCAGGGAAACGTCTCCCCCCACTGAGAGCATAACCTTCCCCCTCTCTCACCCTCTCTTCCTCCAGTGCCCCCCCCCCCCCCCCCCCCCACCTCCACCAGCACCACTTAAGGCAGGAAGCTCTCTCTCTCTCTCTCTCTCTCTCTCTCTCTCAGAAGAGACCATCCATCTAGCTCACCCCTTCCACAGTAATTCATTGCCGCTCCACATGTATGAAGACATCTGTCCATATTTGATCAGATATTCCATTTTGCTGCAAATGAACCCCCCTTCTCATCCGCCACCCCTGAAGGAGGACGCTTTTAAAATGTGATGATACTTTCCTGCATAATTCCCTGCCAATTCTTTGCCTTGCACAAGAAGCAAGTTTAATTGGGAGCTGCATTTAGAGTTATTCTACAATTACACAATTACAGCGGAGATGCATTTCTGCATGTTATGATGTTTGCCCCAATTTAAGGCACTTTTCACACAGTTCTCTTTTCAGAGGATGCAAATTTGCCTCATTTGGCTCCA
The DNA here is from genome assembly GCA_017639675.1 of Aplochiton taeniatus. NCBI lineage: Eukaryota > Metazoa > Chordata > Actinopteri > Galaxiiformes > Galaxiidae > Aplochiton > Aplochiton taeniatus. The sequence goes on along the minus strand of CM030186.1, from coordinate 8,704,758 downwards.
AATGAAGCGTAATTGCTCATATTGAAATGCACACCTTTCTACAAGAGGTTCCTGCCTGTTAGTTCACATTAAACCTAAGGGGAACAACATCTCCAATACCATCTGAGCACATGTGCCATCTGTAACATCTTGTCTTAAAAGCAAGGAAATTGGTGATGGGATGGGAGACGAGCGCAAATGCGGGCAAAATTCGAAATTCCATTTAACTGGGATGAGCATATAATATCATGCTGGATATTGGAAGATATTTATCAACTTTTTTTTAACAAATCACTGTGCATTTCTAATTTGTGATGTCTTGAAATATTTCACGTTGTACTATTAACGTAAATTATTTCCCAATGTAAACGATAATTACAATTTTTAATAGTTGATGTCAATATGCAATGCTCAAAATGAGATGTGAACAGAGGGTAATTGAACACTACCTAATTAGTTTGACAGAATGCCTGGACTCTCCACATGAACCACACCGGCCTCTCTTAACTCAGTGGTGTGTGTCGCCCCTGACATTTGATCATCATCAAAGTGTTTTACACTCCATTTCTTTTATATTCTCGCACAGGATGTGAACGAAAAAAAACTCTTTATCCAGCCGGCCTTCAGTGTGTAAAGTGGTGGCCTGTGCCACCACAAACAACAGCTTACAAGATACTGTTTTAATTCATATCCGTTCTTCCTTTATTCCCGGGGGACAACACAACACAGCACTGACCCACTGATACACAATTAGAAGTGATGCGGCAGTTAAGGCTACAAGGAACTCTGTTTAACAGTCTGTCGGTGACCCTCTACCATTGAATGAAACAGAATGACCAAGTGAGAGTAAGACACTGCGGTGCAGAGAATAGGGAGCTGGGGAGAATTTAAGCCATAGCAAGTAGTTAAAGACCTTTATAGAGTATAAAACCATTATCCCTGCTGAATAAAAATAGGATTTAGTGTTTTTTCCACTTAATTTAAATCAAAAGACTCCCCACCTTACATATTGCACAAGTAATGTAATGGAGAGAGAGCCACAAAAAAGGCTTTGTGGCTCTGACACCTCCTATAGTGGGACTGTGTTGTCCTGTGGGCCAAAGAGAGAGAAAGGTTTTTCTTCTATGCCTTGCTATCTGCTAACACATTCTAATTGATGCTGCTGCATTCCTCCACTGGATGCATTCAGTGAATAACGAGCCTTGGACTGAATGCCCATGAATTGGTCCCCACTAAGCAAAGCAGTAACCCCCCCCCCCCAACGTCCCCCCGAACCCACACACCACTGCGACCACAACCAACCAGCACCTCCTCTCAATCCTACCCCAAAGCTCTTCTCTAGCTTTACCGCCCATTAAAGCACCACCATTGTGTGGTGATGCAGCCCACAAAAGCTGTCAATCTCTGGGTCCTCCAAAGCTTGGACTCACACCGACTAGAGTGACAGAATGCCCCACAACCCCCGAATCACCCTCGTTCCCCCTAAAATCCTATCCTCCAAATCTTCACAGCTAACTACACCCCCTATCCAGTGAACCCCCCCCCACACACACCCTAACACACATATAAACTCTCTCTCTTGCTCTCTCTCTCTCTCTCTCTCTCGCCTGAACGCACAAAGCATCAATCTGTCTTCAGCCCCAGCACCCTTGGCCCTTTGTCCCATCTGCAGGTGCCCCTGAAAGCACCCACGGTCGGCCCAGCCTCTGCGCACGCCACGCCTAGTCCAGGGACAGGAACTGCTGACAAAGGCCCAGTGTGGGAATGAGAGATGCGTGGAGGCAGGGAGGGGGGCTGTTCCAGGACAGATGGCTGGAGAAGTTTCCTACCTCAACCAATGTTCCACCGTGGGGACTGTCAGTTTGGATTCAGAGATCCCACTAAGACACACAGGGAAGAAGCCAGTGAAGGAATGCCCTGCACACTGGGTAGGGTGCAGTGGGGGGTGGGGAGCTTAATCACTTCATGCTAAAAAGTCCAAGAAGGGTAACATGAAATTCTTTACATATGAGTAGAAATAGCTTTTTTCTCCTTCACGGAAATGTCCTATAATCATTAAAATGTTCAGATGTTCTATATTCAGAGAAATTTGAGGTGTAAGAAATTAGCTCAAAGCTTTTCATTATATGCTGTGAATGTTGAACATTTAGAAAATATTACAGTTGTAAAACACTGCTTTTTAGATTCATTAATCAGAACTAACTAATCATAAAAACGTAACAAAAATAAAAATCGTAAAAACCTACACAAAATGTAAGATCACAGGGTCCAGAAAAGGGTATATTTATTAGTGTAACACAACAACAGTGTTTTTTAGCCATGCACACCTCTGCTTTACCTCCAAAGCAGCAGGTGATCATCCATTCCATATCTCCGTCATTGGACTGCCATCATGTGGACTAACATGAAACAGCAAAAAAGCCATTTCTGCAAACGAACAAATTGGATGGAAGGAAGGCCAATATACGTAATGTACCTAAGACTAGTTTTCATTCGACTATTTAGGATAAGGCATATACAGAGACAGTATAGACATGTAAATGCATGTAAAATAAAGGTGAATGCAAATAGGACCAGTAGATTATGGAGAAAATACTAATCCGTTCGTTGCTTTCCCATAAATTTTATATCATAAGATAAATGCAACTTTTTGTTTATGTAATATACCATTTTCTAAATTACGCTAATTCACTTAGATTTGATTACTGGTGACTACTTTATTAGGTATTGCATTGTGAGGTCCCTGACACAGATCACCACCACGACAGACCTTTTCCTGTTTGGGACAACCTGATTAATATGCACTCACACACAAATAAACACACACCATACACAAAACCCTTTGCTGTGCTGTGCTGCTCTCCAGCTCTCTCTCTCTCTCTCTTTCTCTACCTAATCACTAGGTCGAACCCACCTGTTCCAATCCTCTCAATGTACCCATGTCTCCCCAACATTGTCCTGCAGCGCCCTCTGTTGACAAGATGCCATCACAACCCTCAAATGTACTCGTTTTGCTTACACACTTAACCTAGTTCTTGAGGCACAAACACGGAAACCACTATTTATGCACCGAATCATTAGACCAGGTCTGCAAAACTACTGCATTCCACTCAGTTTGACATTTATAACACTCTTTTTGAAAACTCTAAACACAGTTCTTCACATTAGACATTCATTTAGAAAACATAATTTACAATGGCAAACTCATTTACCAATTCCTTACACCCAGTCTAGATGTGTCTAAACATTTATTGATCATTTGTTCTCTTAGAAATCAGAGCTTGAGCAATGTGAATAAGCCACGGTTAAGCTCTGTGTGGCTAAACCTGAACAGAAGACAGGATACTGAACAATTTTTTACTGAACAATAACAAGTCTATATTTTAAATAGTTTACTGTATTTGATTAGTCTGTTATGGTTCATACTTAGATAAATGTGGAGGAAAATATTGTTCATTGTTTATAATGTGTGTTTATACAGTGCATTCAGAAAGTATTAAGACCCCTTCACTTTTCCCAATTTTTTACAGCCCTGTTCTAAAATGGATAAAATGTATTTTTCTTCTCATCAATCAACACACAATATCCCATATTGACAAAATGAAAACAGGTTTACAAAAAAGTGTGCAAATTCATTACAAATAAACATAAAAATAACATTTACGTAAGTATTCAGACCCTTTACTCAGTACTTTGTTGAAACACCTGTTGCAGATACAGCCTCAAGTCATCTTAAGTTTGACGCTACAAGCTTGGCACACCTGTATTTACAGAATTTCTCCCATTCTTTTCTGCAGACCCTCTCAAGCTCTGTCAGGTTGGATGGGGAGCATCGATGCACAGCTATTTTCAGGTCTCTCCAGAATTCTTTGATCAGGTTAAAAACCGGGCTCTGGCTAGGCCACTCAAGAACATTGACAGACTTTTCCTGGAGTCACTCCTGCGTTGTCTTGGCGGTGTCCTTAATCTTGTTGTCCCGTTGGAAGGTGAACCTTTGCCCAAGTCTGAGGTCCAGATAGCTCTGGAGCAGGTCTTCATCAAGGATCTCTCAGTAATTTGCACAGTTCTGACAAAGAATGTCATTTTTTGTTGCTTCCACACCCAATACAAACGCTACACTTTTTACAAAACACTAAATGCAACTCTGTACAAAAGAAGCCAAACTGAGTTGAGTAAATCAAACCGTTTAACTAAATTGGAACATTTAGTTACAGCTATGGGATAGAATTGGCCTGAGAACAGCAAGAGCCAGCCTGTCCCGTGGTATCAGAAAAGCAAAACAGGACTACTCAAAAAAGATTATCAGCCACTTTAATGACAGCAGAGACACGCGCAGCCTGTGGCAGGGCATCCAGGCCATAACGGATTACAAGCCTGCATCACAGACCTGCGACGACAACATCTCTCTGCTCAATGACCTCAACAGCTTCTTTGCACGATTTGAAGCAACAAACAACACAAGCCCACAGAAAATCCCCCCCCCCCCCCCCCCCCACGCCTGTCTGCTGAAAGCGTGAAGAGGGCACTCTCCACCATCAACCCCCGCAAAGCAACAGGCCCAGACAACATCCCAGGACGTGTACTGAGGGACTGCGCAGAGGAGCTTACAGATATCTTCACGGATATCTTCAACACTTCTCTGAGTCAAGCTGCTGTTCCATCACACTTTAAGTCCTCCACCATCATACCTGTACCAAAGAAACCGGCTCCATCCTGCTTCAATGACTATCGCCCTGTGGCACTGACCCCCATTATTATGAAGTGCTTTGAAAGGCTAGTCATGTCCCACATCAAGTCCATCCTCCCCCCCACCCTGGACCCCTTTCAGTTTGCATACAGAGCAAAACGTTCCACAGAGGATGCAATCTGCTCTGCTCTCCACCCAGCCCTCACCCACCTGGAAAAAGCAGACTCATACGTGAGAATGCTTTTCATTGACTTTAGTTCAGCTTTCAATACCATAATCCCACAACAACGTATCCGTAAACTGGACCAGCTGGGGCTCAACACCTCCCTTTGCAACTGGGTACTGGACTTCCTCAGTGACAGATCACAAGCTGTACGCGTCGGCAACAACACCTCGAGCCTCATCAAACTTAGCACTGGGGCCCCACAAGGTTGTGTGCTCAGTCCCCTGCCCTTCACCCTGCTGACTCACGACTGCACACCAACCTACAGCACCAATCACATGGTGAAGTTTGCAGACGACACAACTCTGGTGGGTCTCATCACCAAGAACGACGAGACCCACTACAGGAAGGAGGTCAACCTTCTGACCACGTGGTGCAGAGACAACAATCTCCTGCTGAATGTCAGTAAAACAAAGGAGATTGTGGTTGACTTCAGGAAAAGCCACACTGAACACCCGCCACTGACCATCGATGGTGCTGCTGTGGAGCGAGTGAGCAGCACCAAATTCCTGGGGGTGCACATCAGTGAGGACCTCTCCTGGGCCACCAACTCTGCAGCACTGGCGAAGAAAGCCCAGCAGCGCCTCTACTTCCTCCGTAAGCTCAAGAGAGCGAAAGTCACCAGACCGATTCTGAACACTTTCTACCGGGGCACCATTGAAAGCATCCTGTCCAGCTGCATCACTGTGTGGGGAGGTAGCTGCACTGCACACAGCAGGAAAGGGCTGCAACGCATTGTGAACACAGCTGGAAGGATCATTGGTGCCCCACAGAATCGGTCTGCCCCACTCCCCTCCCTGCAAGACACATACATCACCCGCCTCACCCGAAAAGCTACCTCAATTGCGAACGACACCAGCCACCCAGCACACAGTCTGTTCAGCCTCCTGCCCTCTGGAAGAAGATACAGAAGCCTCCATTGCCGCACTGCCAGACTCAGAAACAGCTTCATACATCAAGCTGTCAGGGAACTGAATTCGCTCCCATCACTCCCCCCAGCCAGATCCTCCAGACTGACAGGAAGCTGAAATCCCCATCTGCCCCCCCCACCCCCCCCACAAACACAAGAACACTCAGGACTCTGCAACAAACTGTATCCTGCACTTTTATCACTTTATTATGCTCGCCATTTACCAAACACGACCAGAAGACGAGAGGACCAGACGACCACAAGACCAGAAAGTGGACCAGGGGACCAGAGGACCAGAGGACCAGAGGACCGGAGGACCAGAGGACCAGAGGACCAGAGGACCAGAGGACCAGAGGACCAGAGGACCGGAGAGCCACAGGACCAGAGGGTGGACCAGGGGACCAGAGGACCAGGGACCAGAGGACCAGAGGACCAGAGGACCAGAGGACGGACCAGGGGACCAGAGGGTGGTCCAGAGGACCAGAGGACCGGAGGACCAGAGGACCAGAGGGCCACAGGACCAGAGGGTGGACCGGGGGACCAGAGGACCAGAGGACCAGAGGACCGGAGGACCAGAAAGTGGACCAGGGGGGACCAGCTTGATTCTTCCCAGTCAAAACCACCAACACCCTCTGAATGGACACTGAACACATGGACTAGCTCAATCCAGCTCAGTTTAAACAGCAGCACTGGTAGTTCTGCACTACCACAACCATAACTTATACATCAACTTATGCTGCTAACCTAACTTATACATACTACAAACAAACTTACAGTAACATATGCTGCTACCTCTAGCAATACATTGTAGACTATACATTTCTGCATATATATATGCATATATATCATTTTATTGGCCATCTTTTAGCTTTAGTATATATGTCTTATCTGTGTTTTGAATGTGCACTTTATATGTTTACCGCAAGAGTGTGGGAAACGTCTTTTCGATTCCTTTGTATGTCTCGACATGTGAAGAAATTGACAATAAAGCTACTTTGAATGGAAGGGTGGAGGGGATAGGGGAAAAAGTAGATGGAATTAAATTAAATTAAATTAAAATATAACTTACTCCTTTAATGTGAACCTCTTCTGCATATGTGTAAAACAACCGTTTTAGGTGCACAACCGTTCACATAGCAATCGTTCATGATTCATGGATAAAATAGGTCACCTTTGAGTTACTGTTTAAAGAATGGACTAAGAAGGGTGAGGTCAAAGAGAGAAGAGTGAGATGTAGAGGGGCCTGTAGAGGAGGGGACTACCAATATTTAATGTTTCAGGGAAAATTTGTGCCAAACTGTTGATCGCATTATCAATCACGGCATTTTCATGAAAAAAGACCGGGCAGTGGGTCCAGCCCAATTTCTGTGGATCATCTGTGATACCAATTGTAAGAACAGTCAAGAATCACAGCATGTTGTCTGGCAATCACTGTATTTGATGTTTGGCTTGTTAACCTGGCTTCTTTGTATGCTTTAATTATTACAGCATTTGAAAAAGGGAAAATTAAGCTTTTTACTTTTAGATATTCATTCTCTTGAGTGACATTCTTTCTGTATCCCCTGTCTTTGGTAAAAGCATTTTAAGAACAAAGAGTACTCACCATGCAATGATGCTTGTTTGCCCTTTATGGAATATAATACATGTATAGTCTTGAGAAGTGGCACAGGCATTATTGGCTTCCTATGCTAGTGTGATAGTTCTTGTTAGTATTAATTGAGTCATTGTTTAATGATTGATTGAAAACATTTCCATTCTAAAACAAGTTATATGGTTTGATGGCAGTGGACTTTGTCTGTTGTGTTAATCTTTTGAGTATTAGTGAATTTTGCAAAGGAAACTTGTCCTTATGGCCATCATGTTTTCAGTTTTGGGTTGTTGCGTCAGCTCTTTGGTAAATGCCAATTAGGTTTGGACAAATGTGCCTAAGCAATTGAGAACAAGTGTAATTGGAGAATGACTAGTTTTCAAATGGTGCATTTAAAGATACGATAGTGTGACCTCCAAAGTGCGGACACTGTTTCAGTCCATCCTAATGCCACATGGGGGAGGTAGAGTCAAGTTGACTGTGCTACTAGACACAGCTCTTGTGTGGGTAGTGACTGCAGTAGGGTTGCATGGCTGAAGATAAACCTGAGTATAAACCCTGGTGATAAACCATCACCATGTGGGTCTACTCTTTAAAACAGGAATCAAAGGATTATAAAAGGGAAATATGAGTGAGAATAGAAAAGGTTTATTACCATGGTTGCTAGGTTGAGTCAGCAATTAGTACTTTGGTACAGAAACAGTATAGTATGATCTCAACAGTTTTATGAACCTGATGAAATCATCTATTATAGCCCTATTCAGTACAAAAATGCAAACTGCATGCAAACATGCATAGGTGTAACAATTATGCCGATGTACATCTATGCTAAACTAATCTTCTGTCCTTATGTACATGCAGACTTACATACCGAAGCATAGAAACAGCTAGAGTCTGGCTCTTTGCTAGTTGCACAACTGCTTATCGTTCAGATTACCAATTCGGAGGCAGCTGAGGAAAGCTTGTGATTGGAAAATGCTAGCAGATGTCGACCAACAATTGAGAGCCCCATCAGATTGTAGCAACTAACTTAAGACCAGACTTGATACTCTGGTCCGCCACACAGCAATATGTGTTCTTTGCTGAGCTAAAAGTCTTGTGTGAAAAAGAGAAAGATGAGGCATACAAAAGAAAGAAACTCTGCTATAGTCAATTAGCAGTTGAGGCAGAACAGCAAGGCTGGAGAACAAAGGTGTGTCCTGTCAAAGTTGGATGCCATGGGTTTTTCTTTTTGGGTGACAGTAAGAATCCCTGCAGAGCTGCCAAAACAAAACCTGCAGGAATAGAGTATGGATATCTCACGGCTTAATAAAACCTTTTATTTCTTTTGTTTTATTTGTTGTTGTTGTTGTTGTTTTATTAGACTTTTTTTTCCATTTGATTATCTGGTCGTGCAGAGAGCGGATCTAGAGGGGGGTGGCTCTGAAATGTCATTGCTCACCGTTAAGCCTTCTGGAGGTGTCATAGGCTCAATTTAATGAAACATCCGGGATAGAAGGTGCCCACTTGAAAACCCCAATAACCGATCTGCTATCAACCCAAATTCATAGAAAAAAATTGTTTAATCTTGGATTATAGCAGAATGGATATTATAACACCATACCCTGTGTATTTTGAAATGCACCAAAACCCAACTTTTGCCAACTAATGTGAAAAGCCTCTATTTACAACCATTACTAAAACTGTGGGCAGAAAATTGTGTCTTCTGTTCTTTTTGCAAAATAATGCTTAGAATTAACATTTATTGTGAAGTAATAATTAAAAACCTGATCCACTGCTGTGAAGGCATTGTTAATCAATTTTTATTACTGCTATGATAAAAGCCTTTCTATTGACAAAAAAAAAGTTGATGATCAATTGAGGAAAACTGAATCAGTCTTTTTGCATCATTGTAGTTTGGACGATGACTTAAGTGCTCATGACTACAGCTCCCACAATTCATTTTGAAAGAAACTCACCGCACCTTCAACGGGTGGAGCTTACGAACGTGGGAACGTTTTGTAGGTTGCAAGAGTGAAAATGGTTTGACAGGAAGATAAGGGGGCGGCTGTGGCAGATATCTGTGTGTAGAATAGGAATTGAGAAGTTAGTGTTTGTTTAGTCAAATTCTAAGTGACCGACTGAAAAAAGCGGTTGACTCACATGCGACGGATGATTTCCAGGACTCACAGCAACAGGGCACTGTACAGAATGTCACGGACTATTTCAGCCTTGAGTAAAGGGGAGCGCGAGTAATACACCGCAACGCGGAAAACATTTAGCAGAGAGAGAATGCGAATGGTTAGAGGTGATCGAATTCAAACAAAATGGAAACAATGTAGCATCGCTGCGGCATTCCATATAGCTAGGACTAGGGTAGAACATAGATAGCTAGGAGGCTAGTACCTGAACTAACATAGCTACATGCAACTTATTCCCCAGGAAAGCTGAAACAGAGTCGGTAGTCATTGGCTGTTGAAACAAATAGTTTGCGGGGGTTTCAACTATCAAAGAAGGCAATATAACTACACGATGCTACGGAGAAGACTAACCCGTTTGGTATGTATACCACACCAGGCAAACCGGCACACATGGGCAAACGAAAAGATACCCAATTTTACTGAGTGATGTTCTATGTTGGCTATTTCCTTTACTTCCAGTATCTACTTTGAATTGCATATTATTGTTACCCACCACTGTCGCCTTTCAGCTGGGCTAAATTTAAAAGCTGATATGCCTTTTGTAGCCTACTTTTGTACTAGCCACCGTAAACTAATATAAAACTAGCTTTTGGCTTTTAAAGATGAATGCAATGTATTGTAATGATAGCTTGCTAGGTTGCAAGCTAACCAGCTACCACATCCCTGTAGTAAAACATTTTCAGCGTTAAGTTTTGAAGTATAAATTAACACATAGCCGTTATTTGAGCTTTCTAATTGACAGTATCTGTAAACTTCAGAAACTTAATGTCATCACTACAGGCCTAAACAACATTGATTTGATTTGGTATAATCTTTTTTAATAAGGCATAACCTTCCAATCAAGTTTAGAATTAAGCTTCTTAACTCAAAATCTAATTGTGAACTAAAAGTGTACAGATCGTAATTTTGTTTTTATGTAATTGGTATAAATAAAATAAAAACTAGTGACGCCTTACTCACTTTGTGTCCTCTCCCGCTTTGGATTCTTACCCCTCGTGTCCGCGGGGGAGTTTAACTGAGCTCTGGTTAGGTGTCCCTCCCTAAATGTGAGGTATTTCACCCTTTCAATTTCCTCCGGGGAGCTAAATCAGTCATCATTATTGGATCAAATAAAAAATGGTTGTACATTCATGCAAGTTTTGCAACGATTAGTCCTAGCTAAAATATATTTTCCGGTCTTGCTCACGCTTTAGCATAGCGTTAAGCCTTCAATAGTGTAGTGGCGGTTTGGGGGGAGGGCGGTATAGCTTCTGCAGGCTATGGTCTACTGGATGTGGGCTAACATAGTTATCGCTATCAAAGCGTTTTTGATTGTTCAACATTTTGGGAAATAAGATATGCCCCAACCTCTAGTCAGACGATATGATTGACATCAATTGTATGTCCGTACGTTCATGATTGAGTTTGTAACGCCAGCGTGAGTAAGATCAGAAAATAGCCTATAGCTAACTGTTATGATTGTGAAATATGCATACATTTATCAATCTAGTTTTTATGCTATAAATCAATAATAATTGTTGAAAAATCTGCTTAACATAGCTTCCGGTAGAGAAGTGGAAAGGGGGCAATACCTGCAGAGAGAACAGTAAAACTCCCTGCTAACTTCCCTTCGGAAAGGAGGGGAACGTTAAGCGGGAGAGGATACCGAACAGTGAAACTCACCCGAGGACAGGAGGCGGCAGTAAGCGGGGAGGGGGGACGCAAAGTGAGGGGCCTTATTTGAAAAAATAATTGAAATCCAAAGTTACATTTCTCAGGTTTGCATTATATGTCATGAGTCACAATAAATAATTTTTAGTATTGTTTTGCGAATTTTTGTTTATTACCTAATTACGTTTTATAGTCATTAAATCATGCATATTTTATGGTAAAATTACTGTCCACAGGCTTAGATTCAAGCCCGTTTTTATGAAACGTTTTAACAGCTTTTTATAGTATACCTATCCTTCAGTAAGCTGTTGTCTCTCTTGGGTTGAATCCCACAGAGTCATGCTGAGCAGTATAGATACCAGCACTGAAAGAGGAAAGGCAATATAATAATTATGCTGCCTGACCCTCTTCCCGGCCTCTTTCAAAAGTGTTGCCAGGTCAGCATATTTTTCTGCATCTGGTGCTGTTTGCCACTATAATGTCTTTTGGATGCGAGCTGTAAAAAACATTTTCTGTGGGGTAGCTAGCTACACTGTCATTGATGCGCATATTTCTGCGATCCCAAGCTCTGACGGTGCCTTACAATTGAAGAGACCTGCCTTTGGGGGGGGGGGGGGGGAGAGGAGAGAAGAGAAGAGAGAGAAGAGAGAGAAGAGAGAGAAGAGAGAGAGAGAGAGAGAGAGAGAGAGAGAGAGAGAGAGAGAGAGAGAACACATTCTGCCTACTCATTCTATTTCTGAAGTGGTTGAATGAGCCTTACTTGACTCCCTTCGCGATGCACTGTGCCTCTAACACACTGGGTGTCTTGGATAGTCATTAAAGATGGCGGTGGGAGCAAGTGATGCAGGGCTTTGCATCAGGGGGAAGCTCCAGAGGATGTAATGCTCTGACAGGAATTCAGAATCGCGCAGTCGCCTTTGATGTTCCTCTCAAGCCCTTGAAGGCAGCAGTGTGATCTTTGAGAGGTGGAGCCTGGCGGAAATGTGATAGTATCCATTGTGGGAGGCCCGGCCTTCACTTTGTTGGGAGCAGTATCTGTACATGTGGAGGGTTTCTGTGGCAGTTTCGTGGTAGCTAGACAGAGCTCCAATCTGCGAAGTCTGAGTTGGATTTGGAAGTCTCTTTAGAGATCATTCGAAGCCGTTTTAAAAAACGATCATCTTCAAGCTTAGCTCTTTACATAAAGTCCATGATATAATTTAAAGCTTGCTTATCAGGCCCTTACATTTATTCAACACAGAGAAATCGTTGAAATGATGATGTACACTGAGGTAAAATTTGAATGTACTCGGGTCTAAGGGATTGAACATGGCGGCTGAATGAAAACAGTTGGAGTAATGGTGATTGTACAATGCAGCAGAAGTATGTCTATAGCTGGTTGATACGGACGAATAATTAGAAACACCCTTTTGTTGAACTTGAACTGTCACATTCTTGCTTTTAGCCTCTGTTATGTGTTCCCTAACTGATAATGGAATGGTGTCTTTAAATTAGGGTTAGCAGACATTCAGTGAATTTATGCTAAAAGTGTTGGTTTGAATCCTTTTTTTCCAGTTTGTATTGTGTTAAATAAACTCAGGAATGCTGATACCCTAGATACAGAATGACATGTTTTCCCTCTTCTCCATATAATTCAAGACATTTAGTTCATTCAAAATAGAAACTACAGCAAACTTTGGTGCGGCCTGTGAGGAAGCATGGTAGTGATGCAGCTGCTTGAAGCCTACCCCTGGGGAGATCTAATGGCTGGACTGGTGGGCCTCACTGCCAGGCTCTTTAACCAACACTGGCTGTAACCCAAAAAAAGACTGCTGACCTTTGATGTAAGAGGAAGACTGTTTGGCCACTTCCCCTCCCCCCTACAATCACTTATTCTCTCACAAACACCCACCCACACACACAGACACACACCACACCCTGGCCCCGTTGCGGTTTAGGCCCCATCTAATGGAAGAGGCTCCAGTGTAGATGGAAGTCTCAGGTATTTTCATCTGTGTTCTCTCTCTACTCCTCTGAGTGCTTTCAAATCAGCTCAGGATGCAGCACCTCTCTGCTCCCTCGCAACCCCTCCCCTTTCTTTCTGCCTTTCCCAATTCCACACCACTTCCTCTTTGTACCTTTCCCCTAGCTCTCTCTCTGGCTCTCTGGCTCTCTGACTCTCTGGCTCTTTACTTTGCTCTCTCCTCTCTGTCCCATCCTCTTCAGATTGTCTATCCTGCAGCACGTTGACACACTGACTGGGCTGGGGCTGGTCTCTCTCTGCCATGCTGCCTCTGCTCTGCTGTGACCTAAGCGCTAATAAGCAGACCCTTGCCATCCAGGGGACGTTGTCTCGTATCAGGTCTTTGCAGGCCTGTATGTCAAGCAGACTGAGAATCCCCAGGCGCTGTGAACCTGTCCCTCAGGTTGACTGAGAGCGTCACAGGGGTTTTCCTTGGATTATATTTCCTTAGTGGCTGAAGGTAGTGACGTAGGGATAAGCAATATGACCCGTAAATCTATATCACAACACTTTTTATTTGCTCTAGACGATAACAATATGATATCACGATATATTACAATTAAATTCCTTGATGCAGTTTACCACAGTGCGTTGTCTGTGGTAGCTGGGGATAGTTTTAGATTATTAAGAATGTAGGATGGTCTTGTAATGATACAAGAGAAAAACATTGTCTTTTTTCGATTACAAGCCATTGCTGGGCAATTTGCCTTTTTATTTTTTTACCTTAAAGCACAAATCCAGTAGTCAAAGGACATTGAAATCCCAAAAGTGAAAATATAACTAAATAAAGGATCTGGGAGTTGGAAGAGTGTTCTTGTTTTGGTTGAAACCGAAATAATGAACTGTGTTGTAAATCTTACAACAATATGATAAATTAGTTACATTAAATATAAGTTGCTTATCATATGTTATGTTTTATAAAACCAAACACTATATAACATAGGCCAAATTATGTACTTGAAGTTTTTTTTATATTTACAAATGTCCAACAGGTGACTGAAATATAATTTATGAAGAATACAAATGAATAATTACTCAATGTTTTTAGGTTGCTAAATACATTTTAACTAAAGGTACATAATTCAAATCTATTACATTTCTAGTAGTTGCGATTAAGAGAGCCAGAATTGTTTATAAGTTCAAAAGCAATGCAATTAATGTAATGCTTGGAAATTGAACAATTGTATTAATCTTAAAATTAATCTGCATTCTGAAATGCCCAGATAACTGCTGTGTAAGCAATAAGTGACTTATGTATCTAGCAAACGTGTTAGCTTTATTTGGGACCACATCCTACAAATGGTAAAAAGTTATACATCTTAAATGTTCTACTGCTTAACGATCACGTATGTGTTTTGGCCATTGGAACTCACTAATAGCAATAAGACGTTTTGCCGATATCCCTGGTATGGCAAAATTCCTTCATGACGCAATCTCATACCGGTTTTCACTTTTTGCTGGTATACTGCCCGCCCCTAATAAGTGAAGGTTAGCCAGGTAGGTTTTCAAAGACCACGTAAGTTCGTAACTTCTGGGATGGGTGGGTTTTCAGCAAAAGGGAGATACCCTAAGCTTAAACATGTGGCTTTAATTGAATCAGGGAAGTGAACGGCACCTGTCTTCAGACTAGCCATTGTGGCCCTGAATCTACCGTGGGGCATTTTAAGGCCTGCATAAGCCTGCAGGTGTCGGACACAGCTGTGTTGTCACGCGACACAAATGCCTGCCTCAGAAGGTTCCAGATGCCCTCCCTAATCATCATCCAAATCTCACCCACTGTCACTGACACCAACTGGCACTAGAACTTGTGGCTATATAGCCTCTGCTAATGGAAGCTCAGTATACAGTAGCACCTGTTCAGGACAGGAGCAGGGAATAATTGTCGGGTGATGACAGTGGAGGAGCGAGGCTTTCCGTCTGAGTGGCCGAGTTGAGGGTGCATCTGGAGGCCACAGATCATGCGAGGCCCCCATAGCCTCGTGATTTATCAGCTTCTGTTTCATCAAGAGAGCTGCCTATCGATTGGAACCAAGCTCAGTTTTGCCACCATTCGTCTTGTGGCCCGAGCCGGCTGGCAGACAGAACTGCTTACTCTGGCTTCTTCCTCTCTTGCGCGTTCTCCCGCTCTCCACCCAATAATGAAAACTCAGCCAGCAGAGCTCATCTGCAGCACCCAGCAGGATGATAAATACGTAAACAGAAGGCCCCCCAATGGTGGGAGCAATGCGGGCAGTTGGCCTCGGCTCGCTGGGTGGTAGTGAGACAGGCTGGGTCAGCAAAGAGAGTCCTGTGGCATTCGGGCCTGGGAAAGTGGAGCTGTAATTGTCGTGCACCCTGTCTCTCTGCACACCCGATGGACATTATGGGGTGATAGGGGGGATTCTGGAGGGGGAGGGGCTGTACAGAAAGCATGAGTTCACCATTGCATTTTATGGCGAATGGCAATCCTCCATCTAAAAGCGAGGTTGAATTCTCAGTTTGTAGCTCTAAATAATGCAGCCGTCTTCATTTATTTTAAATTCTCCTCATGACGCTCTTCCTCTCTCCTGCCCCACGTATCCTTGCCAGGCGAGCGGCACTTTAAAAGCATTTTCGCCATCTATATATTTATAAAGGTTTATCCAGAGATTCCATGTGCCGTGCACCAGTGTTAGCCAGTGAGCCTTCGCTGTGTGATGTAAAGAGAATGCTGAGATGTGTGAAGGGATATTTTGTGTCTATGCACGCATGTCTGGGTCTGAGTCAGGAATGACCAAAAAGGGGGAAGAGGGAGATGGAGAGATCAGAGGCTAGAAGATCCAATGTTTTTTTCATTTCAGTTTCCCCGATCACTTTTTTTTTTTTGGAGGCATTTGAAACAATACTTGCTGACACACGGGAGGAAGAAAAACGCACGCACATAGACACACTAGCCCTGCTCAGTTGAACAGCAGCATGCAAGGGTTACGTTTGTAGCACTCTTGCTTGGGCAATCTGCATCACTCAGCCACAGGGAAAGAAAAATGTGTCTTTTAACGCAAGTGACTGGAAGGAAAGAGGCGTCCTTTTGGAGCTGCCCTGACCTATGCATGGCCTTAGCTCAGCACAGTACAGCAAAAGAGTGCCATTGATTTTATTTGGTAGGCATCTTTCCCACTATCCAACTTATGATAGGCTAATTAATTGAGTAGCAATTACTGTCAGGGTAGTTTTAGTGCATTATAAAAGATAATGACATCAGAAGCGCTGCAGTCGAGATGCAGATTTGAAAAAAAAGAGAAGCTTGTCAGCATTAAAATGCAAATGGCTCTTCCTGCCATATCGTATGGCTCCTTCTCCCTGATGTGGCAAAGGGATGAAAGCCACCGCGCTGTTTAGAAGATTAGTTTAATCACAGCTGTACACTACAGGCAAGCGAGAAGATGCATGGAACAGCATAACCTGAGCCAAGTGCCTTGTCTTGGTGCTGCTCTTACCCTCCCCCTTCTTCTTAAACGTAACTGCTCTTTACTGGGAAAACCAGACTCTAGTAATGGCCACACTACTTTAAATTCACTCTTTAATTATAGATTAAAGTGTGACTCTGGTGCTGCTTGACGTACGCTGACTTTTTCTGGTCTGTTAATACAAAGTGTGGGGATTTTCTCCTAAGACCCCTCGGGGATAAATCGGTCATGTCGTCCCCTCCTGTGCTTAGTGAGGCTGATGGCCTGCATGGCCAGAGGTCTGTGAACTTAGTGCGAGGCTGAGGGAAGGTGAAGTAACAGGCACTTGTAAACATTAACACCCCGAGGACAAACTGCAGACTGGACCGGTACAAAGTAGAGCTACGCTGTAAACCCGTTCAATTTGGTGATGCGGCTGCCATTCCTCAGGTTGAGCCTGTTCCTGTTGTGCTTCATAATACCGTAGTAGGGGGGGTGTACGTCACTGGTCGTTATTTTGAGGAACAGTGCCACATTCACAGTGAGCCACAGACCTTGGTCAGCACGGTGCAAAGTGCTTAGCCATATCCTGTTGTCTTTACAGCCTCCAGTTAAGACTTGTTTTTTTTCTTTTTCCGCAAACTGTAAACACTTTCTGATCTCAATGTGCATTTACAATCTCGTCTGAGCCACATCTCGAGTTAGGCTTTTTCCACATTGCTCTTGCATGGGAGGCCTGGCGCTGACAGAACTGCCCTGCTCTTCTCATTTACATTCACGTCGTGTACGGACAGTGAATGACATGCAAATCAATCTTCCTTTTAAGGAACAATGTTCTTTCATATGGTTCTAATTTTTCAAAGAGTGAACTCACTCCTGAAGTAGTCAGCTGCTGAACATCTGTCAGTGGTACCGGCAAGTAGAGCAGAGGATTGAGCCCAGAGAAATATCTCTCACCGAGGTTGGAGTGAGTTCTCTCCTTCACCAGAACCCAGGAACACAGTCCAATGTAGGCCATCTCTAGCCCAGCCTGACTAAGCCCAGCCCAGACTTGCCCTGCCCATTTCAGAACAGTACGCATTGTGCCTCAAGCCTCTGCAGGGATGCTGTGGTAAACAATGGGCCCTTTTCCTCTCAACAGCAGCTCCTCTGGGGCGCTCCTCTCTTCAAGTTGGACTGCTAATACTTTTTTGGTGTGACTCGCCACTGGCTGCAAATGACAGTAAGCACAAGCAAAGTTGATCTTGCACCATAGGCAATTGTGACTTATCATACCATCAGGGGTGACAACACCATAAACTGGGTATTTATTCTGTATTTGTATGTATTCTGTTTACATTTTAGACTCCAGCTATTAGTTAGGCTTACACATAGCCATTTTCTCCTCTACGTGTGTGATACAAAATCTACTAGGGAACCAGACCAAGGCCATCTTACAAAAGAAAGATGCAAACTACAGGAAATGCTTGTCTTGAGTCGATTGCGTAGTCAAACCATGACGATGAGTTGACTCTGTGACTAAGACTGAGAGGAAACAACTGAAAATGCATAGTGAAAGAGGGAGGAGGAAGGGAGCAGAAATGAGGGTGTGAATGAGTGCGGGAGGAAGGGAGGGAGGGAGTGCGAGTACGTCTACTACTGCAGTGAAGAACAGCACTGACTCGCAACTTGTGCCTTGCCTCCTGTGTTCCAACCTTCATTACCCAATCCTATCAGGACTCTGCCGAACAACAACATTTATAATGCAGTTATGGCTCTATTTCTGCTGTTGCGATACAATGTTCTTGATGCTGATTCTGATGATTCCTGATGCTGAGTTGAGGAACAGGCCTAGCTGCGGATCAGTGGACCTTGTGTTTTCTGAGCACTATTGTCATGCAGACCTAGTTTTTCATTGTTGCCTAACTCATTGGAATTTCCTCTTCGTTTTATTGTTTACGCCTGCACGTAGTTAGGCCACATACTTCATTCAGAAATGTTCTCCTCTCTGAGGTTTCCCTCTTTGCCGTCGCTGAAGTTGATAGAGATTTTAAGAGCCCACTAGGCTAAATGGCAACTGAAATGATCCTTTAATATCTGTCAGTTTTTTACCCAGAGGAGCCTTCTATACCCAGATAGGATGCTCACCCACTTTGGCGTAACTTTGCTTACATGTTGAAGTTCCAGGCAGAACTTAACTTGTGCACACACACACACACACACACACACACACACACACACACACACACACACACACACACACACACACACACACACAAAAACGGACTTTGAAAAAGATTTTGCTGGCCTAACTATTTTGATCCACTCAGGCAAGCAGTATTGGACCTATTATGCTACTGAGATATTGAATAAGTAAGATGAGACCCCAGGATCCATATACTTTGTCATTTTGTGGTCAACTCTTTTCAACAGATGCTAAGGTTAAATGAGAACATGCCCTTTGCACTCATAGTTGTGTTAGTCCTTGGAGCAGTCCGGGGAACAGGTGTTATCGGTGTACACGCTCTTCATAAAAAGCACAAGCCCGTAGAGCTCCTGTTCTGTTCCCCTCTTTCCGTGCTGGCACTTCACACCTCATTAAATGTGTGTAAGTAGATTGTTGCATTCCTCACAAAGCTTAATGACACGGCAAAGCACAGGCATTCCACACGGCAGGAGACTGATGCTTTTGTTCATTGTTTTCACGTTATAAAACCAACAGCAAGCTCCCCTTGACCTCCATATACCTTCCGCTGTTCACCTAGAGTTTTTAATTTGCTTTATAGAACGTGGCAACCGCAACAGCTTACTCTGATTTGTCTGACCACAAAATCTATTTGCTTCGAGGTCAATGTCTTTGCAAAACGAATCAGAAATACCGCGCTCGAGTGAGTTGCACTCGTGGTGCTTGGCTTGCACCTGCACTCCCTAACCTAGTTCATTTGTTTCCAGTAGCCCAGTGATATCATGTCTTTCCCGTCGCTGGCTTGTCAAGTTCAGCCACTTGTCACTGATACCGAGTGACACCTAAGTCCAAGTGACACTGGGCAGCCTTCCCTTTGGGAAATGTGCGAGCTTGCTGCCTCCACCATCTGACCTCTGTGGCCTTGCGTCTGTCAACTTGTCGCAAAAGGACAAGCATCAGAAACCCATTTCACTCCTCTGGGCTCACTTGATACAGCTGGAAATGTGTCTCCACCCCCTAGCAGGCTGCCCTAAGTTTGAATCGCCCAGCCGGGGGAATCTTCTGAGTGGACGAACAACATGATCTGTTGGTGTTCCACGTTCACCATCTACCTCAGTGTTTGTTAACAGTGTGGGGGGCCGTAATGAGTGAGCCTGCTGGTGTCCTGGACTTCCCTGTGTTTTCGAGGAGCCCTCAGGTTGCCCTTGGCAGCGCAGATTGCAGTATGGCTGTGATCAGCACCTCCCCAAGCTATGGGTTTTGCATCTAGGTGGCTGACTGCCAAGCTGACATGAGCTGCCAGGAGGGATGAGGCCACACCTGATAGCCGACTCTTTGATGGAGAGACAGAGACGGGAGGACTACCCATCTCCCAAGTTGAACCACTACTAGCCAGTATCCACTCCATGTTTACTATTAGGACCATAAAGGCATCTGTTAGCAGTTCAAAAGATTTGCCATATTAGACCAGCCAACTGATCCTTGGTAAATGGTGATTTAGATTTAGCATAAGAGATGCTATCTATTCTCACACTCTATTTGGCTATTTATTTTGCCTGTACGGTATACATTTTCAATAAAAAACATGTAAACGACTCTTGCTGCTTCTCCGTTGACATTTCGTCAAGGTGCCCAAACAGGACAGCTTTTGTGCCATTGGTCAGTCAATGGTGAGACGTTGTGACAGGACACAGTGTCGTCAGTCCTTGTCCACCGTTGGCACCAGATGAATGCTGCTTTATGTCTTCCACTCAATGGCCGTGCATTCCCCTCCCCTGCACCAGCCCGCGCCCTACTCTGCAAATACCATACGGGAATTATTTCATTTAGAAGCATAATCGAATCAAAAAAGTTCCAAGCTCAGTCAATTCTCTAATGTATCGTTGATTCCTAAACAATTGCCTCTCTGCTCAATTGAGCATTCAGTGTTTGTTTTATTGATCTGTGTCCCTGTGGCTTTACCCCATGCATTATCATCAAGCAGGATTTTAGTGTTGAGCATTTGCATGCTGGCGCTTTGCTTTACCCTAATGTTTCCCCCTCTGTCTGACATTAACCTTTTGGCTTTGAACTGACTGTTGCTATACTTTTACAAATCAAAGGTGCTTTAATCAATTCAACCTTTTCCCCTTACTTTAGCATTTTGTTGTTACCTGGCATTAAGTATGGCATTTCCTGGATGATCATTGTGATCACGTAAATGGTTCCAAAATGAGTCTGACCCTCATTATAGTTAACGCTGAATTCACTCCTAAATCAATGAGGATTCAATAGGTCATGGTCTTATCTATGGCACCCCAGGGCTTGTCCTGCTTCCTCTCTCTATATGCAATTTCATTTTCCTTCTTGATTTTTATGCGCTAGAGCTTCCGCTTTCCTGGGAAAGCCTATCTTAAGTGGCCAAGGCCAAAGCGTGCCTTTCTGTGATTGACCAGCAACTTTGATTAATAAGAAGGGGGTCTTTGTTCATCCAGCAGAACAGCAGTAGCCTAGCCCTAACCTTGAGGTAGTGTTGCAGCAACGCTCCTCTGAAAGGAATGACTCCCAATCAAAGGGACGGAAAGGGATAGACATTGGGCTGTCTAGGACTTGTAGTGCCAGTCCCTTCTCTTGGAAATCCAAGCCAAAGCTTTCAGCACGTTCTTAGCCTCAAGGCCAATTTGATTTGTATATTGTGCTTTTTGTGTGATATTTGCATGTTTCCGCAGAGGGTAGTTGAGTGTGGTCGTTATTTTTTTGTTGTTGCCTATTATCTTCTCTGAATGTGGTTTCCATCTTCAGGGATGCATTCTCTTATTGTGCTGTGTTCATGTTCTGAAATGATGCGATTAACGTGACGGAAAGGATTTTAATTTTGTAGTGTAACGTTACAGGGGACAAAGCTGTGAGATGCTCACGTTACGTATCTGTGTTTCATACGGACATTACAAAACCTAGTTCTGGTTAGACATTTCGAAAAGCATATCTGTGTGTTTTTTGTCTTCCCCCCCCCCCCCCCCCCACACACACACACACACACACACCCTTCGTTCTGGCAGTAATGTCCATCCGGTTGGTTGGTTGGTGGCTCCGGTCGGAGGAGGAGTGTGAGTGGGCAGAGGACAGCGGGTTTGACAGCCACACTGAGGTGTGAACACTGCCGCTCATGCACAACGGAGATTATGTAAGCTAAGCAGCAGGTTAGTTCCCCTTCTCCAGCCTGAAACGAAAAGGGATGGGAGGGAGGAACGTCAACGTTTCCAGGGGAAAATTCGGTATCTTTTTCTTAGACTCCACCTGATGAGAGGCAAATAATTACGTAAGCCGGCGTTAATGTAGGCTAGTTCCCCCCCCCCCCCTCCCTTGCATTAATGATGCTCCCAAGTGTCTGAGGCGCGGGCTGCTTTGATCCGTTATTTTTTTGGTTTGGTTTTATTATTCCCGACCGCCTGCATGCGGCCCACTTTGCTTCCAGGTGGCCTTTAGCCACATGCGTGGTGCTGTGCCAGGATGAGTCGTCTACCAAGCCCGAAGGCATCGTCCACCTTCTCACGACAGCCCAGCCGGCAACGGTATTAGATGTAGCAGATCCCCTGGCTCACCCGCCTTTAATAATTCACAGGCTCAGTAATAGCCACGCGTCTTGTGCTTTAGCTGAGAAAGCTTCATTGAAGGGGCTGGCTGGCGGGCTCTTTGGGGGCCTGGTTGGTGTAGGCGAGTGCGTGTTGACTGGGATAGAGTGGTGCCGAAAGCAGGGGGCCATGGGTTTAGGCTGCACAAAGAGATGGATGGGGTAGTTTAGTGTTATCTTGTCTTAAGAGGAGGGGTGGGGGGGTGCAAGGTAGGAGGAGTGAAAGGAAGGAAGTTGCGTAGCACGCTGGGCTCACTGGAGAGACTGGAGGGCCCTGAAGGTTGTCAGACAAACAGCCTTCCTGAGGCCACACAGTGACCGGTATGTTAGGGAGGCCAGTGGGTTCAATGGACTTGATCCCCTCTCATTCCATTCCTTAGCTGGAAGCCTTACAAAGAAACCCTTCCTCCATTGTTGTGATTCTACCGCCCCTTCTATGCTTTATAAACTACCTTTGTTCCTTTTATTGTAATTTTTTTCACAAACACAGGTCAACCCTCATCAAACAAGGGGTTCTGCCCTGTGTTTATGAGGACAGACACCGGTAGAAGGGACCCAGCTGTGTCACGGGCTGGCCTCTTATTCCCAGGCTGCGCAGCCTTCTATATTCCACGCAGCCCCACCACTCTGACCTGCTGCTGCTGCCAGGGGACATCTGAGCGTGTCTCTAGCTGCAGTCCCTGGTTTTCAGGTCTTCCCTTACACGCGATGATACCGTGGGCTCACTCAGTGTGGCTTCAGTGCATTGGTCCGATCCACCGCCTGTAACTACACCAGAGAACTGGACCCATAAATCACGAGAGCGGGCCCAGCGTTCTCCCCAGGCGGCTCACTTTCATTACTGGCTAATCATCAATGACTGTCCACCTTGCAGAGGAGGAATAAGAAATCATGAGTGGCCCGTAGCGCTCTATAATTTGGCCCATTGAACCATGTCCAACATGCCTTTGTTCCCTTCATGGGACCTTGGCTGGTGTTCAGTGGCATTCCAGTGCAACCATTTTTTATGTTTCGAAGAGGAACGAAAATAAAGAAAAATAAAACTATTGTCTACACCTCGGCGAACTTGGTGATAGTTTGGATCTTGGCCTTCATCAGCATGCAGGTTTTGTGACTCTAATACACTTGTCATGATCAGAGAAGGTTTTCCAGCAAATCACAAAACAGTGCAACGCTGGGGAAACGGCGCTATTGTTTTCATTGATTTATTTAGCTCCCCATGCAGCGGGCCGGGGTTAAATGTGCTTTTAGCTGTAACTTATGCCAATTTTTCAAAGCACTTTTCCCCCTGCCCTTATTTTCTGCTGACTCGTGATATTGGGCTTCTACCACGCTGGCATGCATCGACATCTCCAGCCACCCCTGTGCCCCCATTATCCTTGGTTTAGGAGAGTCTAATGGCCTGTCTGTGCTCCGCTCCCCTGTCTTTGTAGTTTGGAGGTGACGAGAGGAGGGTAGACAGCAGGACTATCTACGTGGGCCACCGCCCCTGCCCCGCCACAGAAGCTTTCATCCCCCCCAAGTTCTGCGATAACAGGATTGTGTCTTCCAAGGTAAGGCTCACGCACATCCTCCCTCACTCTTGGTCTCTCACGGGGGGGGGGGGGGGGGGGGGGGGGGGACGACGACATGCGAGGGCCCACTTTAATCACGCCGCCATTTCTCCACTCCACATCAGGTCTACCGTCTTCCCCTCTGCGCCAACGACTACTATCTTGCCTTAACTCCTGACGTTCAAATCAGGCTCTCCTCCGGCTCCTCCTCTCCCCCCCTGCTGTTGCCTTCTTTTCTCTTCGTCTACGTCTCTCCTCCCCCTGCTCCCCCGCACGCTCATCTTCCCTCTCAGTGGAAGGCCATTATTTGTCTGTCGGGGGATCTGTGTAGTGGCAGTGAAATACATGGCTGCTATTAATGTACCGGCAGTGTGCGCCCGTGCTGGCGAGCCTCCCGGCCCCTATGGACCCAGCCCTTCTCTTCATCTCTCCCCCGGCGGCAGGGCACCGCGGCCGGCTGGATGGCGGACACGAGAGGCAGAGGAGACGGAGGGTGGTAAAGAAGGAGCGAGGCATGGAGATTTCTAGTTTTGCGGAGGGTCCCAGCGAGAAACGCCACCGATCAGTTCCTCCTTCTCCTCCGGCGTGAGCCTGCAAAGCGTCTTTAATTACCCCGGCGGTGGTGCTGCCCAGGCCTCGGCCTTCTGTCACGCCGCGGCACCTCCTCCTCCTCCTCCTCTCCTCTCCTTCACTGCACCATCCCTCCCTTCTTCAGCCTCCTGTTCTTTTACTCTCTCTCCCTCTCCCTCTCTCTCTGCCAAAAGGAGAGGGGAGGGGGGCGCTACAGCGACATTTCACCAGTACCACATTCCTGCCTCGTGCAAAGACGTCCCCTTAGTCTTCCTAACACAGGGTTGTGTGTGTGTGTGTGTGTGTGTGTGTGTGTGTGTGTGTGTGTGTGTGTGTGTGTGTGTGTGTGTGTGCGCGTGCGCGCGCGCGCTTTGGCAGCCCGGCCGTACGGCTGCCGCATGGTTGTTTGTTGTAAGTTACTGTCCCCGGGTCATTGTTCTCCAGTCTCCTGGGGATTTAGCAGATAAGGGTTGCTTCAGCCACCAGAGTATCAGCCGTCACGGCCACTTGTAACTGACACCAAGAAAAGAAACAACAACCCACTTGATAAGGTAATCGGCTCTCCATTCAGCGAATTAAGGAGATAAGTCACTAATCTGAGGCAGTGGAATACCTGCAAGTCCCGAGGGTTAGCGCCATGGGGTACAGGCCCATCAGACAGACAGTCTGCTATTTTAGTCACCCCCCCCATCCCATTCCCTTCCACCCAGCTCACTGGGAGAATAAATACACACATGAAAGAGGTGATGAGTGGAGGTCTATTTAAGATACCTTATTTGACCTTTTACCTTATATACGTTAACTTTTCAGAAACCTGGCCTTTTTTGACGTCTTCGACATGTCGTGTAATCTTTCCCGCCATGTTTTTGCTTCTGTCTCCCCAGTACACAGTGTGGAACTTTCTGCCAAAGAACCTGTTTGAGCAGTTTAGACGAATCGCCAATTTCTACTTTCTCATCATCTTTTTGGTTCAGGTGAGTGCAATTTAAAGTTGGATTCTATGGACGACCTACGCGGGCTGTTGTTTGACTGCTGGGAACTTCAGATATTAGAATATCAAATGAGCAAGCAGCCACTTTGAATGCTGCGCTAGCCGGGTAGAGAAAGTGTGCTTGTGCAAGTGGCGGGTGTGCTTGCGGTTCTGCAAGCGAGTTGGGTAAGTCTTTCGGGGACGTCCATTTTGTTCTTTGTGGATTTGGCTGGGACACCGTGTGTGTCCGATGGCCCCCCCCTCCCCCACCCTCACTCATCTACAGGGTGGAAACTCTTGAGTGGGCTGGTAAAGAACACTGGGTGACATGTTTATGCCCCGGCTCATAACATCATTTCGAGTACCTGGGCTCCTCATCCCTCTCTGATCTGGCCCAACTGATCTGGCCCGCAGTGATGATGGAGCCTTGAGTAAGACAACTACATCTCTCTCTCCAGCTCTCTTGTCTCTCTCTCTCTCTCTCTCTCTCTCTCTCTCTCTCTCTCTCTCTCTCTCTCTCTCTCTCTCTCTCTCTCTCTCTCTCTCTCTCTCTCTCTCTCTCTCTCTCTCTCTCTCTCTCTCTCTCTCTCTCACCCACCCACACTTAGCGTTCTTTTTCTCTTCCTTGCTCTCTCTTCACGCCCCTCTCTCTCTCTCTGATGGCAACGAGGCTGTCACCAGGTTGTAACCCCAGCAGTGTCTCCAGTGTGAGCAGGGCCAGGCGTCGTTCTGCTCAGGAGAGATGCTGCCTCCGACTGGCGTCGCCCTGCCCTGC
The DNA here is from genome assembly GCA_017639675.1 of Aplochiton taeniatus. Taxonomy (NCBI): domain Eukaryota; kingdom Metazoa; phylum Chordata; class Actinopteri; order Galaxiiformes; family Galaxiidae; genus Aplochiton; species Aplochiton taeniatus. Next base: position 8,678,493 of record CM030186.1, on the reverse strand, counting down.
CCTGCCCTGCCCTGCCCTCATCCATCTAGGCTGTCGGAAGATCCCTACTAATAGTTTTGTTGTATTTTAAACCAGATTGAAACCCTAGCAGTCATCCTCTGTTTGCTGTCCTGTCCTCATGATATAACTGTTGGATTGACCACATTGTCATGATTTATGATTATCATGTTGCTGTTATCAATGCCTTTTTTAGTGCCTGTAAGAGCAAACGCTGTTGTTTGGGAGTGGGCTTTGATGTGCGTGCGTGCGTGCGTGCGTGCATGTGTCCTGGGTGTGCTGATGGTGTTTACCCAGCTTGGCATGTGGCTGGCACGTCTCCACTAATCCAGCCTCTCTCTAGAGGGGCTCCTTACCCTACCCGGCCAGTTTTCCCCACGCAGGCCCGTATTATATCACAGGCAGAAAGGGGGAATACACGTTACTCACACGCACACACAGAGTCTCTCTCTCTCTCTCTCTCTCTCTCTCTCTCTCTCTCTCTCTCTCTCTCTCTCTCTCTCTCTCTCTCTCTCTCTCTCTCTCTCTCTCTCTCTCTCTCTCTCTCTCTCTCTCTCTCTCTCTCTCAAACACAGCCTCAGCCGTCATCGCAGAGTGCCTGTATTCACATCACAGAGACAGAAATAAACCTTCTGACTTCCCCCAGAGGCTCTATGTGAATGCTCCCCGTCAGAACCCGAAACCCCACGCAACCCCCCACCACCCCCCCACCCCGTTGTCTCCCCCCCTCCCCGTTGTCTCCCCCCCCCCCCCCCCCCCCCCTCCCCGTTGTCTCCCCCCCCCCTCCCTGTTGTCTCCCGCCTCCCGTCCTCTCCCCCGCTCTCCGCAGCACTGCACCGCTGACGTCAGCAGCCAGGGAGCCCTCTGTACTTCTGAGCGCCACAAATAGACACCGACTGATAAAATAGCACCGCTCGCCTATAAATAGCCCGGGCCACCTTTTTTTTTTTTGCCTGGTTGCTGATCGAATGAGAACATGGAGAGAGAGAGAGAGAGAGAGAGAGAGAGAGAGAGAGAGAGAGAGAGAGAGAGAGAGAGAGAGAGAGAGAGAGAGAGAGAGAGAGAGAGAGAGAGAGAGAGAGAGAGAGAGAGAGAGAGAGAGAGAGAGAGAGAGAGAGAGAGAGAGAGAGAGAGAGAGAGAGAGAGAGAGAGAGAGAGAGAGAGAGAGAGAGAGAGAGAGAGAGAGAGAGAGAGAGAGAGAGAGAGAGAGAGAGAGAGAGAGAGAGAGAGAGAGAGAGAGAGAGAGAGAGAGAGAGAGAGAGAGATGAGAGAACGTGGGGGTGGTGATGGTGATGATGGGGGGGGGGGGGGGGGGGGGGGGGGGGGGGGGGGGGAGGGGGAGGGGGGGAGAGGCACCCAGTGCGGCCCTGGGACCTCAGAGAGCTGCCGTCTGTCGCTCACGCTGACACACTTTGCGTCCGGGATGTAGGGCTCTGCTCTGCCGTGAGAGCCTGGTATCACTCAAGCCCATCTAGAGCACCGCGGCTCCCTCGCCGTCTGGGAGTTCTGGATGCCGCTTTGGTGCAGAGTGTGGAGGAGGCTCGGCAGGGTGCATGGTTTTGGGCCCGGGTGTGAGAAAAGGGATTTGGGTGGTTTTGTGGCCTGTGATTAATGGATTCAAGTATTGTGTGTGTGTGTGTGTGTGTGTGTGTGTGTAAGAAGGTAGTCATACAGTAATATGTGTATTGAGTTTGCTATCCCAAGGAAGAAAGATGAACTCTTAAAAACCGAAGAGTCTGCTAATCGTCCGGGTAGACCACAGAGGTGCACATATGGAGTGTGACTATGGACCACCAGGTGTTTTACCCTAAAAACAGTACAACCGCGTGGTGTTAGCCAGCTCTGGATTTCAAGGATCTGTTTCTGGGTATTGGCCAATAGCGGAAGCTCGCAGGCGGGGCGTGTTAGCCTGGAGCTCTGGCCCAGCAGAGTCTGGCCGTGGTCTGATCAGCCAGCTCTGGGCTGACCGGGGCCAGGCCTGGCCCGCTCCCCGCCGCGTCCCAGGGACGAGCTGTCCTCAGCACTTTGCTGCAGAGCTCCAGCCCCTCCTTTTTAATATCTTTAATCGGCCACTCGGCCCGAAGCCCCGCTGCTTCCCAACCAGCTATTTCATCCATTTAGCAGATCGAAAAGAGAGGGGGGAAAACGGAGCACGGCCTGGCGGAGTAGAGAGTCAGGGGCCGGCCCGGCCAGAACGGGGCTAAGAGGCCGTCGATGATTTCCCCCGAAGTCACCTCAGGTAAATGGAAGGCCCCCGGCTCCAGGAGCGCTTAACGCGAGAACCTCCCCCTCCACCTCGGGCGTGAACGCGCCGTCCTACCCTGCTCTCCCCTGGCCCTGGCCGAGAGAGGGCTGCGGCAACGTTGGAGCCCCGAGTTCCTCCCTCCTCTTCCCCTCTGGTCTCTGACTCGGCTGCCTCGGTACACCACAGAGTCGACCGCCGAGACAATGAATGCACAGCCCTCTCTCTTTTTTCCCCCTGATTCTGCATTCCTGCCGATGGTTCGATGTGCACTGGTCCATCTCTGCCTTCTAATTGATTTATCTCCCAGTTAATTGTAATCACAGTAAAGCTCGGATAGCTTAGAAGCTCACTACACACGTGTGTCTGTGTGTCTGTGTGTCTGTGTGTCTGTGTGTCTGTGTGTCTGTGTGTCTGTGTGTCTGTGTGTCTGTGTGTCTGTGTGTCTGTGTGTGTGTGCGCGAGAGAGAAGGAGAGAGCTGGAGAGAGCGTGCCTCTGGTGGAGTACTGTGTGTGTGTGTGTGTGTGTGTGTGTGTGTGTGTGTGTGTGTGTGTGTGTGTGTGTGTGTGTGGGGGGCGGGGGGGGGGGGGGGGCACGGCGCGCACTCAGGTAGCAGTGTGGCACTCATCTCATTCTCAGTCCAGGCACAGGTAAGGAAAACACCAGAGAGCGCTTCACAACACGTTCTCCTGCTCACCGCTGCAGCTGATGTCTATCTGACAGCCTGTACTCCTCTCGCTCAGAATGCCAACCAGCTCCTCTACGTGAGGCCGTGTGTGTGTGTGTGTGTGTGTGTGTGTGTGTGTGTGTGTGTGTGTGTGTGTGTGTGTGTGTGTGTGTGTGTGTCTGGATGGCTCTGCGTGTCCTAACAGGCATCCTGTCTGCCTCGGCGGGATCCCTGTGCCAGTGCTCTGTGTGCTGCAAGATCAGGAGTGTAGAGGATAAATCCGCCTCATGGCACTTTTAGAGGCTCCACACACACACACACACACACACCCACCCACGGGTCCTCACACAATAGTTTGACGCTTGGGGTTTCTGGCTGGTGGCGATGGTCAGGTGGTGCTCCTGAGCAGCTTGAGGAGGATTACCTGGCCTCTGTTCAGGCACGCTCTCGGCCTCATTACCAAACACACACACACACACACACACACACACATTCCTCCACACACAGTGTTACACAGACACACGCACTTGCAACACATGCAGGGGGCCAGCAGGCAGGCAGGCAGGTTTGGATAGCTGTGCTTGGTACGGGGACGCTCAGCTGGAGTGGTTGGTCTGCTCTCATGCCTTGGCACCCCCCCACCCACCCCCCCACCGGCTGCAGATTAAACCCACTGCCCCAGCCCGTTTGATTAGACCTACCGTGGTCAAGCTGCTGCGGTCTCTCATACCTCTCCTCCCCGCTCAGCCACGAAAATCTCTGCCCCGTTGCTTCCACTGATGAAGAGATATGAGCAAACGGCCCACCGTCCCACCAGCGTGGGACTATACTGAGCTGGAGAGCCCCGCCCCCTTCTCCCCCAGCAGGGCGTGTGTTCCGACACGGTGTGTGTGTGTGTGTGTGTGTGTGTGTGTGTGTGTGTGTGTGTGTGTGTGTGTGTGTGTGTGTGTGTGTGTCAACGGGCCTCTTGCGCAGCGTTTTAGTTTCCCTAAAACATTGTGGCTTGATGTGTCAACAGACGGAGGCTGCGGTTAACCCTCCCTGTTTGCTCCTCCCAGGTGATTGTGGACACCCCCACCAGCCCCGTCACCAGCGGCTTGCCTTTGTTCTTTGTCATCACGGTGACAGCCATCAAACAGGTAAGACCTTTCACACAGCTTCCTGTTCACGTCCACCCCTCCACCCACAGCTTCCCTCTTCCTTTAACAGGGGTTGAAATAAAGCCTGCCAAAACTATGAGAGAGAGAGAGAGAGAGAGAGAGAGAGAGAGAGAGAGAGAGAGAGAGAGAGAGAGAGAGAGAGAGAGAGAGAGAGAGGAGAGAGAGAGAGAGAGAGAGAGAGAGAGAGAGAGAGAGAGAGAGAGAGAGAGAGAGAGAGAGAGAGAGAGAGAGAGAGAGAGAGAGAGAGAGAGAGAGAGAGAGAGAGAGAGAGAGAGAGAGAGAGAGAGAGAGAGAGAGAGAGAGAGAGAGAGAGAGAGAGAGAGAGAGAGAGAGAGAGAGAGAGGTTGTATAGAACCAAACTCCCCGGAGAGGGTCTCTCTCAGTGCAGCCGTGGCCCAGCTTTAGATGCATTGTTTTAGGATTGGCTGTTTTGGTGGCCTGCTGCTGGACCTTTTCAAGTGGACAATAGAGGGTGGGCATCCTTCCAAACATACAGTATATGGGCCACATAGATAGTGGGCTTCCTCTGCAGTGGGGGCGGCATGTTAACAGCAGGGCGCTCTGCACTTCCTTTCATCCTCCACTTCCACCCCCCCTCACTTCCACCTTTGGTGTATTCTCTATAACCTGTTTCTGTTGGGGCCCTTCCTCTCTGCCCTGTCCCTCCCCATCCGTTCGTCTCCCAGGGTTACGAGGACTGGCTGCGGCACAAAGCGGACAACGAGGTGAACAAGTACCTGGTGACGGTGCTGGAGGACGGCCTGCGAACGCGGAAGGAGAGCGAGAAGATCAAGGTACTTTTCAGCGGCTGCGCCTCTGTGAAACCCCCCCTACTCCTCCTCCTCCTCCTCCTCCTCAAATGAACGTATTCCCTGCGGGACACAGAATCAGCCCTCTGGCTTCTGACTGGAACCTCAGCACCATGGTTTCCTGCCAGTCTAGGACAGATGGGAGCACTGTGTGGCAGGGTGCTCCGTGTCCCAGTCATAGCGGACTCCAGTCCAGTTCCCTTGAGCTGTCTGCCAGTCGTGAGCAGGGGGCTGGGTGTGGCACTCTGGTCCAGGTGGAGGTGAGGTGTTATGAGGAGGCTGTGGTTGTGTCGTCCCCAGGTTGGAGACGTGGTGGAGGTGGTGGAGGACGAGACCTTTCCCTGTGACCTGATCCTGCTGCAGTCCAGCCGTGAGGACGACACCTGCTTTGTGACCACTGCCAGCCTGGACGGGGAGTCCAACCACAAGGTAGACGCCGTGCCTCTGGCCTCACTTCCCTTCACTCTACTGGTCCTGGGACGAGTTTGAACGTGTCGACTCCTTTTGTTTGTCTCGCTCGCCCACTTGTTCTTTTTCACGCGTTTTGGACACGTGTGTGTTTCTGTGTGGTCTGTGTCTGCGCTTAGTTGTAACGACCCGAGTGTTTGGCGAGCTGCAACAAGCCCTCCCCCCCTCCTGACTTTAATGACATCCCTCTGTGTCTCTCCCTTCTTTAGACCCACTACACAGTGCCAGACACGGTGAAGGACCTGGACTCTCTCAATGCCACCATCGAGTGCGAGCAGCCCCAGCCTGACCTCTACAAGTAGGTGCTCATCACGTGGCCCCGGGGAGTTTACAGAAAGCACACGCTGTTTATAAAACCTCCGGTGCAGGGTCAGTCCAAGCGCCACATTTAAAAGCTCCCCAGCCCTGTTAATGGTAACAATAGTTGTACAAAGTAGACAACTGTTGGCAGGACATGAACATAGTTCTCTGCGCTCGCGGACAGTATTGTGAGCGCTGCTAGGTAGCCCCATCCGTCCAAGAGTCCCTCCAGAGAGGCTGCCCAGAAAAGGGAAAGTACAGTCGGCCGAGGGAACTGGCCTGCCGTGACCCGAACTTCAACGCTGGACTAGCTGAGCCTCTGACGCCCCCTGTAGCCCGCCGGCGGCGACTGCAGTTGGCCCCACATCAGAGCGGCGTCGAGGGGGGCGCGCCAAGAAAGCCGCCGTGACAGATGCTGCCTTCTCAGAGTCGATAAAGTAGACGGCTCCCGTTGAAAGCACTGCATAACCCCCAGCCCACTAACTGGTGCGGCGCCCTAAAAGGCGCCCGTGCCAGCCAGATGGCCCCGTGATAGCTCTCCATTTGACGGGGAGCTCCTTCACGACCAGATGCTTACAGTTTTAGGGTTATGTCACCTGATCACAGTCAGCATCTCTTTATGGGCTGTTTTATCCTTTCACATGCTTAGCCTCTTGATGTTCCTACAAGGATATGAGCTCCATAATGGCTGTGGACTCTGTGTGGGTGTGTGTTGTTAAAAGAAGAAGAGGCGGTCCTAATCTCACACACAGCTTATGTGTTGTTTAGGTTTGTCGGACGAATGCACATCTACAGGAATGACCACGAGCCTGCTGTGAGGTGAGAACGCTGCCGTTAGCACACACACACACACACACACACACACACACACACACAAATGTAGAGAAAACGCTCTAGCACAGTCGCTTAAGCACTGTCTTTTCTCTTTGCAGTACCAGCCAATCATTATTTTATTGATCCATAACTCCAAACCTGCATTCAAGTAAAGCCAGGTTGGCACAGCTTCAGGCCCTCCTTCAAACGCTTCTTTTTTTCACTCACCGCAATGTAATGGTCTCCTAAAAGATATCGCAATGTCCTTCTCAAGAACATTGGGGCCAGAGTTATAACGCAGGCTGCAGCCATGCATTGCCAGCAGGCATTTTTAGACTGGCTTCCAGGATGCCTGCCCAAGTCGGAGGAGCCAGCAGGACTGGAATGCAGAGGTGAATGGGGCTGACTCTGTGGCTGTTGTTTCTTTAGGTCTTTGGGCCCAGAGAACCTGCTGCTGAAAGGAGCCACCTTAAAGAATACAGAGAAAATCTACTGTGAGTAGCAAGTTGTTCTGGTTTTATTGGGATCTCTTTTAGCCAATGCCTATTTTTTTCTAGTCCATAAAATAACACATCTATACATGCATGCATGCATGCATACATACATAAACTAAATGTATACAGTACATGCCTTAGACATACATCACAACTTTTCGAACTGGCCTCTCCCTCCCTTATAGGTGTTGCAGTTTACACAGGCATGGAGACTAAGATGGCTCTCAACTACCAGGGCAAATCCCAGAAGCGCTCTGCCGTTGAGAAGTAAGTGCAGGGAGAAACGTGTCAAAAACAAACCCCGAAAAAAGTGAGATCTTTGACGAGACCTTTTTATCTTCTGCCCTGACGCGCTGTGCCCCCTCTGCCAGGTCCATCAACGCCTTCCTGCTGGTGTACCTGTGCATCCTGGTCAGCAAAGCCCTGGTGTGCACCACCCTCAAGTACGTGTGGCAGAGCAAGCCCGGGCAGGACGAGCCCTGGTACAACGAGAAGACCCAGAGGGAGCGGGACAGCAACCTGGTGGGGATTCTGCCGTGTAGCATGTCGCTCGACACCGAGAGGCAGTGCCTTGGCGTGGTTAGCCAATCATGGCGCTCTGTTCGGGTCACAACCTCGAAGCGGTTTTCCTCTCATCCACATTGTATCATCTCTCTCGGGTTTGCTGACAATGCGTCTCCTGTGTTTCCCCCCCCTCCCCTCCCCTCCCCTCCCCAGTATCTGAAGATGTTCACCGACTTCCTGTCCTTCATGGTGCTCTTCAACTTCATCATCCCCGTGTCCATGTACGTGACGGTGGAGATGCAGAAGTTCCTGGGCTCCTTCTTCATCACCTGGGACAAGGACTTCTACGACCCGGAGATCCAGGAGGGGGCGCTGGTCAACACCTCCGACCTCAACGAGGAGCTGGGCCAGGTCAGGGACAGTCGGGGCTGGGCGGGGGGCGGGTGGGTGGGTGGGGGGGCGCGCTACCTTCCTGATGCCGTGGCGTGGAGGGAAGGCGCTACCTCACTCTGGTGCGTGTCTTCCCCTCTCCTCAGGAAGACTAGCTGTCTGATTGCACTGTAAGATGGATGTTTTTCCCAAGGGGATGGAGCAGGGCTACAGGTTTGTTTGCCACGCGGTCGGGGCCCCCCGGCCGTTGTTCCGCCCGGCGACTTCACCCTAAATGAACAAATGGCACCGACTCTGAAGTCTGAAGTGCTCTTAATTGGTCCTGATTGGCTGTGCCGTCCCCACCTCTGGTTTTATTACGCCTTCCATTCCAACGGTGCCCTCGTATATCAGCCGCGCATGGTTCGGCATATGATTACTTAAATTAAAGGTAACGGTTGGTTACCCTGATTTATGCAGTGTAATTCGGTCAGGGATTAATTGCCCATTCTTATTGTTGGAGCCCGTTAATTGCGCGAGTGTTTTATTTATATATATATTTTTTCGCTTCTTTTTATTGGCCTTTGGAAGAGAGTTTGATGTAGTTTCACCCCACGCCACCTGCAGGTGGAGTACGTGTTCACCGACAAGACGGGCACCCTCACCCAGAACAACATGGAGTTCATCGAGTGCTGCATCGACGGCTTCCAGTACAAGTACCGGGATGCGGGCACCGAGCTGGACGGCTTCTGTGTCACAGATGGCCCTGTGAGCAAGCTGCAGCAGAAGGCTGGCAGGGTAGGTCTCTCTGTGCCCGCCTCCCCCCCCCCCCCCCCCGTCCCTCATTACAATACCAGTCTCTCACTCACAAACACACACACACACACACACACACACACACACACACCAGCATATGGTCATAGCCTACTGTTGGGGAAAGCCCTCAGAGGTCAGCCTTTAACATTCCCCCTGACACGTTTGGGGAGGGGGGGGGGGGTCTGCATCGCATAGCCGCAGGAGCTGAAGACTGTCCCAGCTCTCTAATCACTCTCAGCCTGTTTATTTCCAACTGAGGCCCGACAGCCACAGTGATAAGAGGTCCATTTAGACCAGAAGCCGTAAATGGCTCACACCTGCTTATCATTACACGCCAGCTACCGTGTGCAGATTGTCGAGCTGCAATCGGCTGGCCAATAAATCAATAGTAGCCACTATCAGTTGGTCAGTGAGTTCAATATTACCAGCTTCTCTGTGATTTATCAGTCTCTCCTCTTTTGGGTCAGTTTCAAGTGAATCTGCGCGCTGTTAAAGTTAGAATGCAAATGGTTGCCGATGATACGATTACCACGACGTCTGCCCGGCCAACGGAGACTTGTTGTGTGCGACAGGAGAAGGAGGAGCTGTTCCTGCGGGCGCTGTGTCTGTGCCACACGGTGCAGGTGAAGGAGCCCACAGGCCAGCTGAGGGAGCAGGTGGACGGCCTGGGCCTGGGCCTGGGCCGGGGCCGGGGCCTGGGCCTGGGCCTGGGCCTGGGTCTGGGTCTGGATGGAGAGGGGCTGCCCCAGGAAGAGCAGACGGGCTTCATCGCCTCCTCGCCCGACGAGGTGGCCCTGGTCAAGGGAGCCATGAAGTAAGAGACCGGCCTTTAATCGCTGTGTTCACTGGTTTTTCAACGGTCGGTACATTTTTAAAAGTGTCGATACCACTGGTTTTGTTGAGGGTGTGTTTCTGTGTGACTTTCCTTAAGGGGAAGGATGCGAGTTCAGAATAACTCATTTCTAACACTTTGTCTCCTCCTGCAGGTACGGCTTCACATTTCTGGGTTTGGAAAGCAAGAACATGAAAATATTGAACAGGAACAATGATGTCGAAGTGTATGTCTGTTTGACTGTTTGATTAATTATCACGTATTTATCTTAAACGTTTGCATGCTAGTTTGCTTAAATGCTATACATCTCTTTATAGATACGAGCTGCTCCACGTGTTGAACTTTGACCCTGTGCGAAGGCGAATGAGTGTGATAGTCAGGTCCAAATCAGGTGAGTCTGACATTATTGTTCAGTTTTATGGCTTTGACCTTGGCAGGTTTTTGAACTCTGGCCATGACGTGACTCTTTATTGTGTGTGTGTGTGTGTGTGTGTGTGTGTGTGTGTGTGTGTGTGTGTGTGTGTGTGTGTGTGTGTGTGTGTGTGTGTGTGTGTGTGTGTGTCGCTCAGGTGACACGCTGCTCTTCTGTAAGGGGGCCGACTCCTCCATCTTCCCTCGCGTGCGGCAGGAAGAGGTGGAGAGGATACGCATGCACGTGGAGCGAAACGCCACGGTAAGTCAGTCTGCTGGCCGCTTTCTAAGAAGGGGAGCCTGCTTGTTCTCTGCTCCCAAAACACTATGCCAATCCCAATTCTCTCTCAATATGAGCTAGTAAAGTCAAAGCTCAAGTATTTTATTGATTCATTTAGTAATGCACAAGTGTTGGTGAGAATACGGTTGCTGGTCCAGGGTATAATACTTTGTGTGTGGTCAGGAGGGCTATCGGACCTTATGTGTGGCCTACAAGCAGCTGAGCGAAGACGAGTACGCCCAGGCCGACGCAGGCCTCAGGGAAGCCAGGCTGGCTCTGCAGGACCGGGAGGAGAGGCTCCTGACCATCTACAACCAAGTGGAGACGGGCATGAGTCTGATCGGGGCCACGGCCGTGGAGGACAGGTGGGGGGGGGTGCACAGGACTCTTTCACGCTCACGTTATTCTCCCTCTCTTTCCGCTCTCTATCGGTGTTCACTCTTTGCTCGTTCTCTTTCTCTCTCACTCTCTCACTCACTCACTCACTCACTCACTCACTCACTCACTCACTCTATGTTCTATACAACCTCTCTCTCTCTCTCTCTCTCTGTGCTCTCTCTCTCTCTCTCTCTCTGTGCTCTCTCTCTCTCTCTCTGCTCTCTCCGCTCTCCGTTTAACTCTTTCCCCCCTCCGCTCCGCCTCTGCCCCAGGCTGCAGGAAGAGGCCGCCCACACCATGGAGGCCCTGCAGGGGGCGGGCATGAAGGTGTGGGTGCTGACTGGGGACAAGATGGAGACGGCCAAGTCAACGTGCTACGCCTGCCGGCTGTTCCAGAGGGGCACGGAGCTGCTGGAGCTGACGGTGCGCACGCTGGAGGAGGGCGGGAGGAAGCGGGAGGAGCGCCTCCACGAGCTGCTGCTGGAGTACCACCGCAAGGCCGTGCAGGACGCGCCGCCCGTCAAGGCCGGCGGGGTCACCAGGTCAGTGGGTGCTTGAACCGTGCTGGCCGAATGACGTGCAGGTGGAGAAGGCAGAAAAGGTTTGAGGTGTGCTCCTTCAAGGTGCTTTTTCGTGACGATTTTGTCGGAGAACAACATCTTTGTTGTCCACGTTTTGGTTCTCCAGGAGCTGGTCCACAGCCAACCAGGACTACGGCTTCATCATCGACGGAGCCACCCTCTCCATGGTGCTCAACTCCTCTCCGGACTCCAACTCCAGCCTCTACAAGAGCCTGTTCCTGCAGATCTGTCAGAACTGTACGTCCGTGCTCTGCTGCCGCATGGCACCCCTGCAGAAGGCACAGGTACGGCCTCGCCCCTTTAGATGCCATGGCGGCAACTTTATTGTGGACAAAAAACATACAAATATTGGCTAAAACCGGTCTGTTGGAGACGGTTACCATTCTGCATTGGCCTGTCAAGCTCTGCTCACGCTGTGTCTCTTTCCATCACCTACCCTAGATTGTAAAGATGGTCAAAAACTCCAAAGGCAGCCCCATCACCCTCTCCATCGGCGACGGGGCCAATGATGTCAGTATGATCCTTGAAGCCCACGTTGGCATCGGTAAGGTGAAGCTACGTTCCTCGGGGTGTGGAGATGCTGTCTCACGACGTTTTGACCGTAATTCTCTGCCGTGCGTGTCTCAGGTATAAAGGGGAAAGAGGGCCGGCAGGCAGTTAGGAACAGCGACTATGCGGTCCCCAAACTGAAACACCTGAAGAAGCTGCTGCTGGCGCATGGCCACCTCTACTACGTCCGCATCGCTCACCTAGTGCAATACTTCTTCTACAAGGTAGGTAGTAGTGGGGGGGGGGGGGGGGGGTCGCGGTAGGAATGGAGATCCAAGCCATGTCAGGCCGGTGTCATTTCGTGGCAGGTCTCAAAGTGTCTAGCTAAAGCTGTGTGTCCCAACCCACAAACGCAAGGTTGACAGTAGAATGTAGTGTGGTGCCTGAGTTTTGATGCTGGACTGTGTTTTTGCAAGGGTCCCTCATCCTAAGCCATCTCTGTTCTTTCTCTCCCCTATCTCTTGCTCACAGAACCTCTGCTTCATCTTACCTCAGTTCTTGTACCAGTTCTTCTGTGGCTATTCACAGCAAGTGAGTATGGCCCAGGGACTCCAGTCCTCCTCTGGGGTTCAACGATGCTTTTGAACATGAAACAGCCAGAGTACCGTCCTCAGCCTGCCCATCCCACACCACCTCCTCCAAACACCGTGTTCTTCCCTCTGACAGACCCTCCCTCTCTGCTCCCAGAGTGCCTGGAGCACCACAGATATAGATATATATATACATTTATATATATATATACTGTATAGCTTCATAAAGTTATAGCACGGCCTACTGAGTATTAATTAAATACACACTACTCTCCCACCATTTCTTACTCAGAAGTCCTTAGATTCATTATTCATTGAATTGGCCCATCTTTAGTTCTTGATGGAGGACACATTGCTTGTTAACATTTCTCTTGCACATACTGATACTGATACTGTAGGACCGTCTCTGAGGCCCATTCGATCATATCCTTCTTAGGCCCATCCGTGTGTGTATATATATATATCAAAGGTCGAGTCCGCTGCATGTGGCCACACAACAAAGAAGACGTCTTGCTGTGTCGCTAGCGGCTATGTGAGCGAGCGAGTGTTGTCCTCTCCTTGTGATTAACCCTCGGTTGCCCCATCCCTCCTCCTCCTCCTGCTCCCCCTGCTCCTCCTCCTCCTCCTCCTCCTCCTCGGTATCCCCAGCCCCTGTACGACGCAGCCTATCTGACGATGTACAACATCTGCTTCACCTCTATGCCCATCCTGGCCTACAGCCTCCTGGAGCAGCACATCTGCATGGAGATCCTGTTGGACAACGCCACCCTCTACAGGTTGAACCTAGGAACTTCACCGTGCTTTGTAGCAGCCCACACATTTATGCCTGGCACATTTTTACTCAGGAAAATAAAATAGAAATGGAAGTGTCAACTTTTTTTTAATAACATTTAGGACATAAAAGAATGTACTTTCAACATGTGTTGAGGATGAACATCTTTAGTCCATCTTATTTGATCTCTCTCTGAGCTTCCCCTAATGTTTCCGTCTTTTCAGGGGGATAGCCAAGAACGGCATGCTACGGTGGGGCCCCTTCCTCTACTGGACGTTACTGGGGATCTACCAGGGCCTGCTTTTCTTCTTTGGCGTGCGCTATTTGTTCAGTAACCCGGCTCTGCAGGACAACGGCCAGGTGAGGCGGCTTCCTCTCCTGGGTCCTCCTCCTCCTGTCCTGTGGACTCTGCAGAATGAAATGTTACGGCTCTTTAAATGACCTGCCATCGATGTGCTTCATTCCAGGTGTTTGGGAACTGGTCCTATGGAACTATTGTCTTCTCCATTCTGGTCTTCACTGTCACACTTAAGGTAAACCACTTAATTTTATTGTACATATCCGGTAATTGTTTAATCAAACAACACAGCAGGTGACCCATCTTTGGGTCGGTGGGTGGCAGGGTTGCCCAATACCACCGGTTTATCTTGGGATGCGTCTGAATGACGGCCTTTGTCTTGTTCTCCGTGTTGTTCTAGCTGGCCCTGGACACGAGACACTGGACCTGGATCAACCACTTTGTCATCTGGGGCTCCCTGGCCTTCTATGTGTTCTTCAGCTTCTTCTGGGGAGGGATCATCTGGTAAGACAACAGGGAGTTTGCACGGCGCAAACCAAAGGCCCACTAATGGACATCTACCCCTCACCACAGGAGCCTTTGCTTCATGTGTACCACCCTGTAATGTCTCCCTGTGCCCAGGCCCTTCCTGAAGCAGCAGCGCCTCTACTTTGTGTTTGCCAACATGCTGAGCTCCGTGTCAGCCTGGCTGGTCATCATCCTGCTCATCATGCTCAGCCTGCTGCCCGACATCCTGCTGGTGGTCTTCCGCAAGCCCCGCGGACCCCGCGCCCCGCAGGTACGCCGCGCGCCCCCTCGCCTACGACCATGCGCTGGTCACACCCATCGCCAGCCCATCAGTTTACCATATACAGTACGGCGTGCAGGCCAGGCCGCACAGTGTGTTGATGTACGCAAGCCAGTTCCAACCAAGGTTAACCCAAGTCAACCGTTTATTTCACAGCCAGTCATGTCACAAGATCTCTTGCCGACCAGGAGCCTTGGCAGGTTTTGGTATCGCTCCACAGAAGCCGAGCGACACCGTCTTTTAAACGCCTCGTTTGCCATCTTTGAGTAGATGCTTCCATGTGGACCGTGTTGTTTTTAATGAATGCTTCTAGCTCACTGTAGGCGAAGCCTAACCCTGAGCAAACAGGAGGAGCTCTCCCAGGCTCTCTGATGTGAGTTGTTGACATAGTTTTAAGATCCGGGGGAGGATCTAACTCCTAACTGCCTGTGCTGAGCAGCCAGCTCATCCGAAGACCGCTCACTAATTACCGGTGGCACCCCATGAGCAAAACGAGTTTGGCCCCAGGGCATTGGGAAGGTTTGTGTCGGAAGTGTGTAAAGACATTTTCCATGCTTGTATTTTAGCTGCGTGGGATTGGTCAAATTAGTTTGGTTAGGATGTTGCGTGTGCAATCCATTCCAGTGTTTTGCTGACAGGAAAATCTTTTGTCATTAAATAAAAAAACTGGTTTTCGTTTGCTGATGGGATGCACTCCACTATTTAAATCAACTGGAAATGCACATCCTGGATATGTGCAACAAAGTGAAACAGACTTAGTTGTCAGTTACTTTTTCAAATACCACTTTAATGGAGTTCACGTCCTAATAAACTAAACCTTTAACAACTTATCACTCTTCTCAACAGCTTTGTCTATTTCTACCTCCTTAGTCCTTTTGCTTTGGCACTGATTCCTAATCTCTATTCTTTTCCTGTTCAATATGTTGTTTTTTCCCGCTCTTTTCCGCTGCGTGATGCCACGTTGTAGATGAAGCATCGCCTTCCTTCCTCGGGGACGTCCACTATCTTCATGCTGTCGCAGACCGCCAGCACTCACAGCTTCTCCTGGAGTGACTGAGGTCTCTCTTTTTTCTGCTTGCTCTCAACCTATTACCCTCTCTGTCCCTGTCTCAGCCTCTGTCTCTGTTCGTCGGGTTGCCATGTCCATGTGTTTTCAACCTTTCTGGCTTGTCACTATCCTGTCCAGCTTTCCCCCCTGCTCCTTCTCTCTCTACCCTATCTCTCCTTCCTTTACTTATTATACTGGATCTCGGGGGTTTGACACTACAATACATTGAATCATCAGGCATATTTTATCAATATGTCTAGGTATGCCTAAGTCTTAGTTGTTGGTTAAAAAGATAATGCAAATGAGATTTCAGAGATGCTAACTTTGATTCATCCAAGCGTTGTACGGCCATTGGCTGAGTGTCACGCAACATGAGTAGACCAGATTGTATGGGAACGTGTGTTTACGAGTTACCCGCGTGGCTTTCCGAGTTGAAACCGTGGAGCCGGTGCTCTGTGCCCCCCCCCCCCCCCCACACACATGGTGTGAGAGCCGGCGTTGCCTGCTCTGTGCTGCTGTCTCCTTGCCTGCTGTCTCTGCATGCGGCTCCAGGGGAATGCAGCACGCCAGCACATGAGATGGCCTGTCCTGCATGCGTGGCCAGACGCCAGCCAACAGCCACTTTCTGCCGGACCCCACCACAACAATGGCAGCGGGGACCCACTAACGTGTGTGCGTGTGCGTGTGTGTGTGTGTGTGTGTGTGTCTTTGTTGTCATGTGTGCATCTTTGAAGTCAATTTGATTGTGTCCTAAACCAGGCTGTACATTTAACGTACCATTACTTGTGCTGTAGCTTTTTAGGAGACCAGCTGTCCAAACACTCATATCACGTATTATCTGTTCAACCTAGTCCAGCTGTCCTTCGGGTGTGTGTGTGTGTGTGTGTGTGTGTGTGTGTGTGTGTATATGTTTGAGTTTGTGTGTATGTCTGTCAGCGTAAAGGTGTGTCATCGGTGTCTCTTGCCTCACCCTTCCAGAATAAGCCAGTTGAGGCGAATGCGGGGGCCCCCAGGTCTCCCCGGTCTTCAGCCAGGCCCCTGCTCATGAGAACCTTTTCAGACGAGTCCAATACTGTCATATGAACAGGTACCACCCCTCCCCTGCAGCCCCTAGAGGCAGCCCCTAAGCCAATCAATGAGACCCCCCTTTCCCCCAACCAACCTCCCTTCTAGGTAAACATCTGGAGTAGTCCTAATCTTAACAGGAATCCATTACCCTACCCAGTATTGTGAAACAGAGTTACAGCCCTCCTCTCAGCTCCCTGGCGACTGCAGTAACCCAAACATGACGCCCCTCCCCCTGTGTCCTGAGCTCCTATTGGCGGGCTGAAAAGAGCCGCTGTGTTGGCTACTGGAGCTCTTTCCTCACATCCAAGTCAATCAAATTGCTAGTTGCCCAACCAATGGAAAGTGCGTTGGCGTGGGGGGAGGAGGGAGCTGTTGGTGCGACCAGTGCTCCTTTCAGCCTTGCTGTAGAAGCTCAGCTCGTCATGTCTTTGCATGTGCTGTCCATATCGTAACCATTTGTCCCGAAGAATGAGTCGTTTCTATAATTTTTGGGGGGTGGCAGGACGTGTCTCATCCGGTTAAGTGTGTTTTTCGTGTTTGTTGGAGCGTGTTTGGGATGCGTCTGTCCTTTTCGGGGGTCCTCATGGGTTCTCCCTCTCCGCTGCGAGGGCAGGGCTTGTAACCTCTCCGGTGTAAAACCGTGTGGTGTGGTGTGGTGTGGTGTGGTGTGGTGTGGGGTGGGGTGGGGTGTGGTGTGGTGGTGTGGTGGGGTGGTGTGGTGTGGTGGTGTGGTGTGGTGTGTGTTGTCTGTGGTTGCGATTCTATGTTTGACCCTGGTGCTGCATGACTTATACCCCGTGCCAGCGTTTGCCATTGTGTTCAGTTCGTCCGGCTCAGCTCGTTGCATGACCTAACCCGATGTCCAACGCTGCTACCCGGCACAAGGCGGACGCGACCGCCGCCTCGCCTTGCCAGGGCCTCGGGGGGGTGGGAATGGGGGTGGGGACGGGATGGGTCTTAATGGCAGAGGGTTACCCTAACAGCTGGCTCGAGGCTGACCACTCTCGTCCCGTTTAACTTGCTTCTCTGTTCCCCCTTCTAGCTGTCAGAGGAGCCCGTCCTCCAGAGATCCAGGTAAACACCACGGGGCCGCTCTGTACTTTTACCTCTCTGTCTCCGGTGGCTCTTCCTGGGTTACGCAATCACTAGATGAAGGGAATGACCTCACAAAATCAGGAGGTCTACCGTGACTGATTCATCTCATTGGTGCTCTGTGACCGTCTTTTGCTTTGGGGGAAGGTGGCCAATCAGTGTTGATTTGGGTGTCAGTCGACAGTGCCGACTCTGCGGTCCTGCCAACTTCCATGGGCTAGAAAGTTTGGGTTCAGGCAAGGAGGAAAAAAGCGTGATGATCATTATGTGTCTGTGTCTGTTTCCCCCCCGGCAGATGGCCGCAGTCACACCGCTGTCCTACAAGCACCTAAAGGAGCGCGAGTGAAGAGCGAGGAAGGAGCAACACTCGCTGGACCCGAAGCCTTCAGCCGCGCAGGGCCACGGCTGCCCAACATCTTGCCTGCTCTAAAAAAAAAAAAAAAAAAAAGAAACGAGCATAATCACAAAATTAAAAGAGGACAAAAAAAAACAGGCATATCGGAAGGCTGTGCAGTAGTGATCTGGAGCTGCTGGTGCTGGGGCCTGCTCCGTCCTACCAAGTCCTGCCCTGCAGTCCTAACCCCCCCCCCAACACAGCATGCTTACAGTGCAGTGTACTGCACCACTGGCCCACACAGCACGGGCCCCCCCTTTTTACCACGTTTTTAAACTTAGCTACTCCAATGACGGGCATGAATTTCAGAATCGTTTCCCTTTTTTGTATGTTTTATTTATTTTACTTTTTTTTTTGTCTTAGACTGAAAGGAATGCTTACACGGCTGCCTTGTCCATAGCTCTGGGCTACTGTGTTTTAACAGGTAGTCGAACCTCCGCTCTCCCAGAATACTTCATCTGCATGAAGGGAACCTCCATGAATGCCACATTACACTGTTCTGCCATTGTGTGCACTCCGCAATATTTGTTATTGTTTTTTAAACACAACCGATCCTGTGTCGAGATGAGGAGCCCACTGTTACTGGTCCACATGCTTAGTTCACGATGAGAAGTTACTGTTTTTGTTTTACAATCCAGTTCGGGGCATATGTACTATGTTAGCTAGATGGTTACGTTTGGATCGAATCGTTTAAATGAATGTTTGGGGATTCCAGTGCATTGCACGGAGAGGTGTTGAGATAGAGACCGTTTTCCGAACCCCCCAAATTTGTGTTGCTGTATGTGAGGGTGAGTTGAGTAGAGATATTAGTCCTAATCTCACCAATGATATGTGTCTGTCTGCAAACACTTCTACCTTTTCATTTTGATGTGATTAGGTGCTTTGAGCTTGACCTAAATCAATCAGACTCAGTGATAATTTATAGATCCCAATTGGGTTTAAAAATTAATATATATGTATATAGCTGAGAGCTTTATGATTATTATGTTGTGCTTAAAGCCAAAAAACATATGTTTGAGATGGAGAGATGCCATTTTCCTGCCCACCGTCCAAACAGGTGAGAGTGGGTGTGAAAGTGTGTGTTGGTGTGTGCATATGCGGTGTGATCGTGTCTGCGCCTGTGTGTGTGTGTGTGTGTGTGTGTGTGTGTGTGTGGTTGTGTGTGCGCGCGCCGTTAGTGTGTTCCATAAGTGCGCCCAACATTACAGTGTTTCACTGGATCGAGGTGGCCTGAGAAAAACCTCAACACTACCTGAAGTCCTTAAGGAAGATGTCGGATGGTCGCTTATTTTCTGCACTACAAAGATTAGTCGGGTCTTTTTTGTGGGCAGGTGGTCATAGAGGCACATTTGCCTCTTCACACAAACACACACTCACCATCTTAGATGCACTTAAATGCACATGCCAATTATACACACCAACCTCACATGACACTACACAAATGCTCACGTGCACTAAAGCCTAAATGAGGTATTCTTTGTTCCGTTACCAGTTAGTTAGCACGTTAGTTAGCTTGTCCGTGGGATGCGGGCTGACGTCGGGTAATAAAGAAGCCAGCCACAGTCCCCTCTTGTCTGATCACCTTGGGTAACGCCACTGTGAGGCTTCCCTCCCTACCCGCTGCCATCTGGAATGAGTCATCTGCTTTGCAAGAAAGGTGACCACGATATCCGGACATGGCAGGTGGCACTGTTCAGTCTTCTCTGGGCCCTGCTTTAGCACCTCATACATTCCATTTCTACATACCATGATTTGAATCACTTTTAGATGTTTTTAAAGATTTTTTTTTTTTTCCAAACGTAAAATCTATTTGTCATATTTATTGTTCTTGTAATGCTACTCACAAATGTTATATTTTTATTACATAAAACTTTTTTATTGTGAAAAAGGATCAGCTTTGTGCCAGTTGAGTTTGCCTTGTTGTTATTCCAGCCCAGATGAGTGTCCGTGCCAATTCCTTCGTTTGTGTTCTCTCTCACACACTCACAGGCCAGCAGTCCCTCACTAGACTCTTCACCCATCTCCTGATCCCAAGTCAGCTGAGCTAGTCCAAGGGGACCATGCACATATCAGCATGCATCAGGGTTAAATTTTGTCACGGAAATGTCATTTATTACAATGACGCCTTACAGTAACTAACGACATTTTGGCAAAGTGGGGCATTTTAAGTGTCTAATTATTTTTCTGTTTCCTTTTTGAGACACTTAAGGCTATTAGAGTAAGGAGTCAGGTTTGGGCTAGCATGCTATTTCCTGACTGCAATTATACTGATATGGAGGAGGACTCATGGAGAGGGGCTGTCTGCATTGTTGACCATACAAAAAGAAACCTTTAAATGTCATCAGAGATGCTATTTTCAAAGCTTCAAAAAATATCAAATTCTTTATCATGTTTTGCCTGACTAAAAGAAAACAATATGAAAGATTAGATTGTATTTTTAATGCAACCTTTTTCTAGCCACTTTTTGTACAAAAATCAAAACGTCCCCCCCCCCAAAAAAAACAACGAAACCCACACAGAGGCTCATTGGAGACGAGGCCCATCAGTGGGTGAAAGGATGGGTGCCTAGGCGGGGTGCGGCCCGGGCACAGGGTCATGCCAGGGCACCACCATCCCACCACAGGCCCCCTCAGGTCTCCAGATGCTTCAGCACTCTCAACCTCTGATATGAATGTACCAATTTAAGACCAGTATGTTCAAAGTTGGAAGATGTTCTGTAATAAATCAGAATATTGTTTTAAAGAAAGCAAAAAAAATGTGTCCTTGTTTTTCTTCTGCTTGCGTGACTTGATATTCCTTGAGTGTGGTAAACATATTCATCCAGTCTGTGTGTATGTGGATTAGGCTGTACTGTGTTGACAAGCCGGCATGCTTCTTCCTGAACCCTGTGTGCGGGTTCATGCCTGTCCTCCCTGAGCAGACGCTGTGCACTAATGAGGTGGCCGAGAGGCTTAACGGGATCAGCTGTGGGGCTGCTGCTCAAGAGTTTAGACCTCCCGCTGCTGGCTGGGTGGCCAGGCAGTCAACGACCAACCAGACATGACCACCGGCACAAACAAGGCTGTCACTTGTGAGTTATTGTGAGTGTGGTTTGTGATTGACCGATGTGTGTATGTGTTCATACTTCCTCCACTGTAGTCCCACTGTTTCTCTGCCTGTGTGAGGGATTTCTTCCTTGGCAGCAGCAAGAGGTAGGCCTATCTCTGGGGCGTTGAGATAGAAAGGCTCCCTCTATCATCGTGCACACAACGACAGTCGTTCATAGGGCCGTCTATTTTGCGTTGACTGTCTCTGTTGTGTGTTAATGTGTGTGCACTCTGCATGGGCAGAACAATTTGTTGGCTTAGGGCAGGGGCGAATAATGCTGTGTTTACAATGGCTCCATTGAGACGCCCGTGTTTACTTTCTGTGTATGCTTGGTGTTACAGAGGCAGGGAGGGAATGAAAGAGCAGCACTTGTATCGGACAGACGGACACATCTGGGTCGTTGGTCAGGCAACACTGGGTCCGGAGCCCAGTCTATTAGGCAAAGAATAAAAGTGACCCCACTGGAGAGTAAGGAGGAGTCACAGGGAGGAAGAGAGGGGAAAAGTTGGGGAGGGAGTTGGCAGTGTGTCAGAAGCTTGTGCAGAGCTGACGCACTAAAGGCCGGACAGAAAGAGAGGGGAGGAGAAAGAGAGAGAGGGAGGGAGCCAGATGGAGTAGGCAGTGTTTGTTTTGAAGTGGCAGACCAGCGTTTATATCCGCTGCAGCTTGGAGCGGGACACTCCCCCCAGCCGATGTGCTTCTGGAGGTGTGTGCGCATTTCCGCGTGTGACTCCGAGAGCTAAAAGTGCAGCGTTGCACCAGGAAGCCTGACCGTATCACCCGGAAAACCTGCCATCGATCCGTGCTTAATGTGGACGTCCCTCCTTCCTCCTCTGTAGCTGAGCAGTGCTGTGCTGCAGTCGGTGGATGACTGTTCTATGCAGCTGACCGAGACTCAGGAGGATTTTAGAGCCAGTCCCAGGGGTCGCCCTGATCGGATTCTAGGGTGGGAAGAGAGAGAGAGAGCTGCAAGTTTACCTGCTCTGCACCTGGAGTTCTATGGAGGACCATAGGACTGTAAGGAGGAGGTGAGGCCTGGAGAACAGTTTTCTGACAGCCGGCCCTGGCCTGCTAGCTCGTGCCTGGTCCCGAGGACAGAAAGGGTATGGGCCCAGCCTCGCTGCAGGAGGACGGAGAGACGGAGGGAGAGATGGAGAGCTACCACAGTCTTCTGCTGGCTGGCTCCCAGCTGGAGAGCACACTGCAACGTGAGTAGTCCCCTACTTCTCTATACCTACAGCACACCACTGTACTGCATTAACCTACAGTGTGTCTTTTTATTATGCTGGTCCGTTAATGTGTAAGCAGAAAGCCGAACCCTGCTACCTTTACTCGGGGTAAACAGTTTTAAGTGCAGATGTTATTTGTATGACATAAATGTTTTAATCGTTACCATGAACCTTTTACGTTGTTCCTTTAAAACACATGCAGCATTGTTTTCTCTCTGTCTTTGCGATGGGACAGTTCTTGCTTCCGTGCTTTGAGACTAGTTCATCCCGTAGTAGCCCTGCAGGGATTATACCAGCAGCTATTTTTAAGCCTGCCCGGTCAGTTTTTATCCATAATAATCAGATGTTGCAGAGATATCGGTTGGTAACATCTGGGTCAGTTTGGAGGAAGGCCTTAAATCCGACCCTTGGTTGGATGTGCTTATGTAATATAGACAATATGGTTATAATTGATTTGAAGTCATATTGGACTTATATCAATCCGTATACACACACAAGGAAAAAGACTGTTCCATTTCCTCATCAGCAATGGGATTGGTGTGTCAGCTTGTTAGATTGAGAGGTGTCTTGTCATCAGGTTGTTTTTGATGACAGGCCCCAAAATCTGTTGTGTGTGTGTGTGTGTGTGTGTGTGTGTGTGTGTGTTTGTGTATCTATGTTTCCCCTGTGGTGCTGTCATTGTGGCTGCTGAAGGTAACAGGGCCTGTAATTAAAAGGCGGACCTAAAATACCTTTCTATACTGCCAAGTCTGCCACGTAGAGATTGACAGGCTTTGTTCATTCTAAAAGTGTGTGTAAAATGTTAGCCACAATCAATGACTCAGACTTTGCTCGATTGACAGAAAGGAGATAGTAGTTTCTGCTGTAGGCCTGTGCACAGTATACTTCTCTGACCATGGACACATCTAGGGCTGGTCCGTTATTCACACCTATCACACGTTACGCGACCCAAATCCAAAACCTCCCGTCTGTCCAACTGTGATGGCCTAACACTGCTAATTAGCTAACCCTGCACCAACTGCAGCTTCAAAGGAATCCCAGCTAGGACTGGACAGACAGCTTGCTGTCAAGCAATTTGAACAATTTGATTTGTTGAAGGATTTTGAATGCTTCCTATATGCAGTCAATCCCTAAACAAAACCTGAGCATTCACCTAAACACACACTGTTATTAGAAACATGGTGTCTCACTGTCTGTTGAAATACCAGACCCACCAGACAGAAGTGAAAGTCTAAACAACAGCACAGGCTTAACAATGACTGGACGTTCTGTCATAAGCAGCGATCATTAGTTCAAGTTCAAATCAGCATTATGAGAGCTTTTCATAGCATTAGGGATGCTCTTTAATTTTCCGAACACGCAGGCTCCTAGGGAGAGGCAATGCTAGCGTTCCATCACAAAATCCTTCTAAATGAGCGATCACTTGAACCAATCAGCAGGACGGGTAGTCCAGTTGATGGCGAGGGGATGATGAAGGGAATTTCCTTTAACTCTCAACGCGGTCAGCATGCACGGGGGAACACCCCACCACGCTAAACCCCTTAGCCCTGGAGGCCTGGGTTGGTAAAAATATCTGCTGACCTCAAGACAGCGTAAGCCCGGGCCCTTTGTGCACCACATACACACGTTAGTGTGTAAGAAGGGATTGCGTGAGCCACATGTCATTTCATGCTCGTGCCTGTCTCTGCCCGTCTGGACACCAGGAACTGCCAAGCACTCGCTCATGTCCGAGCTCGGCCATGTCTCCACTTTGCACAACGTGGGTCTTCATGGCCGGTCATGAGGATGGCTGGGGGCCATGTTAACCAGCCCCCTTGCTAGTAATCTTACCATTGTTCAGGTGTAGCAGGGACAACAGAGACAGTACATCACCCCATCTGTTTGGCTGCTGAGGGATTTCCTTCTCCAGCCATGGTCGCTATTAAACAGCTCTGCAAAGACAGGAACTGGGAGTATCTCCCTTTATGGCGTTCTGGAGTCTGACTAGGCAACGCTGCTGCCAGGGAACATGTCACAGGAAAACTTTGACTTTCTGCACCCAGCCTACCAAACGCAAGGCGTGCTTTTGACAGGCTGTGTGCTAGTCTTGCCGGCAGCTGCAGGTAGGCATGCTTCCAGCTGCAGCACAGGGGAAGCGTCGATAATGGGAGGCCGGAGAGAGGAGCTGAATTGGAGTCTCCCTGGACCGTACGCTGCCACGCACATTCAAAATACTGCAGCTAGCAGCACAAGCCTCTCTCGCCGTGACCCACTCCATAGCTGCTGAGTAAGGAGAGGTGCTGCAGTTGGTCTGTGTGTGTGTGTGTGTGTGTGTGTGTGTGTGTGTGGGGGGGGGGGGGGGTTGCATGTCATGAGCTTGATTGTTGTCTGTCTATGTCAGGCCTATTGACATCAAGTATCATGCCTGGATTTGATTACAATATCAGTTATATTCTGGATATAAAACACGTAAATCATGTGCATGCGTGTAGCATTGCACATGCTAGTGATAAGATAGAAATTAAAGTGGTCATAAATATATCTTTGTAGGCTTTTGATATATACAACCTATATGTATGTAAAAAATATTGATTTTTAATCTATATCTGATCCGTTGGTAAACCATTCAAATCATCTTGAATTATAAAAAATAGTGAATCGTTTGTATCAACACAGGCTCTCTGTCAATCCTCCTGGCAAGGGAGAAAGATTGGCCTACCCCTGGCCCTGTGTCGGCTAAACCTGACACTGTCAAAACAGTAACTCAACGCTGGGGCTGTTTGTGACCATCCTGGGCACCTGACCTACGCGGGGCCTGTCCCAGGCTGGCTGAGCTCTGCCGGGAGCGGCCCCTGACTGGATCAGGCAGCTTCATGAACTATTCAGGGGGGGGAGCAGCGCAGATCATTCCCAGCTCCGTGACAGCCGGCCAGACACTGTTACCTGCCACCCCCGGGGGGGAAAATGACACCTGCCTCTCCCTTCCTCTTCCCTTCCTGCTCCTCCTTTTACTCTTTCTCCTCTGTCGAGCGACCATATTCATCTTTAATGGCACATGTCTATAATTCATGGGGGATGATTAGTGACTGTGAATCACCTGTGTTGTTGATGGCATAAACTGGTCTACATGACAGGCACAGCAGGTTCTGAAGGCAGCCCTTGCTGTTCTACTTCAAACAGGTTGATATTGCTACTCTTTTGAAAAGCCAACATATTATGGGGTTTAGTTTGAAATGTGTTTACATGTAATATTTCCACATGCTACACATCCAAGTCGGTGTGGATGGAGCGGCCATCATGCGTCCCAGGGTTAATCCAGGGTGGTCAACGGGGGCTTCGCTCTGTGCCTCTGGTCAGATTGTGGGAAACTGATTAGCGTGCATGTCCCCTCACACCTGTTGACCTGGGCACTGCCCTCCCCTGGCGCCAAGAGCAGGATATGAAAGGGTCAGACGTGGCCTCCTGCTGGGGTGGTACTGTGGGCAAGCTGCTAGCTAGCTCAGCCGACATGGCAGTGGATTGTCCGCTGGTTCACTCGCCACCATAGGAGACTCCCATCAAACTACCCCGCCGTCTACAGACATCAGCTGCCCACATCCTCGCTCACATCGCGCCCACGGACCACCACGTCACTGGACTGCCCCCTGTGCAGCACTGCACTGCCTTCAAAATGCGCAGGCTCGACTTCAAAGCCTTCAACTACTCTTTAAGCTCCCACATATCTCTCTGACCTCCTTCAGGAATACACTCCCTCTAGCCCCCCCCCCCCCCCCCCCCCCCCCCCCCCCCCGCCAGCATCATGGGTGCTACAGCTTTCAGCTGCTCTGCACCATCTGGAATAGTCTCCCCCTGCAGATCCGACAGGCGGACACTATATTATAATTCAAATCACTCCTCAAAACTCACTTGTTTAAACAGGCACTTTGATACGCAGATGTATGTTATATCCTGCTGTCTTCCCCTGTCTATATTCACTGTGATGTACTGTGTGTCCTGTTCCCGTTCCCCTGTCCTCTGGGATGTTCACATGTTACGACCTCCTCTCCCTGAGGCTTGCTGGGCTCTGTTGTGTCTGTTGTTCAATGTCTCTGTTGCAGGCTAGGAGCAGAAGGGGAGGAGTTTGTAAGAGAACACCTGGAACTAATTGGGGCTTGGCAATGTAGGCTGGGCCGTGCTGGAGGCTCACTCTCTCCCTCACTAGCTGGCTGTGCGGGCTCTCCGCTGTTCGTGTGGTCCTGTCTGCGTTTGGCCTGAGTCTGGACGTTGGACTCTTGATTGTTTAGTGTCTGAGAGTTTCTGTTGTTAATAAATATACCTTGGTTGCTCAGAACTCCGACTTGTCTCCATCTTTGTCACTGCCTTATGAGCGGGCCGTGACAACATCCCAGAATAGAATATGTAATGAAAGGTATACCTTTTATACACCTTCTATTGTTCAAAAGCTGTTTTAGTTTAAGCTTTTTATCTGGTTGTATTTGTTACTTCAATAGATCAACTTCTAATCAATGAAGTGTGTAGTTTGTCTATTGACCACAGCGAGGCAGTGTTTCCGTAAAAATTTGCGCTGGATGAACCTTATTACCTGTCATACAGAGGGTACACAACGTTGCATTCTACACCAAATATGCTGCATTTCTCTCTCTCTCTCCATAAAGAGGTGGCTGTCCCTGTGAGCATGAAGGAGGTGGGAGGCTTCATTGAGAAGCAGGTGGCCTACCTCTCAGGTGAGTTTACAAAGATTCACCACTGGGACAACGAGGTTTTATATGAAATGAACCGCTCTGTAAGGCAAAACATTCCCGTGCGTGTATCACTGAAAACGTTAGTCTGTAGATCATGAATCTCGTGTGTCTGTGTGTTCCTGCCAGGTGGTCGTGGTGGGGAAGACTCCAGTTTCATCATCACCCTCCCAGAATGCTCGGCTTTCAGTGACATTCCGGAGGAGTCTTTGGCCAAAGTTTTAACATACCTCACTTTCTTTCCTCGGTGTGTGCGCACAACTTCTTCTTGTTCATTTTTCTCGCCAAGCCCCCCCTCTGCATCTTAACTTCCCCCACTATCTCTGCAATGCAGTATGCTTGCATCCTAAAGTTAGTATTCTGGTCATTACAAGCCTTAGATGTTCTCTATGCCTCAATGTGCCAGATCGTTTGCATGTTCTCCATGCTCAGCGGTTGAAAGGGGTATCGTTAGGAGAATGGCTAGCGTTGTAAGTCAATGCAGTTTAAACTTAAACTATGAGAGAAGATGCATTTCTATTGTCCTTCAACATCAAAATAATGTTGTTTTTAAAGTATTATTTAGTTTATTTATTTATTACCTTTCTTGGTCAGCAATTCTTTTGTATAATGTTTAGGAAAAAAATATATTTTTTTCCCTTGTGTTTACAGAGCTCGCCAACCAGGCGTTAAATTCATTATCATTTTAGATCGAAGACTGGATACTTGGACCTCTATCAAAACGTCTCTTGCCAGAATTGCGGTGAGCTACTGACATTTTCCTCCCTCTGAGCAACTTTTCCTACTCCCACTATTAATTTATGTTGGTCGAGGGTTGATAAAAGGATCGATACTCTGCCGATTATGTATTAAAACCCAATGTCTGGATTGGACTAGACAGTAGCTTAGACATGCAGTACTGCCAACCAGCTAGTAGCTGTCCATGGTACTGAAATGATAGTCTTCTCTACTGCAATGTAAAGAGCACAAAGGCTTCATTGAATGTTGTATTAGTATTGTTTGTCTTGCTTCTGCTTTTTAACTGCAGTCTTTTAGCCTGTTTATTATCGAAAGTACGTTTGCGCTGTAAATGTTCTGTTCCAAAATGTAACTTGAGCCGTTTAAAGGGACTGAGAATGCATGACACTGCAGAAATGTGGTTATGACTCTGATGACGCTTCATCTCGTGGTGGGACGTTGAGGGAAGGGGGGAGGGAAGGGAAGGGAACGGAAGGAGCGAAATGAGGAAGGTAGCAGACAGTGCTACCAGTGCCACCACTCCGTGGCGGCAGCATCATTGCTACAGCTGTGGTCTTGCTGCCGAATATTGTAGCATATATCCTTGGCACTGATTTAGTAACGGGACCGGTGAGATTTAGGTTAGCGCTATTGAGATGGCTTCGAACACCATGACCGAGAGTTTCCAGCGAAGAGGAATGCCCAGGATACGGAGGACACCGGTAAAAAGATTATGAACAGTTCAAGTGCATCAAGAGTTACGCACAAGTTTTGGTGGGCACGGGGCAGGATGAATGCGGCATTGCACCGGCACAGCTGGCGACTGTAGCACTGCGGAGCAGATAATAATTCCGCTTAGTCATGCGATTGACTGACTGAAGATCCAGACCAGATCGAGTGCTTATCAATGCAAACCTTAAGTCAGCGATTACTGTTGGCACGTACTAATGCGGCAAGCCTGTAACAGGGACGTTTCTATATTTTGGAACGAGGGCAAACGAAAGTCAAAAATGTATATCCGGGGTTTATTTTATTAGTGAAATATAAACATTTATAGTAGGATATATGCCTAAAGTCTGCTCTCTCCATTATTTTCTATAAGTGATAATTGTAGCTAACTGCATTGTAGATTTGAACCTGTATAAATAATCAAAGATGACTTAATATAATTGAAATACCGAATCGAATAAAAACATTTGATGCAAACTTCGAATATCTCCTATGTCTTTCACTCTAGTGGTCACAGTATGATATGTCATTATTTTAATAGTAATGACTGCAGCACAATCACATGATAAATGCTTATTTTCCATTCCCAAAAATAAATCGAATGCTATTATATCTGCCACAAAGGTTTCCAAAATGTAATCTATTTATTGGCAGTGTGTAGGAGATTAAGAAACCTTCCCATTTTGTGTTATAGTGCGTGATACTTCGTATTGCTCAAGTAATGGCTGCCTTTATTTATTATTAAATTATTATTATTATTATTATTTATTATTTCTAGGAATGTTTTGGTCATGAGGTGACAGGTAGAAATTTCATTGCGTCTAGAGTTTCTCTAGATGCCTAAGATTTCGTGCAACTCAACCGCTGAGCCAGTGTTTCTTTGCCCCAACTCCAGGCCTCCTTTCCTGGGAACCTCCACCTGGTTCTGGTGCTGCGGCCCACCAGCTTCTTCCAGCGCACCGTCACCGACCTGGGCTTCCGCTTCAGCCAGGAGGACTTCATGCTCAAGATGCCCGTAAGGCAGCTCCTCCTCAGTTACCAAACATGTCCCACTTCACAACAAGGTATATTTCAAACTTATTCCACCATATTACCATCTCCAACTTGACCAGAAGGCAGTATCTGACTAACTGTACTGTATGACACATATGCCTTCCAGACAATTCAATTAAATCTACTGTATGTGTTCGCCTTTTCTTTGTGTGCTTTTTCTATCTCCTCCTACACCCTTTGAGTTGAAAGTAGGACCAACTCCACATTGTTTTGGAGTCCAAACTGTGTGTCTCTGCTCTGCCAGGTGGTGATGCTGAGTTCTGTCACTGACCTGCTGCACTACATCGACGAGAACCAGCTGACCTCGGAGTTCGGGGGCACCTTAGACTACTGCCACAGCGACTGGATCGTCCTGCGCACGGTAATCCTCTGCTCCTGCATTCATGCACAGCGTGATGACATCACCAGCTTTGCAGACTTCTGATCTGCTTCCCATGCTGTGATGACGGGGGAACTGTGTGTATGCGTGACGTCACTGCTCTGTGCTGTGTGGTTCGGTGTGTGTGTGTGTGTGTGTGTGTGTGTGTGTGTGTGTGTGTATATGTGTGACGTCACTGCTCTGTGCTGTGTGTGTGTGTGTGTGTGTATATATATATATATATATATATATATATATATATATATATATGTATATATATATGCTCACTGGCTCCCCGGCAGGCCATCGAGAGTTTTGCCGTAACGGTGAAAGACATAGCCCAGATGCTGCAGGCTTTCGGCACAGAGCTGGCGGAGACAGAGCTGCCGGACGAGGGCGGCGCCATTGAGTACCTCCTCAAGTCCCACACGGAAAAATACAGGAAACTTAAGGTGGGCTATGGCCTGCGGTGTCACATCTACAGGCTTTACACAATATTTCTGATAGATTATGTCTGAAAAGAATGTTGAATTTGTGTTAAAGGCTGTTCAAGTGCTTGGACATACATTGCCGCAGGGGTGACCTCCACACACGACCTCTTCTTTTCAGTTCCCCATAATTGTAAGTGGCCGTTTTAGTGGCCACTTGATTGTTTTGTGTTGTTTCCATGTCCAGGATGCGATTCGATCGGTCTCCAAAGAGGGGCTCCACATTCTGTCGAGCCTGGAGGCCACGGGGAAGGAGGAGGATGCTCACTGGGACGTGAGGCTGGACTGGGAGACGGTTCAGAGGTACAGCAGCCCGCCCGTCTGATCGGCGGCCGCCGCCTCCTCTCCTCTTCCTGAAGGTCATGGGGGGAGTTTTGTTTCCGGTCTAACTCCCATTTGATCACCAGGCTCCTGGCCCAGCTTAGAGACATGGAGGCAGCCTTCGACGGCTTCTTCGAGAAGCACCATCTCAAACTGCAGCAGTATCTGCAGCTGCTACGATACGAGCAGAGCTTCCAGCAAGTAGGTCCTCCTCCGTGTGTGTGTGTGTGTGTGTGTGTGTGTGTGTGTGTGTGTGTGTGTGTGTGTGTGTGTGTGTGTGTGTGTGTGTGTGTGTGCGCTATTGGGTGTGTTTGTATAGGACCTGTGTGCATGTTTGTTTTTGTGTTTTACCTGCGCGCCCCCCTCCCCCCTACCCTGACCCTGTGACCTCCCTAACCAGATGGAGACCTGCATGGAGCGTCTGTTGGCACAGGAGAAGGAGGTGTGTCTGTCGGTCGACACCCCGGCCCAGGCGGAGCAGGCCCTCAAGGACCTGGGCAGCTTGGAGGACCAGGCTCAGGTCAGTCAGTGGCCCCGGGTGGAGCTTTTGTAGTGGGGAAGTCTCTGAAGTTCGCTGCTCGTGTAAGAGCTCTGGCGTCGTCCCTCTAGGGGCCAGTCCGCTGTTAACGGTGCTTGTAAAAACAGCTTTACAATTCAATATTTTCAGTACTTCTTACGAAGCAAAAAATGGAAAATGTCTATAAATATCAAAATCTAAACGTATTGTCAGGAGGCGATGTGCCGTGCCCAGGTCGTCATCCTCCACGGCCACCAGCTGGCCGCCAGCCACCACTACGCCATGGCGCTCATCGTCCAGCGCTGCAACGAGCTGCGACATCGCGCCGACACCCTGGACGCCACCCTGCGCGCCAAACGAGCGCACCTCGCACACACGCAGCAGCTGCTACTGCGCCTCAGCCAGGTCAGGCCACACCCAGAAACATAGCAAACACACAGAGGCGCATACACACTCACAAACTAAACAAAATATGCTTTTCCTGTGTGTGTTTTTTTTTTTTTGGGGGGGGGGGGCGCGGCTTTGTGGTTACTCATCCTCAGGCCCAGAGCTGGTGTGATGAAGGAGCCTATCTTTTGGCCAACCAGCTGGTGGATAAGTTCCAGTCCAAGGTGGGGGCCCAGAGCGCCCTGAGGGACATCGAGAGCTTCATGGAGGGGGCGCCGTCTCTCCTCAGCTCGGGACAGGAGCTCCTGGCTGCAGAGTACGAGGCCGTCATTACCCCCCTACTGCAGGTCAGCCAGACATGGTCCCACTCTGAAACCCGTTCCAGGAACATTACTAAAACCAGCTTTAGTTTCAAATCTCTAAATCTATCTCTCTACACTCTCACTATGTCCAATTATCTTTACCTTGGCTTGATTGATCATTCATTTTATTCCCCCCAAAATATTTTCTGCTCCCACGAATCAGGCCCAGGTTGAGAAGACGTTTGAGAAGCACTCGGCAGTACAGGATATGATTAAGAGTAGACAAGCCTGTCTGCGGAAGTTGACTGACAAGCATGTCCGCCCTATCCAGCTGGTGGCCCCCAGGCCAGAGAACCCGCCGCGGACAAAGTCCCCACTCTTCTCCCCCAAGCATGGTACACACACACACACACACACACACACACACACACACACACACACGCACACACAAATAACCAACCTCTCAGCACTCAAGCATACTAAACACACTCCTTCACTTCCTCACGTGTTGTGGTAATCGACTGCCTTAGTGGATGAAACGGCATCAGGCTTGAGTTAGCTGCACAGCATTAGCCGCCTTCGGACCTAGCTTTCATCCCTCAGCAGCGCTAGGCCTCCACCCAGGGGGATCCAACGTTTCCCAGGCCCTATGCCAGGCTCCCTCCCCTGGCCTCTGACCAAGCAGCAGTCCTTCTCCCCTGGGTGCTGGGTCCTTCTAGCCCCTATACATACCCGCCACCCGGCGGCTACCGTTTCTCATCCCACACCCTGAGGAGCTATAGCGCTGTCAAAGCAGGCCACCTTCGGTTTCTGTAATGACTTGGCCCAAGGTGTTAGCGACGCACCTTTACAAAGGAGCGGTGCAGGGGTGCCACTGTAATCAGTCCCTGGTGGGGTGGAGCCCCTCTTAGCCAGGATGCTAGCTATGGCAGCGCCATATGGCTCATACACATTAAAGGGCCTTTCATCTCCCTCTAGCCTCCAGGGATGACTGAACAAAGCCGGCAATACAGCACCCAATTAAATTTCTCTGGGAAATGGTGTGTGCGCGCGCGCGTGTGTCTCAGTGTGTGTGTGTGTGTGTGTGTGTGTGTGTGTGTGTGTGTGTGTGTGTGCGCCTGCGTGCGTGTGTGTGCGTGTTCGTGTGCCTGCGCGAGTGTGTTAAAGGAAATAAATATATCTCTGTCTTATCCTATTACTGTTAATGAAGGAGTTGTTTTCCTTAAGCAGGGTCTACCTTTGATATGACACCATACAAGTAGACAGAGAGAAAGAGAGGAGCCGAGAGAGAGAGGGAGAGGGAGGGAGAGGGAGGGAGACATCGAGAGAGAGAGAGAGAGAGAGAGAGAGAGAGAGAGAGAGAGAGAGAGGACAATGCACCTTTGACGGCTCCTCTCATGCTGAGACCCAGGAGGAAGCTCCATCAAGGGGGAGATGAAGAGAAGAAGTATGTTAGCTTTGATTATTGTGGCACTGTACACACATACACACACACACACACACACAGAGGATCAAAAGGACGACTTGCAGTTAGTTAGCCCAGTAATTGCTTTTTGTGTGTGGATATGGGTAGTTTGAAATTGGCCTTCTTAGAATTGCGTTATTACCTTCAATTAGATACGGTGAACATTGTACATTGTAACATCACCGTGGAGGATGGACCGAATTCTCCAGAGTTCAAACCAATGTCACAGATAGGATAGCAGGCCCCATGGAGACCATCAACCTCGTGTATGGCGAATAGCCACTGGAATGTCCTCTTAGTACTTTGAGAAACTGCCCATCTCCTGGGTAATGTAGTTAGGACACACGTACGTCATTGCGAGATCAAAGCACATTGATGGGCAGTGCGGGGTCTAAGTTATGCAGATTTTCAGCATGATTTTAGGTGCTGATGCTCTGCTGATCCGGGTCTTTTTCAGGCGACGGTTTGAAGTTCACCTTTGACTTGTCGTTGCCAGGAAAGAGGGTGTCGCGGAAGAGCACTAACTGCAGGAAGGTGAGACACAGTGTCAAATGGCATAGAACATATCTGAGATCCTATGCCTCTAAGTGTTATTTTACACACACACAAACATTATATATAGAATATAATTTTCAAATATTTTCAGTGTTGTTGTCATTAACTAAATATGGTAGATGTGCAGAGTAAAATATTTGACTTCTATCTTTGGGCTGAAATTTAAGATGTCAAACCGTGTGTCTAGATTGAGGTTATGCACAACTACAGGGAGAACCGGAGTTGTGTGTCCTACAGTCTGTACGGTGAGGACAGCCCAGACCTCCTCAAGCGGTGAGCAGGGCTAGGACGTCCACACGCACACGTGCGTCTTTCAACTGGCCGTCCACTGTTTCATCGTGTACTTAACTCTGTTCCGTACTAATGACACCCTGTGTGTGTGTGTGTATGTGTGTATGTGTGTGTGTGTGTATGTGTGTGTGTGTGTGTGTGTGTGTGTGTGTGTGTGTGTTTGTGTGTGTGTTTCCAGTCACGTGATGAGGGAGCTGATCGATACAGAAAGAGTCTACGTGGAGGAGCTCCTCTCAATCCTCCTGGTGAGAAGGCGCAGCGTTTTTCTTTCTTGTTTCAGTCTCCTCTGGTAACTGATACACATTGTGGTTTTTCTCTTGGGTGTTCCTGGCCCTCAGTGTTGTTTTACTCTTCAGTCTGTCTTTTATTTTCATGTTGTTGCTGTGGTGAACAGGGCTACAGAGCGGAGATGGACAACCCAGCTCTGTCAGGTCTCCTGCCCCCCGTCCTCCGCAGCAAGAGGGACACTCTGTTTGGCAACATGCCCGATATCTACAACTTCCACAGCAGGCAAGGACACCGCCGTAGTTATAGACTCTCTCTCTCTCTCTCTCTCTCTCACACACAAACACACACACACACACATACACACACACACACACACACACACACACACAAACACACACATGCAAAAAGCATGCATGAAAGTATTAAACACTAGTATAATGTATACTGTTTGCTAAGAGAGATTGTTGAAGAGAAAGGAGACATAGCATACCCCTGGGGTTCGATAAGGTTAACCCCTAGTTGACTTTCAGTCAGCTTTGTAAAAATGAATGAATATTGTTATGTTAAGGCGGAGTCTGCCACTAAATTAGACCTTGTCACTTGAGAATGGCTGGCTTCAATGATGGGAACAAAATATAACTATCTTCCAACCACAGCCTGAGAAATAGGCCTCAATTGCAAAATGTCCCTGGTGCTACCATGTCAGTTTAGGAAATGAGTGCATACAGTATGTTCTGAGCAGTGAACTTTGACCTTGTGTGTATGTGTGTGTAGGGTCTTCCTGCAGGACCTTGAGGGCTGTCTGGAGACCCCTGAGGGGGTTGGCGCCTGTTTCTTAGAACGGGTGAGTTGTCTGGCTGTTGGCTGTCTGTTGAGTCACTCCATTACCGCATCTAGGTTTGGTCTTGTGTATTTGTTTTTGACAGTGATGACAGATACAGTATATATATATATATATATATATTTGTGCCTTTTTGTTTCCAGAAGGAGAATTTCCAGATGTACGAGTGCTACTGTCAGAACAAACCCCGCTCAGAGTTGCTATGGAGACAGTTCTCTGACTGCTCCTTTTTCCAGGTTCCCTGTCCTTTTCTGGCTCCCACTGTGTCACTCTCAATTATAGCCAGGGCACCTTGTGCAGTGCAGCCCCACAGTATGCATTTGAATGCTGAAAATAAGTGCTTCAAAGACAAGTCGTTATGTTCAATTGCCCTTCACTCCGTGTAGCTGTGATTTGCCTCTGTCGCTCTAACATATGTCTGTACTTTAGGAATGTCAAAAGAGGCTGCAGCACAAACTGGGCTTGGATTCCTATCTGTTGAAACCCGTCCAGCGCCTCACCAAGTACCAGCTCCTACTGAAGGTTGAACACTAGACCTAAAACAAAGAAAAACTTAATTCCCACACTCTAGTCTGTATACAAGATACACATAGGGAAGTTATAGTCAAATATTATATACCATATTCACATTTTATATCTATTGATGCATTTTTTTGTATGCTTCCGACGGCCAGGAGCTGTTGAAGTACAGCGCGGGCTGTGAGGGCACCACTGACCTGCAGGGGGCGCTAGCAGCCATGCTTGATCTACTCAAGTCTGTCAACGACTCCATGCATCAGATTGCCATCACCGGATATGAGGTGAGACCTTAACACGGGCGTGCGTGATGGCGCGCGGCGTCAAGACTTTCACCCCCAAGTCCCGTGTGGTGTGTTCGCCCGCTGTGTGAGACGGTTCCCCCACGCGTCTTGTCCCTGTGTGTCCAGGGGCAGCTCTGCGAGCTGGGCCGGGTGTTGATGCAGGGCTCCTTCAGCGTGTGGATCAGCCACAAGAAGGGCCCGACGCGGATGAAGGAGCTGGCGCGCTTCAAGCCCATGCAGAGGCACCTGTTCCTGTACGAGCGGGCGCTGCTCTTCTGCAAGCGGCGGGAGGAGCATGGAGACGGGGTTGACAAGACGCCCTCCTACAGCTTCAAACACTGTTTGAAGGTGGGCCTGTGCTCTGGTGTGTGTGTGTGTGTGTGTGTGTGTGTGTGTGTGTGTGTGTGTGTGTGTATGTGTGTGTGTGTGTTTGTGTGTGTGTGTGTGTGTGTGTGTGCGCACGCGCGCAAGTGTGTTCCTGTCTTTTATCGTATGTATGCCGGTAATGACGGTTTGTATGTGTACTGCAAGCTGCTGTCTGACACAAGACACATGTTCGCTGTCGTAAGATTGTGTGTGTGTGTGTGTGTGTGTGTGTGTGTGTGTGTGTGTGTGTTTGTGTGTGTGCTTATGTGCGGAGGGCACGGCGGAATGGCGTCATGCCACCATCTGTTTATCTCATGATGTATTATGAAGGGCTTGGGGAGGAAGCCGGCACCCAGAGGAGGCGTGTGCCGTGTCGGGGAAGGTCCGGGTTCTGACAGAGCAGATGTGGGGCATGATGTAATTCTGACGCAGTGTGGAGAGGCCCTGCTCGTGTGTGTGTGTGTGTGTGTGTGTGTGTGTGTGTGTGTGTGTGTGTGTGTGTGTGTTTGTGTGTAACCGGCGTTTGTTTCCCTGCCAGATGAGCGCGGTGGGGATTACAGAGAACGTCAAAGGCGACGTGAAGAGGTTTGAGATCTGGTACAGCGGTCGAGAGGAGGTCTACTTGGTTCAGGTGAGGACTGGCGTGTCTCCGTGCTGTCCTTTGGGGCCGGGCCAGTCATGACGATAAGAAGTTCTCCTTGGCTGATGAGTGTGTCTGTGCTATGGCAGGCGCCCACTGTGGAGGTGAAGACGGCCTGGCTCAGTGAGCTGAGGAGGATCCTCACCAACCAGCAGAAACTCCTCAAAGGTGTCCCCCCACAGCAGACACATCCAACAAACGTTCCGTTAGAATAAGTATTTAAGCTGACTGACTGACTGACTGACTGACTGACGATGCCTTTTTGAACGCATGGATTCCAGCTTCAGATTTCAATTTTAGTTTTTAATCTATAGGGAGTAAAAGAGGAACATTTGAAGTTTCCTAGTTACTAGTTACTCACTTATGGTTGGCTGACTGTCTGACTGTATGAGTGTCTGCTCCGTTGTTTCAGATGAGTCCTGCCAGCTTGGCCAAATGGTGGAACACATTCAGCTATCTCCATCCCTTTCTGCAAGGTCAGTCTTCATGCTAGCTGGGCATACAGACAAATACACAAACACACACGTACACACCTACACTATACTATATACTAAATATACAGTAAACACACATATATAAAAACACAGTTTCTCCAAATGGCCTCATCTGTTCATCTCACTCACACTCACTGATCCTCCCTGCATGACTGAATGTGTTGGTGTGACTATGCAGCTTTAGTAGTACACACACTAGGCTTGGTGTGACTGTGTGTTTGCGTGTAGGCCCCAGGCTCCACTGTCTCCCCCCTCCACTCCCCTCCCCTTGCAGGGGTGTGCGTCCCTCCAGAGGCGTCCCTCAGGGCTGCCTGCCGGGGCTGGACTTTGTCTCGCTGTCGGCCGACGTCTTTATGTGTCTGCGTTCCCGGAGCCCCCGGCCCCGAAGCCACCGGCCCCGGCCCCGGCCGCGCCCCCGCCACCGCTCCCAGCACCACTGACCCGCCCTGACGCTCAGTGGTAAACCCAGCCTGGTCCGGCCCGGCCTAGCACGCCTTCGCCTCGGCACGGCCTGGCTCGGGGACCAAACCCCCGACCCAGGGCTGCTGTGTTTGCATACTGACCGTCATCTGCAACCCCCTTTAATGGCCTCCATTCTGGCTGCTAACTGAGCCGTCGCCCCGTTGGCAGTGGCTCTTTCCCCCAGTCTGCTTCCAGACGCCCCCATGCCCCTGCAGCCTGGCCATCTCAGACATGGTACCTTACGCGACTGCACTCTACATGGAATTTGCAATTTTGCATGAACAAACAAAGAAGAACAATTCATGTTTTCTCATATTTCGCTTTTCACCATGGCTTTTAAGATGGGGCTTGTTTTCTGAGATCTCCAAAACATAGAATAAGTTCTCCTGTAAAGTTTTGGTTCAAAATCTGTAAACACGTTGAATGGGGATCTTTTTAAATCGAGACCAGATCTTTGCACTGCCAGAGAGTGGGTGGATGGTTATTCCCCTGAAGCGAGGGCCACCATGTAAAGAAGCTTGCACATGGCTGACCTGCTCTGTGCTATGCCTGCCCTGCTGTGTTGTGCTGTGGGGCCGTCTGGCTTATCCAACGGGACAGATTCACTTCTAGATGCTGATTCAGGGTCAGATTTGTCACACGGCAGGGTTATCTTTGAGTCAAAGCTGACCCTAGATCTGTAGCCAAGGAGAAAGTCTATCCTGGCTTCAGTGTGTTTGACTCATGAAGGCAACATGTGCCGTGCATTCTGGTGACATTCTGTTGCTCCTCCAGCAAACAGCAGAGGGCGTCAGTCAGCTCAGAGGACACGGAGTCGGGGCGCAGCAGTCCGGACCCCCAGTCCCAGTCCCCTCAGCATCAGAGCAACCGCAGGAGTGAGTAGAAACACACACACACACACACACACACACACACACACACACACACACACACACACACACACACACACCTATATTTGATCAAAAAGACATTAAACACACATACCACAGATAATGGGTAACTACTGTATATTTACATATACAGAATACATGTATTGTAAGCATATGGACAGAAAATATATGATGCATGATGGTGAAAGTCAAAAGTAATGTAGACATATTCTATATATAGTATATGTATTATATTTATAGTATATGTATACATTCATTTTTACTTTCACCATCATTGAAATTACCTGCTGTTGTAGATCCATTTTTTTCCTTCAGAAACAGTTCATGCAGTATTTTGAATTGACGCAGTGTTTGGTACACCCGCTGTGAATAGCTTTCAATTCTACGTGTGGTGCGTTCGTTTGCGTTCCCAGGCTGGCCCGGGGCGCCTAACTCAGTGGACATCTGTGAGGGGCTGGAGGAGTGGGCTGGTGGTCCGGAGCCCTCTCAGCAGTCAGACACCGAGGAAGAGGACACTGCTCCGCTGGTGAGACGGGTTCCTTTGAGCACGAACACACACACACACACACACACACACACACACACACGCCTTAATGGCTCAACCCTGCAGGCCTGTCTGTGTGATGTTTCACTGCTAGTTCAAAGCCCTCTGACGCTGGCGTTCTGTTCTGCTCCACTCCCAGTCTCCTGGGAGATACAGGGCTCTGGCCGACTGCCCTGGGTACGGCCCGAACAGCATCACCATCAAGTGTGGGGACGTGATCACGCTGCAGCAGGACCCCTGCCAAGGACACTGGTGAGCACCTCCTACACACCACCTCACACACTCTGCGACCTGGGGACCGTATCAGTGGGCCCGTGGCCTTTCAAATAGCTCAGGGAATCATGTAGACAAAACAAAGCCACGGAAGAGCTTCTGTAACACTTCCCCCACCTTTTCTCCTCCTCTACGTCCCTTGACGTCCCCCTGCTTTTCCCGTCAGGCTGGTGAAGAACCTGAGCCGTCGACAGGAGGGCCTTATCCCAGCAGCCGCCCTGCAGGTGATCCTGGGGGACAGCAGCCGAGGACACTCCTGCAGGCTGGGAGGTAAGCGACCCCGGGGTCCTCCTGGATCCCTCCTAAACCGGAGGGCTGGAGACACCTCGCTGCCGCCGTGTGTTCTTCTTGTTATTAACTCTTACATGCACGCCTTTTCTGGATCTTAGTTTAGAAAGGGAGGCCTCAAAACCAACTTGTCTCTGTTTGTGTTCTCTTGTAGACCCAGGGAATCTGAAGGCCAGAAAGCTTAGCTCTCCGTAAGGGAAAACAGCGCACGTTCTTTTTGTGGAGACTTGCAAAAACCCTGGAAACTGTCTGACCACTGGACTATTGGCTAGCCTTCTCTTCACAAACCGCTGCCCTTGGCCGTTCTCTGACCGTTGACATTATGAGAAGGACAAGTTTTAAGACTGTGAAGATTGGGTGTATATTTAACAGTCGCCCTGGATCAGTTCTCCACTTTATGGAAGACCTGAGTTTTTCAAAGGACACTGGAGGAAACCTTTTCCCTCCACGGTTTCACGGACGGACAGCAGCGGCTTGCACCAGCACAATGGGACATGGATTATTAGCCCTTTAGGACAATCAACAGCCAATCGCTGCGTCCCATTTGAGCCTCCATATTTCTGATTGGTTCTTATTTCCTCTTGCACGAGTCTTAGGCATCGTTGAAAAGATGGAATAAAAGTCA
This sequence comes from Aplochiton taeniatus, assembly GCA_017639675.1. NCBI lineage: Eukaryota > Metazoa > Chordata > Actinopteri > Galaxiiformes > Galaxiidae > Aplochiton > Aplochiton taeniatus. The sequence continues at coordinate 8,638,165 of CM030186.1, read as the reverse complement.
CGATACAATTGACTGCACCTTTGAAAGAAGAGGTGGATGTATGGTCTTTAAGACACTTACCTGGCATTTTCTGCTTGAGATGAATGTTGTGTGTGTGTGTGTGTGTGTGTGTGTGTGTGTGTGTGTGTGTGTGTGTGAGAGAGAGAGAGAGAGAGTGAGAGAGAGAGAGAGAGAGAGAGAGAGAGAGAGTTTGTGAGTCATAGTCCGAGGCCTTGCCTGATTGACCTTTTCCTAACAAGATACATTTGTACATAATATATTGTTTTTGTTATCTTGCTTGATGAAGTTACTTGACATTTGCATTTGATAGGAATGTCCTCATGTCATTGTGTTTTACCTGTTGTTCCTTATTATGGCACCTGTCTCGTATGTTTTCTCTCCTAGGAGTTAAAATGCCAAAACGTGCCGTGCCGTTATGCCTTTTTATGCCTGCTCGTTTGCAAGTGATTGTTCTTGTACCTACAAATTGCAAGGCAATATATATATAGTATAATTTTCTTGTACTTCCTCTACCTTACCTCAGAGGTACTGTAGTCTAAATAGGCACTTTAAGAGGTGGAAGGTCAATAAGAAAAAAAATCTATAAGCTATCTTATCAGCGTATCATTTACAGCCTTCGGTAATCTAATCTCTGTGGTGCTACACAGCCCTTAAGTTCTTCTGAATTTGTATTGACTTCTTGTTTGTCACTCATTTCCTGTCTCTGATGTACGTCGAGGGCAGTGATGGTGGGGAGGTGCCCCCCCCCTCCTGGCAGCTGCTCGCGGCTGACACGTCAGCGGCTCTTCAGTGAGACATTGACTGAGGTGATAATGATTGACAGCAGTGTATTAATCAATGGTAGAGACCCCCCCCCCCCCAAAGGCGGGGGGCTAATCTTCTAGCAGCGTGGAGTCTTCCACTGCCGGCGTTCTCCTCAGTATCTTCCTCTGTCCCTCAGGAGGGACCGCTCTGTCTTTTGAGTGACAGCGTAGAGCGCGCGAGAGAGAGACCGAGGAGCGCGGCACCCTCTTCCTGTGCCTCCTCGGAGCGCAGACAGTGGGCTTCCTCACGGCCGTCACTGAACCCTCAAATCCTAGCCTTGCCACTAAAAGGGATCACGCAGCACACAAGAGATATACCCACTGTGTCGAACGCTTAATGAAATATTTATCGCGGACTTATATGAATTTGCCACATCAATCAGGGCCCCTGTTGGAGGATTGCCTTTGATATGGGCCGTTTGATGTGGTAATGAGTCTGAAAATCAGCGGGAGCCGCTCGCTACTACATATTTCTTATGTTGTTAATATATTTATTTTTGCTATCAAGTTGTCCCCTAACAGTGTGAGGTTGCTGTGCAGCCCTTTACAATTATGTCTCTATACTGTTAATAGGAGCAATACTTGACTGCAATGCGATTCATAGCGTAATTTATATATATATATATATATATATATATATATATTATATATAATGGCAGGAGTAGATGGTTATTTTGCGCCTTCAATCAAAGATACTGCACATTTTGCACTGAACTCTAATGTTCAAAAATAGAGACAACACATGTCTTCAAATGCTGTGCTTGATAACAAGCCAATTATGCTTGTTTTGAGAGAAAAATGCATGTCAACTGTGATTACCAACTATATGTTTTTATTGCTAACAAAACAGTCATTCTTCTTGGCTGTCTCCTTTTTGTACAGCTCAAGTATTGTAAATAGAAGCAAATAAAGTATTTATTGAAATATTCCTCTCTGCCTATTTTACAAACAAGGCTAGTACTGTATGTCATAAACATGATGGTCTAAACCTTTTATTAACAGAAGATGTTGTGAATAACACACGTGCACAATAACACTCAGGCTGTTGCTGTCATTGGTCTAACGTATAATACACTAACCTACCAGTAGATGGAAGTAATGAGATTTTCACATTATTTTCAATGTCTGGAACATTTGCAATGTCCACTGACTGAGAGACTACAAGGAATACGTTATTTCCTCCCATGCAATATGGACTTGTTAAACGACACCACTTTATCAGAACGGACAGTCTTCCTAGGGGTCTGGTTCGTCCAGACTTCCCGCCAGGCTGTTCCTAGCCACTCCCATGGTGTGGTGCATCCAGCGATAGTAGTGGGACACCCTGGTGTACACGCCGTACTTGCCCTCCTTGGCGCACTCCTCCCCCCAGCTCACGATGCCCGTCAGGAACCAGGTGTCGTGGTAACGGTTGGAATGGGGCCCCCCGCTGTCTCCCTGGCAGGAGTCCTTGGCCTCGTGGGCGTAGCCCGCGCAGAACATGTAGCGGGTGATGCGGGCGCTGCTGCTCTCCTTACACTCCGTCCGCTCCGTGAAGGGCACTTCCACCTTCTGCAGGACGCTGGCGGTGGCACCCTGGAAACGCACCTGGCCCCAGCCGCTCACCGTGGCCGGCGAGGCCTCCTTGGTGACGGCCTCCGAGAAGTCCTTGGGGCCCAGGCAGACGGCACGCACGGCCTTCGAGAAGACGATGGGGGTGGCGAGGTGGAGCAGGGCCAGGTCGTGGTTGTACAGGCTGAGCCTGGCGTTGTAGCTGGGGTGGGGGCGCTGCTCCAGCACCTCGTGGTCCTGCTCCGAGCCCTCTTTGGCGTAGAGGTTGTGCTCTCCTGTGGGGCGGTCAGAACGAACTGTCAGCCATGACCAAACATGACCAAACCTCTAGAGTGGAGTACCGTGCCTGCGGTTCACACTGGGTACGCGAAGGGAACCGAACCTGCGTTGAACGTGAGGTGTGAGGCAGCACGGGGGTCTTACCCACTCGGACAAAGAAGGTGCTCTGGCGGCCCTCCCCCAGGCAGTGGGCTGCCGTGACCACCCAGCGCTCACCCAGGACGGCTCCCCCGCAGAACACCTGGCCACTGGGACGCGCCACCAGGGCTGCCTGGGGAAGGTGAGTAGAACAGTTACAGTCTCTTTCTCTCTGTCTCTCTCTGTCTCTCTCTCTCTCTCTCTCTCTCTCTCTCTCTCTCTCTGTCTACCCTGCTGTGCAAACATCTCCTCTCCTCATACCTGCCATGGGATCTCCCCGGGGGTTACCGCGTGGCCTCCCACGATCCGTGTCTTGGCCCCTGGCTGTTCCTCCTCCTCCTTGGTGGGTAGCTCGGCTGGCTCGCCGTACACCCACAGGGGGAGCTTTTTGCGGGAGGGAATGCTGGCAACAGGAACAGGAGCCCTGACTGGGGTGCGCACGGTGGCTTTTGGATCTTTTGTGACGTGGGCCTTGGATGAGCTGTTGTTCACCCAGAGGGGCAGTCTGCTGCGTGAGGGGCCCCGGCTGGGCTCAGGCATGGGGGCAGGGGTAGTGGCCCTGGAACGGCCGAGAGGGAAGGGGCTGCTGTTGGCCCGTGCTTTCTTCTTCCTGGAGGCCTCCGTGTCGTTAGCCAGCGCTGACCTTCTGGACACGGTGAAAGTATCTCTGCCACAGGGGAATTCCACTTGTTACGTGGGAAGAAAAGCAAAAAGGCACACTTCAAAAAAGAGACCAAAGGCTAATCAATTCGAAATGTGACGCCATTGTTTCAAGCCACGATGAGTTTAGGAAGGAACGTGTGCTTGAGCACCTAACTGCACAGCACTAAGTGATGTAGGGGAGAACAGCGAAGCGGTACCTTCCGGCTGACAGCCTTTCCCATCCGGCTGTAGTTTGTACCCATCAGCACAGCTGCACTTGGCCTGCGAAGTGCTCGAGGGCTCACAGAAGTGAAAGCATTCCCCGTTGTTCACGTGGCATTGTCGAGCTGTGACTGGGGAAGGGATCAAGACGACGGCATTTCACAAAAGGACTCGCGTGATGAAAGCCCCATTTTCAGAACGTGGAGAGTGTTAGGATGCGACTTTGATGGGAGGCTAGCAGACGTCCTCTGTGGTTTAAATGCACAGCCGTTTTACATTTCAGACCGTCAACGTGAGCATGCGGTGACACCCTTCGAGGTGTTGCCATTCTAAAATTGGATCTTGGATAACCAAGGACTAACGCTAATGTGTTGTGTTTCTCTCTCACCGATCTCACAGTTGGTGCCTGTGAAGCCAGGCAGACAGGTGCATGAGTAGGAGGCCAGCTGGTCTTTACATGCCCCCTTGTTCTGACAGGGACTCGACTTACACTGGTCGCCGTCTGAGAACAGACACACACTCATCTTCACCACCACCGTCATCATCATAACTGACTAACACAACACCATCTGGCACAGGCAACACACTGCCACCCACATTCTCAGACTCAGGCCGTCGCAGACAGTCAGCTCACAGCTTTGTCTGCTGCGGTTCTGTTTACAGCCAGTCATTGTCATGAGTGAAACCTTACCTACATATCCAACCCAAAACTCCATCTGAAAAAAGAACACAGATTCAGAGAAGTGTGACACAGACCCTTTAAACGAACCACGGTGGTAGAAGAACGCAATGGCGCACGCATACCGTCTTCACATCATCTTCCAGGGCCTCCCTGGCCTCCTCAAAGTCACACCTCTCCTCCAGACACTCTCGCTCCAGGTCGCCTCTCATAACCTCCTCAAAAAAACCAGTGTTGTGGCGCTTCTGTCTCCTCAGCACGCTGTCGGCTGCTTGGCCAGACAGAAAGACGGGTCCGGGAGCTGAGCCTGGCTCTTGACCTGAGGCAGGGCTTGGAGCTGGGGGAGGACACAGAGGTACAACCGTTTACTCTTACCGGTGCAGTAGAGTAGCTCAAGTTTATTCAACGATACAGTATCACTGAGGGGCTCAATATGGCGGTGTGAATATAATGGGATACTGTAAAGACGTTTTATGTCCAAAGACAGAGTCACTGATACACATACAAAGCATAGTTGTGCTCCGTGAGAGCCTTACCTCCGGAGAACAGCTGGATGTTAAGCAGCAGCAATACACAGCAGAAGAGAGAGAGACAGACAGGAGCCATTCTGCTCGGCTTTAAGATTAGGACACACAATCACAGAACACTTCGGGCGATCACTCCAAAGTCTAACTCTATATTTACTTTTCATTTGCCAGATCACGTTCCTGTTTGTCCAGAGACAAAGCTCCAGACTGTGCTTAGATAAAGCATAGTCCATGTGTATTACCATGGGATCCAAACGGTTTAAAGTAATTGAAAAAAAGTATTTGTGTCGAAAGTGTATTTGTTGGCTGTTAAAGCTTCTACAAGTAAATTCTAGGACATCAAGATATCAAATTAATATATTTTTTTACATTTCAGACCTTTGACCACAAGATGGCGTACAAGTATCTTACATTACTTTTGATTCGGCAATGACGCGATATAATAACTTCTGACATTCACCACTTTGAATCATACATTTCTAGTAAAACAACATGTCTTGTTGCTTAGAATAATCCATTTTCTTTTTATTTAACAATAGTATCATAACTAAACCATTCTGTACTACCCCTAAGTTCCCCATGGCATACACGAGCCCTCAATCCATACAAGTTGCCTGCCTGACTGGTGCAGCATTGTAGTACTCCAGGGTGATGTGAGGTCAACGCGGACTCCAAAGCAGGATCAATGCCGGTTTCAGATCCCCTGTCCCCCTGTGGTCTTTCCAATGGAACCGGAGCCCACACTGAGCTTCCAGGGCCTGCGTGTGGGGAGTCCCAGGGTAGCTCCGGTGGAGAGCACCATCGATTATTGCCATGTATATTTCATTGAGTCATTAGAAGGCTGAATAATTCATGTTCGGGTAATCAACACTAGGCCTCTTGATACGCACGCTTAAAAGTCTCTCAATGGTTTTCACCCGGTTAAAAAATCCAAACAACCAATGTGTTGGGCTGTCGCCATAGGTTCCCTTAAATTAATTCATGCAGGTGAATCTGAAGGAAACAAAGCTATTTTAAACGTCACGTGAAGCCCAGAGAAGAGGCACCATGGCCAGCTTAGACATTCTGGATTCTAAGACCGAGGTCTTCCTGCTAGGATGTGGAGCAGTCTGACAGGACTGTGAGGTATTAGATGGACAGGTTGGATGGTTGGCCAGATGAAAGCAGAAAAGCAGTCAGAGCGATTTATATAAACGAACCCATTGATTTCCTTGAGATACATCTCTCTTTGTCTTGTCTAATGTTTTCTTGTCCTCTCTGTCTCTCTGTCTCTCTGTCTCTCTGTCTCTCTGTCTCTCTCTCTCTCTCTCTCTCTCTCTCTCTCTCTCTCTCTCTCTCTCTCTCTCTCTCTCTCTCTCTCTCTCTCTCTCTCTCTCTTTCTCTTCCTCTCATTCGCTGTCTCTCTCTTTCTCTCTGGATGACACACTTGGAACACAGCTGGGATTCTGTGCCGGTCCAATTACACGACCCGCTACAATAGTGTATAAGGCCAGGGCCTGGCAGATAATGCAGCCTCTAATGTCTGCTCAGTGCTATCGATTGAGCTTGTGGAGTCCACAGGCCCCTGTGAGGTGTTTCTTTTTATAGATTCCCCATGCAGGCCCTAGCATGTTGCCTTTTCACTGCCTGTTTATGGCGCTCATCTGGGAGCTCTTTGTCCTTTATGGAAGCCGTAAAATTTTGCGCCTGTGAACCATTTCTTAGCCTGTTCTTAGAGACTTGGCCACTGCTATATAGAAGTAATATGTCATGGGACCACAGTAAAAATGCTACTGTCTGTCAGAGTCAAATAATTTGCTGGACAACAAAGGATAAGGTAAAGCTCAGCCATAGAGAGTGATTTATGGCTGATTATGTATCTATTTCATGGCTTCAATGGAAACGGCTTGGCTAAACTCGTAACACATGGTGTCCGTATCTGCTGGCAGATGGAGGACTAACACCTCCCACTAGAGGGCAGTAGTAACAGCCACACATGAGAAGAGCCCGTCGTATAGCCACAGCACCCCAGGAAAGAGGGCGCCGTCCTGGGTAAGACGCAGAATCAGCCCCCCCCCAGGGAGACCTGGCTTTCCAACATCCCCTCCGGTCTGCCCTGTCTACCTGTCGGTGAGGGCAGATTGCTGCCGCCGCCAGTCGACTCCTCCCCACGCTCTCAACTTAGCGAAACGTCTCGCAAAGCAAAGCTCGGCCTTAATTCTCACTTGTCTGTAGGGGGGAATGCTTACATCTTTGTAAGCCAAGTAAGTCCCTATCGCCTCCAGGCATATACCCCCCCCCCCCCCCCCCCCCCCCCGCCTCCTCTCTCTCTATAACGTTTGCTGTATCTCTTTTTCTTTGTTTCTGTCTTGGTCTTGTTGTATTTAGCTTTGATCTGGAAGGGAATCAGTCCTCCCAACGCACCGGCAGGTGATTATCACAAGCTGCGTCTTCATCAGACTTCCAAAGGAGAAGCCAGAATACAAATATACTGGAAGGGAATGGGCTGTAACTAATGGGTTCCACCAAAAGTCTTTGGAAGTCAAAGTAGCATGAAGCTTATGGCCAGGTTCACCAATTCAATAACTTTAGGGTTGTGATTTCTGAATGGGCCACTGGAGGACTGTTACTTCACGAGCTCCCACAGCCTGTAACCATGACACGCAGAGGCTTATTGAAAACCGTCCAGACAGTTTACAGGGTAGGAGATGCAAACCAGCTATCCTTAGAGGTCAGCTCTCATTGATGCCCCACCCCCTTCTTCTTTTCGAGTCCATCTTTATGTAATCTTCCCTCTGGCTGTCTGTCTGTGGAGGACGAGGAGCTAGCTGTCAGTGTCAGTGTGCATTACCGCACATTTCTGAGTAGGAAGCCGAGGGGCTGGACTCTGTGTTTATCATAGACTAGGTGTCGGGGAGCCAGGCACACTCTCCCACTCCTCAGGTACACACAAAGTAATTGCTCTCCAGAGATTCGGGGAGACAGCACGAGGCCAGCCACTGGAAGACAGCAACCCTTCACTCACTGACAGCCCGAGACGGAGATCACAGAACCTCAAACAAGAGATGCTATTATTATGTTCACTCGGGGTTGAAAGTGAATATTTTGGGAGAAAAACAAAACAGAGCAAAAAGACTGGGACGCAGCTCTTTCTAGAATAGACATTAGTCTGTGAACACGCTTTGTGATATGTTTTGATCAAGCGGTGGTCTCTTAATTCCTTCTTCAAACTCGACGACAGCTTACCATCCTAGCTGTGGATGTATTATATGAACTTTAATCCCAGTACTGCACAATGTCCCCCCATACCAACGACATGAGCGGTTGACATGAGTCTCAGCAGAATAGCACTGGATTGCAGGCTGGAGTCTGACAATGTTACTTTCATGTGGAATCCAATCAGAACCATCTCTGATGCACAGGGTCCCACCGAGACTGCAACGTCCACAGGGGCCTCCTCTGATCTGGATGATAAAAACAGACACTGAGGGCCTCAAAGCACAGCAAACCACCCCAATCCCCCACCCACCCCACCCCCCACACCCCCACTAGCCCCGATACGGCCACTGGCATGAATGTGGTATTTGAGAACGCCTAGCTCTGTTAATTAGCCCAGTGGTTCTCGAGTCTGAAAGGCTAATGTTTCACACCCACAGCCCCTCTGCCATTCCACGCCCCCCAACCAAACCAGACACTGACATTTCAAAAACATCCTTGATATTTGGACAGAGGGAAAGATACTTCCTGTGGCTCCAAAAGCAGATCACAGTCTAACAGACTTTCTGAGGCCGTTCATTCAGTCCCTTTATATAGCCAGGACAAAGAGCAGGACAGGAACATGTTGTAACAAAGCATTTTACTTGGTCTGTGACGTAGTTTTCACGGAACCAGCTAATTCAATAGTGTCCTAAAACCTAAATGTGTTTTCACATTAACATAAAGCAGGACCTCACGCTCTGTTACCCTCAATTTCCTCTCCTCTCCTCTCCTCGTCTAGTGCTTTGAGCCGTGATGCAGCCAGAATGGCAGGCGCTAGAGGGACAATAATGTTCAGCCACCGTTAACTAAAGTTGAAGCTCACATTGCTCCTGGGTGGAACTGCCCGCAAAGCCCAGTGTTTGCATTCTGAATGTCAAACATGAGTCAGTTAAGAGGTAGATGAGGGATGTGATGGAATACTGAACTGGAATGCTGGGTTCTAGCCTGAAAAAATATCTTGGGAAGATCGAGCTCAGGCGGAGAGGTAGGGAAAGGATAAGATGAAGACTCATTCTCCTGTTAGGAGATATTGACATTCCATACAGTTGAGGTGAACCCTCATTTCATAGTGTGCTTCATCAAGCTGCCCCCTGTGCATTGGATAGAACTGTCCAACTTACAGTCATATCTAGCCTAGTGTACATACTGTGGCAGAATGAAACCAACTGTTGTTTTGAGTGGGTATTTATTTTTTCAGGTTAAGTACAAACTCAATTCCTCTTCACAATATCAGTGGGCTACAAGCAGCTAAACCAACAACCACATTCAACCGCACTTTTGGTGATTCACAACCACTCATGGTTTAATTTCTCTGTCTGTTCATGTGACCACAATGTCATCATGCGGAGGTAGGTTGTCAAGCACAAATATGCCCCCAGGCATGTCGTACCATGGCTACCATGGCCCCAGCTCAGCAGCTTGCGGACGGTCTGACTGAGCCTTCGTCCCCAGAGCTGTGATTCCTCCACACCACGCACCTGCAGATCCTTTACCCCGCAGCCCCACTTCCATCACAGCCATGGTGGGTGGACAGGCTAATGGGAGGTATAGGATTGGAACCTCCAGCCCTACCAGCGGTAATGAGGGCTGTAAATGCGGATGTGGGAGATGGGCTACGCCGTGTCACTGACCTTGGCCTCGTCCGCAACAGCTGACTAACCGCTGGGTGACCCGCGGGATTAAGGTCAGGATGCTTTTGATCTCTAAATAGCTTTAAGGTGGACGCTAGTGAGCCTCCCTGGGCCCCGAGCACAGTGCGTTTTACGGCCAGAGTCGTGTAACCCAGCGCCCCCCAGATTTCCACCATGCTGCCGTCGTCTGAATAGCTGTGACAGAACCAGTAGCGTTCTCTTATCAGCCTCTCACAGAGCCTCCCCGGGCTAACACCTGCAAACAAAGGCGTGGGGACTGAAACCCCAGCAGCTCCACACAGGTCGGTACTCAATCAGCCCCCAGCATACGGCTCCTCCTCCCAGGGCATTATTTTAGGGCCGCTCTCCTTCAGCCACACTGCGTCTCCCCTTAGCGAGCACTAAGGGTGACTTTTCAGTTCTGCTGAGGTGCAAATCAAGCGGATCCCGCTGGACCAAGGACCCACTTTTACTGTAGCCAGTTCATCCGATTTATAACTCTGCTCTGAGAGCAGATTAGGTGTTGGCTGGTGTCCCCTTAATGGAAAAAGTCCAGGTTGTGGTTCCATGCAGGAAGGGTGTCATCTACTCCGACCCCAGGACTTTACATGCTAGCAATGTGTATGCTAACTCGGAAACTGTTTTTTGTTTTATTTAGGTTTTTGTTTATACAGTTTATACTTGTCATGTTTTTGCTCATTGTGTCAACATGCTTCTTATGTACAATAGACTCCTATACATGCTCAAACCAGTGACCAATCTAATAAATAAAGCTTTAGCTAAAGTTCAGGCAGATGACTCGATGTTTGTCTGCGGCTGACTTGAGACCAGCTTGGGTCTGCGAATCTACTCCGAAAAGGGATTGAGCTCCCTGTGCTCCCTGCCTTTTGAATGTTTTCCCATATGGCAAGGAGATTCAAAATAAATAGCAAACTGTATTCACATTTAATACATGTTTGTACTGTATTCACATTTAGTACATGACTAAACGCTGAGCTGTAATCTACCCTCTGTCCAAGAAAGTCCCCGTGTACAGTAGTAGTGATGGACAGAGCGGGGACAGCTTAGGCAATGAGTATATATATATATATATATATGTATATATATATGTGTGTGTGTGTGTGTGTGGGGGGGGGGGATTATGAATCCAGACGAGACTTGAGCATGGATTGACTGTGCATTTTTGACATTAGCTGGCTCACGGGATAGAGAAAAAAAAAAGCCCTGTCACATTTGAATGCGGTGAGACAGAGTAAAAAAAAAGGCTTTAAAGCACATTAGTGTGGCTTTCCCCTGCATGCTCTGAACTGGGACATTGTCAGTGGGGACGGAGTGTGATAGCCTGGAGGGCGGGCAGTGCACACCACAGTCTGAGGTGCAGCGCAGCGCAGGGCAGGGCTGCGTGCGGACGGAAGGAAGGCCACGCGTTCTTCCCACTGGGCTGCCCAGCTGGAAAGGTCAAAGGGGAGCACTGCTAGCAGAACTGGCTAGGAACGCAGCAGGTACTCCACCCAGTGACATTTACACACGCATGCACCGTGCCAGAGTGGTGAGTAAGCATGTCACCACACATCCAGTACACTGCCTACCTACTGCGCAACCGTTTCTCCATATTGACGTGTGAAGTGAGTCGCAGTCAGAAAATTCCTATTTCAGCTGGTCAGTGTCTAATGGAGAATTTGGCAGATTATTGATCAACGTGTACAATAAGTGAGGGCCTGGAATAACAATTAAAATTGCTCTCTCTTTTTTTTGACAGCTCTACACAGTGTGTAAAAGCATTGATTAAGTGCAACTCTCTGCACTGCAACAAAACATTTTTCTAATCACAAACATGTATTGAATGCGTTTCATTAAAACCTATTTGATGGTTGCACCTGGACTCTTCCTCGATCTCTCTCTCTCTCTCTCTCTCTCTCTCTCTCTCTCTCTCTCTCTCTCTCTCTCTCTCTCTCTCTCACACACACACACACTCACTCTCTCATGGTTATTGCTTTGCATTCTTGACCACATGCGGTATGTGGTCAACTCCTAATGATTTGAAGTCTCTGCATATCCCAGTTAACCCTAATATTGACCTTATTCTTTAGCACAATAATCCTAATGTATCTCCCCATTTCCATGAGTACAGTTAATTAAGTCAACTTGAACATTGTGTATAACATTGTGCCCATGTCCAACACTAAACTGTCTAGCAAAGAAATGACAAGCCAATGAAAAGGTACTCTAAGGACGTGTTATCCTATGATAGGATAATTGTTCATAAATCAACCAGTCATCGAGGAATTAGAGGGGCAATGATTTATTAACCTAGTGGAGACAAGGGGATGTGTGAAAACCAATTTAAGGAGATAAAACGGGGACCAGGATCAAACAGATAGGATGTTCAATCACAACCCTGGCAGCACATCCCTCCCACACTCACTCACCTAAACTAGCTCCTGGTCAAGTCCTGTGTCACCCACAAAATCCTCCTCTATGCCCCTCCATGCCCTAGTAGCCACACAATACCTTTCTGACCTCCTACACTCCTACACCTCTATCCTTTGGATTTCCCTCCCCATGGAGATCTGAACTGGATAGTTCCTAGAAACTTTTAAAAGGTGCCTAAAACATACCTGTTTTGTCATGTCATGACTGAACTGACTGAACTGATTTGAACTTTTTGAAATTATTGATAATTTATTTCTACTTCACTTTAGTTGTTTTAACTATAATGCTTCCTTTTATGTGTAAAGTGATCTTAGGTTACTTGAAAGACGCTCTATTTATTAGTTATTATTATAATTATTGTGTCAAAAAGACTGAATAAATATTATTTCTGTTCCCATGAGACAGTAATCTGTACTTTACAAAGCTCTAAATTCATAGCTCTATTCATTCTCTTCCTGAACATGTTGTGATTAAGTGGGGGAGAAGAAATACACACCAGTGTGAAACATCTCAGGAAGACTTGAGCATGCAAAGAAAGTTTGAAAGGAGTCCAGTTTCTTCTAAATATAGTAACCATATAGATTTTGAAACCCTCACCCACTGATATTTTTTTTCTACCACTAAGAGGTTCAGATTTGCTGAGGGCCAGGTGATACCCACAGAGCAAAAAAAAATATCAAAGCTTCAGCAAGGACTGCTATTGGAAATATCAAGATACGAACAATATTAATATATTTTTTTACTCATTCAATTGTATGCTATTGTTAATCACCCCTCCAATTGTATTAATTTGACAATTGATTCAGGCTACTGTTACAAGTAATATTTTGTGGGTTTCAAACGTATAATTACCTTCTGGTTTAATTTTCTCAATATTTATTTGAAAACGTCTAAACAAAAAAGGTAAGGAGAGCTTTCTATCAAGAAGTGTTATAACTGTGGCTATGAATACTTGTTAATACTAGTTGACTTGAGATGAGCTAAGATTTATTACAAAATGTCTAAAAGTGAAAATGTCTTACAGTCTGTTTACCTTTAAAAACGTCTAGCTAAATAATTACCTGTTGTGATGTACATTTGGCAACTGCATTGTTGATAGTTTTGCGATATACTTAAAAACTGGTTATAAAAAAAAAAAATTATTGACAGCAATAAAAAATACGAACGCAATGTCTGCTTCTATATTTCAGACAAGCCTAACTTTTCTGAAGCCAATAAACCATTTGACATTGGCTCCGTCTTTAACGTGATAATACCGTATCCATATTTCATAAGCTTTCTATGTCACAGAAAGTTTTAAAGTTGTTTGTGTAGTGATTCTCGATAATCCACCCTATCATGTAGGATAGTTTCTTTCTATTGACATGTATTCGGAATTGTTCAGTTAAAAATGTATTAAAGTACATTAAGCAAGACGCAAAATTGTGCTGTATTAGGCTAGGTCTTTAAATTAAATGTACCTAAACTATCCTAATTACTATTGATATGTTAGACACTGCAACTGCACATACTATAACAATTATTTAATCGGATCCCTACGTTCTAATTTCTTCTGCGCGTCCTCCAGTGCATTTTGTGTTGACATCAGCAAGCGTCCTTTTAGGCAACCACATTCAAAAGGACCTGTAGGCAATTCATCGCATAGAATTGGAAGTTACAGAAGCGCACAAACATTTAATCGAAACAGAAGCTATCATCGTCTTACAGAAGAGATGGTGGGCTACTGAACCCACTTTATGGATCCTGTTGATCGTAAGCTATTCAGCCAGAGCCTATTTGTTGCGCGCAGTGCATGATGAGATACACTCCAATATAGCTCGCCAAAATTATTATCCTCAATGAGAACCCTGCATGTCGTTTGGATGGTAACCCCCTGTGCGTGTGTAGCTCTTAATTTGATGCCTTTTTTCGTTCCTCTGACGTCGACTGACACCGTCGACTGGTAGCCCCGCGGTAATTTTCTTACACAGTTCCTTTGTCACAATTGAGGGTCGTGATTTTTCTAGGCTTCAAAGGGGAATTCATGGTGGAAGCGTTTTCCTTTATCAATGTGCATTGATGTAGCAGAAAACGTGTTGGAGATAAGGTAAGCATGCCTATAAACAATCAAAAAACCAGCGTAATGGTGTATATCAATGGATAGTATGGGGCTTTTTTTGTGTTTTTTTCCTTACTTCATGAGCTCCCGCGAATTCGATACTGTTTTGTATATCTCATTATCAATAAGTGGACACATTCATTGCTGCCCATGTGGACAAAAAAATCTCAGTTTCCCATAGCCTTTAGTTACTCCTGATTGGCTTTCGTAACTTGCTTTTTGCAAAGAAAATGTTAATTCCTTTTCTTTTCACAGAACCCTTATCTCAGAACCTGATACGGTTGATAAGGATTTAATTGAAGAAAGTGGCAGTGGGCACTTCCTGGGATTTCGATTCTTGTCTAAATCGGGAATTACACATCCAAACTGGGATCTATGAGCGGAAAAGTGGCGAAGCCTAAAGAAGAAAAGGATGCTTCCAAGGGTAAGAGACTGGTCAATGCTCCATTGCTACCTCTAGACCACTGGTTTTAAAGCAACCGCGCTCATTCATATGTTGCCTGCTCACCCAAAAGGCATAATATCTAAACAATAGTTGGATAACTGCTGAATGACGCACTATTCTCAATATATTATTTGACTAATTGGGATACAATCCTATAATAATCTAATCAGGCTTTGTCCAAATACTAATTTGTTGCATGATTTTTTTTATGTATTGGGACAAGATAAAATAATCAGAATGGCCATGTGCAAATGAAAGACATTTAAACAAAGAGTGCAGCGTGAAATTACGCTGTTATATTTCAGATAAATTGTGCAAATACATTGAGAATGCGCGTGCTGTCGCTTTAACGTGATGGCAGTGAAACACGGGCAATCGTCGCTGGCATCCTGTTGAAACACCCCAAACCTCCAACCCCCTCTCCCTCCCTTCCCTATTTATTGCTTGCACGTTACCCACATATTGCCTGGCCCCTCTATGCAGCACATTCTTAGTCTAAACCAAAGCTAGGTTACGTCAACACCAAGTCTCATTGTATTTGTGTGTAAAATGCTTCTTTGCATGCCGAGAGAATAGCCACGCTACGTGTCTAGATGTAAACTGCAAATCCATTGCCATGGAGACAAAGAGGAGAGTCGGGTTGCCAGAGAAACCTGCCGAGATTAATCGATGTAGGCTACGCTAGTACTACTAGCTCTCCATAAATGTTGCGTTGCGCACGACAGGTTGCGCCATAGAACATAATAGAATTTAATGGAAATCCATACAATAGTGATCGGATGAACATGGCATTGGACCCAAGATCCCAAGCATGGTGTTAATCGCAATAAACGAATCAACTTCATTTCCTCTTTCTTTTGGCTTGGTTTGGTTGGTAGACATGACACTAGAATGCTTCTTGGGACTGTTACATTTATTTGGTGTATAACATATTCATATGTATATAACGAATACAGGTTCATAAAAATGCACCCAAAGTCTATAAATCTTCCTTTATAAATGTCAGGACAGTTTCTTTCAGGCCATAAATATATTCAGATATGTAAGCTGAATCTTTTGGTTGGATAAAAAGCAAGGTAGTAGTGATTGGCCTAATTGTACCTTACTGTTTTGTTTTGTAGATTTTAATATCAAAATAGAATAAAAAAAATTGTTTGATATTGGCAAATTGCAAAGGTAAAGGTAAATTGCACATAACCATGATTCCGTAGTGTCCCTTACCCACAAAATATTTTATATTAAGTGGTAAGTGGTAAGCCTTATTTCTAACTGTCTTTTCTTCTAAGGTGATCTTCCCTGTGAGCACAGTAACAGCATAGAAGCATAGAAATCCGGGTTATCTATAATCTATCCTGTGTCTCAGTCAGTGAAGGGCAACATTTCACTGGTTTGTATGATAGGAGCAAATGCCTGTGCAAATGCATTCTTGTATGGATAGATCACAAACCAAATGAAGAGAGAATAGGACAAACAAAAGAGGAGTGAGTGGAATGGTTACGTCTTTGGGGTCAATACCAGCACCAATATCAGCCTAGACCAATCCGTTTTTGTTACGCTCCTTGCCTGCATGTGAAGCTGAGTTGTCCAGACAATGTGTTGCGTCAACACTAGGGTGACAGAGCCATTATCCAAGCTTCACAGCCAGGGAAATCAAACAATGAACACTTGTTTACACCAGCTATTTATACAGAACTGTTCATTATCCATTTGAAAAACAATTAAAATTGGATCCATCCATTCCTTTTTTTTTAGGGGGGTGTTCGTTATAGTTTGTTTATCAGGGGAAATAACTACTAGTAAAAAGGTTTACTGTAAGCATAATCTTTAGCTCCTGTTGTCATCCTCTCCCCTGCCTCTTGGGTTGTGTGTGTCAGCCAATGGTTTTCTGTCTGCCTTGTAAGGCGGAGCAGATTGAGGCAGGAGTCATACGTCTCGCTTAATTCAGCGGGGAGAGAATCAACAGATGCCCAGAGAGGACTTTGGAGTCGCTTCATTAATTAGCCCCCCCCCCCACCCACCACCAAGAGGTCTCTCTCTCTCTCTCTCTCTCTCTCTCTCTCTCTCTCTCTCTCTCTCTCTCTCTCTCTCTCTCTCTCTCTCTCTCTCTCTCTCTCTCTCTCTCTCTCTCTCTCTCTCTCTCTCTCAGGCTCTGATCTCATTGGGAAAACAACCCACAGCCTACAGTATCATTAAAACCTTTTGATCTGGTCAGGGGGCTCTATTAGAAACCCCTTTAAACAGGATCGGGTTGATTCTGGCAAACACAATAGATATCTTTGCATGCCGTTTGGCTCTCTGTAAATCTGAGGGCTTTCCATACTTCTGCTTCTGCTCCAGACTTTGTATGGAAGATGATGCGTAAACTGCCTTACAGGGGTTTCTTGTAATTTAAACTCTATGGTTGCATGCAAGAAAGCGCAGGTAAATGTTTAGGTCTATCATCTTTATAGGGCACAACCTCTTTTTAGTCTGGCATTAGTCTTTTCCCCGCAAACCACTGTGTTAACTAAGTACTGTATGTATTTTGTCTTCATACAATGCAAAATGTCAGCACATGGAAACTTCACTGTAATTTGAACCTACAGCGTGACTTGACTGAGAGTATCTCCAAGCAGTTTGGCCCACAGCCATCCAACAAGCCTAACGCTCAGACATTACACCATCTCAGAACTGCTTAACCATGCTTGTATGTAAACACTGGGCATATTAGGGCATTTCGGACTGGGCGGTGCTGTATCTGTCCGCCGCTTTTCCCGGTGCTGACGCAGATCCGACTGCGCTGCCCGGAGGACGCTGGCTCGTCGCGGATCAGAGGACCTGCCACTCTGCATCGCCGCCCGCCCTGCTGATTGCTGAAATGTTTGGGAACGTTGGGAGGCTCTCCGGTTAGCCTGCCGGCAGAAACGCAGCACTGTGATTGGTGCCATGGTTCCTGGCACCACCACCGCTCTGTGTCCTTCTCCGCTCTGTTCGGCCTTTCCGGACTCATTCAGAGTTATGGACCTTTGTTTGTTCATCGTGAAATGACCAGCGTTTCTGCTTCTATCTAAAACAACAGTTTATATTCTTTTTTTTTTACACCCTCAGTGTAGATGTTTTTGTCTGACACTGCACCTACACAGCTGCAAATTCATTTACTAATTTTAACTAACTTATTTCATCCCGTGCAATCTGTTTTAGAACATCTGTTGCCTGCGGTCTTGGTCCCCCTCCCCCACGATGACAAAAATGTACTAGCTGGCCCCACTGATTCAGTCCTGTCCCTCCTAGAAGCGGGTGCCCAGGCCGTTAAAGCTCTAAACACGCCTGTGTCCTATGACGTGTTAGTCAGGACACTGGGTTGGTAGTGGTTCAGACGTGTTAATCAGGACTGGGTTGGCAGTGGGTCATCTGAGGTGATGGCCTGTGCCAGCTGGTCTGCCGACCAGGTCAGGCCATCCCCTCGTCACTATTCGTGGGGTAACGCAGCCCTAAACGCTAAGGGTCACATGGTTGGTCCTCTCAGACCTGTTTCTCTCTCTTGGTCTGGTCGTTTCCCTCTTTCTGTGTCTTGTTGTTTTCTGCTTCTCTCTCCTTGTGGTCCCGTTGCTGCTGCACTGTCTCTTCATCTGTTGGCCATGACCTTTTACGCCGTGATGTGGCAGTGGTCCTCTGAAACACATCTATTTGGGCCCCCCCTTCCCCTCCATCCCGCCAAGGGACTGGCCAGCGGTAGAGTCCTGATTAAATAAAGGCCATCAGTAAATAAGAACAGGTCCGTTTCTGTGCATCCATTCAGCCGGCCTGCTTGTTCTGTGGTGAGTTGACCGCGCAGTGACAATGATCTGCCGCAGGAAGTCTGCCACTGCGTGTGAGATTAGAAGGGCGGATATCCCCAGACTGTGGACCTGTATCTAACAAACGAGGCCTCGCAGCCTTCTCACCAAATCATCTTTATCTTTGTGTCACTGGCAGAGTTCCATCATTACTGGCTCGTGATGATGATCTTGTTACACCTGAGTTCCCTCATCAGAATAATGGCCGCGGCTCACAGATGGGTTGCTTAGGTGTGGCAATTGATTTAGGATTTGGATTAGAGCCGAGGAATGCTTTACTTTCAGAAATGCACTCCACGCTAGTCCCCCCCCCCCCCCCCCCCCCCCCCCGCCCCCATCTAAAGATAATCCTCCATAATTGTGGTTTTGCGTGTCAAACGGCAGCGATGACCTCTTTTATGCGGTTGCAGAGAATATTTAATATCTCAGAGTAGGTACACCTTATTCTCTGTGGACATTATGAACCGCTCCTGACTATTGGCTGCATTGGCCACTTCTCTGTCCACTGCTCCTCCTCTGTCCTTCCACTGTTGATGGATTGAGGTAAGCCGGCTTCTACGGGAGTTGTATTCATTCTTTAATTAGAAAAGGCAGAGGGATCTATGACTATTTTCCCAACTGGCCTATTATCCGTAAAGCTGGCCAGAGACCACGTCAGCAGAACTAAAAAAGCCACTTTAGTTGGCCTTAATCCGCACCCCACTGTGCGCAAAACCTCCACTGTGAGGAGGAGAGGAGATTTAGACGCTATTGTGACGCTCCTTTCATTTCTCCACAAGGAGGAGATGGATGGCATGGCCAGCAGGCTGAACCGCAGGGGTGCTCGTTCTATGACACCTGCTGCGCCAGGTGTGTCCCAAAACCCCAATCCTCTTGATCTCCGTCGGAGCAGGCTAGGGCCACAGCCACCTCCAGCCGCTGGAAGGGGGAGCTCAGGATGGCCAAGGAAGCAGGGGCGGCGCTGACTCGCAGGACTCTCGTCCTTGAGGCTTCAGCGAAGGGGGCCGCCTTGCGTGTGGTTTTGCGCGTGTGTGTGTGTGTGTGTGTCTTTGCGTGTGTGTGTGTGTGTCTATGCGCGCGTGCGCGTGTGTGTGTGTGTGTGCGCGAGCGTTCGTCGGCCGGTGTGGCCCTCCGTGGGACACAGCCGACCCTTGGAGGACACAGCGCGTGCGGCCCGGCGGGAGCTGTGGGCTGCCCACGACGCCCGGGTGGTTTTAGACGAACGAGCCCGAGGGGCGGCGAGCCTGTCTGCAAGCTGAGAGCACAGCTGGAGAGCGTCTGTGGCAGCGGCCTCGTGCGCATGAGGAGTCATAGGGACGGTTTTCAGGAGCCCCTGGAGAACACAAAGGAGACGGTTTGGATTGGATTGGTTTCGGGGAGAAAAGATGGGGCTGAGTACAGTGTTAGCAGCCGCGGCTCGGGCTGTTCTTGTATCGTTGTATTGATCTGTTGTTGTCCTCTCCATCTCCCATCTCCTGTTTCTAGTCAATATGTAGATTCATGCTATTTTATCATATTTGTTT
Organism: Aplochiton taeniatus; assembly: GCA_017639675.1. Taxonomy (NCBI): domain Eukaryota; kingdom Metazoa; phylum Chordata; class Actinopteri; order Galaxiiformes; family Galaxiidae; genus Aplochiton; species Aplochiton taeniatus. The sequence continues at coordinate 8,618,142 of CM030186.1, read as the reverse complement.
GCTGATGGAATCTCGCCATAGCATTACAACGAAGTCAAGTTACTGGCAGGGCATCCATGTTGGTGGAGGTTGTCGACTGTACTGCAAGGGTGAGAAAAGGTCACCAAAGCAATTACCACCAGGTAAGACTGAGATTTCCATGGAAAACAACTGGAAGCTACTGTACAGTTCAAATGCTGCAATGGAAAATGCTAGACAGAGAGAGAGAGAGAGAGAAATAGAGAGAGAAAGAGAGTAGTGTGAAAGAGAGAGAGAGAGTGATGCACGTCCATTGTCCACATGAAGCCAAGGTCTTTCAAGCCATGCTCTGTAAAAGGCTTGTCCGGCCCCAGTGGACGGTCTGTTTTAAACCACGGCGAGGATTAAGAGTTGGACAGGACACCGACTAATTAAAGTTGGTGCAAATGATAATGGGGGGATTAAGGCGCGGTAAGGAAGGGAGGCGATACGAGCGGGGGGCCTGCCGTAGACCGAGAGACTCCAGGGGCAGGGGGGGGGGGGGGGGGGTCAGTGGGCCTTAGCGCGGGGCCGTGGTGCTCCAGGTGAGCCTGACCAGAGCCGAGCGGAGACTTAGCCGTTAGCGCTAGCTTGGCCCAGGGGCCGGCGCACTGCGCTAATTAGCCGGCCGATGGCCGCGGTGGCGATGCGTGACCGTCTCGCCCTGACACCGAGGACACTTCGAGGGGATCATACCCCCCCCCCCCCCCCCCCGGTCCCCCCAATCCAACAGTTAATTTCCGGGCCCTGACATCAGCCAATGCTCCAGCCCCGCCATCACCTACAGCATGGAGCACACAGCCCACTCTCACTGTGCACCTCTAGCCCTTGGCATCGCCTCAAAGACATTCCCCAAGACAAGGCAAGCACGGCTCGTCTGAGCCTCAACTCCCTGGAAAAACACAATGCTCTGACTGAGGGACTGTGGGTGAGAAGCAGGCTGTACAGCGTGCCGGCACCCATCTGTGGTGGTGGGGATGGGGGCCATGGTGGGGGTGAGGGAAGTAGTCGGGTGGGTGGGGGTATAGTGGGCCCGAAATACAGAACAAGGGGCTGGGGCAAGGGCACTTTCTTTCCACTTTTTAATGAAGGGCTCGCCGAGCGGCCCGCCACATGGAGGTTAATGCTGCTGAACTCATTGATCTGTGGGTCACTATCCACAAACAGCGGCTTCATTAGAATGCAGATAACCCTGGGCCAGGTTCCCAGATAGACTGCACCACGTAGGAAGGGCTTCTGTGAAGGGAGACCATGTTACATCCAAATAGCGTCAACATACACCACTCGCCAGCGCCTGACCTCTGCTTGATCTAGAGCGAGGCCGAGAGACACACACAGACAGACGGAATTGATCTCCCGAATTTCAAGTATCGTTGTACGCTAATGGCTGGCCTAGGCGCTGTGGGAGTGTGTCCATGTGGAAAAGCTTCTCTCGATTGAGTATTGACTAATGCCACAGGATGAAACATGACGTCGCCAGCAGTGTTATCCCTCAGAGGGAAACGGTTTGGGTGGCGTGTGTGAATGGAGGAGGGCTGCACTCTCAGTGTCGACTACTGAGATAGAGACAGAACAGAAATGGAGGAGACAAAAAAGAAGTCGAGGCCTATTGCATGGTTTTCCCATCTGACGGGTTTCAACAGTGCAATACGAAGAATAGCGTGTGTATGAGTCCCCAGCGCAGTGTGTGTGTGTGTGTGTGTGTGTGTGTGAACACACACACTCGGGTGAGCGTTGTGAGAAGACCCTCCGTGGAAGAGATGCCAGAAAAAAAAATGCCTTTGTGCGCTGGGGTTATCTAAATATAGCTGTGAGTCTACGCTGGTCCCGGAAGCCGATTTTACACAGATTGGGAGAAGCAGAAATCCTTCCTCGCCAGCATGCGCTCACCGGGGAGAAATCATTTCCATAATGAGACGCAGCCCGGGTAACAGAGCCCCGGGAGGCACGGGATCCATCAGTCAAGGCGCGGGAGGCATGGAGGGGCCTTCCCGACACACTCGGGGGCCGCTGCGGGGGCGGCGGCACTGCCATGTGATGGGCAAAGACACACACACGCACACCTGGGGCTAGAGACAGAGAGAGTGTTGATTATAAATTACGAAGAGGAGGAAACGAGAGCCTGACTTTGTGACTGTGTGTGTGTGTGTGTGTGTGTGTGTGTGTGTGTGTGTTTTCATTCTCGTGCGTGAAACTGTTTACATGGATGTAGTACATAGAGATCTCGTGAAGGGGTGCATTTGAATGTCACGTACTACACTGTACCGTCGATGACATTAGCCCACAGTCAGATTCTTCCTCCTGGTTGTCCGTTGCTTTCCCCGGCGGTCTGTCAGACATCATTTGAGATATTCCGCGGAGGAATGATCGCATCACTGGCACTGTTTTCAGAGGAGACGAGGCCTGTCCCCCACACTGCAGCTGAGAGACACATAGAGGGATGAAAGAAGGAGCGATAGAAGGTACCAGGGAAAAACAAATAAGAGAAAGGGAGGGAAAACAGAGGACAAGAGAGCAAGAAGGCACTCAAACTTTGATGTGACAATAACCGAGAGCAGCTGGTCGGAAGTGTTTGTGTATCTGTCAGTGTGTGTGTGTGTGTGCATGCGTCTGAAGGGAGGGGGGTGCTGGAAAGGTTATCCACGTTGGGGACCAAACGCCTTAGCTTTGCCTAAAGGTTACCATGGGAAATTAGAGTGGAATGCTCCCTGGTCTCCGACAAACCCTTTAGCAGCAAACTGCATAGCATGTCCTTTTTTCAGGGTCCCCTTGCACTAAACCAGAGGAGATGAAGGGGATACATCTCTAAACAGTGAAGGGGAGGAGGCAGCAAAACAAACTCCCCCCACCTTGGAGTGTCCCTCCCCTGTTGCAGGCGGAGAGCCTTTGCCCGGTGCGCTGTGGGGGTTCGGCTGGTATTGTCCCGTGCCTTCCACACACCGCACTGTGTTTTATTATTCAGAGCAGGAAGAGCTGCCTCAGCAGTCACACCATCCATGTGCACCCAAGGAAATGCACAGCGACCCGACAAGCTGTGAGATGAGTTTGGTTCAAAACTCATGGTGGCGCGTGTGCATCTTAATTCGTCTGCATGCTAGTCTAGGTGTGTGTGTGTGTGTGTGTGTGTGTGTGTGTGTATGTGTTGACCTCGCATGGCAGCTCTGTTTTTGAGCTCTGCTCCAGCCCTCTGTGTCTCACTGCTCTCTCCAGACCAGAACAGTAGACATCTGCTGCTTGTTTAGAGCCCCAATGTTGGTTAAGACACGGCCAGATTTGATTCGAGGTCTTATGAGGATATGACGCTTATGCAGTGTAAACCAAGTGTGTGTGTGTGTGTGTGTGTGTGTGTGTGTGTGTTTGTGTGAGTGTGAGTGAGTGAGTGAGTGTGTGTGTGTGTGTGTGTGTGTGTGGTAAAAAAACAAACAGGCTCAGCCGTTATGGAGACAGCCAGTCCTCACAAGGCAATGTGTTGGCCTTAAGGGCGTCAACATAATGGCATCCTGTCTTTGCGTAATGCATCTTTTTCACGTATTCTACACTCTTTCACTCTTTTTGGCTTGTTTTACCTGCTTGGTCAGGGGTATAAATGAAGGGTTGAAATAGCTTCAGATCTAGTCAGGACAGCACGGTCTCTGTCCCCAGAACGCCCCACCGGGGTTGCGTGCGCCCCGGTGCCTGTGCCCATTGTACCTAAAATGAACATGCTTACATGCAACTTTCCGTGAATAATTGAGGCCAAGAGGACATAAAACGCCTAGGCAATTCAACGTCTCACTCTTTGTGCCTGTCTTTCACATCCAACAGTATTCATGTTGATAGCCTAGCGTCGTTGGCCTGTAGGTTCAACCCTGCTGTCATTAGCTTGGCCCTCATAACTAGCACAGTGTTAGCCCTATTGTTTGAAGGTGCTGTGCTGTCTCATCCCGTGGCTTGAGCCCGGTCGTATGAGTCACACTCTGGCGTGTCAGCGGAACCGCACCGACGGTACTAAAGTAAAAGGCCGTTCTCATGCCAGTGGGCATTGTTCTCGCGGTGAGCGGAGTCTTAACACCCTGGCTGCGCTAGCCGTGGAAGCACGTTAGCACCTGCTCAATATAGGCCCACTTCACACCCCCTCCCGCGTGTTCACAGTGTTGCTCGGCTCTGAGACGGGCGAGAGAGAGAGAGATAGAACACCGGGAAACAAAGTCCCTCTTTTTATCTTTTCGCTTTGACTTTGATGTCTTTGAGCTTGGCAGCGCGGATCCGCTCAAATTGTCGGCTGTTCATCTGCCGAAACAAACGGCCCTCGAAACAAACGCGCAACGTTACAAAGTCGTTCTTAATGGCTCACGGTGCACTGCCAAAGGGACACACATTGCTCTACAGAGCTATTTGAGGCGTTGGTTAACAGACGGAGTAGAGCGTGTGATGGCTGAGAGAGGGTGAGATCCCAGCACGGTCCAGGGAATGAAACAGTGGGAACAGAGACGCACAAAGTGTGTGTTCCCATGAAAGGGAGACGGGCTGTGTTTAGACACCTGAATTCGATGTTTGCCTGCGTGTCAGTGTTTGCCTCAGACCTGTGAACGTGGCCTTAATCACCTGCACATGCAGCTGGACATTGGGGACGTGTGGGCAATCATACGTTTGTCTTCCCCTTGTATGTCGAGTATAAGGAAAATGTTTCTCTGAGTGCGAGTGTGTGCGTGCGCACGTGTGTGTTTGTCATGCTGTTGCGCTAAGGGGCAGATGGATCCTCGGATCCTGTTTGTATACTCCTGCTGGTAGCACTCCAGTTCTTGGCTCGGACACTCCATCCTGCCTTGGCTCTGGGATTGCACACACAAACAAACACACACACACACACACACACACACACACACACATACAAAGACACAAACCCACTGGTCTGGGCTGGTTTCGACCCATGGACTAGAGGGCTGCATACAGGGTGCTCCCACTGCTAACCCTGCTGCTGCGTGCATCCTGACCCCTGCTTGTATCCCGGCCCACCGGCCACCGGACCAGCAGCGTCTGTTAGAAAACATTCCCCCCCCCCCCCCCCCCTCACTCCCTTTCACTGTAAAAGTCCTTCTCCCACTGTATGGGCTGCGAGTGTGTGTGACTTGTAGACGTGGAGGCGGTAAGAAACCACTTATGCAGAGACTGAACGTGTGTGATTTATGCAGACGAAGAGGGGGGAGGTTATTGTCCAAAGCCTCAGCTCCACACACACTGCTCGGAATTAAACCCAGGGCCCTAGCGTACAGCGTGTGTCTGTGTGTGTGTGGGTCTGTGTGTGTCTATGTGTGTGTGTGTGTGTGTGTGTGTGTGTGTGTGTGTGTGTGTGTGTGTGTGTGTGTGTGTGCTGATATGATGGAAAATAAGTTATTTGTAGTGCCATAGACACACTCCCTCTCTCACTCTCTCGCTTTCTCTCTCTTCGTTTCTTGCTTTCTCTCTTTCTCTCCCCCTCTCTTTCGCTCTCTCATATTCTCTTTCTCTATGTCGCTCTCTTCATCTCCCCCGTCCTGTTTGCTGTGTTTTGGAGCAGACTTCGAGGCCGATCAAACATCGGCGGGGTGCGTGCAGGTTTAGTGGGTGCGTTGGTCTGCGAGCTCCTGTTCTCGCAGCTTGTGTGTGTGTGTGTGTGTGTGTGTGTGTGTGTGTGTGTGTGTGTGTGTGTGTGTGTGTGAAGGCGCTTTGAGAACACAGCGCTCTGCCTCAGAGGCGCCCGCTGAGCAAGTGTATTTGTGTGTGTGTGTGTGTGTGTGTGTGAGTGCGCGTGTGCGGGCGTGCGTGAGACACTGTTAGACTCGAGATGCACACCAGCAGAGTGTGCTTGTCCTATTTGTTGGCCTGACGTCTTGTTCCCGTGGTGTCAGGGAGGAAGCAGCCAAGCCGTGTTGGACCAGAGTGAACCTCTGCCCCCATAACACACCCTCCCCTCTGAAAAGCAGGATCCACTCATTCAGGCCAGCCGTAATTACAGCCTGGCTGATGTTGTGTTTCCCCCTCCCTTTCCCCCGACTATTTTGAGCCCGACTTATTAGAGCTCTGCCGCTGCTAATTAAGTTGTTTGTCTCCGCAAAGCGATCCCCGCCCGCCGCCGCGCTAATGAGTCGTCGCCGGCTCCCGGGCCGGTCGGAAGGTGGCATCAAAGCAGGGGGGGGGGGGTCCTCGTGGAGGTGGCTTTGCTCGCGGGCGGTGGCTGGGCCGCCCGTAAGGCTCGAGAGCGGTCTTATGCGATGGGACGGCGCGTCAGAAGATAATCCCACCCCCGTGCTTTGGGCATCTCAAAGTGACAGGGGACAAATGGGGTTGTAAGTCGCCGGTGTGTGAGAAAGGACGGCTGGAGCCTCCCTCACGGGCTGACTGACAAGGACAAAGACGCACCGGATGTACACACACACGAAAGCACCCAAACACACACAAAACTCAAACACACACGCCACACAAGCACACGCAGTGCCGCGCGAACGTGCACGCGCATGGGCACACACGGAACACCACACACCCGGAGCACGCAGCAGCGAGCGCACACAAGCGCACACACACCCGCGAGACGGCCCTGACATCTTCACCATCTGCCATGTCTAGGTGTTGTCACGGCGACGTGGTGGCGCTGCTCGTCGCTCCTGCCTGTCATCTAATCCCTTCCCAGACGCCGCTCAGGTATTAATAGACCCCCTCCCAACACAGCGGAGGTGTGCGGACCACTCCTGGGTCTCCGTTCATAGGTGTGTCTGCATTCGCTGGGACCGGCACCAGTTTGACGGTGTGCATGTAAACCTTCTCTCTGCCATGCCGTACAGTGTACGGTGATGGGTGACAGTGGGTCACGGCGCTGTGTGTGTCACACCTAGTGGGTTGTAGTCGTGTTCCCACTCGAGCGGCCCCCGCACCACCCAGTGAGAGGACCATCCAGTGGGAGGACCATCCAGTGAGAGGACCACCCAGTGAGAGGACCACCCAGTGAGAGGACCACCCAGTGAGAGGACCATCCAGTGAGAGGACCAACCAGTGAGAGGACCACCCAGTGAGAGGACCATTCAGTGAGAGGACCACCCAGTGAGAGGACCATCCAGTGAGAGGACCATCCAGTGAGAGGACCACCCAGTGAGAGGACCACCCAGTGAGAGGAACATCTAGTGAGAGGAACATCCAGTGAGAGGACCATCCAGTGAGAGGACCATCCAGTGAGAGGGCCATCCAGAGAGAGGACCATCCAGAGAGAGGACCATCCAGTGAGAGGACCACCCAGTGAGAGGACCATCCAGTGAGAGGACCATCCAGAGAGAGGACCATCCAGTGAGAGGACCATCCAGTGAGAGGACCACCCAGTGAGAGGACCATCCAGTGAGAGGAACCTTCCGGAATGCTCCAGCTCCATGACGGGGATGTCAACAGTGGACAGATAAGGAGTGAGCCACACACACACACACACGCATACATACACGCGCACGCACACACACACAAACACACTGCATTGGGTGGTGGGAAGAGAGACAGTGAAAAATGTCAAGTTACTCTCCTAGTAGACTAGACTTTCAGACGCTGTACTTTCCCCTTTAAAGGAAAGCCCTGTCCACTGCACACTACCACTTTGTAGGATCATCCTAATCATATCCCCCTGTCTCTCATCCCCCCCACACATCTCTGTGTCTCTCCGCCCCCCACTGTTCTCATGTCTTTGTCTCTTAGCCCCCCCCCTCACACACAACCCCCCCCCCCCCACCTTTTCCCGTGTGGAGCGTGCAGTAGATGGAGCCCTGTCTGAACGAGCTGCGGCAGCGGTACTGACGACTGTCTCCCCAGATAATGTGTGACTGGCCCGGCCTCACCCTCTGCCCCCTCCCCCCACCTCACCCTTTCCTCTCCTCCCTCCCACCCCTCCTCCATCTGCTTTAGTAGAAGATTCTACTCAAACCTTTAGTTGTGCACACACACACACACACACACACACACACACACACACACACACGTGCACGCACACTGGAGATGCTGTCTATGTGAGCCACACAGCCCCTTTTCGTTCCCCTGAGTGCCTGTGTGTGAGCAGAGCAAACAGTCGGCGTGGGTATAAAGTGGGCTTTCACTCATGTGAGACCCGAGTGTCTATTAGCTGTCGTGGTATCCCCCCCAGGCTGTCCTCTGGGCCCCCCTCTGCTTATCAAGCCTGGCTGCCTTTCTCCCCTGGACGCCGTGCAGTCTGTTTTACCCGCATACGTTCAGCCTTCTATCAGGGCTGTTATATGAAGTGCCTTTTTGTGTGTGTTTGTGTGGGTGTGTAATTGTGGCTGGGTGTGGGATAGTAGCGTGCGGAAGGGGTCCGAAGTGCTGACAGGGTTTATAGTACTACACATCCCAGAGTGCGTTGTGGGGAGCCTGAGGAAAGGCAGGACGGGGTCAAGCAGGACTGATGGTGGTGGTTGTAGCGTCTCTCCTCTCTCTCCTCTTTATCTTGAATTAACTGGCCAGGAGGCTGCAGGCAGGCCCCTCCACTTCGGCTCCGACCAGGCACTCAGCGCCGCCTGCTCCTTCTCCGTCCTGTCCAAGTAAAGCTGTCTCCGCTCAGCCAGACAGCAGAGAGGCCCTGCCCCTAACTCAGCCTAGCCGATGAGTCCACTGTCCCCGTAGAAGGCAATCCCCCATTAAGCCCCGCGCTTTGCCACATCACTGGCCCGCCGAGCGGGCTAAACGAGCGGGCTAAACGAGCCTAATGAGCGCGCTGGGTGGCCGGGGCAGCCCTGTGTGGCGGCCGAGCGGCGCGGGCGGCAGGGGAGGCAGGATTAACGCGGCCCCCGCTCTCCGCGCTCCGCGCTCCACCCGGCCTGGTGAAGGGGGCACGGAGGGAGGAGGGCCTGACACCTCCGCCGAGAGGCAGCCGTCACAGAGCGGTGGTTAAGTCTCCCCTCGCTGCCTGGCCCCCTTACCGCCAGCTAGGTCGCCTCGCCGCGCAGGCGGGCGGGTCCTGTCGGGGGATGGCCTGTGGGACGTGTGGCGGTGTGAGCTACTCCGCGGCGAGGCACGTTTGACTGTGACGTGCACGAGCACGTGTCCGGTGCACCCGGCGTTCATGTGCTCATGCAGGTATTTGTCTCTGGCTTGTCGCGGTGTCGCGCAGATCCGGCGGCCTGCAGGCAGCGCAGCATGGGTATGCAGATGCCGCTCGTCTTCAGTCTCACCTGTAAACGCTCCTCTGAATTATTCATAACGATCTCTTATCAGTGGGAGCTGACAAAACACGGCTATTTCTGGAAAGTCCTATTCAAACCAAGGCGTGGTGGGGGGGGGGGGGGGGGGGGCGGCGCTGAGAATAAAATCCGCGCTCAACGCTCGAGGATGCGTGCTGTCACCTCAGCTCACCGCAGGGGCCTCGCCGACATAAGCCATTGAGCGGCAGTTCATCGGGGTGGAGCGGTGTTTTTCGTGGCTATGCCCCGAGTCGAGTCTGAGCCTGAGCCCAGCATAACGATCCCACCAGCCCACCCCGGACACATGGAGTCGGCTCTTCGTCCGGTGCTGTCACCGCCTGGGGGGCCTCAAAGGGGGGAGGGGTCTCAACTTATCTGTCCGGCTTTTTACCTTCCCCCTTTCTCCACGCCCGGGGATAGCTTTTGCCCGCGGGTGGAGGGGCTGACGAAGCGTGGCGACGTTGTCGCCGAACCCTTGCCACCCGAATGGAAAGTGCGTCTGGAGTGACGGGGCCTACGGCGGGCGCTCAGTCATCAGCCGTGATTGCTCGGCGAGTCGCCGCCCTGATCGCCGCGGCTTTGACGGTTTAACCCCTCGGAGTCCTTTGCTGATTGCGTGCCGGGCCATACAGGGCGCCCACACCCGCACTCACCCGTTAAGTCATTTTCCATTTGCACGGTTCGTTCTCAAGGTCGTCAGGCTGATTGGATTGCTTTCGGGGTCTGTGGCCTGTAAAAAACAAAAAGAAGCCCCACCTGGCCTTGGGACACTGTGGCCGTGCGTCTGAACTGTCCTCTGAAGGCAGCGCGCTACCAGTCCAACCCTTCCGGGCCGTCAGTCCACAGGGCTGGGGAGGTGTCAGCCCCGGGCCCCGCTCACCTTGTTAGCGCGGCTGCTTTGTTTGGGGCAGGTCTGTGGTCCCTGAGCTGTCGCTGTGGCCCTGGCCGTGCCCTCAGGGCTCCGTGGCTGTTGTCACGGCTGCCGTTGATGGGGACGGTGTCCGAGGTCAGGCTGCCTGCACCTGTTTACTGTAGAAGGCCGGGTCAGAGGTCAGAGGTCAATGCTCGGGGTAAGGGGGGGCGGGTACGTGAGTGACAAATGTTAACGGGGTGATGATGGCTCCTGTGGCGGTTGTCCTGTTTGATGTTTTTTTTTATGGTGTCGCGTTTTGACACCTTGAGAGATGAAGCCACGGTGCCGATGGCTAACAGCTTCACACACAGGGGATTAGGTGACCGGGGGTCACAGGGCTACGCTCTGGTTTAGTCGGGGCTCGCCAGGCCTTTCGCGGTGCAGTGCCTCTGTTTTCATGTAAATAATCTGAAGGCCTTTTCAATAATGATTTGCCCTTTTAAATAACACTTTTGAATAATCGAGGTATGTCAATCTATTGTTGTAATTAGCAAGATTAAATATTTATTTGAATGGAAACAAACAGAGCTTACCTCCAACCCCCTCTATGGCTGTGAGTGAGGAGCTAGCTGGCTGCGTCTCTATCGGTATAGTGTGTTGCATGGATGGGACTCAGCTGCACACATTCAAAACGTTAATGACAAAGACTGCAGACTCTCTCTCTCTCTCTCTTTCTCTCTCTCTCTCTCTCTCTCTCTCTCTCTCTCTCTCTCTCTCTCTCTATGTTTGTCTTCACCTCCCCTCTTTCAAAGGAGTGTCTCTCCCTCCCTCTGCTCTCTCGCTGCTTTACCTAGCCTCCCCTTTGGCTAGCATTGCTGCGGGCCAACAACCAGCAAATGAAGTGGAACGCCACCATTGTTTCCCCTGAGCTCCGCTGTTTCTCTACCTGACACACAAAGATGGCTTCTGTACATACAAGCCATTTCCTCAAACAGCACTTTGGAGCTGAAAAACGTTCTTATGGAAATAGACAGGGCAAATGGCAGAACATGGCGAAAGGCTCTGTGGGTGCCACTGCTATACATGTCCCTAATAGCTTTTTGACGTATACGCTGGTAATCATTGTGACTCTGGGAAAAGTTGACTTCAGGGATTTACAGTGGCGCTGAGGTGCTTTAAGCCCTGAAATACAGCCCTCAGGGTTTTATGGTTTGAACCTCTAATGTAGTGGTGCTGTGTCATTGTGTGTGTGTGTGTGTGTATGTGTATGTGTGTGTGTGTGTGTGTGTGTGTGTGTGTGTGTGTGTGTGTGTGTGTGTGTGTGTGTTTGGGTTACACAAAGGTCCACCTCGGTCTCTTTAGCCATGTTTATTTCCTCTGCGACCTCTTCTTGTTAGCAGGCGCATATGTGTTAAAGTGCAGGGAATGTAGGGAATTAAAAGGGCCGATCCATACTGTGGCTGCTCTCTGCGCATCCGTGTTTATGAGTCATCCTTCAGGGGCGGCTGGGGTTGATAGCTCTGATATTAACACGGCCCGTGATCTAACGTTTTCCACATACAGTACATCTGTAGGGAACGGCAGGAAAATAACAACATGCACCCGAAACAATTGAATGCCTCCTTGACCCGAGAAGACCACCGGCAGGCACACGTGAAATGAAAGCAGGGCTGTTTTTTGTCCCCCCACCCTCTCTCTTCACTCCAGCCCCCAACTCTTCTCTTCGTATAAAGACTTTTGCGCTGCCCTTTGGAAGTCTCTAAGACACGGCATATTGAACACAAGGCGTGATGGTTAGCATGCTATGCTATCTGATCTTTCAGTCTCCACATCCCCCAAGGCCGATTACCGAGTAATGAACTGTTAGCTATCAAAAGTCTCCTCTCTCTCAGTGTGCACGCAGGCACGGAGAAAACGCTGTATGTCACAAGTCTTCCAATGTGAAAATGATCATATTGGGCTATTTTTAGCATTGAGTCATTGCGATTGAATGGGACATCTGGTCCTATGCCACTGCAAACTCAATGGCATGAGAAGATGGACGTTCTGGGGTGAAAATACTCCATCTCTCTCTCTCTCTCTCTCTCTCTCTCTCTCTCTCTCTCTCTCTCTCTCTCTCTCTCTCTCTCTCTCTCTCTCTCTCTCTCTTTCTCTCTCTCTCTCTCTCTCTGTGGCATTTGCATGATAGGGACAGAGTAGCACGCTATTTGAATCCAACGTGCTCCCTGATTGTGTGTGTTAAAACAAAAGGTCAGCTGTGCTCTATAACTGTGTGATGAAACGACCTAGCAAACTCATTAGCTCTGCCAGAATGGCTGTAAGGGCCTGTTGTGTAATGTGTCTGGGATTTAAGTCTTACTGTAGTGAACGTCTTAGGAGAGCTGGGCAAGCTTGGCTTTTCCTGACATAGTCCATGATGGTGGACATTGTCCTGAGGGCTCTAAATATGCTGCTGCTGCTCTCAACTCAAATCCCTTCAAATGATTTGGTGTCTAAAAGTGCTCACTTTGGATTATGGCATGGTGTATATGTCATAACACTGTATCCTGTGTATTTCGAAATGTGTCAACATCTGTGGGTTTTAATTAAGTATTATGTTAATCTCATTTGCTTGATTTCAGGATGCAGGAAGACTGTGGTTATAATAAGCACGAGCAAAAGCACAAGCCTGAGACCATTTTGTTGCGTGGCCTGTCATGTGTATTCCGCAAAGCAGCAGTACTGGTGACATCACTGCTTACAGCCTAAACTGCTTGTTATCTGGACTTCCTGTCAAATAGCTATTTTCAGCATATTCATGAGCATAAAATATTCAATGGGACAACCAGCTGAAATGCATTTCTACTTTAGTCAAGCGTGACCGAAAAAATGTGCGGTGGTATTGTGAGCAGGAAGAAAACATGTATTTGTGTTTGTGACTATGGAGACTGAGTGTACAAGAGCTTCACGCACACTGTCTAAAGGTTGGCATACCTCGGATCCTGGTTGTAGTACTAAGGCTAACTAAAGTTTTGCACAATGTGCCTAGCATCCATCTCTCAGGAAGCCAGCGTTCAGTGAGGCTTAGCTTTAACGATTATGCTGTCAGGAATTATCGTCAATTTAAACGGCGACTACACTCTGCAACTAATCAACAAATAGGCACTCAGACAGATAACTAGATGTTACAATGATTCTTAATTGATACAACTGTTCCATATTAAATGGGTTTTGACCTCCATTTACGGCTCAGCCTCAATGAGGGAGCTGGCTACCTTGATACCGTGAACATCACAGCGTTTTTTAATTATTTTCAGACTTCTGCACCAGCTCTCCACTCACCATGCACCTTGTGACTGTTGTCGTGGTGATTATCTGAAACAATTTGCAGCTGGCTGTTGCTCTGGCCTGGCGCCTGTTTCTCCATATGCCATGCTCTAATACCAACACACACAAGCACACACACACACACACACACACACACACACACACACACACACACAGAGGCTTGAGGCACAGCGGCTGAACACAAGGTAAACAAGGTACACGTTACAGAGTAATCTTAATGTCCATGTCTTGCTGTATTCACAGCTGGCCATGCCTCCACTTAGCAGTCACTCCTTAATCAATGAGCTCATCGATCCTTGTCATTTGTCCAAATGGTAGGGGAGAGTGGGGGGAGATGTGCCAGTTTCGACCAAAAATGTGCTCTCGACAAGGAAAAGTTAGACAGATGTGTAACACACAAAATTGTACAATGGGCATTTCACAGAAGGGCAGTCAGAAGTTACATGAATAAATTCATGTAATATTTGGTTTTACGTTCATCTTATTCCACAGCCAACATTTTGATCACAAAACACAAAAAAATCTGAGCTAACATTTCCTCAATGTCTGCACATGTTATTGCGCCTTAGCATTACGTAAACATTTATCATCGATAAGTTAAATGGTTTGTGAAGTTGCTTCCCGCACAAGATTCTATATAGTTTGTATGGAAACATTTGTTATCAAACAATGGCTTACCCTACATGTTCTCCACCATAGTGAAGTGAAGCGCTCTTTCTAAATTGGTGGTCAAATGAACAAATTGAGGCGTATTTGCATAGATCCAGGGGTGGGTCACCTTACCCACTGGCACATCTTACCCCACTCTCCCATACGGTATTTTATTACGAGAGCTCAAGTGGTACCTGTCTTCTAAGGAGGCAGAGTGGAAGTGGCCATCCATGAGTCAGTCTCTCCAGTGGAGACACCCTCCACCCACCCGTTGTCCTCCTCTGCCAGCCCAGAGAGTGCTGGAGTACCTGTGAAGCTGGAAGGTACACACAGGAGGCCCTGCCGAGTTACTGCTGGCACACAGATGGCAGGTCAACAGAGCCCTTTCCGACCTGGTGTCCCAGTCGGACCTTTGGAATCGGACTCTCTTGTTCTCTTTGTTCTCTCTTTGTTCTCTCTCTCTCTCTCTCTCTCTCTCTCTCTCTCTCTCTCTCTCTCTCTCTCTCTCTCTCTCTCTCTCTCTCTCGGTCTTTCGATCTCTCTCTCTCTCTCTCTGTCTCTGTCTCTCTCTTTCTGTCTCCCCCCCTCTCTCTCTCTCTCTCTCTCTCTCTCTCTCTCTCTCTCTCTCTCTCTCTCTCGCTCTCTCTCTCTCTCTCTCTCTTTCTGTCTCTCATCTCTCTTTCTCTCTCTCTCTCTCTCTCTCTCTCTCTCTCTCTCTCTCTCTCTCTCTCTCTCTCTCTCTCTCTCTCTCTCTCTCTCTCTCTCTGCCTGATAAAAACAACATGTTGTAAATCTTTGGGTGGCTCCAGTCTCCCCTCAGCTGAAAGAGCGTGTGGCCGTGGCGTAGGCTGGCCACTTGGAGCCGTGGCCCGGTGACCGTTAACCCCCCCCACCCACCCACCCACCCACCCACCCACACACACCATGGCGAACGTCCCCTGACACCACCATGTTTGACCTCTCTGCTAGAGCAAGTTTTGCGTGGTCTCAGGAGTCAGGGTGAAAGCTACCGTGGAGTGCGCTCCTCATTGCCAGTGTGACAGGTGGCAGGGTTGCATGTGGAAGGTGGACTCTAGGTGTCAGGTTTTTTGCAACAGAGATTTATTGTCATTGAATAGTCCTTCCACGTGGTCCAGCATGTCCCTTTAGCCACCTGTTAGGGATGTGTGATGCCCTGGAGGCAGGCCGGTTACGGGTTGCATCCTCACACTTGTCGGCCGTGTCATAGTGGGTCTGTTTTCGGCCAAACCGCTCTCTTAAGCAATTTCTCCCATGCAAACCGTAATACCTTTCAACAGACCTTTGGCCAAACACCGGATACTTTGAGTAATCCGAGCCTGGAGCGCGACTCTGTGTCGAACACTGGCGTTGGCACGCACGCACGCAAACCCGCCCTGGCATGTGGTTGTTCTCTGTGGGGGCTGTCCTTTCGAGCGCCCGGGTCGGAGCCCTAGGGAGATGTGTCCGGCTAATTTTAGCCTTAGTGCTCTCAAGCCGGTCACCGGGGTCCGCACGCCTCAATGTGATGACCCACTGGCCCATGCCAGTGGGAACAGATGGTGGCCTCTGGCCTATTTCAACTCTTGACCCAGCACATTCCTCTCCTGGAGGGATCACCACAGTATTTTCCCATTCCCAAATGGGAGAATCCTTCTGGCCCCGCAGTGCTCAGATGTCCGTTTCTACTCTGCGTGTTAACACTGTGCTCTCTTTTAGGTTTTTCTTCTTCTGTCTCCCACCTTTTTCCCTACCTCTTTCCACGGCTCACTCTTCAGCATTGAGTGTCAGAAGTGTTAGCTTGTTTAAGGTGTTCATAAAAGATACAGCGCTACATGTCTGGTATGCTGGGTTGAATAAATCATGCTCTGGAGCAGCGCTAAACAGCTCTCTACTTTCTTGCTCTCTTCTCCGTGGAATGGGGCTCTGCAAAGCCATGATAACTGTGTGTTCCACTATGGGAAATATGAATGACTCTCTCTCTCTCTCTCTCTCTCTCTCTCTGTGTAAAACACACACACGCACACACACACACACACACACACACACACACACACACACACACACACAAACATCCACAGGGAAGGGACACAGGACTGTACTTCAATTGTAAATCTGTTGCTTTGTAAGCATCCATTATTTATCGAACCACTGCCCTCTAGAACATGATGTGAGTTTTACGTAAACTACATCAGCATTTCCACCGCTCATGATGCAATTACAGGAGCCTTGACGAATTAGTATTATGATGGGGCAGGCAATTACATCACACACACGTAACAGACTATTTTTTCTCTGGTAACATTGACAGGCAGACAAATACACAATTTAGTGCAGTCTGTTATAGCTGCATATTACTTCAAGGTGTTCTTTAGGACAATTGAATGATGTTGTTAGTAAATAATTATGAGAGAAAGTCTTGAATAATGTTTCACATTTGCAACACAGCATGCTCTATTATCCATCAACTGCCTTCGATCCAACAATGAAATCCCCGTTCTGAATCAACAATATTAAAATAGCTAAATGGGAGCTTTGCAATTTGCGTAGCTTTCAGTGCCCTGCTGGGGCGGCATGCAGCATAGACAACGCCCTGTGCGTAACTGAGCAAAACCAATACACAATGCAATGCGGCTATTAGCAAAACACACAGCGCCTCGAAAATACCAATAGCTTAATCTTTCGAGTTAGCAACAAGAATACATTTCCCATGTGTCTACTTTATTAAGCTAGACCCCTTCTGCCGTGTGATCCTAATTGTTCATCTTGGTGAGCCAGCGAGATGAAAGGAGGCCTTCTAATAGCCGCTGTTTGTTTGCAGGCAGCCCTAGGGCCTGCTGTGGCGGCTGACGCCCGTACACTGACTCAGACTGCACGCTCTAGTTGAGGAGCCAGCACACAGCTCGCCTCCCATTACCCTCATATCTTTTCTGACAGAATGGGGTCGTTTTGAAGAACTCTTTGAGTAGGTGAATTATTTTCCGCCGCTTTCCCCCCCCTCCAAAATGATACGGACCACACGGCGCGACATCCACCTCGCCCCGCCCGAGTTAATTACCGCTGCTGTTTGTTTTGACCGTGCGTGCGCGTCCGGTTTGGTGGCGCTTTTGGCTGTACTGCGGCTCGCCTTGGTTACGTCCGGTGCTGAACAGTGAGACGTCAACGCTCTGGAACCGTGGTGGCGTCCTGTGCGACATCTATTGTCTGTTGCACCTAATGTTGCCTCAATTAGAATCAGTCAGACAGCCATCTATTTTGAAGGCTGTTACATAAACTAAGGAACGGGCCCGGGGGGGGGGGGGGGGGGGGGGGGGGGGGGGGGGGGGGGCGACAGAGCAACGACGCGTCCGGAAGGTGATAGAAGCGTCCCTGTCCTATTAGGACACCGCTCCGTGCGCTGCGACAGTGTGGAGCTGAAGACGGTGCCACTTTGGATAAGAAGCGTGGAATCCGCATGTCTCCCTATAGCCCTGGGGAGGAGAGTGAGCGAGAGCGGGACACACACACACACCCACACACACACACACACACACACACACACACGCGCGCGCACACACACATGCATCCCCACATCCCCGCTGCCCCCCTCCCACACTAAGCTTGTCATAGCCCATCAGCCACAGTTGCTGTGTTGGTGGTCAGGCTGTGCTAACAGGGCCTGACATCATCCTGCCCTCGAAAAAGCCGACGCCATTGTACTGAAACCACAGCCAGAGGAGAGGACGGTAGGGGAGAGGCCAGGAAAAGACCGGATAGCGGAGGAACAGCTAGAGGGAGGAGGCGGAGGAAAATAAACAACAACAACGGTGTGGCGACCACAGGAGAGGAGAGGACAGCGTAGGGGACACACGCAGGACAGAACCACCGCCAGCCTGTCCCCTGACACGATCCTGATAAACAAATAACAGCAAGCCTGCGTGGCGGACTGTCGGTCCTACCTCCAGCTAGAGGGATCAGACAGCGGTCACAGGAAAGAGTCAGGACTCTGGAACTCCAGCGAACTCTCAGGGATCTTTGGGGTGGCAGCCTCGCAGCACCAGTGGCAGCAGACCAGACAGGGAGGTTCACCGTAGACGCCCCTCTGCTCTGGGTCGCCAACGCCATGGCATCTGGGGAAAGGGGCAGGCTCGAATAGATACCCTCCAGGAGGTGGGCTTCATTCCCCAGACCACACACACACACACACACACATACACACACACACGTACACACTCACACACGTACACACACACACACACACACACACACGCATACACACACGCACACACACACTCGCATACACACATATACGGTAAACTGTACACCCTGGGAGCAATGAAGTCCTAACAGGCCGTCTCTCTCTCACAAAGCCTCTCCACAAAGGAGACATTAAACCCCCCTGAGTGCCACCATGGAGAGTTAGCCAGGCAGCAGAGACTTCCCATTCACACACACACACACACACACACACACACACACACACACAATCACTATCAAATGGTTTGAAAACACATTTTTTTTATGTGTTTCCCTCTTTTCAGGAATAGCTGTTGCCATGCGGTGAACTGAGGTATACTGAATCTGGAGCGCTTTTCAGGAAGAGAATACGCAAACATACCGCTAGCATACTGAATTTGTTACTGAGAAGTTTGACAAAACAGGAATGGGGAAGTGATCCCGTTCCAGCTGATGTGTAGACCCATCAAGAGAAAAAATGTAACGGTAAAGGATACGGAAGGGAAGGTACATTTTAATCATACCGGTGGTAAAAGGCTATGTATGGTGGTTTTAAAAAAATAATCTGGTTTATCTTGTGGTCCTGTTCTTCTGCCTTTGCCTCTGGCATGTGTACCTCTCTGACTGGACCTCTGTGTATTCCAGGGTCTCTCTCTCTCTCTGACTGGACCTCTGTGTATTCCAGGGTCTCTCTCTCTCTCTCTCTGACTGAACCTCTGTGTATTCCAGGGTCTCTCTCTCTGGCTGGACCTTTGTGTATTCCAGGGTCTCTCTCTCTCTCTGCCTGGACCTCTGTGTATTCCAGTCTCTCTCTCTCTGGCTGGACCTCTGTGTATTCCAGAGTCTCTCTCTCTCTCTGGCTGGACTTCTGTGTATTCCAGGATCTCTCTCTCTGGCTGGACTTCTGTGTATTCCAGGGTCTCTCTCTCTCTGCCTGGACCTCTGTGTATTCCAGTCTCTCTCTCTCTGGCTGGACCTCTGTGTATCCCAGGGTCTTTCTCTCTCTCTGCCTGGACCTCTGTGTATTCCAGGGTCTCTCTCTCTCTGCCTGGACCTCTTTGTATTCCAGTGTCACTCTCTCTCTCTCTGCCTGGACCTCTGTGTATTCCAGGGTCTCTCTCTCTGACTGGACCTCTGTGTATTCCTGGGTCTCTCTCTCTCTGCCTGGACCTCTGTGTATTCCAGTCTCTCTCTCTCTGGCTGGACCTCTGTGTATTCCAGGGTCTCTCTCTGCCTGGACCTCTGTGTATTCCAGGGTCTCTCTCTCTGACTGGACCTCTGTGTATTCCAGGGTCTCTCTCTCTGACTGGACCTCTGTGTATTCCAGGGTCTCTCTCTCTGCCTGGACCTCTGTGTATTCCAGTCTCTCTCTCTGGCTGGACCTCTGTGTATTCCAGAGTCTCTCTCTCTCTGGCTGGACTTCTGTGTATTCCAGAGTCTCTCTCTCTCTGGCTGGACTTCTGCGTATTCCAGGGTCTCTCTCTCTGGCTGGACTTCTGTGTATTCCAGGGTCTCTCTCTCTGGCTGGACTTCTGTGTATTCCAGAGTCTCTCTCTCTCTGGCTGGACTTCTGTGTATTCCAGGGTCTCTCTCTCTGGCTGGACTTCTGCGTATTCCAGGGTCTCTCTCTCTGGCTGGACTTCTGTGTATTCCAGGGTCTCTCTCTCTGGCTGGACTTCTGTGTATTCCAGAGTCTCTCTCTCTCTGGCTGGACTTCTGTGTATTCCAGGGTCTCTCTCTCTGGCTGGACCTCTGTGTATCCCAGAGCCTCTCTCATGATGGGTGTGTGACTTGGCCAGTGGCCCTGGATTAGTATCTGCCTTTGGCTTAACTTGAGCCTCGCGCTGGGCTTGTGCCTGGGGTTGGATGTGTGCCCCACCTTGGAGCTGTGTCTCTTGGGCATTTCTCTTCCCTCCCCACCATTGCTGTGCGGGCCTATGGCAGTTGGTGGGCCAGAAATATCATCCTCTTTATTTGTCTTCCCTCACATTTGATCCTGACGGCATTCGCCTGGACTCCCAGTCTGAGGGACTTAATGGTAGCGTTTTGGTATTGTTTCTTATCAGCGCTCCTCCCAATGTTTTCAGTCAGGGATTTGGCGTACTCTTTGACAGTGCTTCAACGGAGCTCACAACACTTGAACACAAACACACATCTCCAGGTGCTCCTAGGACCCCTGGGCAGATAGACCCCCCAGCGGGGCCGCCTGCATACATCTGCTCCTGCCTGGCGATTTGTTATGTAAGCACATTATACACACGTGTGTGAGCTGCCTTGGAAAACATGTTAATGGGGAGCCCGAGGAACAGAGGGTACAGGATGGCTGAACACGGGAAGAAAGCTCTTCCTCCTTTCCCACGTGTAACCGCTCCGTTTCCCATTCAGTTTAATGGAGGAATAAGAAGATGTCTGGTGTTTTGGTGTTTGGTAACCTATGTGGAGATGTATGTATATAAAGTAGTGTGGACATGGCTTTCTGTTCATCGGTATAGTGTTTTCCAACACGGCACCCTGAGACAGTCGACGTCCCTCAACACACACACACACACACACACACACACACACACACACACACACACACACACACATTCTCACACACACACACACGCACACACACACACACACACACACACACACACACACACACACACACACACACACACACACACACATACACACACATACACACAGTTCCCTGTAAAGTGCTGCTAGCTAATCTCTAATGAATAACCAATCTTCCTTATGGGGTTGGCCATGCACTCCCTCTGAGAAAGTGCTATTCTAGTTTGTTCTAAGTGAGACTACGTTGACACTGACAGAGTCATATTCAGTCCATTCAGGCGGGGTTGAAATAGGTTTTGGATAAAGCGTGTGGGTTGGTCTTGATTAAATGGTATTGAGCCATGCCCTAGAATGGTGCATGGTGGTGTGGCATAAAGGACAAAACACTAATTGTATCATGTGATCAGTTTTAGTATTCCCATGACCCCAGGCCTCTGTTTAACAGAGAAGAGATTATTCCACGGATTTCAGTGAGGAGGATTATAGTACAGTGCTTCGAAACCAAAGCTGCCTTTCACAGCAGGATGCTGTTACATCTCGGAGCCAAAGCTACTGATGCCCTGGATTATTTTGATTGCCTCAGTCATGCTTTGCGGTATAGAAAATAGGTTGATTCTCCAGAATATAGGACAAGTCTGCAGTGCCGTTCGGAGAGCTGTGTTTGCTCTTCCATCGGTAACAGAGTGGTCTGGTTGCGAGGCATTTAGCATGTTTATTTGTTGTTCTTTTTCTGGGTAAGCCTAGGAAGACCTCTGAATGCACAGCAGAGGAGAGCACCCCTCACTTGACCGTTATTTTGATGTCAAACAACATCCCCTCCATGTACGATGGCTGTCGTCGTGTAACCAACATGTTAGTGCTAGTTCAGCTGAACCCGACAAGAGCAGGAGGCTTTTCGTATCGCTAGTTAGTCTGTCAGCGTATCCTTCTCCTCTGCACATTGACCCCCCATCCCGACTCTTGTAGTCTAAGGCATGCAAAGTATTTGACAACTGTAATGGTTCTAGCGTCCTCTGTTACGAGATTAATCTAATCTACTGTATCGGGCTGCCTGGCCACGTCCCAAATGTAATGTGTGACAACATCAGTGGCATGCTAGTTGGAAACATTAGGTCAGTTAGCGCTCGCCAGATGGATCTTTGGTTTAGCAAACGGGTTAGTACAAGCATAATCTCTTGTTCATACCCTTTTGCTTTAAAAAAAAAAAAAAAAAGCCTGTCATCGTTTTATACGATCTTTCTCTTTTTTTCTTTTTCTTTCTTTCTTTCTTTCTTTCTTTCTTTCTTTCTTTCTTTCTTTCTTTCTTTCTTTCTTTCTTTCTTTCTTTCTTTCTTTCTTTCTTTCTTTCTTCGGCTCTCTGTCCCTTCCAGTTCTTGTATCTCTCTCTGTACCTAGCGTAAGCGGGGGCGGCAGCACGGCTCCATTCAGCGACTTTCCAAGCTTCTTACATAGGTGACCTTTATTCACGGTCATCAACTTCCCCCCATCCATGCCTTTATTTCTCGGTGAAAACGTCTATCTGGTAATCCGTGCTGATCGCAGGGCTCACCAGCGCTTGAGACGGCTCCCCTCTCATTAGACGTGGACAGAGAAAGTCGCGGGAAGTTGGGGCCCCCGATGGAGTTTCAAGGTCGCTCGACGTCTGCCAGCACCTGCTCTCACTCCTCCATTTTGAGGAATCATGTCGTACTCCCCCATTGATTCCATCTCGCTGTGCTCTTTCTCTCTATCCCTCCACCTAGCCGTCAAGGCCTTGTGTGTGCGCAACTCTGCAACGTTTAACGATATTAACGGGCAATAATGTGTGAATTCGCCGGCCTATGTTTGGTTGGGTCCGAATCCGAGGGATAGTATCGTTGCCCCGGGGGCCGATGGAGGGGTAACATATATCCATACTAACCTTTTAAAGAAGGTTCACCAAAGTCACTTGATATCAAATGAATCAGAGACCGCTACAGTTAATAGACGGAGGTCGCTCCTCTCAGGGATTGTGACAGCTATTTGGACAGCGTGGCAAAGGCTCCATGGCATCAAACCATTCGATGAGCTGCCGGCCCCTACAAGCAGGATAAAAGTGTCCATCGCAAATTGAAAAGGGTCCAGCGGTTTTCAGGTCCACCCAAATGTCTCACCGTGCCTCAGTGTCCTCATTAGCACGGACTGGGGAGCAGCACTGAACGGATACACTGGTTGGGGCATTGCCCGGTCAGTTGGTGGGAAGAGTTTTGGTGATACCTGAGGGACGGCAGCCTGCAACGCGCTGTCAATGATGAGAGCCTTCCCACTTCACATGATTTGACGGGGCCGAAGGCAGTGGCTAGCACATGTGACGTAGCCTGACATCTCCGTGGTGACTTATAGAGATGGATGGGTTGGTAATGGGCTGTGCACTTAGCCATGGGGGGCGGGGGGGGGGGGGGGACTGAAAGATCAGGAAGGGCAGCGAGGCCTGTGACAGGCCGGGGATGAACGGCGCGGGGACCGGCCTCCGCTAACAAGCGGCCAAGGACGCAATACACCTCCTCCGCCATCTTGTCACCAGAGAGGAGTGCGATTGAATTTATTGTCAGTTTGCGGCAGCTGGCAATAAACAGCAAGTTGGGTTTGTGACATTTGTCGATGTTGTCTGAGGTCAGGAGGATGGCGTGGCGGGTTACGGCTACGTGTGCCAGCAATCCATGCGTGCGGGGCTCACCGTGTGTAAAGCCGGCAGCGCGTTGGGACTGCTCGGGGGGGATTGATTGACAGTCATGCTTGCCTGTGGGACGTGGTGTTCCTGGGCGTGCTGATTGCTCTCCACAGCTGTGTGCTGGTGGTTAGCTTTGACACTTACAGAAAGCATCTGCTTGCCCTGTAATCTGAACCACTGGTCTCCCACTCGGTGATTGCTGGCATTATGTAACTTGTCAGAGGAATGTGCACTGCTGAAAGAGTAAAAAAAAAAAAAAAAAAACAGGTGAAGATTCTGATACGCGTGTGAGCGCAGGCTTTAATTGCTCCGGCTTATATATTGACCCCGGGGGCAGGGTCAGCAGATGCCAGGTGTGTGCGTGTGTGTGTGTGTGTCTGTGTGTGTGTGTGTGTGTGTGGGTGTGTGTGAGTGTCTGTGTGTGTGTGTGTGTGTCTGTGTGTGTCTGTGTGTGTCTGTTTGTGTGTGTGTGCGTGTGTGTGTGTGTGTGTGTGTGTGTGTGTGTGTGTGTGTGTGTGTGTGTGTGTGTGTGTGTGCGTGTGTGTGCGTGTGTGTGTGTGCTCGTGCATGCGTGGCGGCATGCCGTGCAGTAGGACGGTAGTTCCAACAGTTTTGTTCGTCAACATGGACTGACGGCTCATGTGCCGGTCCTGACCCCTTCACGCTGCGCCTCACTCCGGTTCGTCCTTAGGAGCCTGCGCCTGCCGTGCGCCGCCCAAACGGTGTGGCCTTTCCAAGCGTCTAAATGACTCTTAATCCAAAATGGCGCGTGACTCTTCGGCAGGGATTTGATTTAATCGTCTCAGTGTCACTCTCCCGCAGATCCTATTACCACTGCAGCTCCCACACAGTCCTGGAGCTGGCCCCACGGGGGCACCAACCTACGGAGAGGTTGAGGAGGGGTTTTGTTGGACACCCGCGGAAATCCCATTTGTTGCTGTCGTGGTCTGTTAATTGCAGTGAATGGGACTCTCGGCAATAATTTGTCTCAGCACCGGTGTCTGTTCAACTCACCCCCCGCCTGAGAGCTGTCCTGCTCGTTGCACAGCCTTCTAAACCTGTACAAGGGCCTGGGAGCAAGTTTATGGATGTGTGTGTGTGTGTGTGTGTGTGTGTGTGTGTGTGTGTGTGTGTGTGTGTGTGTGTGTGTGTGTGTGTGTGTGTGTGTGTGTGTGTGTGTGTGGAGGGGGCGGGGGTGTGTGAAGGCTTGGTGTTTAAGGAGACGTTTGCTCCTAATAACCCTCCCCTGGTTTCAGGTTTTCACTCATTCTGAGAGGCACCTGAGCAGGGCCAACCTAGTCACACCTTTGAACCCTGTCATCTGCCCATGCACTTGTTATATACTTCATAATACATCACTGTATGATATGTCATATACACTACATGTGTTTTAAGGATTCATCACCCCATTTCTATAGGCCTGAACACAGTTGTTTCCACAGATGAGGCTGGACAGTATCAGGCTGTCCACAGGTGCTGCTGGAGCGGGCAGGCCTTCTGGCACCGAGAGGAAGGCAGAGTCACTTAGTCACGCCCCATTACCCTCTGTGATCACTCCATTTTGGCGCGGCAGGAGTTCTGCCCCGGAATAGTTGGAATGAAATGTATTGTTGCGCTGCACTATTGGCCCCTCCGTGGTAACACGGTCTATAATGGACAAACAATGAAAGGCTTTGATAAAGTGTCCGAGCCCATGTCGGTTCAAAGCGTCGTCACTCAGAGGTTTCTACGGTAGCAGTTAAAAAGACAGGAGTCTGTCTCTTTTCCATAACTCTCCGAAATGATCCCTTGGTCTAAAACGTCAGTGCAGGGTGCCGGTAGTATTTATTTACCACGCAGAGCACTGGCACTCAAAGGCAGGCGGGGGGGGGTAGGTGGGGGGGGTAGGTGGGGTGGGGGGGGTAGGTGGGGTGGGTGGGTGGGTGGGGGTGGTGTGAAGGAGGGGACAACAAGCCTTTTGATATTTACTGTTGGCCACTTCTCCTCCCACTGCTCCCATTCAGCCAGGCGTTGGGAGCGTTTTCATTAGCCGGCCAGGTTCAGTTGCTCCTCTTTCGTGTTTTGCGTTGCGCTCGACGGGTCAGCTGGTCGGCCTGTGTGCCCGTTGAGGGGGGCGCTTTCATAACGTCCCATTTCGGACTTTTGCGTTGAGCGAACTGTACTCGGCGTGTGGCTATGTGGCGCTATGGGTTACTCCATGGAGCACCGTCCGTAGACTGGGGCTTGTGCACCATTGATTGAGCGCTTGCTTATACGGTGTCAGTGGGAGTGACTATCGAGCGACACTGATAAACCCCACTTAGCCGACACTCTGCCTCTAATCAGGAGAGGGGCGCTGGTGAACGAGTGTGCGACGCGGGAGGGAGCGAGAGGGGGAGGGGCCAGGAGAGCGAGGGAGAACCGAGAGCGGGCCTCTGACTGCTTCTCCGTAATGGGCTGTCGGTGTCCGGTCTTCGGGTCGGGTCCAGGAACACATCCATCGTGCTGGGCTCAGAGAGAGCGGGAGAGAGGTGCATTTATCCAGCGATTTGCCCCAAATGGAGTCATTGATTTTCGCACTTCCTGCCTGCCCTATTCTCCAGCCAGCCATTCTGAATCACAAGGATTTAGAAGTCCCGTTAGAAGACCTTTCAGGCAACAGATGGATCTCTGGGGTGACGTATAGGGCAGGTTCACATTATTCTTGTGAAATGCTACTTTTCAAACCACACAGGCAAACAACAGCATGAAGCACTGGAAAATGCTGACCTTTTTGCTGTAATCCTACACGCCTATTTCCCTGTTTTCTTGGGCCTATTAGTGCACTGCGATTATGCCTTTAAATCTACAAACTGTAAGGCATGGTTCTGCCATGTGGGGATGGATGATATGATACTCCCTCCCTCCCCCCGTCATTATTAAGATAGACCCCCCCTCTCCTCGAGCTTCTTAGAAACACAGAGATTACATTAGAAATCCAATGTGCTACTCCTGTCATACTTTCAGACTGAGTGGTTTGGTCTCTCTCTCTCGCTCTCTCTGTCTCTCTCTGTCTCTCTCCCTCTCTCTCTCTCTCTCTCTCTCTCTCTCTCTCTCTCTCTCTCTCTCTCTCTCTCTCTCTCTCCATCTCTCTCTCTCTCACACACACACACACACACACACACACACACACACACTCACACACAGCCATCAAACAGATGCTGTAACCCTCGGGCCACAGTGGCTTTCACTTTGAATCAGCACTGGCCTAGGCAAGGTCACCCTTTGACATTTCATCAATACGGTTTAATGGTATCGGAGTGCTGTGTGTGTTTCTATGCCGTGTATGCTTACAGTATATATCTACTTTAGAGCAGTTAGAAGCTATGGGGGCGGCAGGTTGGGCCTGACGGCCCAACACTGAGAGGAATAACGGGCTGTACAGCCCTCCAGCCTCCAGCCTCCAGCCTCCAGCCTCCAGCGCTCTGTCTGGCCCTGTGCCCTATCCACTCCCAGGGTGGCTTTGTCCTCTCACTGTCCAGCAGGCCAACGTGATGTCAACACAGCCGACAATCAGCCAGCTCAATATTTCTCTGGGCTATGGTCCCCGCGGGGATGACGTAATTTCACACGTCTCGAATGTGTGTTCTGCGTCTTCCCTCTGTGCCTTAGTCTGCGTGTGTGTGTGTGTGTGTGCGTGTGTGTGCGCATGCACATATGTGTGACGTACGCTGATGTGGCTGTTCCGGGAATTGTTCTAAAAGGGGCAGCAGGAATTGTACGTAATGACGCTGTGGGCCTTGATGAGCGGTGACTAAGAAGCGGGTGTGTGTGTGGGTGTGTGTGTGTGTGAGTGTGTGTGTGTGTGCTACTTGCTTGATATTGACGTCGTCACTGACATTTCCTATACTTAATGCCAAAAGTAATACATATACACTTATATGGTAGATATATACAAAGGAACCAGATCTCTTGGAATGTGTGTGTGTGTGTGTGTGTGTGTGTGTGTGTGTGTGTGTGTGTGTGTGTGTGTGTGTGTGTGTACCAGTGCACACGTCAGTTTATTGGGGTCAGATGGAGTGCGTCTCCTGATGAGATGATCAATTTCTCTCCATTAGTAAGTGAAACAAAATGGCCTCTGCTTATTGTAACTCCTTGTAACGTGATTCATAGCCTCCTTGTACAGATTGACTTAATATTATTATTTCTTCTAGGAAACACAGCCTTAGCAATGACCTCTTTGAGTTGGACCGTTTGAATAATCGCCAGAAGTTTTCCTTTTTTAAATCTCTAGAAAGTGTCAAAGTGACCATGAATTTAATATAACTCTTAAATGATCAGAATGGGACTTTGAATGTATACTGTTTGTTTAAATATATGCTCTAGCGTAACATCCATATTTCATGCAGGTTCATACAAACCCATTGCGCCAAGATATACAGCAGCCATGAAGTTTTAGACAAATGGCATGAGTCTATAGGTAAAAACGGAAGATTCACTTGAATTTTTTCTTGTGTCTGTCCCAGAGGGATGTTTTCTTTCCTGCCGATTCACAGCGACAGAGATTGACGGCACTGACAATTCAACAGAGGAACATGCTGTATTTTTAGCAGATCAGCCATTCTTGTAGTAATTTCTACATTTCTGTCTAGCCATGAATCTGCTGATTAGAGAGGAAGAGAACGCCCGGTTCCAGCCTATCATCTGCCTCCTGGGAGTTGCTGTTCAGTTCTACACAGGAGCGGAGGCAGAGAGAGGGAGTGGGAAAACAGAAAAGGGATGAAAGTAAAGACTTTGCCAGCTCAATCCTGGGGCCTCAGAGAGAGTCCTCGAGAACGCCTCGGCAAGCTGTCGCCACACCTGCGGGGTCACATGTCAAAACGAAAATAAAACGCCCCGACTTGAGAAGGCAGACGAACTCGAGAAACTGGATCGCGTGAGACAGTGGTCTAGATTCTCGCTTCCTCTTCAGCCGCAACAAGGACGCGCTATTTTAGAAATTTCGTGCCTCTGGCTACTGTCTCTCAGTGTCTCATTCTGATTCTAATTTCAGTGAGTACATCTCTACTCGTTCAACCCCTTTGATGGATAGGAGTCTTGAGTGTATTGTCAAAATGGCTGCCCACCTCTAGTAATTCCCAGCTCATTTTCTCTGCGCCCGGTCTGAGTATGGATGTGGATCAGTGCGTCACTCAGAGGCTGACAGCGGCCCGGGGTAATGCCCTTCCCGTCCCTTTTCTCCTTGAACCCACGAGCCTGGAGGTCGCCGGTGGCCGCCCGAGGGGCGTCTGTGAGCGTGGCGAGCGGTGTATGCAAAAAGCACCCACCAGTGTGTGGGCCGTGCGATGAGGTCAAAGTTCAATATCCATCACCTATAGGAGCTGCTTCTTTAGACAGCCCGTCATTGGACCAGCGGGTCTTGAGCAAAGCCATCGACAGTGACAGGCCTAACTCTGTCCGTCATCACCACCCGCTCCCTTCCCTCCCCTCTCCCTTCTGCATATGATTGGCTGTGTGGACGGAGAGGACAAGGGCATCCGTTAAAGCGGGGCTTAATGCGGCGCTGGGGAAGAGCCTATAGATCACGCCTCATCATCCAGCAGGGTGGCAGCTCATCCTGGGGTAGCTGGCCTGATAGCGAACCCTGTCCCGGTCCCGGGCGGCCATCCATCAGCCCTCCCCCAGCCCCGGCGTACGCTCCCCTTCACCGCCTTGGCAGGAGGGAGAGAGAGAAGGAGAGAGGGAGAGGGAGAGGGAGAGAGGGAGACAGGGAGAGAGGAAGAGAGGAAGAGAGGGAGGCAGGGAGAGAGGGAGGGAGAGAGAGCGGGAGAAAGAGAGAAAGAGAGAGAGAGAGAGAGAGAGAGAGAGAGAGAGAGGGAAGGAGGGAGGGAGGGACGGAGGGAGGGAGGGGGGACGGAGGGGGGGCAGAGAGAGAGAGAGAGAGAGAGAGAGAGAGAGAGAGAGGGGGAGGGAGGGAGGGGAGAGAGAGAGAGAGAGAGAGAAGAGAGAGAGAGAGAGAGGGAGAGCCAGAGAGAGGGGGAGGGAGGGAGGGAGAGAGGGAGGGAGGGAGGGAGACAGACAGACAGACAGACAGACAGACAGACAGACAGACAGACAGACAGAGAGAGAGAGAGAGAGAGAGCGGGAGAGGCAGAGGCAGAGGCAGAGAGAGGGGGAGGGAGGGAGGGAGGGAGGGAGGGAGGGAGGGAGGGAGGGAGGGAGGGAGGGAGGGAGACAGGCTGTAAAGAAGCTAGTTCTCATCCCTCCGTGCTGTTGCTCATCTTTAGTGCCTCTGATGAGGCGGCAGTTAGCAGGCTCATTAATAACCACACGCCCGGGATTAGACTTCGTCTCTGTCACCGCGCGCCATATCTCCACGTCGCTGTCCGTCTCTCCTCCGTTTCTCCATCTCCCTCCCCCTCTCGAGTGCGCGCCCTCCCAGTCCAGACCCCAGGTCAGTGGTGAGTGCTCAGTCACTGGGAAGATGAGCTGGGGGAGGAGACGAGTGAGTCTGAAGGAGAGAGGAACAGAGAGGGGGGCGTTGGTCCCCGTGCCGCTGGGCAGTTTGACGTTTGACCTGGGGGGGGGGGGGGGGGGGTTTGAGAGGCGACGAGCCTGCGGAGGAGCTCTGTGATCCACAGTTCACCCCACCCCCAGCCCTCCTCACTGGAGGAGAGATGGGCAGCCCTGGGGAAGAGACACTGGCTGGTCTGTACTGGTCATACGACTGTATGGACTGGTCTGTACTGGTCATACAGACTGCATGGACTGGTCTTTAGTGGTCATAGAGACTGTTTGAACTGGTCTGTACTGGTCATACAGACTGCATGGACTGGTCTTTAGTGGTCATAGAGACTGTATGAACTGATCTGTACTGGTCATACAGACTGTATGAACTGTTCTGTACTGGTCATACAGACTGCATGAACTGGTCTTTAGTGGTCATAGAGACTGTATAAACTGATCTGTACTGGTCATACAAACTTTATGGACTGGTCTGTACTGGTCATGGAGCCTGTATGGACTGGTCTATAGCGGTAATACAGACTGCATGGACTGGTCTGTAGTGGTCATAGAGACTGTATGAACTGGTCTGTACTGGTCATACAGACTGTATGGACTGGTCTGTACTGGTCATACAGACTGTATACACTGGTCTGTAGTGGTCATAGAGACCGTATGGACTGGTCTGTAGTGGTCAGAGAGACTATGAACTGGTCTGTACTGGTCATACAGACTGTATACACTGGTCTGTAGTGGTCATAGAGACTGTATGAACTGGTCTGTACTGGTCATACAGACTGTATGGACTGGTCTGTAGTGGTCATGGAGACTGCAAGGACCGGTCTGTAGTGGTCATAAAGACTGTATGGACTGGTCTGTAGTGGTCATACAGACTGTATGGACTGGTCTGTAGTGGTCATACAGACTGTATGTACTGGTCTGTACTGGTCATGGAGACTGTATGGACTGGTCTGTAGTGGTGTTGGAGACTGTATGGGCTGGTCTGTAGTGGTCAAACAGACTGTATGGACTGGTCTGTACTGGTCATGGCGACTGTATGGACTGGTCTGTAGTGGTCATGGAGACTGTATGGGCTGGTCTGTAGTGGTCATGGAGACTGTATGGACTGGTCTATAGTGGTCATACAGACTGCATGGACTGGTCTGTACTGGTCATACAGACGGATCTCCAACTATTGCACGGAGTTGAACCATTCTGCCGGGTATTCAGGGGAGGGATCCGCCTCGTACTAACAGGCCAGGGAGCTTTCAACCAATAGGAGCTCCAGCAGAGCGCTGCCGTCAAGGTTCCGTGGTGAATGCCTGCCCCATCGATAGCTGAAGGGTTGAGTCATAAATCATAAATGGAAAGTGTCCGTATTACTCGGGAGTTTAGAGCTGGGGTTTGTAAGGCCTGGTGAGATGATCCAGACAGGACCTGTGCAGCGCTAGCCTCTGTGGAGTCTCCGGGGCCCAGAATGGGGTCACGCTCCAGGAACGGTGCTCTAAGCATGCTCCCTGTAAATCCCAGCCAAACACTATTAAAGTTTCAGCAGCGCTGAGTTGGCACTGTGCAGAGCGCAACATTAATCTGGGTTAGCTAGAGTTTCAACGTGGACACGTCCTATCAATTCTGACCTGCTACAGCGCTATAAGTTACAGCATTTATCAAAACGTTTGTGTTTGAGTGTGTGTGTGTGTGTGTGTGTGTGTGTGTGTGTGTGTGTGTGTGTGTGTGTGTGTGTGTGTGTGTGTGTGTGACACATTAATTGTGTTTTTGTCTGTAAAACGACTTGAGTGAATCAGCTAGTCTATCTGCCTATTCTTTTGTCTTGTTAATTGTGAATCAGGACTAATTAGTTGAGAAAGTGGTGTAAATAGATGAGCTACCAGATGCTAATTGGCGCCATTCACTGAAGTTTTGTCTAATTGTTGTAAGGTAAAAGCATAAGTTGACAGTAATTCATCTCCCTCTTGGAATGTAGTACTTGCATTCCTATTCTATTGCCATGGTTTTGGAGTAGGCTCTGTGTAAATCACGGTAGCGTCTAATTTTATCTCTGCTCTTTTAAAGGAAGAAAAGACTTTGGCTGGTACACATATTCGACATTGAGATTCATTGGTTTCCAAGGGCTGTGCCAATAAATGTATTTAGCGGTCTCTGTGTCTTTGTGTTTATATGCTCCTCAGTGTGTGTGTGTGTGTGTGTGTGTGTGTGTGTGTGTGTGTGTGTTGCTCTCACTGGCACAGGGGTTAACCTGGACTGTAGGAGAAGGAAGGGGCTCATTGGCAACAGAACCGCACACAGGTTGACAGAGCTATTTACAGGCCAATGGTGTTCTCCTGTTGTTGAGAGAGAAGCTGCCTGGCCAGGGAACACAGAGCACAAGGCTCTCACTAGCTCAGCGCACTTTGGGATCGGAACCAGAGACACTTACGTTTCAGCTGGGTGTGCTATTTATGGGCGTAGAACTGTTCATTAGTTATTGAATCCCCAGCCGTATAGCAAATAATGTTGAAAAGACCTGTGAAAATCTAAAGAGATTTTAAGAAAAATATGTGTATATATATATATATATATATATATATATATATATATATATATACAAATATATATAGCGATATAAATTTGGATGGACTAGATCCTTGTGAACAGCTGCTGTTGGAGAAAACGTGCTCGAGCCAAATCAAATTGCATCATCGCCGCATGTCTGACTCCATGGCCCTGCGGGCTCGAGCAGGACATCCAGCACCGCTGCCTGGCCATGTGCATGCCTTTGCATCTGCTTGCCTACACACGAGAGGGCCTGTGGATCTAAAGGGGGGGGGGGCTCCCTTTTCTGATCTGAGATCTGCCCTGGCGGTGTGGCAGACCTGCACGCTTGCCTTGGCGATGGACCCGCCCCGCCGACCAGCAGGCACCTCACTGGAGACGCGGGGGGGGGGCTTTGCTCCCGTTGATGCGTGTGCACTGTGTAAGGATGTGGCCCTTTGGTTTGATTGTTGTGCCCCCTTTCCCTTGCAGTGGCCCTGGACAAAGAAGACGCTGCCGCTGTTGGTCTTTTAGTCGTCAGTGTTTGGTGTCTGCTTGATGTTCTCCTTCTCTCTCTCTCTCTCTCTCTCTCTCCCTTCTCTCTGTCCCACTCCCTTTCCTCCCCCTTGTCTCCCTCTCTCAAACTCCTTCTCCCCGCTCTAGCACTCTCTATACACAGACAATGTTCTGTTGTTGCTAACGTCAATGTCTTTTATTTTGGGGAGGTTTTGGTGTGTCTTTGCCTGTGCAGTTGTTGTTGTTGTTGTTGTTGTTGTTGTTTTTCTATGTGTGTGGCCAGCTCTCTAACCTGCGTTCATTCTGTTATGGCACCACCGCAGTCCAGGATGATGCTGCCCCAGGTACCCAGGAGTACATTATGTTGCGGCAGGACTCCATCCATTCTGCGGATATAAGGAGTAAAGGGTCCCCCTTTCGCGCTAAGTGTCACGAAATCTTCTGCTGCCCCCTGAAGCAAGTCAGCAACAAAGAGAGCTCAGAGCCCGAAGGTTTGTTTTGCACCCCCGTCCTTGCTATGATTTGCCAACCCCCCCCCCACCCCCCTGTCTGTCCCCTCCCCCTTCCCACTTCTCTCTCATGCTCTGTCTCTGCTCTCGACGAGAGGATCATTGTCCTCACGCCAAACAAGTATGCTTTCATGCCCGTACCCATTTCTTAGTTAAAGCCTCTCGCCTGCTGACGATCCCCCATGGAGCTGTATAGGATGCACTGAGCATGTCTGAAGGGTACTCGCAAGACATACCTCAACCCTGTCACGTGTGTGTGTGTGTGTGTGTGTGTGTGTGTGTGTGTGTGTGTGTGTGTGTGTGTGTGCGTGCGCACCTGCCTGCGCCTCACTGTCGGGCACAGCCATCTCTAGCCCTGCCTGCTTCCTCCAAGGACTGGGTCATTAACACCCTGAGGCGCATGGTCTCGCCCAAACAAACACACTAACAGGTGGCCAAATAACGGGGTCATATTGATGCAGTGGCTGCCCTAATGAGCTCACTCTAGCATGCACTTTATTGTCATCATCCATACGTTCATACATTCCCATTAGCGTAATGATGCTGAGGAGGAGATACAGATTCGGCATGTACTGTATGTGTTAAGTCAACTCCCCGCTCTGAAATAGTTTCCCTTCCATTGCCTACAGCACTGTAGCCCTGCTGGCTTCAGCCTTCCACTTCATGGCCTTCAAAAATGGTTTCCCCTTTCTAACTTCTATGCTTCTTTTTTCCTTTGTCTCTCTCTCTCTCTCTCTCTCTCTCTCTCTCTCTCTCTCTCTCTCTCTCTCTCCCTCCCTCCCTCCGTTCTTTCTTTCTTTCTTTCT
This sequence comes from Aplochiton taeniatus, assembly GCA_017639675.1. Taxonomy (NCBI): domain Eukaryota; kingdom Metazoa; phylum Chordata; class Actinopteri; order Galaxiiformes; family Galaxiidae; genus Aplochiton; species Aplochiton taeniatus. The sequence continues at coordinate 8,583,847 of CM030186.1, read as the reverse complement.
TTCTTTCTTTCTTTCTTTCGTTCTTTCGTTCTTTCGTTCTTTCGTTCGTTCGTTCGTTCGTTCGTTCGTTCGTTCGTTCGTTCGTTCGTTCGTTCGTTCGTTCTTTCTTTCTGTCTTTTTTTTTTTCTTTCTTTCTTTCTTTCTTTCTTTCTTTCTTTCTTTCTTTCTTTCTTTCTTTCTTTCTTTCTTTCTTTCTTTCTTTCTTTCTTTCTTTCTTTCTTTCTTCCACCCAACCACCCATCCACCCATCCCTCTGCTCCCTCCAACCCCCTCCTTGATGTGTGCCCTAGCATGAGGATGTGCCCGTGTGTGTCCATAGACTGTAGACCATGCAGTGCAGGACAGTCCAGTCCATGTTCCCTCTCGCCGCCGCATGTCTGCCACTGAGAGATAGACAGGGCTCCTTCATCTCTTCATCTAGAATAGATGAATTAGAGAGAGAAGAGTGCTTTCCTTTTCAGACTGACAGACAGAGTGGTAAGAAACCTTGATTTGTTTGGAACTGCCATGTAACCCGATTAAACTACAAGCTGGTAATCCATGCGTCTTCTGTAGTGACAGACACAACATAATGCACTTAGATGTCCACGTATCGCGGCACATTCACTGCTTGTGTATCTATCTAACTCTTCAGAGGGTGTTTGACAAAGACATGCCGTTGTTAGAAAGACAGCGTGAGAGAAAGAAGACAGAAACGTGTCTTTTTTTTGGCCAGGTATCACTTTGTGAGTGAGCTTGTGTGTGTGTGTGTGTGTGTGTGTGTGTGTGTGTGTGTGTGTGTGTGTGTGTGTGTGTGTGTGGGTTGGCTCGCGCTGAAAATGGAGGGGAAGACCGAGAGGTGGAGGCAGGGAGCAGAGAGGGAGAGAGAAGTACTACAGACGGCAAGAGCGCCGCGCGTAGAGAGAGCACAGCGTCATTTTGACTGGAAAGCTACAGATCTATTATTCAGTTTGCCTGCTACTCCACTTGGACGTGACTGAGTTTACAAAGTGAGAGTGTGTGTGTGTGGGGGGGGGGGAGGGGAAACATGTCTACTGGAACATCCCGGTTAGCGCCAAGGAGCTCCTATGAACGGAGAAATGTTGCCGCTGTCGGGGTCGAGGTTTTTTGATGTAGATCAACTGCTCGAACACGGCTCGCGTTGGAGCAGCAGCGGTAACATTGATGGCCCGCCACAGTGAAGAAGCAGGAAATAGACAGTGAATAGACTTTTTCACTGTTGTGCCATTTGTAAATGAATGGCGTTTTATCAAATTGTACTGTACAGTGCACATGCGCTGTGTAGTGTACACTATATAGTAAGCCATACACTTGTAGGATGGATAAGGGAGCGTGCTCTCTGATGGTTCTCCTGGTCCTCTAAGTCTGGTCCTATTTCAGACCCCAGGGACCAACACTGTGTTGTGTGTGTTGGTAGAGCCCCAGGACCGGCAGGGCTGGCGCAGCCACGCTCCCTCCTTCTGCAGAGAGAGATAAGATGATGGACGGGCATGGACAGACTGGGAGACCCTCCTGTCTGCGTTCTCTCTGCTCTGTCTCTCTCTCTGTCTCTCTCTCTCTCTCTCTCTCTCTCTCTATCCCTCCCGTGGATCTGTCTCTCTGGGGTTGTCTCCAGAGGAGGGATGAAACGTGGAGCCTGAGGGCCAGATCTCTGTACACATGCCATCCATATATCAGACGGCTGTGGATATCTGTGTTCATTTCCTAACACCACAGTCTATGTTCACGCTCCGCAAGGCCATTCTCTCTCTCTCTCTCTCTCTCTCTCTCTCTCTCTCTCTCTCTCTCTCTCTCTCTCTCTCTCTCTCTCTCTCTCTCTCTCTCTCTCTCTCTCTCTCTCTCTCTCTCTCTCTCTCTCTCTCTCTCTCACGCACACACACCTGCACACACATACACAGACACACTTAAATCCCAAATCCCTATACCAGTCCTTGTACTGCTCCTATTATTTATCGTCATGGAATTTCTGGAGCCCTCTGCACAGCTACCACCCAGTCCTATAAAAGTGTGTGTGTGTGTGTTTGTGTGTGTGTGTGTGTGTGTGTGTGTGTGTGTGTGTGTGTGTGTGTGCACGTTCGCAATACACTTTACCATGATCTCCCTTTGCCCTTGTCCGAACATGTCCGCGGACGTCCTCCGACAGTCCAGGCGCTGAGCGACCTCCAGCAGCCTACATCCCCGTGTCCTTTGATCAGCCGTCCGAGCTGCTGCTTCCCTCCCCTCGCAGCGGCCGTGGAGGAGCGGAGCACCGGGGCCCCACGAGGGCGGGAACCCCCTGGCCCTGCTTAACATTCAAACCCATTCCGACACCGTCGCCGGCCCCCGACTCTCCGGGGGACACTCCGACTTGTCGACGGCCCGCTCAGCCGTGGAGACGGACCCGCGGAGGCCCCCTCCCACCCACCCGTTCACTGCCCTCCGGGGGAAGCGCGCTGCATTTCAACCCCCCCCGCCATAATTACATTTCAAGGGGGGGCCCGGGCGGAGGTGAGCTCCCCACCACAGTTCATCCCAGGTCTCCTTCGTCGGCGCGGTGTTGACAAGAGCCAAACACACAGCCCCCGGACGCAACTCCCAGATGCTGATAACGGCGCGCTTACAACCTCCCTGCACTCCCACAATCCCTCCAAGAAAGCAGCAAGGCCTGCTATTTCTGCGCCTGGATACATAAATAGACAACGTCTGGATAAATAATCTGCATACTAATGTGTCGTGGGGTCTGAGGGGCTGGGCGGGCCTGCGAGGGAGCCGGGCTTTGCCATCGCTTCAATGTCACAGCAAGACTGACTTTGTTAGAGGGTTCGACTGGAGTTCTCCTGAAGTCTTGGGGTGGGGTGGGGGGGTAGGAGGGTGGGGGGGGGGTAGGGGGGTGGGGGGGGGGGGGTGGTGGGGGGGATTCATTAAATGACTTGCCTAATGAACCATATCGCGCGCAGTCAGGGTGAAATGACTTTGTTCTCTGCACTTGTGGGTGTGATCGTGTGACAATGTGAGCGCCTCTGTGCATTAAGTCCCCTATCTTGATGTGATCAGCGTGTTTTCTGTCCGCGCACGGAACCGGCATGCGTGCGCTGTAGTTGGCACGCTTGGCTGCCACTCTCAGTGAACACGTTAAAAGTCTTCAAGGCAAGGCCCTTACCCATGTGCACAGACACATTGCTTTCACAGATATTCTCTCAACACTCTGGCTGAGGGCTCATGGCCTGCCGTGGGCCCGGGACCCGGGCACAAAGAAGCAGCAGAGAAACGTGTGTGTGTGTGTGTGTGTTTGTGTGTGTGATTTGTTTACGACCACACGAACAGGCACCCCACCACCGAGTCCCCCAAGGAAGAAGTGAAGTAGAGTCGAGTTAGACCCATTAGGGTTCATCACGGTCTATTTAATTAGCCCTTCCCTTCCCTTCCCTTCCCTCCGCTCTGCTCC